>JBBDGP010000648.1:2400000-3015000 GCA_037952835.1 Lithobates septentrionalis | reverse complement strand
AAAGAAAGGCAAGCAATAAATATAATGCCAGATTTCAGCAATATTTTTTTTATTGTAAAAAATTAGATATCCTGGCCCATTGCAATGGCCCCCCTACCCATAAAATAATCAACATATTGCTGTCTAACTTGACGGGAACTTTGGGGGGCCAAGCCAGTACGGACAGTATCCAGGCCTGTAAGGTTGGCTTCTATTTGTCCGGCCTCAGGCCCAACTGTGCCTATATAATTGGTAGAATGCTTGTTTAAAAAGTTGTGCAGAATGCAGCAGGTTAAAATGATAAAATTAAGTTTGTATTCGGCCAAATTAATGGCTGTTTGAAACAGGCGGAACCGGCTGGCCAGAATTCCAAACGCATTCTCAACCACTCTTCTAGCTCTGGCCAGCCGGTAATTAAAAACCCTCCTCTCCGGGGTGAGGGTTCTTTGGGGGAATGGCCTCATGAGGTGGTTGCTGAGAGCGAAGGCTTCATCCGCAATGAAGACAAAGGGGAGTCCTTCCACGTTATCCTCATCAGGTGGCAATCCCAGGCCACCACTCTGGAGACGCTGGCAGAACTCCGTCTGGGCAAATACTCCTCCATCCGACATCCGGCCATTCTTCCCCACGTCCACATATAAAAAATCATAGTGTGCCGACACCACCGCCATTAAAACAATACTGTGGAACCCCTTATAATTAAAATAATATGACCCCGAATGGGGTGGTGGCACAATGTGGACATGTTTCCCATCTATAGCCCCTCCACAATTGGGAAAGTCCCAACGGCTGGCAAAATGGGATGCCACAGTCTGCCATTCCTGTGGCGTTGAAGGAAACTGGGGAATCAAACAAGAAAACCAAAATCAATTAATTTGGAAGCTAACATTGCAAGAAAATTAGACAATTAAAAACATTATTCCCCAGCATCAGTATAACATTCAATAATTTAATTCCTCTGGAATAACTAATATGGAAAGGCACACTTATCAGATTGCTCACCCCCTCTGATGGAACATTGATTACATTTTAGGGGGTTGTGAAATCCCTAAAAAATATTACTTTTACGACACGCAGGAATTTAGGGACTAAAAAGGCTACAAGACTGCAGTTGTCGCACTCTGCAGGTGCAGTTGCTAACCAGCTTACAGTAAATGAGGTAATGTAAAAAGGCATTCATGTTGCAAGGAGTACACAATCACAGGCAAGGGCAATTAATGAAAACACTTTGAGGCTTGCATATGATTTGATGATGGAAATCAGCAGAGCTTCTGCTCATTTACTAAAGCACTGGAACAAATGCACTTGTAGAGTGCACATGCATTTTGCAAACTGCAACATATATTTGCTTTAGACAAATCAACACCACAGAACATTCAAGCAAATTTTAACGAGGGTGGGGGTGGGGGGGTTGTGAAATCTAGATAATTGCTCATTAGCAGCACACTATTTGGATTGAGTTTAGGTGGGGGGGGGGGGTTGTGAAATCTAGATAATTGCTCATTAGCAGCACACTATTTGGATTGAGTTTAGGTGGGGGGGGGGGTTGTGAAATCTAGATAATTGCTCATTAGCAGCACACTATTTGGATTGAGTTTAGGTGGGGGGGGGGGTTGTGAAATATAGATAATTGCTCATTAGCAGCACACTATTTGGATTGAGTTTAGGTGGGGTGGGGGGGTTGTGAAATCTAGATAATTGCTCATTAGCAGCACACTATTTGGATTGAGTTTAGGTGGGGGGGGGGGGGGTTTGTGAAATCTAGATAATTGCTAATTATAAGCACACTAAATACACTCCAACAAAATACATTCAAAATGAGTAGACTAGGTGGATATGTTCCCATCACTTCATGCTGGGAAGGTTATTAAAGGAAAATATACATGCATGACAAAAAATAACAGGAAAAAATTCCAGCATGTGTGAGGATAAAAAGGGGACATTCACACTATATTGCAATGATGGTAAGTAGTGTTTGAAGCAAGAAATACATTACATTATCAAAGATTACATAAAAGAACATGTGATGCTAATAAAAGAAAAATATCTTACCTTAATATAGTCCTTCTGCAGGACCTGTATGATGGCAGAACAGGTCTCTGGGATAATGATCCCCAGAGCCTGGGGGGAGATGCCTGTCGAGAACTTAAGGTCCTGCAGGCTTCTCCCTGTGGCCAAATACCGCAAGGTAGCGACCAGCCTCTGCTCCGGAGTGATGGCTTGCCTCATGCAGGTATCCTGCCTGCTGATATAGGGGGTCAGCAAAGCCACCAAACGATCAAAAACGGGGTCCGTCATCCGGAGAAAGTTCCTGAAATCCTCAGGATTATTCTCACGGATCTCACGGAGCAAAGGCATATGAGAGAACTGGTCACGCTGAAGCAACCAATTCTTGGTCCATGAACTCCTCCTCGCCCTGTTCATGGACTGGTCTTGGTCTGAAGAATAAACTACAGCACCAAACACATACAATGCACGAGCTCGACGACGAGTACGTACAGGTAACATGGCTTCAAAACGGTCGGCTGGTCAGAACGCACTAAACAGAACGCACTGAAGAACAGCAAGGCCTGTGAAGAACGACCTGAAAATCAGGAACGAGCGGCCAATAAAACAAAGATTTCTCAATGCCAACTGACCAAACGCACTGAAAAGCAGATACAAACCTCACAAGCACAGACTGAACAACAGTTAAAACGAACTGAAAAATACGAGTCTCACAAGCGCGAATCGTCTCTCACCAAACTTCTACTAACACGAGATAAACACGAGATTAGCAGAAGGAGCCCAAAGGGTGTCGTACGGGCTATTGAACTTCCGTTTTATAGTCTCGTCGGACTTGGTGTACGTCACCGCGTACTAAGCTTTCGTACTTTTGTGTGGTCGTGTGTGGGCAAGTCCGTTCGTTAGAAAGTCTGCAGCAAGTCCGCCGCAAGTCCGCCGAAAGTCTGCCGGAAGTCTGTCGGACAGGCTGTCTGACTTTTGTAGACGAAAAGTACGACCGTGTGTACGCGGCATAAGCCAAAACCTTTCTGTTAGTTTTGTATAGAGCGGTATCTGATATTTATTATTCTCTGTATCCTTACTGGGGAGATTCAGCCTGTCCCGATGTCCATATCTGCCCTGTAAATGTCTCAACATTCGCGCATGCATAACGAATAACAAAAAAAAAACAGTCGCCTGCTGAATATGACCGCTTCTGTCACTTGACACTCATCGAATGACAGCACCGCTTCCCACCGCCACTGAAGCCGTGTACACACAGACTGAATGCAGGGATTGCAGTCAGGGGAGGCAGGTGAGGCAGAGCCACACCTGCCAAGAACATTAAAAAAAAAATTACCAAAAAGGATTGAGCTTCAAGGGTCGTAGCTTGGCGACCTAGGGTTGTAGGTAGCTGAAGTCCTACCCCACCACTGGTCAAAATTTGGGGCTCCTGCCACCTATAGTTCCAGAGATACGGGGCTTCTTGTGCAGCCTGTCAAAAGCTGCATACAGAGCGGCCAGTTTAAATACAAACCAGCACACTCTGTTTGCAGCAGACTGAGAGGATGCACTCACAGTGCCTCTCCTCACTTCTTGTCAGAGGCACTGAGCTTCATGGACAGCTTGGAGCCTTGGACCAATGGTAAGGCACCATTGGAACAAGCTGTCCAATAAAAATGCTGCAGTGGAGGCACGCCTCTCACTGCAGTGTCATAGAAGAGGGCATGTGTCTAAAAGACACATGCTCCCTTCCAGCCCAGCCCTCTTAACTAGAAAGAGAAAGCATGGGTTTATGGGTATAAGACTTACCCACAATCCCATGTTTTTCTCACAGTTAAGAGGGAGAATGAGAATCTGCTGCCTGCTGAAAAGGTAGTGTTATAACATATAGTATAATAATATATGATTTAGCCTGAATAAAGCATAATAATTTATTATTCATCTATTTTATATGAAATTACTGGTTTGAAGTCATAACTTTAAACTTCAGTGATTTGTCTGTTAAGCCACCTGCTTGAGTACAGTTTTTGAAAATATAGTAAATTACCCCAAAAACAATATATAATAAGTATTTGTATATTACTTACTTATGGCAATTAACCCCTTGCCATCCAGACCAATTCTGACACTTCTCTCCTACATGTACAAAATCATAATTTTTTTGCTAGAAAATGACTCTTAATATATATATAATTTTTTTAGCAGACACCCTAGGGAATAAAATACGCGGTATTTGTGGTTTCATGAATATAAAAAAAATAAAAAAACACTAAAGTTAGCCTGATTTTTTTGTATAGTGTGAAAGATGATGTTACGCCGAGTAAATAGATACCTAAAATGTCGCGCTTTAAAATTTGGTACTTAAAAATCTCAATAGGCAACGCTTTAATATTCTTTACAGGTTACATGTTTAGAGTTACAGAAGAGGTTTAGTGCTAGAATTATTGCTCTCACTCTAACGATCACGGCGTATGTAACCTGTGTGTATCTGGCTCTGATACTAGCCAGTGCCTCACCAGCCACTGACCTCACCGCACATCCCTGGCCGAATGTCAGGAATGTAAAAAAAAACAGCGACATCAGGAATGTGTGTATGCCGGTCTGTCGGACATGCATACTGGAAAACCAGCATCCAACCGACTCCTGATCAGCGCTCTCAGCCAATGGCAGAGAGTGCTGATCAGAGTGTTCTGGCGGGGGAGGGGGCGTCCCCCTGTCAGAACAGCTTAGCGGGGGAGATCGCTGAACTAACCTTGCATGGTTAGTACAGCGCCTCCGACCGGAGCTGATAGGTTTTTTTTTCGTTCAACTTGTGGGGTTGAATGAAAAAAAATGAATAGTGTGTACCTGGCTTAAGTAAACAAAGGGGCGGGGTCACCTGATGACATCACTGGTTGACTCCGCCACTATGACACCCCTCGGAGACCCTGCCTCATGACATCATAGGGGGCAAGTCATCTGATGATGGATGGGGGGGACCCTCATGCTGCTTGTTTTTTTTTAAATCCTGTTTGTTTACATTCTGATGTCAGCGGGAAATCCCCTGCTGACAGCAGGAAAGTATAGGCCTGGAGCTGAAGCGCAGCATAAGAGTAGGGCCTACATGATGGGGTTTTCCCTATAAGGCTATAGCAAGGTGGGGGTTGTTTAATAAATAGATACAGCTTATAGGAGGGATAAGTATTAGGAGAGATATGATTAACAGTACCCCATTGGAGGATAGTAGGGTGTGGCATGGTGTGGCTGGGTGGTCCTAATGGGTTGCTAGGTGGATGTTGGTCTTTCAGCATCACTTGGAATTTGGGACAACAACTGATAAAATTCTCCCACCCTCCCTCCCTATTTTTCGTACGTTAGTTGGGATGACTGTTGCTTTACTTCAATTGTGTTGGTGGCATCCTTGCCGGGATTGCACAGTGTCGTAGCAGCTGGCAGAGGTCGTAGGGTTTTTGAAGGCGGGGATAGTTAATTTCTTTGGAAAAAGATGGGTTGGGCCCATCTCTGGTAAGGGTGTACCTGCCCTAATAAGGGCAAAAGTAATAGTTTTGTCTGTAACGGCTGGTGAATTTGCCAAAATTTGTCCCAGAGCTGGCGTGAGGCATGGCTGGGGTCCGTAATAGGCGGGGTGGTGCCAGATACAGAGATTTGAGCAGTCAAGGGTGCCTTCAAAAATCCTATGCAGTTTTTCATTTCAGTTATTTCTTATTATTAAAGTTTTTTGATATGGTTTGTTTTTGTGTAATAAAATTGGCTGCTATGGCCATTTTAAACCCAAAACAAATTTGTCTGGCTTAATTATTGTGATAAGGTAAGGTGGTAATTGGGTATTTGGTTATGGCATACAGCCAATACTTGGGCAATACCCCAGGCATGACTCATCTCTGATGTGAGTGCCAGCTCCTAAAAACCAGCACAAATTGCACACAATAACATATCAAAAACGCATGTAGATGTTATTTTGATGTACATGGACCACAAAATCACACTGTAAGTAGCACAGGACCCTTCCCCAGAGTTGCATCGCAGCTTTGCTACATTGATGTGAACGGGCACCATTGGAAGCAATGTTATTTACACTGTCATGCGATTCAGTGCAACCTAAGTTGCATCTGAAACTGCATCAGTGTAAACCAGGCCCTAGTGTCCAGGATCAAGCTTGGGGAGAACAGGTGCCTACATACATGTACATGCTTGTTCTAGTTTGTTGATACTTCAGAGGGAGAAGAAAGGATAGAATAAAGAGCTCTAGGTCTGCACTTTAAAAACACGTTATCAATAGAAGCTCAAATATTTCTGACATTTGAGAGAACTTAGAAAATGCAGATGCTGCCTTTGCTAACTCCTTCTGAAAATGCTAGTTGCCCGGCAGTCACGCTGAGTCTCTGGCTGTATTAGTTTGATTCACTGACCTGGAACTGGCATGGTGAGTGGGATCAGAAATCTTGATCTCCATACTTGTTTCAATTTGGAGACTCAGATTAGATCTACAGGACAAGCAGCCTAGTGTATTTTAAAAATAAATATTGGCAGGCTACATATTTCTCTTAGTACAGGTTACTTTTGAGGAATATTTACACTAATTGCTGTTAGGTCTGCTGTGGACTTTAGTCCCTTTTTTGCCCTTTTTGAACATTCCAAAAGAAGAATTGCCCATATCTATGGCTCAGCTCAATGGCAACAGCATAGCTGTACTCCCGAGTACAAATACGGGCAATGTAATCATGCTCGAAGTGGTTAAGAAACAGATAAATACTTTTAAGACACCCTACCAAAGCATATGCCCATGGGGAGCCAGGATTACCCACGCAGAGATGAACAGGTCTTCTGTGCTGCCCTGTGCAGGCAGTCCTATTGATTTCATTTGGAATACAGAGGTTCCGCGCAGCCGCTGCATCCCAACTGACATCAGTGGGACTGCCTGTATGGGAATCGATGAAACACCCTTGCATCCCCCGCAGGTATACACAACCCTACACAGCCCTCTATGGTACAGTATATGCTTTTGTATGCCCCATGTGAACAAGGTCCAACAGCTAAAAGGTTCTCTGCAAACCTTCCATTGACAGCTTGTCAGTTGGCCGAATGAAAGACATTTCGCACTAGGTTTATAAATGAATTTGGTACACCAAATGAGTCATGCTGTGAACATAAATGAACAATACATGTCTAAAAACTGAAACTCTACTTATGTTGGCATTTGGCCAAAATCTTCATGAACATGCTTTTGAAAATATATTACGGTTCAACAACGTCTCAGTCTGAAAAATGACTTCATGGTCACCTTACGTGAGAGGATTTCATAATTGGTCTCCCAATAATGGGATCCCAGCTTCACCTAACACGCACATTTTGTATTACATACGTGTCAGTTGGCCTCCTGCTTTTTTCTCATCAGAGAACAGCTGGTCTTCATGTTCAGACACACTATTTTACTCACTCATATAGTGTTAACAAATTCCATGACTCTTTACACAGTACAAAAGCCATTCTGACCATACCCTGTCTAAGGATGATTTTATAAACTAATTAGGGTTGTTTTCTGAATGTCACGGGTCTGTATGTAAGATCATAAGTTGGGCCCACAGACCTACAACAAAGGAGAGCTATTCTTCACTCCAGCCACCCGCATGTTTAAACATTTTTTAACCACCAGCGCTCACTCACAATACATTTATTGCGAGCAAGCGCCAGAGCCAGGCACTGCCACCTACCCGTATATCTCGGTAAACTTCCTTATTTTAAGGGATGCATGTACGCGCCCCCTGCTGACCATTGCTGTGATTGCACACTGCACAAGTTTGTCAGCAGGTTTCAGCCAATGATTTTGGCTAAAACCTGCTGATCAGCTGTAGGCAATCACAGCACAGAGTTCTGTGTGTACAAACACACAGAACTCTGTGTACACAGAATAGCGATTTGGCTGTTTCTTCTCTCTGACAATCAGAGAAAAAGCAGCCAGATCTCTGAGTAAAAGCAGCACACATTACAAACATTACACTTGTTGAGCACACACTTAACCCCCATGATTGCCCCTTGATGTTAACCCCATTAGTAAAGTGTACAGTATTATCACTGATCACTGTATTAGTGTCACTAGCGATGTCAGTGTCAGTTATTGTCCCTCCCAGCCAGTGTCAGTAAGTGCCAGATTGCCTGCCACACTACCACAGTCACACTATAGGTCGCTTATCAACACTATTATTAGTATATCTTCTACAGCTGCAGAAATTCCAGCACATACTGTATAAAGGCATACCCCACTTTTAAAGTGTTACTAAAACTAAAAACATCTACCTTAATGCATTGTTAGCATTGCATTGTGTGAAGGGAAAGAGAGGGGAGAAAAGAACAGCGATGTGCAAGGCTGCATCTTTTCTCCCCTAACTTCCTCTTCACACAGCATTCGAGCAAGAGCCATTGGCTCTTGCTGCTGTCAATCAAATGCAGTGAGGAGGAAGTGGGGGGGCGAGCTTAAGTCCCGTTGGCTATGGTGGTCCCAAGAAGAAAAGAAGGAGCCGAAATCGCCTGCCAGGGACTCAAAAAGAGGAGGATCGGGGCCACTCCGTGAAATACCACTGTACAGAGCAGGTAAGAATAACATGTTTGTTATGTTAATTTAAAAAAAAAATATGCCTTTTAAAGTGGTTGTAAACCCACAAAAAAAAAAAAAACGCCTGGAAGACAAAGGCATAATGAGCTAGTATGCATAGCATACTAGCTCATTATGAAATACTCACCTTAGATCGAAGCCCCCGCATCGGTCCCGGCACACTGCTCTGCCCGGCGACATGTCTCCCGGAGTTATTTCTGGGTATCACGGGCTCCGGCGAACCGCTGGTAATGGCACGTCAGCTGAAGCAATGGCACGAACGAGCTGTTGCTTCAGTGCGCATGCGCGATGATGTCGGCACATGCTGATACAGGGGATATCTCCTAAACCGTGCAGGTTTAGGAGATATCCATGGTAGCTACAGGTAAGCCTTATTATAGCCTTACCTGTAGTGAAAAGTGGTTTGTAAGGGTTTACAACCACTTTAAAAGTACACAATGGGACCAGAGCATGTAAGTAAAACAAAAATGTACTTAAAATGAAGCAATACCTTTTTTCACTTCTTAATGCATGTACTGCATTGCAATAGTCATTTACAAGCATAACTAATTACCTAGGCAAGCCAACCCCAAAATCAGATATGTTGTAGTCCTGGGTCCCCTCTCGATGCTCCCCAAGTTTGGTGTCCCTGTCACTAATGGTTCAGGAGCAATCTAATGTCAAGCTGACCAGGAGTTCACAGAGACGCCAATGTGTTCATACTTGCTCGTGTACGTAAAGTGAGGTTACGTAAAGCGGGGTATGCCTGTACCATAGTTTGTAGATGCTACTGTATAGCTTTCACACAAATCAATTAATATACACTTATAGGGATTTTTTGTTTTTACCAAAGACATGTAGCAGAATACAGTTTAGCCTACATTTATGAAGAAATATTATTTCATTGGATATGTTTTATAACAGAAAATAGAAAATATCTGGGTTTTTTCAACATTTTTGATCATTTTTCATTTACATAATAAAATAAATCAAATACCCAGTGGTGATCAAATACCACCCAAAAAAAGCTCTGTTTGTGTGAAAAAAATGATAAAAATGTAATTTGCGTACAGGCTTGCATGACTAAGCATTAGCCAGTTAAAGTAGCACAGTGCTGAATAGCAAACAATGCCCTGGTCATAAAGGGGGTAAAACCTTCCGGAGGTCAACTGGTTAAATATTCACCATAGAAAAAATATGTCTAGTAATAAAGTGCTGCACTAAATGGTGAGTGTGGCCTGATTATGCTAACAATTGAAGGTACTTAAAAGGGCATTGTTAAATAAAACCTAACAGACACGTACAACACTTAGCACAATCATTAAAAAAAAAAAAACTATTTCAATAAATATGCTTTTCAGCCTTACTTGATAAAATAGTCAGTGCCTACTGAGCAACTAAGCAGCAAGGCAGTAAAAACTTAGCAACCTTTACATTAAGATTCCTGTTCACATCAGGAGCCCACCTTACACATCAGAGTCTCCCCTACCCATTCACATCAGGAACCCACAATAGGTGTACTGTAATTGTGCTCTGCACTAGTAAGACTGCTGCATGATGATAAATGTGAATATTGATGATTCTGCACCAAAGTTCTACCAGTATATCGATGCATTCATTAAAGAAGTATTAAAACTCATTAAAGAAGTGCTTTAAACGCATCTAAGTGAGGACATTCCTTTTTTCAGAATATTAAGGCCTCTGGTCAGGGATGTCTTGAGCAGGGCTATGGCCAGGAGACATGTGTTTTAAAATGGTGGAAAGACAGATTTGTGATGTCTCTACCCGAGAATAAGTGGGGCAGGACCTGGGGACATTATGGTGCCAGTTGCTGTCTAATTCATGTCCCCTAAGCACTCACATCTAAAACCGCTCTTCACGAGGCCCCTGTTTACATCAGCAGTCCCCCCCCCCCCCCCCGTTGAAATCAGGATTCCCCTGTTCACATCAGTAGTCTCCCATTCACATCTGAGTTCTTCCTGTTCATCTCAGATGTCCCCCGTTCTTATCAGAGTCCCCCAGTTGACATTAGAGTCCCCCAAATCACATTGCAGTCCCCATATTTACATCAGAGTCCTCTTGTTTACATTAGAGTTCTCACATTCACATCAGAGTCCCCCAGTTTAAATAAGGAACCCCCCTTTAGTAGTCCCCCCAGTCACATTAGGCATCCCCACATTTACATCAGAGTCACCTGGTTTACATCAGAGTCCTCCCATGCTCACATTGGGAGACTCCCAGTCACATCAGGAGTCCCCCCCATGCAGAGTCTCCATGTTCACATCAGGAGTCCCCCCATTCATATCAGGAGTCCCCACAGGGACTGGAGTCTGTCTAGAGGCAGACTCCTGAGGGGTTCTTTCTGTGATGGTGTGGCGCTGCTAGAAAAATGAGATGTATCATACATACAGTAAACTAGAAACAGATTGCTGAAACCAAACAGGAGTTGATAAAACTGTGTACAACACAGTAAATATTTGTAACGTAAAGTCCACAGGAATGTGAAAAAATGCGTTCTTCCCATAGGGGTGTCTTCAGTTAAATAGAGGATTTGAAATGCTTGTCTGTAGTCATTTTCAGTGACACTTTAGAGATAAATAAATACTCTTACCGACTATGGTGGACCCTATGTGTCATACGACAAAGGGGTCATACAGGCTTGAGATCCTATAGAGTATGGATCTAGTGCTGTTCAGGTACTGGACGTAGGAAGATCAGGCGGGTCCGATACGGTGTCCTCAGCTCTCGGTCCGTGGATTCAACAGGTACTCTGCAGCCAAGCAATCGTCTCCCAAGGTACTCCCATGTAGGCTCCAAAGGACAACCATGTAAAAAAAGGGGGGGGGGGGGGACTCCAATGGTGCAGATCAAACCAGATGGTTTTATTGATAAAAAGTCAATTATCAAATAATGGTACAATAAAGTGAGTACAAAAAAGGGGAGGTAAAAAGTAAAGGCAATGTGGGATACAAGGAATGCTGGCCCAGTAGCCTGTAGCTAAGTCCTGGATGCAAGTAGTGTGGCCACCGAACCCAGAACCAATTCGCTTATTGGTTTCCACTAAACCCATTGATATAGCCCTGGCATTTTTACTGCGCCACTTCACAGCGAGAACTAAACTTCTCACATTAGTCCCTCCTCTAAAGAAGCATTACAATCTCTCAAGTACAGTACACAACATAGAAACAATGGGTTGAAACCAAATTAAATCAGAATGATGAAGCCATGAATGAATGAGAATGCTGGCCTACTTAGCTACTCATATTTTTTGACTATGAAAGGAAACATTTCAAGCGCTTGAAGTACATTTACATTTACTGTACATAAGAAAATGTACAGACTTCAGGAAGATAGTGTCCTTGAACCCAGTTCTGCTGCATTGTAAGGCTACCATTGTAATCAGGATTTTTGTGCAATTCAGTCATTTGTGTTGTCCAACAATCTCTTATTGTATAGACATCCTTTTAATGACACTCAATTAAAAATAAAGAATTACATTTGAAAACGGCATTACAATTATAGTACTCTAGTCATCAAGGCTTATTAGGGTTAGAACTACACAGGAAATTAAATCTCTTGGATACTAGATGTAAACTACTTTTAGGCATTCACCTCATATGCAGCACATTAAACATACTGTAGTTCCCAACTGTCCCTGATTTGGAGGGACTGTCCCTAATTTGGAGAAAAATTCCTTTGTCCCTTTTTCCTTCTCATTGTCCCGCATTTTGGTCTGATCTATATAGTTGTATATAAAACGTACTATATATCTTTCAAAAAGTGTTTCCCAGTGCTAAACCTTTCATCCAAATTCTAAATGTGTTACTAATGAGATAACACACAGAAATGTTTTCTTGTTGTACTTTGTACTAATAAAATTTTAAAGTTTAAAGCTGTTAAATTTCTCAGTAGCAAAAAAAAAAATGTAATGTACCTAGGCCTAAGCTAAATCTAACCATATACTGTACATTCTCTAATTGAGCCTGGGGGCTAAAGAGAAAATCAATAAATACCCTCATCCACACCAAACAGTGTGGGTGGGGGAATCTCCATTGCTGGGTGTTGTATTCAGGTATCCTCGTCAGTCCAGGTTGCCTGAATACAATAGCACTGCTTAAAAGTGACTACATCTGATAGGATGCAGTCGTGGCTCTCCAGATAAATAATTTTCCATCTGGCTCAGTCAATTTTTAAATTGACTTTTGTTGAGCCAGGTGAAGCTTGAAAAGCTAACCTTGGCTTGAATTTTGACAGATTCAGCAGAAATAAGCCAAAATTCAAGCCATCTATGGCCAGCCTATCAGTGCAAGTATTTCCCTATTACCAGTTAAGAGCAATGATGCTTTAATTAATAACCT
Organism: Lithobates septentrionalis; assembly: GCA_037952835.1. Lineage (NCBI taxonomy): Eukaryota > Metazoa > Chordata > Amphibia > Anura > Ranidae > Lithobates > Lithobates septentrionalis. The sequence continues at coordinate 3,002,088 of JBBDGP010000648.1, read as the reverse complement.
TTATAAGAGAACAGCATTAGATGTCCCAGCATGATTCTGTGGAAGTATGGAAAATCCAACCTCAGTTCTAGGCTTTAAAAAAATCATGTACCTGTCTCAGACACCCTTTATGAATTCTCCCCATTTTGTTTCTCCAAACTCAACAGATGTCTTCTGAATGAAGCCTCACTAAATGATGCAACATTGATTATTCTTTGATTCTCTGTCTCTCAAAGATCTCACTGTTTGATGGACTTCCATCTATGTGCTGAGGAAAAGATTCAATTAATTATATAGCACATTACAGAGCCATTGACCTCCAAGTTAATGTAGCTGCATTCACTATATACAAATATATCACACATAGTTTGTTAAGAAGTTTTTAAAGTGAATCAGGCATTCAGCAAATTAGATAATATAATCCTTTAAGCCATAGTAACATAGGCAACAAAAACCAAAAAGCCCAAAAGTGGAACTCCAGATAAACAGCGAAATAAATATATGTATACTTTCTTAAAAAAATGTATCTATAGCTAAAATCATTTTGTTAAAGTTAGCTTCTTTTAATAGAGTGGGGAAGGATTACAGCTCATGTTTGTATTGCGGTCTAGAAAGCTTCACCCCTCTCCATTAGTCTTTGTGACCATTGCCTCCAAAACAAAAAGTGATGGGAAAGCCAAACTTTTAGAGATGTCACAAAAATACAAGGAGATGACAGGAGATCTTCGAATAGAGACACCTGCTCTAGTAACAAATGTCTAAGGGCTTAATATACAAAGTTTGCTTAAAACACTTTCCTGGGACTGGCAGATGCTGCACACAGCCACCCATAGACATTAATTAGTTGTGCACTGGAAATTGAGTAAAGCACCCGCACACATGTATGTCCCAAGCGCAGATATTGTGCACATGCCATATCTTTTAATTGATGTTGCAGGCCACATCTTCAGATTGATGTTTATAGGCAGCTTTATGCCGCGTACACACAGTTGGACTTTTCGCCTACAAAAGTCCGACAGCCTGTCCGACAGACTTCCGGCGGACTTTCGGCGGACTTGCGGCGGACTTGCCGCAGACTTTCTAACGAATGGACTTGCCTACACACGACCACACAAAAGTCCAACGGATTCGTACGTGATGACGTACACCGGACTAAAATAAGGAAGTTGATAGCCAGTAGCCAATAGCTGCCCTAGCGTGGGTTTTTGTCCGTCGGACTAGCACACAGACGAGCGGATTTCTGGGTCCGGTGTAGTTACGACGTAAAGATTTGAAGCATGTTTCAAATCTAAAGTCTGTCCGATTTGAGGCTGAAAAAGTCTGCCGAAAGTCCGGGGAAGCCCACACACGATCGGATTGTCAGCCAGCTTTAGTCCGTCGGCGTCCGTCGGACTTTTGTAGACGAAAAGTCCGACCGTGTGTACGCGGCATTACACAGCAGCTGTGAGTCCTGGGAAAGAGTTTACATACAGTAGACTCTGATCTCTGTATGGCTTCTTTTTGGCCATGTGGGGAATGCTCCTCATCTAAATGAGATTTCCTCTTACTTCCTGTTGCATCTCTGGTGGAGGTAAAGAAGAGACATGGAGACGTAGGTAATGAAAGTAGCAGGGCTTTTTTTCAGTTGGAACTTGGTGGAACTCAGTTCCATCACCTCTGGCTCAGGCCCTCCGCTCCCTGCTCACTGCTATCACTTGTAAACACAGAAGTCTGGCTCCCAACAGCTCCCACAGATCTGATCACCTGAGTGGCTCCCACTGAGTACAGGATGGGGACAAGGGAGATGGAGGTGCCTGGGTTGCAGTGCATATGCCGACACCCGCATTGGATGATCTCCCTGCAAGTGAGAGAGGCAGAGTATAGGGAGGTACTGGAGCAGACTGTGTGCTTTAGTTTAATAAGTCAAAACCATTATCAGTACACATACTGCTGTTAGTCGGGACGATCACTCCTGGGTACTTTCTGGCTTAGCTTAATTGCTTCCTGGATCAGCTCCCTGCTTGCCAGACAGAGGTGATGATCCTGACTTAATGTACAATGATAAGGCTGGACATTGAGTGGTAACATAAGAATGTTATAGAGGAGCACAATTTATTTGGGCGCACCTTCATGGGGTTGCCTCCGCCTTTTCCCCAGGTTTTTAAAGCCATTAACATCGCTTTAAGGGACATAGCAATTTCAGGGTCACTGGCCCTTTAAATATTCCTGCTCACCATTGGGCAGGTAGGATTTGAGCCAACAGAATTTGATGAAATTTTCTGGAAGCGGTGGGGCTCAGTATGTAAAGGGCCCACTGCCACAGGTATCTTGCTTCTGGTCTGAGGATTCATATAAAGAAGAGCTACCCACCCTCCCTCCCGTCGCTTGCACTTTATGTGGTGCGTCACCTTTGCATCAAACGGGGACTTTGGTTATACAGTTGATGGAAGTTAATTTGTGTGAGTCATCAAGGCTAAGCAATCTTGTGAATGTTAAATTGATTGGTTATAAATTTGTAATATAGTTATGACAATGTATATGTTATTTTAAACCAATAAAAGTGCTGTGGCCAATTTATGCCAACAGTAGAGTGTGGTGTCTTATTCATTTGTGAGATTGTATTTGGAGATGGGGGAAAATACTGCGGAGTTCAATCCCATGTGAATTGCTAAAGCAGAAAATATGTTTGTCACCTACCTAGCTGTGTACTAAAGGTGTGTAAATTACAGTATTGGTGTGAAATTATGGTCCATTTTCAGGTAAAAACAATAAAAATTGATTTATTTCAACTGTGTATTTAGCTGTTTTCCTGGAACGCTAATTTCATGGTGAATAGGATATAGGACCCCTTATTCTAGGGTCTTTTTGTGCTATAAACAAGTAGTTGCTATCTTCCAGGAATGACTGCATGACTCCTGTTATCTCTATTAAATTGTTGTCTTTTTAGCTTGTTGATGGAAATGATCTCCTAAATACTTTCTGTGCTCAGCAAGGTGTCAGTGAGTTCTGACTTTTGCGTTCAGCAGAGATAAATGATCTCAATAGGGAACATTGGGCTAAAGGTGATAAAATTGAATCTGTTTGTAGTGGGATTACGCTGCTTTGCTCAGACACGAATCATCAGTGAGACAGATATAGCCTTGCTTTAGCAGATAGTTAGATCAGAAAATAAAAGCAATAGCATTATGACATACAGTACAGTACATGCATCTGTGAACTGTGTGGAGTTGAACTCTAGGCAGACATAAAAAAAAACACACATTTTTTTGTTCATCATTGCATCAGTGAATTTATTTCTAACTGTAAGTATCTGAATTTGACTTGAAATCAGCCACGTGTTGCCCCAGTATAGCAAAGTTTAGAGCACGGGTATTGAAATAAAATTCAAGGAGGTCTAGTCAGTAACATTTTCTTCCAGCAGAGGTCTGAATCGCATGTTTGTGCTATGCTGTGCTATGATAGTATACAGTACTGTCAGTGGCAGCCCATCCATAGGGGGCGCCCGGGCGAAGCCCCCCCGGCAGTCACAAAAAAATTTAAACATGGCCCTTTAAAAAAAAAAGAAAAGAAAAAAAAAGTCCTTAAGTGCATTGTGTTCGGGCGCCGGACACAGTGCACTATGGGAAGCGCCACATCAATGCAATTGCAGACGCGCCACTTCATTGGCAGGGTTTGGAGCTTCTTTGCGGCGCAATCCATTGTGCCGAGCAGCATCCGCCCGGTGCCCGGCCGGGTGCTTTGTTCTCAGTGTGAGAACAAAGTCAATTCCGGCGGGCTACAAAAAGATGGCTGCTGTGAGGACTAATCCCCTTGTGTTCAGTGGAGAGGGGAGGCCCCTCCCCTCTCCACTGAACACATGGAGAAAGCCAGGAACTAGCTGGGGAGAGACAGACGCCGCTTGAAGGAGGGCTGTGCTGCCGGAGACACAGATGTGAGGAGGACCCTGCTGCTCTGCTGATGGGGACACAGATGTAAGGAGGGACTCCGCTGGGGACACAGATGTAAGGAGGGACTCCGCTGGGGACACAGATGTAAGGAGGGGCTCCGCTGGGCACACAGATATATGGAGGGGCTCCGCTGGGGACACAGATGTATGGAGGGGCTCCGCTGGGGACACAGATGTAAGAGGGCTTTGCTGGGGACACAGATGTAAAGAGGGACTCCACTGGGAACACAGATGTAAGGAGGGGCTCCGCTGGGAACACAGACGTAAGGAGGGACTCCACTGGGGACGCAGATGTAAGGAGGGACTCCACTGGGGACACAGATGTAAGGATGGGCTCCGCTGGGGACACAGATGTAAGGAGGGGCTCTGCTGATGGGGACACAGAAGTGAGGAGGGGCTCCGCTGGGGACACAGATGTAAGGAGGGGCTCCGCTGATGGGGACACAGGTGTAAGGAGGGGCTCCGCTGACGGGGACACAGATGTAAGGAGGGTCTCCACTGATGGGGACAAAGATGTAAGGAGGGACTCCGCTGACGGGGAAACAAATGTAAGGAGGGGCTCCTCTAGGGACACAGATGTAAGGAGGGACTCCACTGGGGACACAGATGTAAGGAGGGGCTCCGCTGGGGACACAGATGTAAGGAGGGGCTCCGCTGGGGACACAGATGTAAGGAGGACCCTGCTGCTTTGCTGATGGGGGCACAAATGTAAGGAGGGGCTCCGCTGGGGACACAGATGTATGGAGGGGCTCCGCTGGGGACCCAGATGTAAGGAGGGACTCCGCTGGGGACACAAATGCAAGGAGGAGCTCCGCTGGGGACACAGATGTAAGGAGGGACTCCGCTGACAGGGACACAGATGTAAGGAGGAACTCCGCTGACGGGGACACAGATGTAAGGAGGGACTCCGCTGACGGGGACACAGATGTAAGGAGGGACTATGCTGGGGACACTGATGTATGGAGGGGCTCCGCCGGGTCACAGATGTAAGGAGGAACTCCGCTGGGGACACAGATGTAAGGAGGGGCTCCGCTGGGGACATAGATGTAAGGAGGGGCTCCTCTGATGGGGATACAGATGTAAGGAGGGGCTCTGCTGACTGGGACACAGATGTAAGGAGGGTCTCCGCTGGGGGCACCTGATGTAAGGAGGGACTCCGCTGGGGGCACCTGATGTAAGGAGAGACTCTGCTGGGGCACCTGATGTAAGGAGAGACTCCGCTGGGGACACCTGATGTAAGGAGAGGCTCCGCTGGGGGCACCTGATGTAAGGACAGACTCCTCCACTGGGGCACCTGATGTAAGAACGGACTCCACTGGGGGCACCTGATGTAAGGGCGGACTCTGCTAGGGACACCTGATGGCATCTGGTGGCAGGCGACGTGGCAAGTGACACGCTCAGGGCTCCCACTGATTCTACATTATGGTGAGTTGAATGATTTCGTTCTATATTACAAAGTAATAATAGAAATAATGCGCTTCAATCATCCTGACACTATAACAACCACGGTGCCGGGATGATTCAAGTGCTAACACCAGGTGTTTGGAGTATCTTTATCTGCTGATTGTTAAACTTTCTCAAATACACATATTTCTATTGTTGTGTCATCTCAGATGCTAACCACACCACCTTAGAGCCAGGTCCACTATTTTGCTGAAACCACGCCTATTTTCACCAAGTGGGAGGGGTCAAAAATGAAGGGCGGGGTCTGGCGCCCCATCCTAAAACTTCACCAGCCGCCACTGAGTACTGTGCAAAGGTTTTAGGCAGATGTGAGAAAATGTAAGTTAAGAATGTTTTCAGAAATAGAAGTTTTAACAGTTTATTTTTAGCAATTAAGAAATTTAAATCAAATCAATATTTGGTGTGACCATCCTTTGCCCTCAAAACAGCACCAAATCTTCAATTCTTCTAGGTACAGTTGCACAAAGTTTTTGAAGGAACTTGGCAGGAGGCATCTTAGAGAACTAATCACAGATCTTCTATGGATGTAGGCTGCCTCAAATCCTTCTGTCTCTTCATGTAATCTCAGACAGGCTCAATGATGTTGAGATCAGGGCTCCTTGGGGGCCAAACCATCACTTACAGGACTCCTTGTTCTTATTTATGCTGAAGATAGTTCCCTAATGACATTGGCTGTATGTTTGGGGTCACTGTCCTGTTGCAGAATACATTTAGGGCCAATTACACGCTTCCCTAATAGTATGGCAGGATGGATAATTGTCTGCCTGTATTTCTCAGAATTGAGGACACCACTGATCCTGATCAAATCTTTAATTCCATTAGCATGAATGCAGCCCTAAAATTAGAAGTAACCTCTGTCATGCTTCACGGTTGCTTGCAGACACTCATTATTGTATCTCTCTACAATCCTTCAGTAAGAAAACTGCCTCCTACAATAGCCAAATATTTACATTTTGAGTGATCAGTCCAGAGCACCTCCTGCCATTTTCTGCACCCCAGTTCCCATGTTTTTGTGTATAGTTGTCAAAGGTATGGTTTTTTGGCCACAATTCTTTCATGAAAACCACTTCTGACCAAATTTCTTCCTGGATAGTAGATTTGTGTACCTGGGTCCCACTGATTTCCACCAGTTATGTGCTGATGGCACTGTTGGACATCTTCCGATGTTAAAGTGAAGTAAGCCTAATGTGTATATTATCTGCTGCTTTGGTCGACCACTGCATTTACGGTCCTCAATGTTGACTGTTTCTTTTTGCTTATTCAAAAGAACTTGAACAGCACATCTTGAAACCTCTGTCTGATTTGAAATATTTGCCTGGGAGATACCTTGTTGATGCAGTATAACTACCTTGTGTCTTGTTGCTCTGCTCAGTCTTGCCATGGTGTATATCCTGTGACATGAAACTGTCTTCCACAACTTCACCTTAGCAGCAGTTTTGCTGTTTCTTACTCAGTTACTCAGTTTTAAGCCTCCTACACAGCTGTTTCTGTTTCAGGTAATGATTATGTTTTAAGCCACATATGAAATTGATGATCATTAGCACCTGCTTGGTATAATTGGTTAAAGGGGTTGTAAAGGTAAAAAATTTTTCACCTTAATGCATTCTATGCATTCTAAAAACTTCTGACAATACCGCCGCCCCCAGCCCCCCGTTTTACTTACCTGACCCCTTTGAAAGTCAGCTGCTCGCTCCCGACATCTATTCCTCTGCTCAGCCTGGCTGCTGATTGGCTCGCGCTGCTGTCAACCACATCCAATGACGCGGCGCGCTGGGGGGCAGGGCCGAGTGATACAGCGAGCAGCTATAGCCGCCGGCTGTATCACGGGAGCGTGCCCGCAAGAACTAACCACCATGCGAGGGAGCTCGCATTAAGGTGGTTAGTGCTTGCGGGGAGGAGCTGAAACAGCCGCCGAGGGACCCCAGAAGAGCAGGTTCGGGGCCACTCTGTGCAGAACGAGCTGCACAGTGAAGGTAAGTATAACATGTTTGTTATTTAAAAAAAAAAATTTACCTTTACAACCCCTTTAAGTATACACATAACTCTTATCCTACAAAAACCCTGATTTTGTCAAAGTATACAAAATGTGCAAGTGTAAAGCCCCATACACACGATCAGACAGGCTGTTGTCGGTAAATCCGACCATGTGTATGCTCCATCGGATAATTGTTGTCGGACTTTCCGCCAACAAATGTTGGCTAGCAGGTTTTCAAATTTTCCGTGGACAAATGTGTGTTGTCAGGTTTTCCGAGCGTGTGTACACAAGTCCGTCGGACAAAAGTCAAAAGTACAAACACACATGCTCGGAAGAAAGGAGAAGCCAGAGGCAGTCAGTCTTGTAAACTAGCGTTCGTAATGGAGAATTAACATTCGTGACGTGGCAAATTATGAAATCTGGAAATGCAGCGCACAATTCTCTTCTTCTTTAATGGGATAATAATGAAGCTGCTTTGCTGGTGATACTGATGGAGTTATTGCAAACAAATTTTCAAAGGCTATTTTTTCTAGTGATATCAAGAATAATATTATTATGCTTTTTTTTTTTTTTGGTCAAGGATACAACTATGTCGGTGTCCCTTGTCCATTTTATATTGTATTTTTTTTAAATGTAACTGCCTACTCCCAAACTGTCATTTGAAGTAAAACACATAGCCAAGTAATATTCTACACAACTTTTTTTATTGTGCATTAAAAAAAATAAAACAAATAAAATTAGAAGCTGGTTTGAAGACAAAGGGTAGTCACAACAAATATTGATTTGATATAGATTTTACTCCTGTTCTCTCACTTTGTATTTTCTAAATTGATAAAAATAAACAATTAAAATATATACTTTGAAAGCATTCTTACTTTACAGCATTTCTTTACACCTGCCTAAAACGTTTGCAAAGTACTGTATATGTAGTTATTGGTTGTCTATTAAAGTGGTAGTAAACTGTTAAAAAAAAAAAACTGGCCTCCATGTCGGATTAAGTCATAATGTGCTAGTATGTATTGCATGCTAGCACATTGTGTCAGACTTACCTGTAAAAGGGATCCCTCCGCCACTGACAGGGTTTCCATATTCACCTGTCTTCTTTCAGGGTTCACAGGCTCTGACCATTTGAATGGCCGAGTGGGCCGTCCATTGAGAGCACAGTGTGCATGCGCTGGTGACGTCATCAGCTGCTACACATTGGAATATCTCCTAAACAGTGCACGTTTAAGAGATATTCATTGTACCTATCTAGATAAGAAGTGTACTACTGCTTGAACAAATAGACCCCCCCAATATAGTGCTCCCCTACATCAGGTGTCCCATCAAAGTGCCCCCTTAAATCATGTGTCGCCATCATGGTGCCTCTTACATCAGTTATCCCCATCTAAGTGCCCCATTACATCAGGGGTCCTCATCATGGTGCCTCTTACATCAGGTGTACTTATCAGAGTGCCCCTTTACATCAGGTGTCCCCATCACATTGCTCTTTACATCAGGTGTCCCCATCACACTTCTCCTTTACATAAGGTATCCCCATCACTATGCCCCCTCTTACATCAGGTGTCCCCATCACACTGCTCCCTTACAACAGGTATCCAAATCACTGTGCCCCCCTTACAACAGGTTTCCCTATCTGAGTGCCCCCTTACATTAGGTGTCCCCATCAGAGTGCCCTCTTACATCAGGTGTCCCCTTCAGACTTCCCTCTTACATCAGGTGTCCCCATCAGAGTGCCCTCTTACATTAGGTGTCTCCATCAGAGTGCCCTCTTACATCCGGTTTCCTTATCTAAGTGCCCCCTTAGAATAGGTGTCCCCATCAGAGAGCCCTCTTACATCAGGAGTCCCCATCAGAGTGCCCTCTTACATCAGGTGTCCCCATCAGAGTGCCCTCTTACATTAGGTGTCTCCATCAGAGTGCCCTCTTACATCAGGTTTCCCTATCTAAGTGCCCCCATCAGAGTGCCCCCTTACATCAGGTTTCCCTATCTGAGGGCCCCCTTACAATAGGTGTCCCCATCAGGGTTCCCTCTTACATCAGGTGTCCCCATCAGAGTGCCCCTTTACATCAGATGTCCCTCTCACAGTGCCCACCGTATCTTTTAGCACCAAGCAGAAGATTGGAGCCAGGAAACAAAGCAGGCTGCAGGTCTGGATAGAGGAAGTTCCACTTCCATCCTCCAGTGGTGCTGGGGCAGGGCAAGCATGTGATATCTTTGATTGTTAGGATACTGGAAATTCTAGCAACCAATGACTGCAAAGGAGAAAAGGAACGTGTGCTAGGGATTGGCTTGCTGACTGGCAGTTGGAATAGGACTGTCACTGGAGTTGAGTCCAGATAATGGTCTGCTATTTATTGATGACTGTTTAGAGTGTGAAAGGAAGAGACACTACAGGTAGCCAATTAGTTAATGTACTGATAACGAGCATGCTGATAGAAGGAGAAAGCAATGTGACAGAGAGATGAGCTCATCACTGTGTGCTGCTTCTCCCTCACTGTGCAACAACAGTATAGGGGTGGGTACACTACATCTTGGGCTCAGAGAAAGCAATTTGAATGATGGTAGCTGTCATTCAACCCAGAAGACAACATTTTGTGGCTTGAAAGAAGTACTGTGGAGACAGGCCTGGACTGAAGGTGAGTATTGCATCAAATTCTCTTTTTTTTGCATCTGGCTTTTTAAAATTCTTACTTGTACTTTTTAAGTTCTGCTTTAAACATTCTATAATTGTTGCTAGGGATGCATAAGCTTTGCTAAACATTTACAGCTGCAGGTAGAATGCTTGCAAGGACAACCCCGATCCAAACTGTTTTGCAGAGTGATGCAGCATCTTATATTAATAGTAACATTAGCTATGTATCTAGCTTTTTTTATAAGCAAAGAAGGAAAACTAAAGAGCCCAAAGTACTATTTGCTCAATATAAATGGAATAAGACCAGCTGATATCTGTAACTCAATAGCAGATACGGAATTGACAGTTTTAATATATGCATTATTGTCATTGAAATTCAGCACCAACATTAAATTCCATAAACTGCAAATCAGCTTATTATCCACCGGAGGAATATGAATTGGAAATAATGTATGAACTCCAGTTTTAATCATTTCAAAGTGTTCAACGAGCAATTCAATCAGTCTGCCTGTATTTATAAATCCTATCCTGCTATTACATACTAAGAATTGATAATGTTATTTCAAGTGAGAGGGTAATGCGTGTTAAGTCCAACTCATTTTGTCAAGCACACAGGTTGCTGACTGGCTGGCCACAATTCCTTAATGATGTCAGGTCTTCCTACAGCAGAGATAGACGAGGGTCTGGTTTTAGCTGACCATAGCGCAGGATATATGCATATGCTGCCAAACAACTGTGTAATTTGACAAAGTGTTTTCCTCTAGAACTTCGATTTCAGTGCTATGTAATCTTAAAGTGATATTAAAGACAGTTTATTTTTTTTAAAATAACAAACATGTTTTGTTTTGTTTTGCACAGAGCAACCCCAATCATGCTCTTCTTGGGTCCCCCTGCCGGAGCTCATGGCCCCACCCTTTTGTCAAGTGCTCCCAGAGCAAGCAGCTTGCTGAGCCGCTGCCCTGTGTGTCTATTCACACACAGAGCCGTGGCTTGGTCCCGCCCCCCCCCTCTCTCTCTCTCCTCTTTGGCTCATTGTTTGTAATTGACAGCAGCAGGAGCCACTGGAGAGTCCCCAGAGAGCCGAGGCTCTCGTGCACATTGCTGGATCACAAAGAGGCTCTGGTAGGTATTAGGGGGGCTGCTGCACAGAGAAGGTTTTTTACCTTCATGCATAGAAGCACCTAGGCCCTCAGGTCGCCTGTCTGAGACCTCACAACAGCAGACATAGCAGCAATGCCTGGGGGGGGGGGCAGCATGCCCTGCAGGCTGGACTAATCCTCTCCAGGAAAAGAAACATAGCTCAGTGTGCTCACAGAATATATACAGTCTTCCAGCACACATCCGTGTGTTCTAGTATAAGAAGCATACAGAGAGAAAGAGAGAGCAGTGTGACAGAAAGATGAGTTCATCAGTCTGCTGCTGTCCAGTCAGAGGGTGGGAGTGGAGAGCAGACCTCTAAGCGGTACTGAACTTCAGCAGACAAAAATCAGGTCTCCCCCCTTCCCCTATAAGACAGGGATCTGCTATGTGGTAGAGCAGTATAAATATCCAAACTATGTAGACAGAAATACAAAGGGATGGCATAGTGGCTTAATAGATATAAAAAATACTGCGCTAAAGAGTAAGAATAAGGTCAGCTGCAACTAAAAAGTGTTATATGACACTGTACAAATATACAAAGATAAAAAGTCGCGCTGAATGGTGGGAAAATCAATAATATATGTTTCCCAAAATTAATATGTGAGTGACACAATAATCAAGATGAAAATGCAAAATTAAATGCATCAACTAAAAAATTACATATTGAAGTGCATAAAAATCAATACAATCAAGTGTTATCAAAAAATAAAAAAGAAAAAAAACATTTTTTGCAAAATAAAACTAAAAATATCCACTGACTGAAGTGAAAATACAGGACGGACCCTTGCATCTTTCATTCAGTGCTGCACTGACCGGCTTAGTCTTTTATCTGCGTATTTACATCTCTAATGCTGTAAGTGTTCATTTGTCTTTTTATATTACAATAAATGTAAAGGATTTACACTATGTGGAGCCTTATATTTTTTTGGTGACAATACTGCCTATCCATCGATTCTTCCACTGACCCCTCCACTGACCTCCGCTGACCATCCCTGCTGACGCTGAGGAGTTTTGCGCTTGTCATTGGGATCCCGGGCTGGGGTTACAGCCACTCGCTCTGTGTGGCCCCCTCTAATAAGGGACCACCGCCTTCTGGTAAGCGGCAGCTGTTTCTGTGGTGGAGGATATACCTATTCACTTAGTGTGGAATTTCACCAAAGCATCACTTTTTGGATCAACATGTTTACTGGACTTTTTTGTTTTCACTATATGGATTCATTCTTTATTATTATTATTGATTAACTTTGGGGTTTTTTTCAATTTCTTTTTTTGTATTTTCACTTCAGTCAGTAGATATTTTTAGTTTTATTTTACAAAAAATGTTTTTTTTTCTTTTTTTTCCTTTTTCTTTTTTGATAACATTTGATTGTATTGATTTTTATGCACTTCAATATGTAATTTTTTAGTTGATGGATTTAATTTTGCATTTTCATCTTGATTATTGTGTCGCTCACATATTAATTTTTTGCACTTAATTTGGGCAACATATATTATTGATTTTCCCACCATTCAGCGCGACTTTTTATCTTGGTATATAGTGGCTTAATAGTTAGCATTTCTGTCTTACGGCACAAGAATCCTTGGTTTGAACCCCTACCAGTGCACTACCTACAGTCCTACACTATCTCACAAAAGTGAGTACACCCCTCACATTTTTGTAAATATTTTATTATATCTTTTCATGTGACAACACTGAAGAAATTACACTTTGCTACAATGTGAAGTAGGAGTGTACAGCTTGTATAACAGTATCAATCTGGTGGATGTTAGAGACCTTGCTCTCCTCCACCTTCCATTTGAGGATGCCCCACAGATGCTCAATAGGCTTTAGGTCTGGAGACATGCTTGGCCAGTCCACCACCTTTACCCTCAGCTTCTTTAGCAAGGCAGTGGTCGTCTTGGAGGTGTGTTTGGTGTCACTATTATATTGGAATACTGCCCTGTGGCCCAGTCTCCGAAGGTTCCCTCAATGAAATGTAGCTTCTCAGTGCCGGCAGCACTCATGCACCCGAAGACCATGACACTCGCACCACCATGCTTAACTGTAGGAAAGACACACTTGTCTTTGTACTCCTCACCTGGTTGCCGCCACACATGCTTGACACCATCTGAACCAAATAAGATTATCTTGGTCTCATCAGACCACAGGGCATGGTTCCAGTAATCCATGTCCTTAGTCTGTTTGTCTTCAGAAAACTGTTTGCGGGCTTTCTTGTGCACTATCTTTAAAAGAGGCTTCCGTCTGGGACAACAGCCATGCAGACCAATTTGATGCAGTGTGTGGCGTATGGTCTGAGCACTGACAGGCTGACCCCTGCACCCCTTCAACCTCTGCAGCAATGCTGGCAGCACTCATACGTCTATTTCCCAAAGACAACCTCTGGATATGATGCCGAGTACGTGCACCAACTTTTTTGGTCGACCATGGCGAGGCCTGTTCTGAGTGGAACCTGTCCTGTTAAAGCCATCTTTATGTAGAACAACAATTCTTTTTTCAGATCCTCAGAGAGTTCTTTGCAATGAGGTGCCATGTTGAACTTCCAGTGACCAGTATGAGAGCGTGAGAGCGATAACACGAAATATAACACACCTGCTCCCCAATCACACCTGAGACCCTGTAACACTAACAAGTCACATGACACCGGAGGGAAATTGGCTAATTGGGCTTAATTTGGACATTTTCATTTAGGGGCGTACTCACTTGTTGCCAGCGATTTAGACATTAATGGCTGTGTGTTGAGTTATTTTGAGGGGACAGCAAATTGACACTACTATATAAGCTGTACACTCACTACTTTACATTGTAGAAAAGTGTAATTTCTTCAGTGTTGTCACATGAAAATATATAATAAAATATTTACACAAATTTGACGGGTGTACTCTATTTTGTGATATACTGTATATAGAGTTTACATGTTCTTCCTGTGCTTGTGTGCGTTTCTTTTCACACTTTGATAACATGCTGGTAGGTTAATTGGCTCCTGTCTAAATTGGCCCTAGTATGAAGTAAGGACCTTAGATTGTAAGCTGCTTGAGGACAGGGACTGATGTGAATGTACAATTTGTAAAGCACTGCATAAATTGTCAGCACTGTATAAATAAAAATCTTTTGCCAAGTAATACAGCTCTCCTTTATGTTTTTCATCTGTGTGCTTAGCTGGTTGTCTGGAGTTCATCTTTAAAGTGATTGTAAAGGCTGCAGCAGCCCCCCAGCACCCCTTATACTTAACTGAGCCCCATCTCTATCCAGCGACGTCCATGAGTGCCTCGTCCGTCTGAGACTCTCCCTCCTGATTAGCAGAGAGAGCAGTGGCGCCACTGGCTCCTGCTGCTGTCAGTCAAACTCAGTTAGCCAATCAGCAAAAGGGGGGCGAGGCTGAACTACGGCACCATATCTATATGGATACACTGAGCTGCAGCTCGGCTCGGGTGCCCCTATAGCAAGCTGCTTGCTATGGGGGCACTCAACAGGAGGGATGGGCCAGGAGCTCTAGCCAGGGACCTGAGAAGAGGAGGATCTGGTCTGCTTTGTGCAAAACCACTGCACAGAGCAGGTAAGTATAACATGTTTGTTATTTTAATAGAAAAAAATTTGACTTTACAATCACTTTAAGAAACAAGACTCATGTTTTATTGTATAATGAAACATTGGTAAGAAAGAAAGCATTTGTTAAAGCCCATGTAAGTATCCTTCATGTTGGTGTACATGACAACTATATTTATTCAGATATTCCTTGCAGCAGAAATAGCATGCCAGTGCCCATAACTATAGGGAAAAGGCAGCTAGTCAAATCGTATACACATCAATGTTATAACCGAAGATAAACATAATATAATGTTAACAGTTGGCTGTAAAACAATACAAGTGAACACTAATCTATACTGAAACACTGAAAAGTCAACAAAACAGGAAATACCATGATAAAAGAGTGCAAGTGGTACTAAACTGAGGCTTAAGTGTACAGGAAGATCTGCTTAGGAGAGACTATTTGTTGTACGTACTAGAACAACTCGTGACAAAAGTAAAACAGTACATAAAATGGCACCAAAACATAAGCCTCATTGATTTATACTGTTTACAACAGCCTAATAACTTCCTCCTAGCATCGGATTCAAACGTTGGCAAAACAGCATTGGAAATGTAATCTCCAGCAAGGTATGTGAAAAAAAAATTCTCTTTAATTTCGTAGATCTCCAGATAAACAGTTATTCAAGGGGCTGTACAAATTAACAACACATGGCAAAAAAGTCAAGTGAGCACAAGCACAAAGTACCTAAAGGTGCCTAAAGGCTCAGAAATCATAACATTTACAAACTTCAGCACCTCCTGGTAATGTTGGGGGCTTGCAAATCCTCTCAAATACCTCCTTATTGGTCACTTTAGTGACCAATGGGAAAATGGGAGGAGGCAGGCCAGCCCTTTATGCTACCAGTGTTGTCTCTTGTGTATTGAAGAGCCACTTATTTCAGGACTCCCCGTGTGCTCCAAAAGGCATGTGAAGGTATGGGCAAGGAGAATTAGGACCTGAAATGAATGCATTGACTGACATGTTTTAGTTCACCAGCACCTTGCACATAGGAGCATGAGGCCATATAACGTAAATTGTGGGTATCTCTCTGCGCCCAGGATACACAACTGCCATGTACAGTAATGAACGGCTGTTAGCAGCCTACTTGGTTTTATGGCACTGCTTGTGTAAACCCACACATATGCATGGGTGTCCAACCCTGGACGCAGGCAGTCTATGTGGGTTTATGCAAGTAGTGGCATAAACCAGTGTACAGGAGCATACAGTTATTCATTATTCAAAGAGAAGTTTGGGATTAAAAAAAAACAAACAATCATACTCACCTAGGTGGATGCAGCATTGATCCGATTCTGCATCTGTCCCCCACTCACTCTGCAGTGAGAACTGAGCGATTAAACACAGCTGATCCCTCAGTTCTCCCCCTACGCTCCGAGCAGACAGCTGTGACTGCCAGATAGCGCCCCCCCTACTCTCCCCTTCAGGTCTCACTGGAGCGCTGGGCTGTGGAGGGGGGGGAAGGGGAAGATCGCTGAGTGCTGAGCCAGGTGCCTGTACAGGTTTATGGGTGGATCCAGACTATATGATTGGGATCTTTCCCGAGCCTAGATAAGCTGAAGCTTTGGCCATACTTCTCCTTTAAGGTTGGCTGGTCGTGGTAGTTGTGTATCCTGGTCATGGAAATATGCCCACAATTTATGTGATATGCCAAAAAGCGCCTGTGTGTAGGAGAAGGTTTGGTTTTACAGTGTCTTATGAAATTCACATCCTACCAATATATAGTCACTTTTTATGCATTCAGAACCTTGTGACACCAGCAAAAAAAGTTACAAAGAACAGTAGCACCAGTAAACACACACCCTCCATGTATTACAAACAGTATTGGTATGCACACTTTCGATTGTTCTTGTAGAGCAGGGGAAGGCAACCTTGGCACTCCAGCTGTGGTGAAACTACAAATCCCATCATGCCTCTGCCTCTAGGAGTCATGCCTGTGATTGTCAGGGTCTTGCAATGTCTCATGGGACTTGTAGTTTCACCACAGCTGGAGGGCCAAGGTTGCCTACCTCTGATGTAGAGCATGTGTCAGACACAAGGCCTGCCAGCCAAATCAGGCCCGTCATTTCATGTGGCCCCTGCACCTCTCCTGCACCTGTGGCACCCCCCCCCCCCCATATCTCCACCTCCACCTTGTCTCAGCAGACAACAGCAGAGAGGAGGACAGAACTCCTCTGCCAGATCCTGTGCTTCTCTATGCAGCTGCAGAGAGGCTTGTCTCTGGTCTCTGTTACAGAATTGTGAGTGGGCTCCATGCCAGTCTGCACCTGCCCTTCACAGTTTAAGTCTTAAGTTACAGTATTTAATATGATAAAGAGAAGATACATTTTTATAGTCTTACAAATACAACCGGCCCTTTGAGGGCAACCACAATGCGGATGAGCCTGCGATGAAACTGAATTTGACACCCTGGATAGAGAAAAGCAAATGTATTATTCTGATGTAACACAACTAAGTGTCTATATACTACACATACTACAACAGTTGAACATTTGCTGCTGTCAGTTTGTATGTAAGGGTGTGTGCGTCTATTGTGCTAAAATTAGAATGTATTTTTGTTCAGAATCCATTAAAATGCTAATTAATATTGCCAGTTGATTGCGAAAAGTATCCATGAAGAATGAAAAGGCTTTTCACCAAAAAGTTACAGGTAGCCAAATAACTTAGAATCCAGCTACAATATCTTTCTTCTTTTCCCACCTTTAGACTTTGAGTGTTCCTATTTACCTTTGCTTGTTCCCTCTCATCATATTGTCTTCTCCTAAATATGAAAATAATTTTAAAAAATCCATTGTGGAAGTGCTGAAATATCAGTTTTTGCTGGACTGACGTATATGGGTACATGAGTTCTGAACTGCACGCATCAGAAAACCTGACGCACATGCATTCGTATATACTGCATTGTATAACGTTTGTATCAACTTTACTTATTCTCTTCATTATGTGCAAATCCATTGGCTGAGCTAATATGCTATATTATCCATGTATGTGCATTAATTTTAATAAACATTTATACTGCTATTACTCCTGTTACTCAGTGGCTAAATGAGACCACCTCATTTAAAGTCCCAGGGCGACTCTCTCTTTTTTTGCATATGTATATAGGGATGGAGGTGTATCACTGGTGACTGCAGACCTTTTATTTTTTGCACCCAATTCTGGGTGCACCAGTTTTAGTAAATCTCCCCCATTGCATCTTTTTTTCATTTTTTTTATAATGGTGAATTAGTTCATCATATTCATTTATTTGTAGCATGCCTCCCAACTTTCTGATATAGGGCAAAGGGAAAACTTTTACCGCAAAACTTCTACTAAAGCACACTTCCTCTACCATCTACCATACAGAGTATAATGTGCAAACAATGATCACAAATCCGACGTACTTTAGATTTGAAACATGCTTTAAAACTTTACTTCGTAACTACGACGGACCCCGAAATCCGCTCGTCTGTGTGCTAGTCCGACGGACAAAAAGCCACGCTAGGGCACCTATTGGCTACTGGCTATGAACTTCCTTATTTTAGTCCGGTGTACGTCATCACGTACGAATCCGTCAGACTTTTGTGTGGTCGTGTGTAGGCAAGTCCGTTCGTTAGAAAGTCTGCCGCAAGTCTGTCGAAAGTCTGCCGGAAGTCTGCCGGAAGTCTGTCGGACAGGCTGTCTGACTTTTGTAGACGAAAAGTCCGACCGTGTGTACGCGGCATTATGCCGCGTACACACGGTCGGACTTTTCGTCTACAAAAGTCCAACGGACGCTGACGGACTAAAGCTGGCTGGTAATCCGATCGTGTGTGGGCTTCTCCGGACTTTCAACATACTTTTTTAGCCTCAAATCCGACGTACTTTAGATTTGAAACATGCTTCAAATCTTTACTTCGTAACTACGACGGACCCCGAAATCCGCTCGTCTGTGTGCTAGTCCGACGGACAAAAAGCCACGCTAGGGCACCTATTGGCTACTGGCTATGAACTTCCTTATTTTAGTCCGGTGTACGTCATCACGTAAGAATTCGACGGACTTTTGTGTGATCGTGTGTAGGCAAGTCTGTTCGTTAGAAAGTCCGCCGCAAGTCCGTCGAAAGTCCGCCGAAAGTCTGCCGGAAGTCTGTCGGACAGGCTGTCTGACTTTTGTAGACGAAAAGTCCGACCGTGTGTACGCGGCATTAGACCCACAGATGCTTTTTTGCTTTTTTTTTACCAATTCTTCCCCCTTACTGACATGAATAATTATCATAATTTGAAAGTTACATAGAATTTTACTGAACTATAATAAAATAATTAATTAGTACCTTTATTTGTGTGTGTGTGTATACAGTATCTCACAAAAGTGAGTACACCCCTCACATTTTTGTAAATATTTTATTATATCTCTTCATGTGACAACACTGAAGAAATTACACTTTGCTACAATGTAAAGTAGTGAGTGTACAGCTTGTATAACAGTGTAAATTTGCAGCCATTAATGTCTAAACTGCTGGCAACAAAAGTGAGTATACCCCTAAGTGAAAATATCCAAATTGGGCCCAAAGTGCCAATATTTTGTGTGGCCACCATTATTTTCCAGCACTGCCTTAACCCTCTTGGGCATGGAGTTCACCAGAGCTTCACAGGTTGCCACTGGAGTCTTCTTCCACTCCTCCATGATGACATCACAGAGCTGGTGGATGTTAGAGACCTTGCACTCCTCCACCTTCCATTTGAGGATGCCCCACAGATACTCAATAGGGTTTAGGTCTGGAGACATGCTTGCCCAGTCTCCAGACCCACCTTTACCCCCAGCTTCTTTAGCAAGGCAATGGTCGTCTTGGAGTAATGTTTGGTATCGTTATTATATTGGAATACTGCCCTGCAGACCAGTCCTCAAAGGGAGGGAATCATGCTCTGCTTCAGTATGTCACAGTACATGTTGGCATTCATGATTCCCTCAATGAACTGTAGCTCCCCCGTGCCAGCAGCAGTCATGCAGCCCCAGACCATGACACTCCCACCACCATGTTTGACTGTAGGCAAGACACACTTGTCTTTGTACTCCTCACCTGGTTGCCGCAACACACGCTTGACACCATCTGAACCAAGGTTTATCTTGGTCTCATCAAGCCACAGGACACGGTTCCAGTAATCCATGTCCTTAGTCTGCTTGTCTTCAGCAAACTGTTTGTGGGCCTGCTTGTGCATCATCTTTAGAAGAAGCTTCCTTCTGGGATGACAGCCATGCAGACCAATTTGATGCAGTGTGCGACGAATGGTCTGAGCACTGACAGGCTGACCCCCCACCCCTTTAACCTCTGCAGCAATGCTGGCAGCACTCATACGTCTATTTCCCAAAGACAACCTCTGGATATGACGCTGAGCACGTGCACTCAACTTCTCTGGTCGACCATGATGAGGCCTGTTCTGAGTGGAACCTGTCCTGTTAAACTTCTGTATGGTCTTGGCCACTGTCCTGCAGCTCAGTTTCAGGGTCTTGGCAATCTTCTTATAGCCTAGGTCATCTTTATGTAGAACAACAATTCTTTTTTTCAGATCCTCAGAGAGTTCTTTGCCATGAGGTGCCATGTTGAACTTCCAGTGACCAGTATGAGAGAGTGAGAGCGATAACACCAAATTTAACACACCTGCTCCCCATTCACAACTGAGACCTTTTAACACTAACAAGTCACATGACACTGGGGAGGGAAAATGGCTAATTGGGCCCAATTTGGACATTTTCACTTAGGGGTGTACTCACTTTTGTTGCCAGCGGTTTAGACATTAATGACTGTTGAGGAGGCAGCAAATTTACACTGTTATACAAGCTGTACACTCACTACTTTACATTGTACCCAAGTGTCATTTCTTCAGTGTTGTCACATGAAAAGATATAACAAAATATTTACAAAAATGTGAGGGGTGTATTCACTTTTGTGATATATATATATATCTATATATATATATAGATATATATGCATAGGCGTCCTTAAGGGGGGGCTATTGAGGCTTAAGCCCCGAATGTGGGGCCAATAGCCCCGAGTGTCTAAGCGCAGTGGCCCCAGCTGCAAGATCTAGAGCGGCGCATTCCGATTCCCGTGCGCGCCGCCATCAGTGTTATATTACATACAGCCTGTACGAGCGCTTAGCTGGGCAGCGGGCGCTCCCTGATTGGCTGGTCACATGTGGAGGCGGGTAGGGGCTTGACTGTGGGTGATCGCGGCCACCCGGAGCCCCGCCTCCCTGCCTGGCGCGCGTTGTGTCTCCTCCTGACGGAGGCGGGGAGGGGCTGGACTGTGGGTGATCACGGCCGCCCGGAGCCCCGCCTCCCTACCTGGCGCCCGCTGTGTCACCTCCTGACTGAGGTCTCTCTGTTATCTGCCCTTCCACTAGTCTGTCAGCGTGCCACTCTCTGTAAGCCCACCCCTCTGTCATCCCGCCCCTTTGTGTAAGCCCACCCCTTTCTGTCACTGCCCCCCTCTCTGTCAGTGCACCCCTCCTCTGTCAGCACCCCCCCTCTGTGTCAGCACCCCCCTCTGTCAGCCCACCCCCCTCTGTCAGCAGTGCACCCCCTGTGTAAGCACCCCCCTCACTGTCAGCCCACCCCCCTCACTGTCAGCCCACCCCCCCTCTGTCAGCCCACCCCCCTCTGTCAGCCCACCCCCCCCTGTCAGCCCACACCCCCCTCTGTCAGCCCCCCTCTGTCAGCACCACCCCCCCTCTGTCAGCACCACCCCCTCTCTGTCAGCACCCCCCTCTCTGTCAGCAGTGCACCCCCCTCTCTGTCAGCCCACACCCTCTCTATCAGCGCCCCCTCTCTCTCAGCGTCCCCCCCGTCAGCTCACACCCTCTCTGTCAGCCCACACCCTCTCTGTCAACACCCCCCCCTCTATCAGCACCACCCCCTCTCTGTCAGCACCCCCCTCTCTGTCAGCAGTGCACCCCCCTCTCTGTCAGCCCACACCCTCTCTGTCAACACCCCCCCTCTGTCAGCACCACCCCCCTCTGTCAGCACCCCCCCTCTGTCAGCACCCCCCCTCTGTCAGCACCCCTCCCTCTGTCAGCACCCCCCCTCTGTCAGCAGTGCACCCCCCTCTCTGTCAGCCCACACCCTCTCTATCAGCGCCCCCTCTCTCTCAGGTTCCCCCTGTCAGCTCACACCCTCTCTGTCAGCCCACACCCTCTCTGTCAACACCCCCCCTCTGTCAGCACCACCCCCCCTCTGTCAGCACCACCCCCCCCCTCTGTCAGCACCACCCCCCTCTGTCAGCACCACCCCCCTCTGTCAGCACCCCCCCTCTGTCAGCACCACCCCCTCTCTGTCAGCAGTGCACCCCCCCTCTGTCAGCACCTCCCCTCTCTGTCAGCACCACCCTCCCTCTGTCAGCACCACCCTCCCTCTTTCAGCACCTCCCCTCTCTGTCAACACCACCCCCCCTCTGTCAGCACCACCCCCTCTCTGTCAGCCCCCCCCCTCTCTGTCAGCAGTGCACCCCCCTCTCTGTCAGCCCACACCCTCTCTATCAGCGACCTCCTCTCTCTCAGCGACCCCCCTCTCTCAGCACCCCCCCCGTCAGCCCACACCCTGTCAGCACCCCCCCCCACTCTGTCAGCACTCCCCCTCTCTGTCAGCACCCCCCCCTCTGTCAGCACCCCCCTCTCTGTCAGCACCCCCCTCTCTGTCAGCACCTCCCCTCTCTGTCAGCACCCCCCCTCTCTGTCAGCACCCCCCCTCTCTGTCAGCACCCCCCTCTCTGTCAGCACCCCCCTCTCTGTCAGCACCCCCCTCTCTGTCAGCACTCCCCCTCTCTGTCAGCACCCTCCCCCTCTCTGTCAGCACCCCCCCTCTCTGTCAGCACTCCCCCTCTCTGTCAGCACTCCCCCTCTCTGTCAGCACCACCCCCTCTCTGTCAGCACCACCCCCTCTCTGTCAGCACCACCCCCTCTCTGTCAGCACCTCCCCCTCTCTGTCAGCATCCCCCTCTCTGTCAGCATCCCCCTCTCTGTCAGCACCCCCCTCTCTGTCAGCACCTCCCCCTCTCTGTCAGCATCCCCCTCTCTGTCAGCATCCCCCTCTCTGTCAGCACCCCCCTCTCTGTCAGCCCACACCCTCTCTCTCAGCGTCCCCCCTCTCTCTCAGCGTCCCCCCTCTCTCTCAGCACCCCCCCTCCGTCAGCTCACACCCTCTCTGTCAGCCCACACCCTCTCTGTCAGCACCCCCCTCTCTGTCAGCCCACCCCCTTTCTATCAGCGGCCCCCCTCTCTCTCAGCATCCCCCCTCTCTCTCAGCGTCCCCCCTCTCTCTCAGCGTTCCCCCCTCTCTCAGCATCCCCCCTCTCTCTCAGCACCCCCCTCTCTCTCAGCACCCCCCCTCCATCAGCACCACCCCCTCTCTGTCAGCACCACCCCCTCTCTGTCAGCACCACCCCCTCTCTGTCAGCACCCCCCTCTCTGTCAGCCCACACCCTCTCTCTCAGCGTCCCCCCTCTCAGCGTCCCCCCTCTCTCTCAGCGTCCCCCCTCTCTCTCAGCATCTCCCCTCTCTCTCAGCACCCCCCCCTGTCAGCCCACACCCTCTCTGTCAGCCCACACCCTCTCTGTCAGCACCCCCCCTCTGTCAGCACCCCCTCTGTCAGCCCACCCCCTCTCTCTCAGCATCCCCCCTCTCTCTCAGCGTCCCCCCTCTCTCTCAGCGTCCCCCCTCTCTCTCAGCGTTCCCCCCCTCTCTCAGCATCCCCCCTCTCTCTCAGCACCCCCCTCTCTCTCAGCACCACCCCCTCTCTGTCAGCACCACCCCCTCTCTGTCAGCACCACCCCCTCTCTGTCAGCACCCCCCTCTCTGTCAGCCCACACCCTCTCTCTCAGCGTCCCCCCTCTCAGCGTCCCCCCTCTCTCTCAGCACCCCCCCCCCTGTCAGCCCACACCCTCTCTGTCAGCCCACACCCTCTCTGTCAGCACCCCCCCCTCTGTCAGCACCCCCTCTGTCAGCACCCCCTCTCTGTCAGCAGTGCACCCCCCCTCTGTCAACACCCCCCTCTCTCTCCTGCCTCCTCTCCCCTTTCACTCACCCCCCTTACCTCCTTCTCTCTCACCTCCCCTTTCTCACCTCCCTTCCCCCACCTCTTTCCCCCCCTCAGGGGGTGGAGGCCCCATGATTCCCAACAGCGGCCCTGTGAGTGAGTGTACCAGTTCAAATGTGTCTTGCCGACAATGGAAGGAAAATGGCACTACAGAAGAGCAGCTTCGCTCCACCCCCAAACTCCGGCTTCCACACTTCCTAACTCTAAATGGCTCTCGGTAAAGCAGTCTAATGGGGGTCTTAAGGGGCAGGGGACACTGATGGGGGGAGGGGGTCACTGATCTAATAGAGATCTCTAAGGGGGGTGCTGATGTAAGAGGACTCTGAGCTAATGTAAAGGGGGTGCTGACTGCTGGTGACCCATTAGATCAGCAGTCAGTGCATGTCAGGTAGGTCAGTGTATGTCAGCCAGGTAGGTCAGTGTGGGTCAGGTAGGTCAGTGTGTGTCAGGTAGGTAACACCCCCCCTCCATACAACCCCACCGCCCGCCACCCCATCATCCCCCCCGGTGCCGGGCTCTGACTTCGGGCTGAAGCCCCTGGTCTTTTTGCCACCTAGCAACGCCCCTGTATATATGTATCTATATATATCTATCTATCTATCTATCTATCTATCTATCTATCTATCTATCTATCTATCTATCTATCTATCTATCTAGATATATATAGATAGAGATAGATATTTATATATTTATCTATATATATAGATATATCTATATATATCTATATAGATATATATAGATATAGATATATATATATATATATACACACACACAGTATCTCAATATATATATATATATATATATATATATATATATATATATATATATATATTTAAAAACAATATTATGAAAGAAGAAAGAAGAGAGAGAGAGAGAGAGAGAGAGAGAGAGAGATGTATGCCTAGAAAGATGGAAAACTGAGTAGGGTTGAGGAACAGTGAGTGTTGGTTGTGATAGAGGGTTTGCCCCTCCAATAATCTATTTAAAATTTAGACCAGTACATTTTGCTTCACATAGGAACGCTTTTAAACATTTTTTATTTTTAAATTCCAGGTACCTGTGTAAGGAAATCTGCCATCTGTTAGTCAAATTCGATTTTGGAAACACTGGGTATATCCAATTAGGACCTGGTTTGTTTTAGGTCCATAGCTCACTCAAACGTAAAGGAAGGATAAGGATGACAACCCTAAAAATTGGACTTTCATTACAGCGATGATGGCTCTCTTATTTCTATCCTGACAAACTCCCTTTAAACAATATTGGGCATGACAAGATATAGTGCAAAGATCAAAGATCATGCGGTATAAAATCATTGCAACCAAAAGCAAAGAATCCAAAATCATATCATAAGTGGTGTAACTACAATCAAGTGAATTTTGATTGGTTGCCATGAGTGACTACAATTTGCACATCACCATTGCTGTTTTCCACTATCTGCTAAGTCTGCAGGTGTTTTCTGTTCAGAGTTTCAGTAGTTTGTACTTTATGAGTTTGTAGAAAAGAAGGACCTTTATAGAAACTACAGTTCACAGACACTGATAATTTGCTTAACCTTGAGAAACAAGCATGTAATACTGTAACTTCCATCCTGTCTTACCCAGAAACAGTGCTGCACTTATATAAGCTGAGCGGATCATTTTGCTTTTCCGTTATTGCATATAGATGACTATTTGTGTCACCTGATAACATGTTACCACATGTCTCTATTAGATATATATAGATATATATATATACACATATATATATATATATATATATATATATCTATATATATATAGATATATATATATAGATATATATACACACACACACATGTATTATATCCTACATTTGTCGCTGCGAACTAGAGAAGCTCATTATGACTCTTTTTCCTATAGATCTGACTCCTGCTGATACTCAGCTGGTTTCTAGCTATTTATCCAGTGACACAGACCCTGACACCAGATGCTTTTAGAGATCTCACTGCAGAGCTATAAAGATTCTTGAATTACGCCTCTTTTTTTTTTAATCACTGGCACAAGATCTTAGGCTAAGCACAAACTGTGTTACTTAAACAGCTATACAGTTGCCTTAACAGACCATTAACACATGCCCAGTGCCAGTGATCAGAGGCATGTTAGTGTATTACCACCATTTGTACCTACTGAAATAAGTACATTTTGCTATGTTGTATTTGAGTTCTAAAAATTGCAGTAGAGAAAAGTAATGTGTTGCCCAGAGCAACCTGTCAATTTCCATACCTGCAGTATATCATAGAGTCAAAACCAGACCGGTTGCTTTTAGGTAGTGACTTTTCTTTCTCTGTGCTCCACTACCAGCACCTTATGGCCACATGTTGCATTTTGTTGACTTAAGCTGGCCATACATTATACAATTTTCTTGTTCAATTTAGATTTATCTTCAACTATGTAGTGCAAGGGCCTGCCTGATTGCATACAAATTGAAAGTGTTTAGGTTTGACCTCCTATTAAATGGTTTTGGTAAACCTAAAAGGAAAATTGTATAATGTATGGCCAGTCTTAAGCTGGCCATTCATTATACAATTTTCTTGTTCAATCTCCTTTAGATTTTCCTTCAACTATGTAGTACAAGGGCCTGCCTGATTGCATACTAATTTAAAATGTTTAGGTTTGACCTCCTATTAGATGATTTTGGTAAACCTAAAAGGAAAATTGCACAAGAAAATTGTATAATGTATGGCCAGTCTTAAGCTGACCATACATTATACAATGTTCTTGTTCAATTTCCTTTAGATTTACCTTCAACTATGTAGTAGAAGGGCCTGCCTGATTGCATACAAATTAAAAGGGTTTAGGTTTGACCTCCTATTATATGATTTTGGTAAATATAAAAGAAAATTGTATAAGAAAAAAAGTATAATGCATGGCCAGCCCTAGTTGGATTTTAAAAGGAAATGAAATAAAGTAGATTTTATAGTAACATTTCTGTATAAAGGCTATATTGCAAACAGATACATGAGTTCTCCTATACATGAGATCTTATACAGTAGGTGACAGAAGATGATGCAGTTTTGACAGGCAGCCAGCAAGGTATATAGAACACATGGTATATATATATATATATATATATATATATATATATATATATATATATATATATACATATATACATATATATATATATACATATATATATATATATATATATATATATATATATATATATATATACATAGGGATATGATTCTTACCATTGCAGTGAAGGTGCAGAGGGAAGTCCTAAATGCATGTTAGGATTACCACTTGCTGATCACAGTCCTCATTCTTAGCTGCATCCAGAAACACAAATGATGGGATGCCCTTTGGATCCAGAGGATGATGATGCTCCTTCTCTTTGCAGTCTCAGTTATTCCATATAAAAGGCTCATCCCTGTAGGTGGCTGTCCATGTTAGCCCCATATTATAGTTTTCCTGTAGCTTGGAAGTTTTTCAGATGTGTGTAGAGCTTCGCAGCAAGTGGAGCTACCTGGGAAGTGCAGACGTTGTCTGTGCTGAGCACTTAGTGAGCACACTGCTCAGCTCTGCCTTGTATACACATTCATTGAGAGAGCGAGCCAATGGGATGAGCGCAGCACAGGACGAGGATCGGACCTTCTCCAGCGCAGTATTACACTACGGGGCCAGCGCAGCATTCCACTGACAGCGAGCCCAGCGCATCACTCTCACCTCTCTAATGACCTTGCTGCTTCCAAACTAATTACCAATCGTCTCCCTGCCCCGGGCTAAATGTCATATAAAGCGCTCTGTATTTCTCCTGTGATGTCAAGGAATAAGGGTTAATGTACGTTGTACAGAGGTCATCTGCAGCCTAGTTAATCATTAGGTGCATGGCTAGGACAACATAACAAAACGTGTGGCTCTATTGATGGAGGTAATATAAAAAAAACAACAACAACAAAAAAAAAATACACACAAAATAATAGTGCTCTATATTGGATTTATTCTTTAAAATTAAGCTAGCATTTTACCAACAGAACCATTTGAATAGTATCTGTCAAAAAAGTTTGCATAGGTGATAGAAGCACTAAGAAAAGCAGCTTGGTGGTGAAAGGGTGCTTTGTGCGCCTCGAAAGCTGATTTAACCTATATAGTCCCAGAGCAATTTCCTCCCTCTATCCCCCCCAGTCCTAAAACCATTTCCTCCCTGTATCCTGAGTCTCCGTTTTTTTCCTCCCTATATCCCCCTTGAGTATTTCCTCACTATATCCCCTCTTGCACTCTAAAGCATTTTCCATCCTTTATTCCTGAATCCCAAGCCTTTTCTTTTCTACTATATCCTCTTGATTCTCAGAGCCCTTTCCTTACCTATATTGCCTCAATCCCCAGCGCCTTTTCTTTCTTCTACCCCTTTGCGTCCCAGAGACCTTTCTTCTGTATATATTTCCTGAGTTTCAGTGCCTTTTTCATCCTATCCCCCGAATCCCAGAGGCTTTTCCTCTCTGTATCCCCTAGGGTCCAAGAGCCTTTTTACCTATATCCCCTTGAATCCCAGAGTCCTATCCTCCCTATATTGCCTTGAGCTCCAGTGTCCTTTTCTTCCTATCCAATACACTTGAGTCCTAGACAGCTTTTCTTCTTATATCTCTTTGAGTTTAAGGGCCTTTTTCACCTTATCCCCCTAGAGTCCCAGAGCTTTTTTGTCTCTAAATTCCTCTGAGTCCCATAGTCTTTTCAAATCTATATCCCACATAGTCACATAGTTTTTTACTTCCTATATCCTAAATTCCTAGAGCCCTTTTCACCCTATATCCCCTGATTCCTGAGTGTCAGAGCATTTTACTTCCTATATCCCCTGAGTCCCCTTGCCTTTTCTTTCCTATATCCTCCTTGATTCCTGGAGCCTTTTCCAGCCTATATCCCCTGATTCCTGGGTGTCAGAGCATGTTACTTCCTATATCCCCTGAGTCCCCTTGCCTTTTCCTTCCCATATCCTCCTTAATTCCTAGAGCCTTTTCTGCCCTATATCCCCTGATTCCTGAGTGTCAGAGCATTTTACTTCCTATATCCCCTGAGTCCCCTTGCCTTTTCTTTCCTATATCCTCCTTGATTCCTGGAGCCTTTTCCAGCCTATATCCCCTGATTCCTGGGTGTCAGAGCATGTTACTTCCTATATCGCCCGAGTCCCCTTGCCTTTTCTTTCCTATATCCTCCTTGATTCCTGGAGCCTTTTCCAGCCTATATCCCCTGAGTCCTGAGTGACAGAGCCTGTTTCTTCCTATATCGCCTGAGCCCCCTTGACTTTTCCTTTCTATATCCTCCTTAATTCCTAGAGCCTTTTCCACCCTTTATCTCCTGATTCCTGAGTGTCAAAGCATTTTACTTCCTATTTCCCCTGAGTCCCCTTGCCTTTTCTTTCCTATATCCTCCTTATTTCCTAGAGCCTTTTCCACCCTATATCCCCTGATTCCTGAGTGTCAGAGCATTTTACTTCCTATATCCCCTGAGTCCCCTTGCCTTTTCTTTCCTATATCCTCCCTGATTCCTAGAGCCTTTTCCACCCTATATCCCCTGATTCCTGGGTGTCAGAGCATGTTACTTCCTATATCGCCTGAGTCCCCTTGCCTTTTCTTTCCTATATCCTCCTTGATTCCTAGAGCCTTTTCCACCCTATATCCCCTGATTCCTGGGTGTCAGAGCATGTTACTTTCTATATCGCCTGAGTCCCCTTGCCTTTTCTTTCCTATATCCTCCTCGATTCCTGGAGCCTTTTCCAGCCTATATCCCCTGAGTGACAGAGCCTGTTTCTTCCTATATCCCCTGAGTCCCCTTGACTTTTTCTTTCTATATCCTACTTGATTCCTAGAGCTTTTTCCATCCTGTATCCCGTGATTCCTGAGTGTTAAAGCCTGTTAATTCCTATATCCCCTGAGTCTCCTTGCCTTGTCCTTCCTATATCCTCCTTGATTCCTAGAGCCTTTTCCATCCTATAGTCCCTGAGGCCCCTTGACTTTTCCTTCCTATATCCTCTTGTGACCCAGAGACTGTTTCCCCTTATATTCTCCTGAGCTTCAGAGCCTTTTTTCCCTATCCCCCTAAAGTACCAGAGCTTTTTGTCTCCAAACCTCCCTGAATCCCAGAGCCTTTTACTCCCTATATCCCCCCAGATATCCCCCCCAGTCCCAAAGCTTTTTCCTCCATATATCCCCCTGCATCCTAGAGCTTTTTATCACTATATAGCCTTTTCATCCAAAAACCTTTTCCTCTCTGTTATCCTGTGAGTCTCATTGCCTATTCCTCCCTTGGCCTCTCCTCTTCTTGGTGGGCCACCAAAGGAAGCCACTTCTTTTTGAGGCACATCTGTGGGCTATAGACACAGATAGCGAAGGCTCAGCCCTGCCCCCCACCTACTTGTCACAGGATTTGACTGATGGCAGCAGGAACCAATTACTTTCAGCAAAGCCTGAGAAAGCGGGGAAAAAAGGAGGGAGGCACTGCAGACAGGCACATCGCTAGATCAAGATCGGGCTCAGATAAGTATAAGGAGGGTGAGGGAGTGATACACATACTGAAACATTTTTACCTTATTGCAAGGAATGCATTAAGGTAAAAAAAATGTAGACCCTTTTCACACTGGGGCGAGGGGAGGCATTAGCGGTAAAGCGCTGCTAGTTTAAGCTGCGATTTACCACTGTTTTAGCAGGGGGTTAAAACAGGGTGCTTTTAAACCCCACTAGCGGCCGAGTAAAGAGGTAATAGCACCTGAAAAGCGCCACTGCCGAAGCGCTTTGCAGGCGCTTTGGTGGCAGTGCCCATTCATTTCAATGGGCAGGGACGGTGTCCATCGCCCCAAAGATGCCGCTTGCAGGACATTTTCTAACGTCCTGCAAGCACACTGCCCTAGTGTGAAAGCACTCGGGCTCTCACACTGGGGCTGCAGGGGAGGCGTTTTTCAGGCGCTTTACAGTCGCTATTTTTAGCCCTTTAGCCTCTGAAAAACACCTCAGTGTGAAAAGGGTCTTAGGCTTAAGGAACCACATTAAGTCCCAGAAATCTTTTCGCCTTATATCCCTTTGAGTTTTAGTGTCTTTTTCACCTCATCCCGCTAGGGTCCCAAAACTTTTATTTCTAAATTCCCCTGACTCCCAAAGCCTTTTCCACTCTATATGCCCCAGAGTCCCGAAGTCTTTTTCTTCCTATATCCCCCTTGATTCCCCTGACTCCCAAAGCCTTTTCCACTCTTTATGCCCCAGAGTCCTGAAGCCTTTTTCTTCCTATATCCCCCTTGATTCTCAGAGTTTTGCTCCACACATCCCTCTAAGTCCCAGAGCATTTTGTTCCCTATACCCCTTTTTTTGTAGTCTTTTCCTCCCAATATCCCCCTGAGTACCAGAGCTTTCTCCTCCCTATATCCCCACATAATCCCAGGACTTTTTTTTTGGAGATGTTGCAATTCTGTACTTGATACCTGTTATTTTGTAGTTTTTGATTTAACATTTCATTAGTGGATTTTGCACATTTTGGACACTATTGCACTTCACAGTGGATTTTGCAAGCAATGGATCTATTGAGTATATGAGCATTAGAGTTATTTTTATTGCTGATTATTATTTCAATGATACGCAGAATGGTTGCAGACCTAAGGATTTAATAGAAACATTGAAGCAACTAAAGCTTGTTATGGATAAACAGATGAGAACATGGAGAGATATGGTCACACTACAAAATGTGACCTGGGCACATATATCTGTAGTGTTTACTTATCTCTTTCAAAAAGTCCAAAGTCCTGTGTCTGTCTGCTGCTTTGATCCTCTGTTATTAGCATGAAAACTTCTGACAAGTTCTCTGACACAGGAGATAAAAGCAGCTGGAAATTTGTGTCAGGGAGGGAGCTTAGAAATAGATAAGCAGAGAGCTGGTCTATTCAGAGCACAACTCTGCGTGTTTCTTCGTTCCTCTGCCTATGTGGATTGGGGGTGTGTGCCTTTCCTCAAATCAGCTCACACACAGTGTATGCCAAGAATCCACTCCCCCTGCTGAAATAGGATGAAAGATTTGTAACACAATGTGCACATTCTAAAGAATGCAGAAACCTGAAGACGGCAGATATGGATGTAAAACATATGTAGGGAAATTTGGTTCATCTCTGTGTATCATCTGAGGCTGTTCACTTCACTGGGTATATGTGAGGGTTTACACCCACTTTAAGGAAGGAATAAATCCTAGACAACTCTCCCAATGATGTCATTAACAATAAAAAAATCCACTGAGCAATGGTTTAATTTTTTAAAGAATGCAAGAGGAAGTTTCTGCTGTAACCCATAGTGAAAGGGAAGAAAAAAAAAACTAAATTAGAAGTCAAAATTCAGGAGTGAAAGGAAAGTCTAATTAATTATCAGACTATACAGACCTATCTAAGAAATGACAGGATGTACTCACTAAACTAGATGTGGAAGCTTAAAGTAATTGTAAACGATCACCTTGTAAACAACCCATTCAGTTTAAAATAAAAATGAAAGGCAAAACATTTTTGTATAGATATAAAAATACATTATAAATATCCTTTTTCCCTTTTTTTAAGTGATCACATTCCCTCTGTTCTCAGCTGCATAAGAGCTGGGGGGAGGAGAAGCAGCAGCACACTGATCTTCCCAGGGAATGGCTGTGCAGGGCGGGTGTGTCAGGATAAGTCTGTTTATTGGAGGAGAACAGGCTGAGTTTCCAGCATAGCTAGAGAACTGACCACATTGTGTTCTACTGCTTAGCAGTGGTGGCTGGTGCTCATTTTTTGGGGGGGGGGGGGGGTGCAAACAAACTGAAAAATTCTGAAAAATACTGAAAAAAAAATCAATTGCAGCCTCACTTTGCCGTCAATTGCAGTCACTGTGCCCATAAAATGCAGCCACCGTGACCATCATATGCAGCCACTGTGCCCCATAAAATGCAGTCACTGTGCCATCAATTGCAGCCACTGTGTCCATAATATGCAGCCACTGTGCCCCATATAATGCAGCCACTGTGCCCATCAAATGCAGCCACTGTGCCCATCAAATGCAGCCACTGTGTCCATCAAATGCAGCCACTGTGCCCATCATATGCAGCCACTGTGCTCATAAAATGCAGCCACTGTGCTCATAAAATGCAGCCATTGTGCCCATAAAATTGAGCCACTGTGCCCATAAAATGCTGCCTCGGTGCCCATAATATGCAGCCTCTGTTCCCATCATATGCAGCCTCTCTGCCCATAATATGCAGCCTCTGTGCCCATCATATGCAGCCTGTGCCCATCATACAGCCTCTGTGTCCATCATATGCAGCCTCTGTGCCCATCATATGCAGTCTCTGTGCCCATAAAATGCAGCCTCTGTGCCCATCATATGCAGCCTCTGTGCCCATCATATGCAGCCTGTGCCCATCATATGCAGCCTCTGTGCCCATCATATGCAGCCTGTGCCCATCATATGCAGCCTCTGTGCCCCATAAAATGCAGGCACTGTGCCCATCAAATGCAGCCACTGTGCCCATGATATACAGCCACTGTGCTCATAAAATGCAGCCAATGTGCTCAATAAATGCAGCCATTGTGCCCATAAAATGCAGCCTCTGTGCCCATAATATGCAGCCTCTGTGCCCATCATATGCAGTTTCTGTGCCCATCATATGCAGCCTCTGTGCCCACAAAATGCAGCATCTGTGCCCATAATATGCAGCCTCTGTGCCCATCATATGCAGCCTCTGTGCCCATCATATGCAGCCTCTGTGCCCATCATATGCAGCCAGTGTCCATCATACAGCCTCTGTGCCCATCATATGCAGTCTATTTACCCATAATATGCTGCCTCTGTGCCCATAATATGCAGCCTCTGTGCCCATCATATGCAGCCTTTGTGCCCATTATATGCAGCCTGTACCCATCAAATGCAGCCTCTGTGTCAATCATAAGCAACCTCTGTGCCCATCTTATGCAGCCTGTGCCCATCATATGCAGCTTCTGTGCACATCATATGCAGCCTGTGCCTATTTTATGCAGCCACTGTGACCCCCCCACGCTTGCCCGCTTGCTGTCTGACCGGCATACACTTACCCCATCCTGGTGGTGGGTCAGGCAGCGGGTCAGGCGATGGCTTCTGCATCATCCATGGTCCTGCGTCTCTTCTTCCTTCTTCTAGGCATCCAATCAGAGCGCCTGTGCCTTCAGCCAATCAGGTGACGGGTATTAGACTGATTGGCTGAGAGGTGGTTCAGTGTTAGAAAAGCAAATATTCATTCGCTTTTCTAACACACCTGGGTGAACTGCGAGCACAATGCTCTGCGCTCGCAGTCCATCTTTTTTGAAGAGAATTAGAGCCTATGGTGCTTCAAAAAAAACACTCCCGTGGCTGTAATTCAGGCGCCCGGCGTCCAAAAAGGGGCCGGATGCCTGAATAGGGAGTGGCGGTGGCGTCCATAATTAGATTCATGCTATACATGAATCTATCCTTTATTCATAGAGGGGGGGTGGCGTGACAGAGGGGGCGGCGCCCGTGCGCCCTTACTGGATGCACCGCCACTGTTGCCTAGTAAGCAGATGGACTGCCAGAAACACCAGGAATTTTACATAAAGGAAGGATGCAATAAATGTTGACATTTGCAGTGTTTACAGTCAAAAGGGTCGGAGCCGCTGTACTAACCATGCGAGGTTAGATCAGCGATCTCCCCCGCTGAGCTGTTGTGTTCTGACGGGGAGTGGCTCCCCCACCAGATCACTCCAATCAGGGCTTTCTGCCATTGGCTAAGAGCGCTGATCGGGAGTTGGCCGGCTGTTGGTTTTCCACTTTCCGAATGGCCGGCTTTTGTCGGACAGACCGACATACACACGGGCCAAATGTCGGTTTTGTCTGTCAGGTTTTTTTTTAACTGGCCGCTGTCTTCCGACATTTGGACCTTGTGTACGGGGCTTTAATGTGCATCTTGAGGGAACAATACAGGAACTCACAATGAGGAAGGAAGGAAGTGACATCATACAAAAAGGGAAGGATTACAGAAAATTACTGAATTTCACACAGTGTTCACAGGGTGGCAGCATAACCCTAATCAATTAACAGTGAAATAACAAAAGGAGTAAACATAAATGCAATTGTGTAGACTATATAATTGATGGAGATAACACAGGGGGAACAATGGAGGGAATAACTAGATATACCATTTAAACCTGTGATTGGTGGTTGCCCACCAAGGAATACTACAAAACCAAGTTTTTTTAGGAGGGATATTATGAGTAGGGAACCACAGAATAAAAGGGATTACGGGAAAGGGATGGGAAACAAACAGGAGACCTCAGAAGGGTACCTGTGAGGACAACTATGGGATCCCAAATGAATGGGGACCCAACAGGATCATAGGAAGAAAACAATGGGAATTAAATTGAAGAACCTAACACAGATGGATAGATGGATGAATAAATGAGGGGAGGCAGAAAGAATAAAAAGGGTACTTTTGTTTAAACAGTAGAGCACTTACCAAAGAAGACCTTAGGGATCCAAAGTTGGGGAATAAAAATGCACTTAAATTCAACAGTTATATCAGTTTACAGAAATTCACGTGGAAACTTAATTAAGAAATATTTATCATGAGTCTAGGAATAGTAACCGTTTATTTCAGTAAAGACATAATGGTCTAACCAATATATCAATTTTTAATCTCTAACAACCATCCAGTCAATTTTTAGATGTCTTTTTTAGATGACTCCAAGGTCTAAATCTAGTCCCAATCCTGGGACTGCGCTGAGCAAGGCTCCTGCACACACTGGCAACATATAAGGGAGACACACCCCAACATAGATTTTTTGCCTTGTTGGAGATAAAAAAAGCCTGCAGGAAAACAATGAGGGGAACAGACCAGTTGGCATTATTATTTCATTTCTGTTTAATTGTAAAACCCTTTTAGTGAGCCCAGACATACATTTGACAGACTTTATCTATTTTGGGATGTTGTTTTGCTTGAAGTATCTGGAAGACTTCTAAATGTTGTAGCATACAAAGTTTCACTTACTTCATTTGAAGTGCCCTTCCAGGTGTTTATTACCAGTGGACTATTTAGGCCCAATTATGCCGCGTACACACGAGCGGACTTTCCGGCAGACTTGGTCAGGCGGACCGGACTCCGTCGGACAATTCGTTCGTGTGTGGGCTCCAGCGGACTTTATTTTCCCAAAAGTCAGGCGGAGCTAGAAATAAAACATGTTTCAAATCTTTCCGACGGACTCGAGTCCGGTCAAAAAATCCGCTCATCTGTATGCTAGTCCGACGGACTAAAACCGAAGCTAGGGCAGCTATTGGCTACTGGCTATCAACTTCCTTATTTTAGTCCGGTTGTACGTCATCACGTACGAATCCGTCGGACTTTGGTGTGATCGTGTGTGTCCAAGTCCGTTCGTTTGAAAGTCCGGCGGACCTACACTGCAAAGTCCGTCGGAAATACTGTCAGACCTAGTCCGTCGAAAAGTCCGCTCGTGTGTATGAGGCATTACACTTCCTTAGGTGGAGATGAGTTTTACATGATTGATGAAATTGTACATAGTTATGTGTGAGGGTATTCAATCTATCTGCTTATTTAAAGCTCTATTAAATATCAATAATGTTTAAATATATATTTCTATATCTTTGGTGCTGTGTTCTCCTGTGGTCCCTGGCAGTGCCTCCTTTCATTACCTGCCTTGTAAATGCTTATCTCTACATAATTACACCTGGATGGGTTTTATCTTGTGTAAGAAAACATAATGAAATAAGACATTTGTACTTTAGTTTGTATATATTATATATATTTCCAATTATTTATAGTTTCATTTTGTATTGAAGTTGTAAATCAATGAAACACGTAGAGTCCACTGCTTATCTTTCTCCAATAATGTTCTGATTATGCTGTAAATGGACTTTTAGAAGACAGTGTTCTCATTACTTGGAATAATAGGCAGCATGGGTATGAGCATGGTAGTATAGTATTTTACTATGTGTGAGTCTTGTTGTATCAGACTTGATTAAGCTCTATTTTATGACTGTTTAAACTTTAATCATACTATATCCAATTTATGACTCTTTCCGGAACCTCAAAACTATCTTATTCTTTTTCTCTCATATGTTGTAACAAAATAAGCTGAGCGTTTATGCTACCTCCTTGGAATTTTAGCTCTTTACTTTTAGTTTAGCCACAGGTTTGGTGAATCATGGCTCATATGTAAAAATAGTGATAGGATAGTATAGGAAAACCTTGTTAAGCACTTGATGACTCCCTTCCTTCCAGGCCATTTTTCAGTTTTCAGGGCTGTAATAGCTTGACTGACCATTACTTAGTCATGCAAAGCTATATCCACATGAACTCTATATCATTTTTTTGGAACAGATAGAGCTTTCATTTGGTTGTATTTAATCACTTGCCTACTTGCCTACAGGGCACTTACGTCCCCTTCCTGCCCAAGCCATTTTTCAGCTTTCAGCGCTGTCGCATTTTGGATGACAATTGCGCGGTCCTGCTACACTGTACCCAAACAAGTTTTTTTATCATTTTCTTCACACAAACAGAGCTTTCTTTTGGTGGTATTTAATCACTGCTGTTTTTTTATTTTTTACAAAAAGAAAAAAAACAGACCAAAAATGTTGAAAAAAATGTTTTTTACTTTTTTTCTGTCAGTAAATTTTGTAACTAAGTAATTTTTCGCCTTCACTGATGTGCGCTGATGAGGCGGCACTGATGGGCACTAATAGGCTGAACTGGTGGGCATTGATGAGGTGGCACTTATGGGCACTGATGAGGCAGCACTTATGGGCACTGATTAGGTGGCACTGACGAGGAGGCACTAATATGCTGCACTTATGGGCACTGATAGATGGCACTGATATGCGGCACTGATGAGCATTGATAGGCGGCACTGATGGGCACTGTTAGGTGGCACTGATGGGCACTAATAGCCGGCACTGGTGGGCACTGATAGGCGGCACTGGTGGGCACTGATAGGTGGCACGGATAGATGGCACAGATGGGTGACACTGATGGGCATTGATGGGTGGCACTGATGGGCGACACTGATGGGCATTAATCGACAGCAGTGATGGGCATTGATGGGCAGCACTTAAAGGCAGAACTGATAGCCAGCACTGACTGGCATTGCTAATGGGCACTGATTTGTGGCAGTTGTGGGCAGAGGTGGGCACTGATTGCTGCCACTGGTGGGCGCTTATTGCTGGCATTGGTGGGCACTGATTGGTGACATTATATTGCTATATTGTAATCAGGGCACTGATGATCAGTGCCCTGATTACATCCCTCCAAAGACATGCTGGTAGGTTAATTGGCTTCTGTCTAAATTGGCCCTAGTATATGAATGTGAGTTAGGGACCTTAGATTGTAAGCTCCTTGAGGGTAGGGACCGATGTGAATGTACAATGTATATGTAAAAGCGCTGCGTAAATTGATGGTGCTATATAAGTACCTGAAATAAATAAATAAATCCCTAGATGTCCCCCTGCATGGAGATGCTACTGATTGGCTCTCCTCGTCACACACTCTGTCAGCGTGAGGCAAGGAGAGCCAATTACCGGCCTCTCCGTGTTTACATGTGACCGGCTGTGACTGGACACAGCCGATCACGTGGTTAAAGAGATCGGGGTCACGCCGTGTCCTAGCAACACGGCGCGGCTACAATCGCCGTGCTGCGTGCCCCCGCACGCACCATTTTTTTTTTCTTTACTATGTATTGGATTTTCCTGTTATTTCCTGGATAGTCCTGTTTCCTTTTGTTTCTGTTAAAATGCATTGCAAATATACAATATTTCTTTATAAATGTAACCCTTTCACTGCCAGGCTCTGCGTTCCACTTTTAAACTGATGTGGCCAGACCATTTTTGCAACACAATCCCTTTCTCTGAAGCCTCAGCTACACTGTAGATGAATGAGTAGAAGTCTCTGTACAAAGACTCCATTCATTCACAAATTTAAGAATAGAGAGGCAGAGGTGTGGTGGAGGAAGAAGACAGTAAGGGGGGAGGAAGGCATTTTGGCAGTCAGTGTAGCAGGGGTGTGGAGGGGCATTAAGCAGGGGGGGAGAGGGCAGAGAAGCAGCAGCAGGTGGGGGTGGGGGGTCACATTTTAGGTGAATAGCTCATCAATAATTAAAGCTATCGATTTGTTCAACAGAGTCTGCTGAACAGTTTTCCTATAAGCTCATGGTCACTGAAGCGCTTATAGCAGAAGGAAAAATTGCAGGTCTGTACAGCATACAGACCCGGTGAGCTGGAAACGGTGCTGTAGGTCTGTACGCCGCACGTTATAATATTCTCTGCGTTAAAGAAAAAAATCTTTCAATAGCAGCCCCCCTTAAACACTTACCTGAGCCTTCTCCCTATTTAGTGCTGTCCCATCTGCAGCTCTTCTACCCAGGAACTGAAATGCCAGACAGTAGAAACACTAAACATTTGCTAAAGAGTATGGTAAGTCTTTTTAAGATCTTATTTTTTGCCACATTTTTGGAAAATGCAGAAAAAAAATAAAATGTATATTTTTACACAAAGTTGTCAATTTTTTAAAGATATTTCACACACAAAGAGTATGAGGATACCACACGTGTAAGACTTTTTTCGCAGTTTTTGCTAGCTCCATAGGGGGGCCCAAAATTCAAGGAACATCTACAGACTTTCAAGGGCCATAAATGACATATAATATTTCCTGACTAGGCACTGGTACTGGCTGTACAGGCACCAGATCTGGCTTTTACTGGTACTGACTGTGCTGGTACTGGATGTACAAGCACTGGTGCAGGCTGTGCTGCCACTGGCACTGGTTGTACAGGCATTAATAATAAATGGCAATAGGATGGCTGTACAGACACTGGTTTTGGCTGGCACTGGTACTGACTGTGCTGGTACTCGATGTACAGGCTCTTATACTGAATGGTACTGGTACTAGCTGTACAGGCACTAGTTCTGGCTGGCACTGGTATTAGTTGTGCTGCAACTGATACTGGGTGGAACTGGTACTAGATGTACAGGCACTGATACCAGATGACGCCGGTACTGAACGCACAGGCACTAATTTTGTCTGGCATTGGTACTGGATGGCACTGGTATTGACAGTGAAGGCAGTAGTACTGGATGACACTAGCACTGTCTTTATAGGCAATGGCACTGGATAGCACTTGTACTGGATGAACAGGCACTGGTTTTGGTTGTATAGACACCGATATTAGCTTACAGGTGTTAGTTCTCGTTGATGCTGGTACTGCATGACAGTAGTACTGGATGGCACTGGCACTGACTTTCACTGGTTCTAGCTGGTACTGGTACAGAAGGGAGGGTGGTACTGGCTGGTGATGGTGCTGGCTGGTGCTGGTACTGGTACTTCAGGCTCTGATGAAGAAGAGTAACCTTCGAAACGCGTTAGCCAGCAGTAGTCCGTATGCCTCCTTCCTGGGACCTGGAAAACTGCTACCACTGGAATAATTGCCTCGGTGCCATATACTATGCGATTTTTTCTTCGACCTTTGTGAGTAGTTTTTATCTTGTTTTTAATTAAATAAATCTGTCAAGGATAATGCACTAGGCTGGTGCGCTCTTTTTCTTCTTTTCATGAAAAGGTGAGTCAACTGCTAACTGCAGCCATTGTTCATATTTTGTGGTCGCAGCAATCATACAGTACAGATCCACTCTCATTGGCTCTGTACATTTTTTTGTGCTCTGTGCTGTCCAATGGACAATGAAGTTTAAAAGCAACACATCACCTTGTAACATTCACCATCTGTCTGTACATATACAATGGGAAGATGGAGGGTGCTTTTAATCTATAATGTTTGCCCTAGATATACTGGCCTGTGAGTGTATTAAGTGTACTGTCTCTTCTTAGCTAGACCAAGCAGTAAGGCTCTATTTAGATAGATGCACTGAAGTATCACATGGTAAGGTGCACATTTTATCATGAGTTACCACAATTTATACCATATTGTGTTGACTAAAACAATAGTGTGCAACTGTAGTCCTCTAGAACACACATACCCTGCAATGTTGTGGTTTTATGTTGTGGTAACACAATGCGCATTAACCACCGGAAGGTTTTATCCCTTTCATGACCAGGGCAGTTTTTGCTATTAAGCCCCATGCTACTTTAACTGGCAATTGCACAGTCATACAACACTGTATTATTATTATTATACGAGATTTATATAGCGCCAACAGTTTACGCAGCGCTTTACAATGTACAAGGGGGACAACACAATTACAGTACAGTTCAATACAAAAGGTACAGGAGGGCCCTTCTCGTAGAGCTTACATTCTAAAGGGAGGGGGTGGTGGTACAAAAGGTAATAGCTGCAAAGAATGATTTGATGGGGGTGGCTCAGGGACAGTTATGTGGGTGTGGGATAGACTTCCCAGAATAAATGAGTTTTCAGGGATCTCCTAAAGGTGGACAGGGTAGGGGCTGATCGGACATACTGGGGCAGGGAATTACAGAGGATGGGAGAGGCTCTGGAGAAGTCCTGAAGGCGAGCATGGGAGGAGGTAACAAGGGAGCTAGAGAGCAGGAGGTCCTGGGAGGAGCGGAGGGGGCAATTTGGGCGATATCTGCAGATGAGGTTGGTGATGTAGATGGGGGTGATGTTGTGAATGGCCTTGTATGTTATGGTTAGCATTTTGAATTTTACATGGTGGGGTAGGGGAAGCCAGTGAAGGGATTGGCAGAGAGGAGCAGCAGTCACGGATCCATTAGTGAGGTGTATTAGTCTAGCAGCAGCATTCATAATAGACTGAAGGGGGGATAGCCTGATTAAGGGTAGGCCATTAAGGAGAGAGTTGCAGTAGTCGAATCGGGAAATAATCAAGGATTGAATAAGTTGCTTTGTGGGGTCATTAGTCAGGAAGGGTCGAATTCTGGAGATCTTGCGGAGGTTAAGGCGGCAGGATTTAGCCAGTGATTGGATATGGGGGCTGAAGGAGAGATCAGACTCAAGGATTACACCCAGGACCCTGGCATGTGTGGAGGGACCAATGGTTGTGTTGTTGATATTAATGGTGAAGTCACAGGAGGGGGACCGTGAAGGAGGAAATATAACAAGCTCAGTTTTAGAAAGATTAAGTTTGAGGAAGTGGTGTGACATTCATACCGATATGTCATTCAGCAAGTTTGAGATCCGTGAGGAGATAGAGGGGGTGAGTTGAGGAGTGGAGAGATAGATCTGTGTGTCATCGGCATAAAGGTGGTATTGGAAGCCATTGGAGGTTATCAACTGGCCCAGGGAAGAGGTATAGAATGAGAAAAGGAGAGGCCCAAGGACGGAGAACTGTATGCAAATTATATTTTTATCTTTTTTTTAATCTTTTTTTTCACACAAATAGAGCTTTCTTTTGGTAATAATGGATCACCACTGGCTTTTTTTTTTTTTTTTGCAATATAAATTAAAAAAAGACTTACAATTTTGAAAAAAACCCCCTATATTTTCTACTTTTAGTTATAAAACATATTCAATAGAAAAAAATAAAACCAAAATGTATTCTGCTACACGCTTTTGCGATCAACGACTTATAGTGGAACTTTGATAATGTGGCGGACAATCTGGTGCTAGCTGAGGCTGGCTGGAAGTTGCATCATTTGATTAACTGACATCAATAGTGACACTAATACAGTGAACAGTGCTAATACTGTACACTATCATTGTACTAATGTTATCTGTGTGCCTAACAACGCGTAATGTGTGCTGCTTTTGATGAAATTTCTGGCTGTTTTTTTCTCCTTGCATTGCAGGGAGAAGAAACACCCAGATTTTACCAGTCACCCAAAAAAAGTTGAGAAGCTTCTTTTGAGCAACATGCTTCACGAGGTGCGGTTTGCCACAATTACAGCACGATTTATCGCATGACAATAAAGGCAGAACCACACTACGTTTTTAGGTGCCATTCAAATTCAATGGGATCTGAAATGTGCGTTGTGCGATTTGTCATTCATACCTGGGTGTTTTGAAATCGTGGGCAGAACCGTGGCTATTCAGCCAGCGATTCAAAGCGCCCATGTGTAAATGCAGCCTAAATGTAGCTCTTGTATTTCTATCTTTACAGGTCTCCTTTAATAACAAGACAAACATTTTAAGGAGATTTTCTCAGTTAAGACTCAAAGCACAGTCCATAGTTACAGACAAGTAAATGTCAATATTGTTTAAGGGTTTGTCTTAAAGTTCTCTACAAAGGAACTACTGTATGTACAATGTACAATATTTGTCCCCTACTGTCATATAACAGATGTGTTTATAGCCTGGTTTTACTATCGGTTTAAATACAGAGTCAATTCTGGTGAATGCAAGCTGTGCAATCAAAGTTTGGAACTGGAGCTAAGTTAGTTGGAAAGTTATTAGTCAGTAGTTCAGTCTTGAAAGAAATTCTCCATTTTACAGGAAACCAATAGAAGCCTGAGAGAGACCCAAGACTTCCTGCTGGTCCTTCACTTTGATGTTGGACCCCTCTGAGCAATAGTAGAGCTCAGAAGGCAAGATTGGTAGGGCCATGTTGATCTACTTATCTGCTGACATGCAGTCCTACTTGAAGGTAACATGTGCTTCTGCATTTTTCATCATATGTCCTATTTAAATTGTTCAGTCTGATGACATTTACTTTAAAAAAAAAAAAGAGAAAAATGTTAAGCATCCTTCTCTATAGATGAGTCTTTTTAAAAATCCTGATGGATTTTAAAAAGGTGACCTGACCTGGGCAAAAAGCAGCTACAGTATGACTGGGGTAGGGTACAAACTTTGCTGCATTTTAGCTGTATAATTTCTGGGGGTGTTTATTGAGGGCGTAGTTCTTTGTATTAGAAAAGGCGTTCTGTGGTGAAAACAAGTATAGATGAAAATCTATTTATTGTTGCAAACCTCATGCATATGTATATTCTGAGGACAGGAAACAATACTGTCTGATTAATGTTGTCCTGTTCCTTAAGGACATTGCTGTTCTTTTTCTGCAGTACTAGATTTTCGCCGAACAAAAAATGAATAGAAATAGGTGAGCTACTTACAAGAAGGTCAGTACAATGCCATTGGACAGTCAAGTACCTCACTTTGTTGGAGGCCAGCTTTATTGCTACCGTAAGTATGGCTTAGGGTTAGAACTGAGGCTAGAGATTATGGTTCAGCGTGGCCCTTGGAGATTTTTGATGGATTGCATACATAAAAAAGATTAAATGTGACTCTGGCTCGCTCTGTGATTTGGTTCATTTCTGTGCAAATATGTATTTAATATGTATTAATATGCATTTAGCAATTTCTGTTAAATGATCGCAATTGTATTTCTGATAACTTCATATGTAATTCATATTGTCTTAAAATTGCATTGCAATTTTTTTAAAAGATTCCACTTTGTATTTATTTTAAATATGTATTTATATATTCATTTAGCTATTTATTGTTTATGTTTTAATGGGCTTTTGTAAAATTGTCCTATTTTATATTTTAGTTCGGTATATGCTTTTCATTCCTGATGTTAGAAATAAGGTTTTAAAAGGGCAATGAATTTAAGATACTAAAATATTTTTTTGCTGTCGGAAACAATCACTGTCTATGCAATTAACTTTTTATTTCCTCCCTGATAGGATGGCAAAATGTATGCTGCACATACATGACCTAATGAGTGCAATATCTGAT
The DNA here is from genome assembly GCA_037952835.1 of Lithobates septentrionalis. Lineage (NCBI taxonomy): Eukaryota > Metazoa > Chordata > Amphibia > Anura > Ranidae > Lithobates > Lithobates septentrionalis. The sequence continues at coordinate 2,957,735 of JBBDGP010000648.1, read as the reverse complement.
TGTAACAATGAGGAAGAGGGCATTTGTATGCCAGGGACTCCTTGGTGTATTCATATAATTTATGCATTGAAATTCAATGGAATAAGCCTACACAGAGGCCACACTCTAAACTACTGTTCATGTGTTGTAAAATTCTGGTTATTTCACCAAATGACTTTCATGATACATACTGTATGAATTAAATAGTACAAATAATTCATGCCACTTACAGTGTAAGTTCTATTTAGCAGATAGTTGTGTTTCTTGTGTGAACTGAACAAAAATTATGCTAAACTGCCTCACTTTAAGATAGACATTACATAGCTCAATATTTCTATTCTGAACTGCCTTGCAGGAGACTATACTTTGGGGGGCATTCACCACAGGAAGTAGAGGGAAGGAGTTTGTATAGGCATATATGTTCCTGGTAACATTTTAAGAAGATAATGGACAAGTTGGATTGTGGAAATGTAAGTGGGTGGAACACGTGGTCTGTTCTAGTAGAGGTGTCATTGAAACACTGCTAAGGTGGGCTACACAGCCAAGCACTGACTAGAAAACAATGTTTTTGGAGAACAGCAGTTAATACAAAAGTGACATTACACCTACTAGTTAGTAATAGGATAATGAATTGAAATCCATCCAATTAATTAAGACATTATAACAATAGAGCAAGCATAAAATGGAGTGAAATCGAGGTGGCTGAGGAAGGGGTACAACCCCAAACCACATCCCTAGGCAACGCTGGAATCTGCTGACAGAGAAGAGAAAGCAGAGTGACTAAAGTCAGAAGGGACAGTGAAGGCTGTGGTATCTGATCAAAGTACACTTTTTTCTTCAGGGCTCCTGCTCTTGAGCATGGCCAGATATACAGTATGTCACAAAAAAAGAGTACACCCCTCACATTTTTGTAAATATTTTATTATATCTTTTCATGTGACAACACTGAAGAAATGACACTTTGCTACAATGTAAAGTAGTGAGTGTGCAGCTTGTATAACTGTGTAACTTTGCTGTCCCCTCAAACTAACTCATCGCACAGCCATTAATGTCTAAACCACTTGCAACAAAAGTGAGTACACCCCTAAGTGACATTGTCCAAATTGGGCCCAATTAGCAATTTTCCCTCCCCGGTGTCATGTGACTCATTAGTGTTGCAAGATCTCAGGTGTGAATTGGGAGCAGGTGTGTTAAATTTGGTGTTATCGCTCTCACTCTCTCATGCTGGTCACTGGAAGTTCAACATGGCACCTCATGGCAAAGAACTCTCTAAGGATCTGAAAAAAAGAATTGTTGATCGACATAAAGATGGCCTAGGCTATAAGAAGAGACCCTGAAACTTACCATGCAGATGTTTAACAGGACAGGTTCCACTCAGAACGGGCCTAGCCATGGTCGACCAAAGAAGTTGAGTGCGCAAACTCAGCGTCATATCCAGAGGTTGTCTTTGGGAAATAGACATACGAGTGCTGGCAGCATTGCTGCAGAGGTTGAAGGGGTGGGGGGGTCAGACTGTCAGTGCTTAGATCATATGCCACACACTGCATCAAACTGTTCTGCATGGCTGTCGTCCCAGAAGGAAGCCTCTTCTAAAGATGATGCACAAGAAAGCCCGCAAACAGTTTGCTGAAGACAAGCAGACTAAGGATATGGATTACTGGAACCATGTCCTGTGGTATGATGAGACCAAGATAAATTTATTTGGTTCAGATGGTGTCAAGCGTGTGTGGTGGTAACCAGGTGAGGAGTACAAAGACAAGTGTGTCTTGCCTACAGTCAAGCATGGTGGTGGGAGTGTCATGGTCTGGGGCTGCATGAGTGCTGCGGGCACTGGGAAAGCTACAGTTCATTGAGGGAACCATGAATGCCAACATGTACTGTGACATACTGAAGCAGAGCATGATCCTCTCCCTTCGGAGACTGGGCCGCAGGGCAGTATTCCAACATGATAACGACCCCAAACACACCTCCAAGACGACCGCTGCCTTGCTATGGTAGCTGAGGGTAAAGGTGATGGACTGGCCAAGCATGTCTCCAGACCTAAACCCTATTAAGCATCTGTGGGGCAACCTCAAACAGAGGGTGGAGGAGCGCAAGATCTCTATCTTCCACTAGCTCCGTGATGTCGTCATGGAGAAGAGGAAGAGAACTCCAGTGGCAACCTGTGAAACTCTGGTAAACTCTATGCCCAAGAGGGTTAAGGCAGTGCTGGAAAATAATGGTGGCCACACAAAATATTGGCACTTTGGGCCCAATTTGGAGATTTTCACTTAGGGGTGTACTCACTTTTGTTGCTAGCAGTTTAGACATTAATGGCTGTGTGTTGAGTTATTTTGAAGGGACAGCAAATTTACACTGTTATACAAGCTGTACACTCACTACTTTACATTGTACCAAAGTGTCATTTCTTCAGTGTTGTCACATGAAAAGATAGAATAAAGTATTCACAACAATGTGAGGGGTGTACTCACTTTTGTGAGATATTGTATATATAATGAATATATAGCTCCAATATGGGATACACTGGCATAATTGGAGAGAGTTGGAGAGTACTATACATAAGAACTGATAAAGTTAGGATAAAGGTGAATTGTATCTCTAGCCAAATTTAGCTTTTTTGGAAAAAGTGAAAAACAGAAACAGTTATTCCTTCAGTCTCCACTGGGCAGATTCACCCTTTCAGATTGTACTAGTGCCTATTGTCACCAGGACACAATGTAATATAAAATTCCAAATTTTACAACTGTCACTAGAATTAGAGTAGAGAAATCTTCTAATGATGTGCCTGTAATGATTACACTTTATGGGAAATCTACCATTAATTAGTCAATGGGGAAGGAAAATTCAGGTTTGGGATGCTTTTATCAGAAAGGCAGACATTGACATAAGGTAAAAGATTATAAGGGCATATACAAGAGTTTTGGTTGGCTCTTGGGTTAGAAAGAAGCCTATTTTGGCAGTTTTTACAGGGACAGACAGATTTAGCATAATTTATTTGCCCATCTTTGACAAGCTTTAGCTTTTTAAAGTGTATCTAAAGGCTTTATGTTTTCATTTTGAATAGAGTAAGAATGGGCTAGAACCTCTGTTGTGTAATTTTAAGCTGTGTGCTGGACTGCATGTCCTTCATGTTTATAATCAAACAAGTCGTGGGGATCACACATGCCACTTCCCAGCATAGGATGGTTCTCTAAATCTCCCAGGGCTCTTTGGAGACGGGATCCTCCTCAGTGTACCCTTTGAAACCTGCTAATATACAAGCACACCCGAGGAGACTTCTGGACTGGCCTAACCAGCACTAAACAAGTAGGTCATCCCATACCTTCATAGTTACATAGCTACATAGTTAGTCAGGTGGAAAAAAGACACAAGTCCATCCAGTTCAACCAAAAAAAAAAATTAATCAATCCCATATACACAATCCTTCACCCACAGTTGATCCAAACAGCAACAGAAGGAAGAGGAACAGGGAAAGGAGGGATGGCAGGGGGTGGCATATATTGGTACAGATCCCCCCTGTATTTTCCTCCTGTGGCAGCTGAATGTTGATGAGAGGAAGAGGAGGAGAAGCCTACTTTCAGCTGCTGCAGGAGGAAAATACAGATCGGTTCCACTAAACTCCACCCCCGCCACCTCTCCTGTCCAGGTTCTGAGGGTCAGCAAGGAAGGATTGTGGTTTACCTGTCACCTGCCAGTCCTTGGCGGGTTGCCAGCCACAGGATTAGGGTGTGCTCAGGCACACCTGGCACACCCCTTGCGCACGCCTATGACCCAGTTATATTATGTACATTTAAGAAAGAATCCAGGCCTTTTTTAAAGCAATCTACCGAGCTGGTCAGAACCACCTCTGGAGGGAGTCTATTCCACAGTTTTACATCTCTTACTGTGAAGAAACCTTTCCGTATTTGAGATTAAATCTTTTCTCCTCTAAATGTAAAGAGTGCCCCCTTGTCCTCTGTGATGACCTTAAAGTGAATAACTCAACACCAAGTTCACTATATGGACCACTTATGTATTTGTACATGTTGATCATATCCCCCTTAATCTCCTCTCCTCAAGAGGGAATACATTCAGTTCCTCTAATCTTTCATCATAGCTGAGCTCCTCCATGCCTATTAGTTTGGTTGCCCTTCTCTGCATTTTCTTCAGTTCCCTGATCTCCTTGAGAACTGGTGCCTTCCTTTGGCCTTAGAGCAATGAACTTTAATGGCAGTCTCACACAGCACTGTCCACTTCTGGAGGGTTTTTCTCATCTTGAGGTTAGAAGGAAAAAAAGAGTCCAAACAACAGAAAGCTTTTACCTGTTTATCAAATACAGTCGATTTACACATTTACATACTTCAGTCATCCCATTGATGCTGGCACATTCCCTTTAAGTTGAAATGATAAAGAGAGCAATAACAAGAAGAGTCAAGTGAAGAAGTCCTCACCTGTTAGGGAGTTTTGCCAGAGTCCTGCATTCCATGCAAATGGGGATGTGGGAAGTCCCAAAGGTCCTGTACCTTTCCTCCCCTGATCCCCGCTTTTAAGGAAAAACTCCAAGAGATAGATCCCCACAGCCTATATCCTTGCTGTTGTTTTTTTTCCAGACACATCCCATAATGTCCCCTAGGCAGCCTCTCACAAGTCTATTTATACAGAGCCCTACTTCCTAAGATGCCCCACACTGGAATGGGCAGGGTTGGCACTGCCTCACTATCTATGGTCACAACAACCCACTACTACTGGCCTTTAGCAACTATGTAGGAAACTACACTTATTGCAAGGAGTCCCAAAGCTTATTCTCAAAGCTAACTATGACAACAAGTGGTCAAACTGATGAACTACACTAAACACTCCTGTGCCTTTCCCCTACCTCTCTTAGGTTTTTATTGCTGTCTGGGTCTCCGTTACAGAGACTACCTGTTCTGTTTTTATTGGTCAACATTTAAATTGAAGAAAAATCCAACATTTTGAGCAGTCGCTGGAACAGTATTAGAGAGGAAAGCTTCTTTTATATATATATATATATATATATATATATATATATATATATATATATATATATATATATATATATATAAAATCTTTTTTAAGAAAAGAAATGTATTGTTAAGGAAAGATACTTTGCCATACCTGTATGGCACAGTATCTTTTTTTTTTTTGGGGGGGGGGGGGTAAGACACCTGACGGCTGTATCTTTATCAATAAATACATGGCTTCCTCTGACTGGCCAGGGTGGGAATTATGACATCATTCGCCCACCTTTCTACTTCAGCAAATCAGAGAGAGACATGAATGCATTGATGAAAATAATAGGCTTCTCCCGCATGGCAGAGGAGCATTCAGCCAGACTCTAATTCTGTCAGCAGACAGGTAGTCACCTCTATTGCTGCTGGAACACCGCACCACAAACTGTATGTTGCAAATGATACTACATTATATTATAGCACACACAGACACAGCAAAGTTATGTCATGGAAAAAGTTTGCTTGGATCTGCTTGGCCCATACAAAACATTTATGCCGTGTACACACGACCGTACTTTTCGTCGGACTGAACTCCGAAGGACTTTTCAACGGAGTTCCGACGGAGTTCCAACGAAACGGACTTGCCTACACACAATCACACCAAAGTCCGATCGTTTTGAACGTGATGACGTACGACTGGACTAGAATAAGGACATTTATAGCCAGTAACCAATAGCTGCCCTTGCATACTTTTTTGTCTGTCAGATTAGCATACAGACAAACTGATTTTTCGATCGGACTCAAATCCATTGGAAAGATTTGAAACATGTTCTATTTCTAAAGTCCGACAGATTTTTCGACAGAAAAGGTCCGATGAAGCCCACACACGATCGAATTGTCTGACGGATTTGTTCCATCGGACCAGTTTGGTCGAAAAGTGCGGTCGTGTGTACACGGCAAAAAAGTCAAATTAAACATGAAACACTACTTTAACCACTTGATATCTGCGCTATAGCCGAATGACGGCTACAGCGTGGACCTGAATTCCCGGGAGGCCGTCATATGATGGTCTCCCCTGTGCACGCACCCCGTGCACGCGTGGAGCGCGCTGTAATCACCGAGTCACTGAGACTCAGGTGATCACCGATCCAAGTAAGGGGCCGGTCCCGGCCCCTTACCATGTGATCAGCTGTCAGCTGATCACATGATCAAAACAAAAGCTCTGTGATCGTTTTTTTTTCTCCTCGCGCTGACAGTGCCAGGAGAAAAAAAAGCCGATCACCGGCTCACCAGCAAGGGACATCGGTCCCGAAGAGGAGGAGGCAATAATGCCTCAATTGTGCCACCAGTACCCCCTGCCAGTGCCACCTGACATTGCCACATGACAGTGCCCACAGTGCCCACCAGTGCCACATATCAATGCCCATGAGTGCCACCTATCAATGCCTACAAGTGCCACCTATCAATGTCCACAAGTGCCACCTATCAATGCCCACCAGTGGTGCCAATCAGTGCCACCTAGCAGTGTTGCCTATCAATGTACCAGATCAGTGCCCATTATTGCCACCAATCAGTGCCCATCACTGCCACCCATCAGTGCCCATCACTGCCACCTATCAGTGCCCATCAGTGCGGCCTCATCAGCGTACATCAATGAAGGAGAAAAATTACCCTTTTTAAAATTTTATAACAAAATATTAAAAAAAAGACAATTTTTTTTAAAAAATTCGGTCTTTTTAAATTTTTTTAACAAAAAATAAAAACCACAGAGGTGATCAAATACCACCAAAAGAAAGTTCTATTTGTGGGCTAAAAATGATAAAAATTTCATTTGGGGGGGTTTAAGTGCCCTGTAAGCAAGTGGTTACACCATAGAAATAGCTGTAAATATTGTAAACACCCCTAGCAGTGTTATAAGTTGTCCCAACCCTTGTCATTGTCACTCCTGAAAGTAAGCTCGATCTTCATGTAAGTATGGAGGAAAATATTAAAACCCAAGCATGTGAAAAAAGGAATGAAAATACCAAATCTTATCATTGCATATGTTAGCCACATATACAGTAGTCATAGCAATACAATATTTGTGCAATAGTTGTCTTTAAAGTAAATATGATGCCTTGTTCATGACAAAATGTTCTGTTTGCTTACATCTCCAGTTTCGTTTACACATAGATTTGTCATTGTTTAACTTAACTTTTTTATATCTTTGTTTTTTAAATGTTCATGCATACAGTCCTGTGTGTGGTGCCCTTTGCTTTATATAGCTATATTGTCATTTGGAACTCAGGGACTAAGGTTAATATGGGAAAGTAGTAAAATATCACAGTATGGTCACTAGATGGAGCCGAAAAGCATAGGAAATTAACACATCTTTGTAAATGGAGCTACATGGTAACAATTCTATAGAGCGTTATCGGCAATTAGCAAACAAATGCTGGATTCGCTGGACAAATGGTTATGCTAAATGTTTATAAATAGACCATGATATAGTTTTGAAGCCCATACCCCCCAAAGTTAGAATCACTCCCTAGGACACACTTAACCCCTTGATCGCCCCCTAGTGGTTAACCCCTTCACTGCCAGTGTCATTTACAAAGTAATCAGTGCATTTTTATAGCACTGATCGCTGTATAAATGACAATGGACCCAAAATAGTGTCAAACGTTTCCGATGTGTCCGCCATAATGTCGCAGACCCGATAAAAATCGCAGATCCCCGCGATTACTAATAAAATAAATTATAATAAAAATGCCATAAAACTATCCCCTATTTTGTAGATGCTATAACTTTTGCGCAAACCAATCAATATACGCTTATTGCGATTTTTTTTACCAAAAATATGTAGAAAAATACAAAAAAAAAACTGAGGAAAAAAATAGTTTTTTTTATATATTTGTGGGGGATATTTACTATAGCAAAAAGTAAAAAATAATGCCTTTTTTATCAAAATTGTCGCTCTTTTTTTGTTTACAGCGCAAAAAATAAAAACCGCAGAGGCGATCAAATACCACCAAAAAAAGCTCTATTTGTGGGGAAAAAAAGGACGTCAACTTTGTTTGGGTGCAATGTCGCACGACTGCGCAATTGTCAGTTAAAATTACGCAGTGCTGAATCGCAAAAAGTGCTTTGGTCAGGAAGGGGGTAAAATCTTTCGGGGCTGAAGCGGTTAAAGCCTAGATGCCCAGAACAAATGTATATGCTTTAGAGAACACATTAGATACTGTGACAATAAAGCTATGACTAATTTACCTACATTATTTTACATTTAAGGACAAATATTGTTTTTTTTTTGTTTTTTAGTACAAATTAAAGCTTAACTCCATGTTTTAGTAAACTTTAAATAGTTTATTTAGATCAAGCTTGGGATACATAAATACAGTGCTGACAGTCTCTGCATAAGTCAGTGGAGGAAAAAGTTTGTTTGGACCAACTTGGTCCAAACTATTTAACATTCATTAACACACGGAGTTAAGCTTTAAGGCTCCTGTATGATAGACTAAACTAAAACAAGTTCCAAATCCAGCTACTATGTGATAAAGAAGCCTTATAAAGTAAACAAGAACTTTATCTTCCCTGACTGAACCAAATCCTCCTTCCCTTGTGTTTAGGGCTGCCACCTGTCTGGGACTCACCCGGGCAGTTTGGGTTTGGAATCATGTGTCCAGGTTTCAGACTGTCTGAGACCCGGACACATTATTAAGACTGGACTATGGCTTCCCAGCAGGGTTGCTGGCTGCAGTTGTCTAAGCTGAGAGTGTCTGTTACACTCTTTCACACTGCCCAAAGCCAGCACTAACAATGCCCCCCCAAACACACACAGATGGGAGAGGAGAGAGGGCTCGATCTGCACCTCTTACTCCCACCCCTACCCCTCTGTGTCTGCCCACACTCCAATCCCCAGCGCTGTGCCTCAGCGGGGGGGGGGGGGGCTGGATATTTGAAGTCCAGCAGCCTCAGATACATCTGGATGAGATGTGCTGACTGCCAAGGGGTGAGTGAGCTCACCATCCATCCCTGTCTGTGACTGAAGTCTCCCCTCTTCTCTCTCCTGCCTCTGAGAGAGTACACTAAGGTAAATCAGGGTTCTCAGAGAACCCCTTAAATCAGAGTTCCCCTTTACACTTAAGGGCACAGTATTCCCCCTTACATCAAAGTCCTCTCTGTACATCTCAGTTCTCAGTGTTCCCGCTTAATTCAGGGTTCCCAGAGCATCCCTTATGTTAGAGTCCCCAGAGTTCTCCCTTACATCAGAGTCTGCAGAGTCTCCCCTTACAGTGAAAGGGAACTCTGTGAGTTCAGATGTAAACGGGGAACTCTGTAGACTGTGATGTAAAGGGGAACTCTTGTTATTAACTTCATATGATTAGAAATGTTATTTAATAGCAAAATATATCTATAGTTTATACTATTAAAAAAAAATAAAAAAATGCTGTGCGCCGCTAAAGTGTTCGGGTTTGATTTGAAGAAAAGGTGGCAACCCTACTTGTGTTTCACTGGGTCCCAGTTCCAGACACTGCAGCTCACCATCAAATTCAAAGGGCCTTAAGAGCAGAGGCAGTGCTCACCTTTAGGGATGAGCCGAACTGCCCTAGGTTTGGTTCCAGCAGGGAACTTCAAAGGAATTCAGATGCTGAACCCTAGCCTCATGGAAATCAACGGGAGCCGAATCTGACAAATCAAAAATGCCCATTTTCTGGGCTAATAGGCAAAGGATTATGAAAAAAAAATGTGTGGGGACTGGCCTGGAGGACTGCCCTGGAGAACATTTCCAAGTGCAAAAAATATTTAAAAAAAAATTAATTTGGCTGGGAGCAGTGATTTTTTTTAAATCGCTGACATTTTAAAAGGAAAAAAGCACTCAGACCCCTCTAAAGTTCCCCTAAAATACAAAGACTGTACAGCAAAGAATGCAAATGTGGGCATAACTTTTTTTGTTTTAAAACGTTTTTATTGTAGGAAAATATAACATCTGGGTGTACAGGCACGGTAGTGACAAGAATCATGGTGGCTAGAAAGCCCAAAACAGTTAAATGATATATCACACATAGTGCAAATATTAATTCTCATAACCGTACAAAATAAGCCCATAAAACAGAAGTAGTAAAACAAAAAGGAAATGAAAAGACAATCAAATAAAGAAAAAAAAGAAAACAGGGAGCTTACAGTTGTGATAAATGTGCACTTCTAGTAAATTGAGTTTACTGTCAGGGGACAAAAATGTTGTTTCCATTAATATAAGGTTCAGATGTGTTATGAAGGTCTGGAGGTGTCCTACCGGTATGTTCTAACAAATAGGATTATGATTTGCTTTATTGGGAGTCAGCTGCGGGTACCGAGGGGTCCTCCAGTCTGTTACTAAGCAGATGGGCTGTCCAGATGTTCCACTTTCGGTCAAATATGTGCATGGAGTCTAGAAGAGTATGATGTATTCTCTCCATAGACCTGATGGACTCCATACGAGAAATCACCTGTGACCAGGGAACGTGGGGGCGCTTCCAGTTCAATGCTATTGCCAACTGAATCGCACTAAAAAGTGTGTGGATTAATTTTTGTATGGGGAGGGGAACATCTGGAAGCTCTGCAAACAGCAAACACATTTGACATGTCAATGTAAGCGATACTCCGGAGAGAAGCCTTATGAGGGATGTAGTCTTGTGCCAAACTGTGTCTAAGGCTTTACAGCTCCAGAACGTGTGCAGCTACGTACCCCTGTCCTGGCATCCTCTAAAACATGTGCCAGAGACCAGGGGATACATTCTATGAAGACGCTCTGGAGTGTAGTACCACCTAGTGTGAAGTTTGAGTACCGTTTCCTTAATTGACACAGAACGTGTGCATTTGTGCATGTTGTCTATCATGCCCTGCCAATCCCCAGCAGGGACCTCTTGGGCCATCTCTGCCTCCCATGCTACCATTGCTATGGATTTGTGAGGGGAGTTATAATCATTGATGTGTCGATAAAGTACGGAGATGGTCCCTTTATCCCTCGCCGCTTCTTCACATAAAAGTTCAAGTGGAGTTTTCGACACCTCCACCCCGCCCACCATAAGTGTCGAGTAGAAGTGTCGAATTTGCAAGTATTGGTGAAACTCGGATCTGCCCATCTCGTATGTCTGCTGCAGGTGAGTGTAGGAACAAAAGGAGGCGTTCTGCAGCAGAGACGCGAGGTTCACCAAGCCCTTTGCAATCCACTTAAGGAATGGCAAATAAGAGGCTGGGGGGAATGAGGGTTCTCCCAAAAAAGAGGATAAAAGGGGCACGTCTGATTGTAACTTAAATTTTTTACAGTAGAGAGACCATAAATAAAGTGATTGGCCTACAATATTATTTAGTGGGGTGATATCTTTAGGGGAAATTGAGCGGGACCATAGAAGACCGGGGAGGTAGTATGGAGTCACTGAGACCTGCTCAAATTGTAGCCATGGTATAGAGGTAGGAATGGTATGCCACTGTGCCAATTGGATAAGACGTGAAGCCAGGAAGTACTTCCACAGATCTGGGCAACCCAAGCCTCCCCTCCTCTGGGCCCTATACATCAGTATGCGTCCCATTCGTGGCCTTTTGTTTTGCCATATGAATCTAAGCAGATCTATTTGAATCCTCTGTAGAACTGAGCGAGAAACATATAGGGGTAGGGATCTGAAGAGGAATAGGAGTTTGGGGAGGATGTTCATTTTCACTGCCTGAATTCTCCCTAAAAATGATATATGATATGAGGACCATTGGTTTATGAGGTATTTGACATTTGAAAAAGCTGGAGGATAATTCAATGAATATAGCTGTTTCAGAGAGGGGGCTAGTTTAACACCTAGATATTGTAGGGAGATATGGTTCCATGAGAATTTAAATTTATTTGTAAGAGTGGTCAATAAAAGTTGTGGGAGGTGAATTGGTAGAGCCGAACACTTGGAGGGGTTGACGCCCAGGCCCGATAATTTATAGAAGGAGTCAAGGGAGGACATGAGGTTAGGGAGGGAGAGTAGAGGGTCTGAAATAAATAATAGTACGTCGTCCGCGTAGAGGCTAAGTTTAAATTCCTGATCTCCTTTCCTATAGCCCTTAATATTTGGGTCATTAGAGATGGATCTAGACAGGGGCTCCATGGCCAGCGCAAACGAAAGCGGGGATAATGGACATCCCTGTCTAGTACCACACCTCAGGGAAAAATAATCTGAGTTACATCCTGGGAGCTTAATTCGTGTTTTCGGGTTATGGTAAAGGGCTTTGAAGCCATGTATAAATGCCTCCCAAATATAAATGCCCCGCTAAATCCAAATTTGGATAGTACTGTATCCAGATGCGTCCAAAGGACACTATCAAATGCTTTGTTGATGTCTAAACTCAAAAGCAATACTGAGTTCGAGTTCATATGGGCGTCTTGTAGTATGTTAGAGGCTAAACGGATATTATCTGTGATCTGCCTCGATGGGATAAATCCGGTTTGATCGGGTGATATCAAGGTCGTAATAACTTTGGCCAGTCTGTCAGCCAGGATCCTCCCAAATATTTTAAGGTCATTATTTATAACCGAAATGGGGCGGAAATTTTGGGGGAGGGTATGATCTTTGCCGGGTTTGGGAATGAGGGACATGTTGGCTAGCAGCATTTCTTCCGGGAAACACTTTCCTTTGAGTATTTGATTATACATATTAGTCAGTGTGGGAAGTAGGGGTTCTGCAAATTTTTTATAGTAAACGGGAGAGAAGCCATCAGGGCCTGGGGCTTTGGAGGGTTTAAGAGAGGAAATGATAGAGGCAACTTCCTCTGATGAGCAGGGGGCATTCAGGATACCCAATTGCTCCTCCGAAAGCCAAGGAAGCGAGAGGGCATCCAACCAGGACTGCATGGGGGGAGGATGCGAAGGGTCTGGGCCAGAAAAAAGTTTTTGATAGAAAGAGGAGAAGATCTGTAGAACATGTTTAGGATGAGAGGTGAGGTTACCGTGGCGATCTTTTAATTTATAAAGGTGGGTCGGTTAGGTGGACTGTTTGAGCTTTCGCGCAAACATCGTGGAAGCGGAGTTACTATAGAGGAGGAAACGAGCTTTAGACCATCTAAGAGATTTCTCAATATGACCTGAAAGTATGTCATCTAGGGCTCTCCTTTTTTCAGTGATCTGGAGGAGCAACTCCTGTGTAGGGGTCTGAGTGTGTCTATGGTATAATTGTTCTAATTCTAGGGTGAGTTTATGAGTATCCTGCTGTTTTTGGCGTTTTTGGGTCGTGGAAATTTCAATCAGGTGGCCCCTCATCACAGCCTTATGGGCTGCCCACAGAGTGGTAGGAGAAATGTTCTCTACATTATTGAGCCTAAAATATTCTTTGAGGCGTTCGAGCAACTGTGCAATAATCACAGGGTCAGTGAGTAGTGCGTCATTAAGGCGCCAGGACCTGGCTGTATGTGGGAGGCCTAGACAAGAGATATGGGTGGATACAATGTGATGGTCTGACCAGGGGCAAACATGTATGTTGGCTGTAGTAGAGTTCACTGTCAGAGAGGGGGTGCAAAAAATATAATCCAGGCGGGAGTAACTATCATGGGGGTGGGAATAGAACGTATATTCCCTAGAGCCGATATTGTGGGCTCTCCAAACATCTATGAGTTGAAAGGACTTCAGGGAATGTTGAAGCGATTTGGGGAAGGCCTTAGATGTTGGGCATGTTCGGCTTCTATCAAGTCCTGAATGGGCTACTAAATTAAAATCCCCTCCGATTAACATATGGGGGGAGTGGAACCTATCTAGGGTCTGAAAAAAATCTTTAAAGAATGTAGCCTGTGAGGCGTTTGGGGCGTACACTGAGGCCAAAGTTAGTAGTTTATTCTGGATGGAGCCCTGAACTATCACAAAACGACTGTTGGGATCTTTATAAATCTGTTGAGCCTGAAACATCACAGAGTTCTTAATAAAGATGGCCACCCCTCTAGACCTGGACCCATACGTGGTGAAATAGCTTTGATTGAAAGTTTTATCAAAGTATGATGGGTGATTATCTCTGGAGAAATGAGTCTCCTGGAGTAGGATAACATCTGCGCCAAGAGATTTATACATTTTGAACGCTTTTCTCTGTTTTTGAGGGGTATTAAACCCTTTTACATTATGGGAAATTATTTTAATTCCCATGATATGTTCATGGTGAATCCGCTAGGATCAATAAGGGGTCCAGGCCGAGAGGGAGTAGCCAAACAGCAACCCAACCCTTCCAAAGGCGTGACACAGCCATGGCGCACAGTCCCGCATCTGAGTTAGTAACACATAAATCACTATGATAGAGCCATCTGATATGTATAACACAAAAAAAAACAAAAGCATAAGATCAGAAACATAGAGTAACAAAAAAACTAGGAACCTGAATACCAGGCCAAAAAATGGCCAAATATAGCTCCAGGGGGTCATGGGGAAAGACATCCCATGAACCCAAAAAGAAGTGTCCATTCGGACCAAAAGGTCCAACACTCTGAGTGATAGTGTTCGTGTCATCCGTACAGACATAAATTCGTCTGAGGATTTTACCTGTGGGTAATCAACCAGCTCTGACGTCACTAACCAGACGGGGAGCCAGTCAGTTCTCATTGTTGAAGAGTGTAGGGACAATCATGCGGATGCAACCGGGAATCCGTAATGAGCCGGGAGAGTCCAATTTTCTCTAGGCATGTTGGGAGATGTTCATATCTCGTTACCTTGAGGGAGAAAAACAAAGCGAAAAACAAGGGTAGAGGGAAAAACAAAAAAAAAACAAATAAAAAAACAAAAAAAAAACAAAAAAAAAAAAAGGGGGAAAAAAGTGTCTTGCTGTCAGTCACGGCGTTGATCTCGGCGGTCTCTTCTAGGTGGAGGAGTTGCCCAAATAGCTGAGTGACGTGGGGTAGAGGATAGTCTGGGCAGAGAAAAATGCGTTTTTTTCAAAATTTTCGGTCTTTTTTCATTTATAGCGCAAAAAATAAAAAACCCAGAGGTGATCAAATACCACCAAAATAAAGCTCTATTTGTATGAAAAAAAGGACAAAAAATTCATTTGGGTACAGTATTACATGACTGAGTAATTGTCATTCAAAGTGTGAGAGCGCTGAAAGCTGAAAATTGGTCTGGTCATGAGGGGGGTTTAAGTGCCCAGTTGTCAAGTGGTTAATGAACTGACGCGCGCTGACCTACCTGACATGCACTTACCTACCTGACACACACTGACCTACCTGATGCGCACTGACCTACCTGACATGCACTGACCTACCTGACACGCGCTGACCTACCCGACACACACTGACCTACCCGACACACATTGACCTACCCGACACACACTGACCTACCTGACACTTACACACACTGACCTACCTGACACTGACCTACCTGACACTTACATTGACCTACCTAACACTGACCTACCTGACACTGACCCACACTGACCTACCTGACCCACACTGACCTACCTGCACACACTGACCCACCTGACACTGACCTACCTGACACTGACACACACTGACCTACTTGACATACATTGACCCACACTGACCTACCTGACATACACGGACCTACCTGACACACACTGACCTACCTGACATACATTGACCTACCTTACACTGACACACACTGACCTACCTGACCCACACTGACCTACCTGACATACACTGACCTACCTGACACACACTGACCCACACTGACATGCACTGATCTACCTGACCAGTCTTCAGGTGAGGTGACCTCCTCCTGCAGCTCAGCCATAGTGTGCGGTGCGCCCATCACACAGTAGAGTAGACAGCAGGCACTCCAGGCAGCCAGAGCCATGATGACAGGAGAGGAGAGCCACCCGTTCGAGTGCCGAGTGGGGATCTTCTCACAGTGGCGCGGTGGCCGCATTGTAATTCCCGCCTTCTGGAGCGCCTATGATGGACGTCAAATGTCCCGCGGTCCCGCACTGGACCAGTGGGACGTTCATCATAGGCGCTGCAGGCTCTAGAAGGCAGGACCTGCAAGACACAGGTCACCGCTCGGTGGTGCTAATAATAGAACCGTGCATGCCCGAGACCCGGGGCTTTTTGGGGATCCACTCGGGGCTTCAGCCATCGTCCCCCCCCCCTCAATGCCACTATTTGGATCGTTTCTAGATGCTTTTTGGGTCTCTTCCTCCTAATGGCTTCTCTAAGCTTTTTAAAGTTTCTCATTGTACTGCTCTCTGGTCATGGTACGGCAACGATCCAGAAAATTAAGAAGAATGACACTGTTGTCATCCCAGAAAACAGTCATCGTGACTGTCTGTGCTGATTGCTGGCTCTTGAACTTTTTAGGCCTTGGGAAAGAGGTGTGACGTCATTCCATGGACCGTTTCTTTATTTTTGGGATCATAAAAACGTGCCCATATTTCATCCCCTGTCACCAGATTGGCAAAAAGCTGTCTTCATTGGCTTCCAATGCTTCTAGTAGATCAGAGCAGACTTTCACCCTTCATTCCTTTAAAACTAGTGTCAACTGCTGAGGTACCCACTTTGCACACATTTTCTGATACCCTAAGGGTACTTTCACACTGCCAGTGCCCATGCTATTTTTAGCGGCGCTTTATGGTAGCTTTTGCAGTGCTTTTCGGCCGCTAGAGGGGTGCTTTTAACCCCCGCTAGCGCCCGAAAAAGGGTTGAAACCGACGGCAAGGCGTCGCTGCTGCTGTGCTTTTCCGGTGGTTCGGCGCTGCTGCCCATTGATTTCAATGGGCAGGGGTGCTTTAGGAGCGGTGTATTCACCGCTTCTACAGTGCTGCAAAGAAGTTGCTTGCAGGACTTTTTTTGACGTCCTGCCAGCGCAGCGCCTCAGTGTAAAAGCACTTGGGCTTTCAGAATGGGATTGCAGCTGGGGCTTTTTTCAGGCGCTTTACAGGCGCTATTTTTAGGGCTAAAGTGCCTGAAAAACGCCTCCAGTGTGAAAGGGGTCTTAGTACTATCTTCTTTATTGCATTGTGACCACAGTACAGTTACATAGTTACATAGTAGGTGAGGTTGAATAAAGACACAAGCCCATCAAGTCCAACCTATGCGTGTGATTATAGGTTAGTATTACATTGTATATCCCTGTAATTTGCGGTCGTTCAGGTGCTTATCTAAAATTTTTTTGAAACTATCGATGCCCCCCTGCTGAGACCACCGCCTGTGGAAGGGAATTCCATATCCTTGCCGCTCTAATGCCGCGTACACACGGTCGAATTTTCCGACGGGAAATGTTCAATGGGAGCTTGTTGTCGGAAATTCCGACCGTGTGTAGGCTCCATCGGACATTTTGCGTCGGAATTTCCGAGAAACAAAATTTGAGATCTGGATCTCAAATTTTCCAACAGCAAAATCCGTTGTCGTAAATTATGATCGTGTGTACACAATTCCGACGCAAAGTTCCACGCATGCTCAGAATCAAGCAGAAGAGCCGCACTGGCTATTGAACTTCATTTTTCTCAGGTCGTCGTACGTGTTGTACGTCACAGCGTTCTTGACGTTCGGAATTTCCAACAAGATTTGTGTAACCCTGTGTATGCAAGACAAGTTTGAGCCAACATTCGTCGGAAAAAAAACATGGATTTTGTTGTCGGAATGTGCGATCATGTGTACGGGACATGACAGTAAAGAACCCTCTACGCATTTTAAGGTTAAAGCTCTTTTCTCCTAATTTTAGTGAGTCGCCACGTATCTTATTAAATCCCTTCCGCGAAAAAGTTTTATCCTCATTGTGGGGCCACCAGTATGGTATTTGTAAATTGGAATCGTATCCTCTCTCTGACGTCTCTTCTCCAGAGAGAATAAGTTCAGTGCTCACAAACCTTTCTTCATAACTAATATCCTACAGACCCTTTATTAGCTTTGTTGCCCTTCTTTGTACTCGCTCCATTTCCAGTACATCCTTCCTGAGGACTGGTGCCCAGAACTGGACAGCATACTCAAGGTGAGGCCGGACCAGACTCTTGTAGAGTAGAAGAATTATCGCTTTATCCCTGGAGTTAATCCCCTTTTTAATGCATGCCAATATTCTGTTTGCTTTGTTAGCAGCAGCTTGGCATTGCATGCTATTGCTGAGCCTATCATCTACTAGGGCTCCCAGGTCCTTTTCCATCCTAGATTCCCCCAGTGTTTTACCCCCTAGTGAGTAGATTGCATTCATTATTTTGCCATCCAAATGCATTATTTTACATTTTTCTACATTAACCACTTCAGCCCTGAAGGATTTGGCTGCTCAATGACCAGAGCACTTTTTACAATTTGGCACTGCGCTGCTTTAACTGGTAATTGCACGGTCATGCAATGCTGTACCCCAGCGAAATTTATGTCCTTTTTTTTCCCCACAAATAGAGCTTTCTTTTGATGGTATTTGATTGCCTCTGAGATTTTTGTTTTTTGCGATATAATTGGAAAAAGACCGAAAATTTTGAAAAAAAATTATATTTTCTACTTTTTGTTATAAAAAAAAAATAATAAACTCAATTTTAGTCAATTTTAGTCATACATTTAGGCCAAAATGTATTCATCCACATGTCTTTGGTAAAAAAATGTCAATAAGCGTATATTTATTGGTTTGCGCAAAAGTTATAGTGTCTACAAACTAGGGTACATTAGTAGACACCCCAAGGAAATTGCTCAGAGGCACGTTGAGCCCAATATTTTATTTTTTTGTCACAAGTGATTGAAAAATGAACACGGCTAGGCTCCGAAAAAGTCTCACACATGTGGTATCCCCGTACTCAGGAGAAGCAGCAGAATGTATTTTGGGGTGTAATTTCACATATGCCCATGACATATTTGAGCAATAGATCATTTAGTGACAACTTTGTGCAAAAAAAAAAATATTTTTTCATATTCCTGCAACTTGTGGCAAAATATTAAATATTCCATGGACTAAACATGCCTCTGATAAAATAGCTTGGGGTGTCTACTTTCCAAAATGGGTCATTTGGGGGGGGGGGGGATGGTTTGTGCTATTTTGGCATTTTATGGTCTTCAAAACTGTGATAGGTAGTGAGGAGCGAAATAAAAAATTTACACCCTTAGAAATCCTAAAGGCGGCGATTGGTTTTCAGGGTCCTGTACGACGCTAGGCTCCCAAAAAGCCTCACACATGAGGTATCCCCATACTCAGGAGAAGCAGCAGAATGTATTTTGGGGCGTGTAATTTTCCCGAAACTTGTGATAAAATATTCCATGGACTCAACATGCCTATCAGCAAATAGCTTGGGTGTCTACTTTCCAAAAAGGGGTCATTTGTGGGGTTTTGTGCTATCTTGACATTTCAGGGCCTCCGTAACTGGGATATGTAGTGAGGAAGTGAAATCACCATTTTATGCCCTTAGAAAGCCTGAAGGCGGTGATTTGTTTTCGGGGTCCTGTACACGGTTAGGCTCCAAAAAAGTCTCACACATGTGGTATCCCCGTACTCAGGAGAAGCAGCAGAATGTATTTTGGGGTGTAATTCCACATATAATCATGCCATGTTTGAACAATATATCATTTAGTGGCGACTTTGTGCTAAAAAAAAAGTGTAATTTTCCCGAAACTTGTGGCAAAATATAAAATATTCCATGGACTCAACATGCCTATCAGCAAATAGCTTGGGGTGTCTACTTTCCAAAAAGGGGTCATTTGGGGGGGGGGTGTTCTGGACTGTCCTGGCATTTTATGCACAACATTTAGAAGCTTAAGTCACACATCACCCACTCTTCTAACCACTTGAAGACAAAGCCCTTTCTGACACTTTTTGTTTACATGAAAAAATATTATTTTTTGCAAGAAAATTACTTTGAACCCCCAAACATTATATATTTTTTTAAAGCAAAGGCCCTACAGATTAAAATGGTGGGTTATGCAATTTTTTTTTTCACACAGTATTTGCGCAGCGATTTTTCAAATGCAATTTTTTTTGGAAAAAACACACTTTTTTAATTTCATTGCACTAAAACACACTATATTGCCCAATATTTGATATAATAAAAAAGATGATCTTATGCTGAGTACATGGATACCAAACACAACATACTTTAAAATTGCGCACAAACGTGCAGCGGCGACAAACTACATACATTTTTAAAAGCCTTTAAAAGCCTTTACAGGTTACCATTTTAGATTTACAGAGGTGGTGTACTGCTAAAATTACTGCCCTCGATCTGACCTTCGCGGTGATACCTTACATGCATGGTCAGCTTGCCCGAATCACCGGCTGCATTCTCGGGTTCCCTGTTGGGACAGGAGAGCACGAGAAAACCATGGAAGACAGAGGGGGGGGGATAGTTCTCTCCCACTGCTTATAAAAGCAGTCTAGAGGCTAATTAGCTGCTAGGATTGCTTTTACATGAATGCCGACCGCTGGCTGAAAAGAATGATAACAAGATGATACCTAAACCTGCAGGCATTATTCTGGTATAACCACTCAAAGTCCAGCAACATACCAGTAAGTTGCTGGTCCTTGTTGGGCATACATTGTAATGTTCTTTTTTTCATGCAGCCTGTGGGCTGAACGAAAAAAAGAGATTGATCGGTGGGTATGCCCATCATTAGAATACTGACCTTCATCCACCAAATGATGGTTAACAATAAAACAAAGTAACATTACAGTATAACAGTAATGCCCCGTACACACAGTCGGATCTTTGTTCGGACATTCCGACAACAAAATCCTAGGATTTTTTCCGACGGATGTTGGCTCAAACTTGTTTTGCGTACACACAGTCGCACAAAGTTGTCGGAATTTCCGATCGCCAACAATCGTGGCTTTCAGATCGTTTTCTGCGGTTCAGTTTGTGCTTGTGGGTTTGTATCTGCTCTTCAGTGCATGCAAGCAAGTTCCGCGTGACTTTAATTAGTCATTGTGTTCTTGTTCGTTCGTTACTGTTTTTCAGGTCGCTCTTCACAGGCCTTGCTGTTCTTCAGTGCGTTCTGTTACTTCGTTCTGAGCAGCCAACCGTTTTCTAGCCATGTTTCGTATACGTACTCCTCGTAGAGTTCGTGCTGTGCGGGGGCTTGGCGTTGGGGTCCTGACCTTGACACAAGTCCAGTCCATGAACAGGGTGGGGAGGAGTTCATGGACCAAGAATTGGTTGCTTCAGCGTGACCAGTTCTCTCATATGCCTTTGCTCCGTGAGATCCGTGAGAATAATCCTAATGATTTCAGGAACTTTCTCAGGATGACGGACCCCGTATTTCACCATTTGTGGGCTTCGCTGACCCCCTATATCAGCAGGCAGGATACCTGCATGAGGCAAGCCATCACTCCGGAGCAGAGGCTGGTCGCTACCCTGCGGTACTTGGCGACAGGGAGAAGCCTGCAGGACCTCAAGTTCTCGACAGGCATCTCCCCCAGGCTCTGGGGATCATCATCCCAGAGACCTGTTCTGCGATCATCCAGGTCCTGCAGAAGGAGTATATTAAGGTAAGATTTTTATCCTTTAATACATTTTATTGTATTTAATGTTTGCTAAGATATTGTATTTCTTTCCTCACTCCCTAATTACCATGATTGTAATATGCTGTGAATGTCCCCTTTGTTCTCATTCATGCTGGATTTTTATGTAATTATTTTTTTAGTCCTTCATACATATCTGCCTTCACTTACCTCCCCAACATGCTCTCCTGCCCCTATATTCACCTCATGTAGTCACTTAACAATGTATTTTATCAGCTCCATAGTAGTGCTTTACCCCAAACACCCCCTAAAATGTTTAGAAATGTGATTTGTGCTTTAAATTCAGGCAGAGTGCCAGAGGCTTTTTTTTGTAGTGTCCCCAAATCATTTTTCTAAACCCTCCCTCCCCCCAACTGCTAAGTCAGCTGATCCCAATTCTCTATCTATCCTCAATCATCTATCTGCTGACTTTGCCAAACCCATACACACTATACCCATCTCTTTACTAGTCAGATTTATGGATGAATTCCCCAAAGCATGTAGTGCAAGGGCCTGCCTGTATACTTTCAAATGGTACTGTTTAAAGTTTTTGTATTCTATTAATATCTTGATAGGTAATAGCAGAATGTCCAAATTTATTTATATTTATATCTTTGTATTATGACACTTCTTATCTGTCCAGTGGGCTGCCAATAGTGTAACTAAGGAGGGGCTGTTACAAGTAATACCCTGTATTTAGGCATTCATCTCTCAATGAAGTGAAGAGGGTTACCTGTCCAAGATCCCCCCCCTATAATGTTAGAAATGGCCCATGAGAGGGGGGGGGGGATATGATAGGTGTACCTTATACTTTGGTGTTAATTTCCCCTTAATAAATGCTATCTGGAGGTTGGCCAAGAATGTTTGTGCCTAATCTGCTTGCAATGTTTATGTGCACTTTCCCACTTTGCCCAGCGGTGGGACTTTCCTAACTGCGGAGGGGCAATTGATGGGAAACACGTCCACATCGTCCCACCACCAAACTCGGGGTCGTACTATTTCAACTATAAGGGGTTCAATAGTATTGTGATGTTGGCGGTGGTGTCAGCTAATTACGACTTCTTGTATGTGTACGTGGGGAAGAATGGCCGGATGTCCGATGGTGGAGTCATTGCCCAGACGGAGTTCTACAGGCGTCTCCAGAATGGCAGCTTGGACTTGCCACCTCCAGAGGACAAATGTGGAAGGTCTCCCATTCGTCTTCGTTGCAGATGAAGCATTTGCTCTGGGGGACCATCTTATGCGGCCATTCCCGATGAGGACCCTCACCCCGGACAGAGGGTTTTTAATTACCGGCTGGCCAGAGCCAGAAGAGTGGTGGAGAACACATTTGGAATCATGGCCAGCCGGTTCCGCCTATTTCTGACACCCATCCATATGGCGGAGTATAAACGTAATCATCTAATCCTGGCATGCTGTGTTCTACATAACTTTTTACGCCAACATTCTGCCAACTATGCTGGCTCAGTTGGGCCTGAGGCTGGAATTCTACATGATACAACCCTGACGGCGCTTGAAAGTGGCCGTCCTGGCTTGCCCTCCCTGAGTGCCCGTGATGTTCGGTTAAGATACCTTGAGTTCTTTGCGGGTAGGGGGGCCATCAATATGCCAGACAATTTGTGAAGCATTTATCAAATAAAAAAAAAAAAGCTAATCTTTGGTGGCATTTACTGCTTGTGTTTGTTTTAGCTGACCCTGACAGCAATGTGGGGAGTCCTGAAAATGGCGTGATTGTGTAACCTTATACAAAGCACTGTTGGGTGTTATTTACTAAAGGCGTAGACACTTTTTATACTACAAGTGCACTTGAAACTGCACTTGTAGTGCAAAGAGGATTTGCCCTTAGGAAATAACCCCCATTTTCACAGAAAACAGCAATTACATCACCACAAAAGTGTTGTAGCGTTGAGACAATAATCCACACATTCTTGATTAACAAACTTTTTAATACCTGCACAATCACATGTGCATTTAGAAAAGGTTTTTAAAACAAACCAACATGTTTGTTGTATAACAATTTTTGGGGTGGCATTATCAAAAATAGAAATGTCCATTTACGATAAAACAGGCCTGTGTAAAACCAACAAGAAAGACAAAAATCTTGAACTTACAAAGTTCACATATGGTAAAACTTGAAGGCAATATCAGACATGAGTATTTAGGAACTGTGTTTGATATTGCGTTCAGATGGGGTGAAGTCACCCCTTGAAAAGCCAAATTTGGAAGATGCACACCAATTTACGAATGTCAACATGTGCTAGCTGCCATCACAGGGGATCAAGGGACGTGTTTTGGGGGAGCAACCCCTTCCTCACCGCTACTTTATTATTGAGGAAGGGGTTGCACCCCCAAAACGCGTCCATTGATCTCCCGTGATGGCAGATAGCACATGTTGGCACACTGTGTGCATCCTCCAAATTTTGTCTTTCAAAACATTGCTCAAAAAGTTTTAAGATTGTAGCACACAAAAAAAGAAAGTGATTTTGTGGGGTTTTAAATTCGCCCCAAAACATCAATGATGTTATTATTTTTTTGAATCACATCATTGATTTTTTTTCTTGAGGTTTTCCAATTCTAAATTACACCCCATGATCTCCCCGATCAGGATCTGGGCACTTTCTGATGTAAAAGGATCTCGATCCATAACATCACGATCACCTAAAAAGAGAGAAACCAAACAAAAACAGGTATCAAAAATCTGCCAGCATCCATCTCTTACCTGAGTCTGTGGTCGCAGACACTCACCTGTTGTGGTGCCAATTTCCACCACATCTTCTTCCTCCTCCTGTTCAGCTTATGTTTGGGGTATTTCCCCTTCTTCCAGAGGTGGGGGGTCTCTGGTCTCCTCGGATGAGGGGTGTCCTCCGAGTCTTTTCTCCCCTATGTAAAACAAAAATGGTATAATTAGCACACAGATATTTGATGGCAGAACTATAAATAGGAAACATTGCTTGTAAGTGGGGTACAATTGTCAATTTTAGCAGAGTTCCAAGATGTAGCTTTTTTAGTGTCCTTTGTCAAGCTGCAATACTTTACCTGTTTAGTACAAGCTTCGCAGATGGAGACCCCCCTATAGTATACACTGTTCTTGTGTCCCACACTAGTGCTCCAGTGTCCAGATGTGAAACCACACGTGCGTATTACATACGATCTGTGAGCGGAGGAAGGAGCTTTGGAGGCGCCGATCGTAAGAACGAAGGTAAGAGACATACTTGTGCCTATACTGCTTCTACATTGAGGCCTATATTGTAACAAGATTAGGAGAGTTTGGCCTGACATTAGGGTTTGTCCAGTGTTGTGTCTTGCAGTGAAAATGGATATCTTTCAAGATAATGACTTCATGGCAATATTCATTGACATGTTCAGGGAGCTGCCTTGTCTGTGGGAGATCAACCACCCACATTATAGGAACCAAACAAAGAGGAAGGCAGCGCTGGATCAATTGTTGGAAATTGTGAAGCAGGTGATCCCCACGGCAGACATCACATATTTGAAGATCCTAATTGGTGGCCTGAGGAGCACATGTGTAAGGGAGCGCCAGAAAGTCCAGGATTCGCAGAGATCTGGAGCAGCAGATGACATCTATGTCCCCAGGATGTGGTACTATGACAGGCTGCATTTCTGGCAGGCCAGACTGAACCCAGGCCAGCACTCTCCAGTCTTCCTTCCACGCTTCCTTCCCCCCCAGATCAGGCTTCTGATGCCCAACCTGGGCCTTCCAGGCAGCAACATGTGGAGGAGCCCAGATTGAGCCAGGTATAGCATTCCTCTAAATATTGCTGGTTGTCCAATCAATGATGTTAACTAGATGTTAGTTTGGAGTACTAATTTATGATTGTGATTGATGATGCAAAAACTAAAACCATGTCCCTTTTTCATACACAGGGAAGTCTCAGCCAGGAGGTGGCCGGGCCGAGCAGGCTGCCTGATCTGCAGGTCCCTCCCCTACACCTGGAAAGAGAAAGTGGCAGGAGGAGGAGTTCCCTAGAGCAGGCTGCCATAGGCCTCTTTTGGAGGGCTACAGAGGCCCTGGGAGCACCACACACCGTGGAGGACGACTTCGCTGCCATCATTGCGTGTAAAATGCAGAGGATGGAGGAGGGACAACAACTCATGTGTGAGTCCTTAATGTTGGAGGCCCTCAATAAGGGGTTGAGAGCCCAAATTACATCTGATACACACCTTTGTGAACTCACACATGGTCCTCCTCCTCCTCCTGCAGGTCCTCCTCCTCCTTCTCCTCCAGGTCCTCCTAGTCCTCCTCCTCCTCCAGGTCCTACTTCTCCTCCTGCCACATCTCCAACAGCAGAGCCACAGCCAGGAAGGAAGCGTGGAAGGAAGACTAGAAAGTGAGGACCCTGGGTTCAGTCTGGTCGGCCAAAAGATGCAGCCTCTTGTGGTACCACAGCCTGAGGACACAGATGTCATCTGATGCTTTCCGGATCTCTGGGACTTCTGGACCAGACTGCCCTCCCTTACATATGGACTCCTCAGGCCACCAATTTTGATGTTCAAGAATTGATGTCTGCCCTGGGGGTCCCAGGCTTCGCTAATTTCTCCTGTTTATCCAGCGTTGCCTCCCTCTTTGTTTGGTTCTGAGCCCTTAATAAAGGAATTTTGGTTTGAATTATACTTGCCTATGTGTGTTTTACTTCAAAAAGGACAGTTTGTTTGTGAGGATTCAAGTACATTTAAAAAATACAATGTGAAATTAACAAGGGACACCAACAGCAAACAATCTCCTTGAGATTAAATAATAAAAGATATCAATGGTGTTGTGGTAACTTGACACACAAAACACACACAAAAATATTCTGGAGTAAAACTAAAAATAACATTAAACAAAGATCAGCCTTTGAAAAAATACAAACCTAAAATCTAAAACAAAAATGGCTTTAAATAAAAAAAAAAAAAATATTTATGTCAGATGTGACAAATAACAATATATTCAGGGAATCCCAATAAAAAAAAAAGAAGTAAGTTTGTGAGAAGTGTGTGTGAATATGAGCAGCAAAACTACTTAATTCTTCTCACATTATAAAGAAGAAGAGAGTGCGCTGTATTAAACCATTTTTAACATTGCAGCGTGACGAAAGTGCTGTATCCATTGCGAACGCTAATTTTACCAGACCGAGCTGTTCCGTGTCGGAATTTCTTCTGAGCATGCGTGGCACTTTGTGCGTCGGAACAGGCCACACACGGTCGGAATTGACGCGATCGGATTTTGTTGTCGGAAAATTTTATAGCCTGCTCTCAAACTTTGTGTGTCGGAAAATCCGATGGATAATGTCCGATGGAGCCCACACACGGTCGGAATGTCCGACAACACGCTCCGATCGGACATTTTCCTTCGGAAAACCCGACCGTATGTACGGGGCATAAGACTTACCATACCTGCAAAGCAAATACAATAAAACATAGTAAAAATGCACGCAATCTGTGCCGAAAAAATATATGCCGAAGCATGGGGGCAATCCGCCCCTAATGTTAGGAGCAAATCGCTCCTCCACCCCTGCCCCCATTCTTCGGCATATATGCTATTTTTTTTAACTGTGGTGGTGAAATCACCTCCGACAGCCCTGAAGGCAAGGCTTTACATATCGTGGGAGCAAACGCTGTTGCTGTCAAGATAAATAAACCCGTGCTGGAGCTGAATGGCGTACCTGAAAACAAAAAATGGTTAACAATAAAACACAGTAAACAGTAAAGTATAAAAGAATTACATACCTGAAAAGCAAACATGATAAAACTTAGTAACAATAAAACATTGCATTGTAGAATACAGTAAAAAAAGAGCAGAACAATAGAGAGAGAATAGAGAGAAAGAGAACAATAAAACAACAACTATTTTTGTTTTTTTATTTTCTATTTTTTCTATTTTTTTTTTTTCATTTTTTTTTACACACTTTTTTTTGTAACTGTAATGCCCCGTACACACGGTCCGACTTTGTTCGGACATTCCGACAACAAAATCCTAGGATTTTTTCCGACGGATGTTGGCTCAAACTTGTTTTGCCTACACACGGTCGCACAAAGTTGTCGGAATTTCCGATCGACAACCACGCGGTCACGTACACCACGTACGACGAGACTAGAAAAGGCCGGTTCAGAACCAAGCGTGGCACCCTTTGGGCTCCTTTTGCTAATCTCGTGTTAGTAAAAGTTTGGTGAGAGACGATTCGCGCTTTTTCAGACTCGTGGCTTTCAGATCATTTTCTGCTGTTCAGTTTGTGCTTGTGGGTTTGTATCTGCTCTTCAGTGCGTGCAGTCAGTTCGTATCAGAGTTTTCTGTGTGATCTTGCCTGCTCGTTGCTGTTTTTCAGGTCGCTCTTCACAGGTCTTGCTGTTCTTCAGTGCGTTCTGTTACTTCGTTCTGAGCAGCCGACCGTTTTCTAGCCATGTTTCATATGCGTACTCCTTGTAGAGTTCGTGCTGTGCGGGGGCTTGGTGTTAGGGTCCTGACCTTGACACAAGTCCAGTCCATGAACAGGGTGGGGAGGAGTTCATGGACCAAGAATTGGTTGCTTCAGCGTGACCAGTTCTGTCATATGCCTTTGCTCCGTGAGATCCGTGAGAATAATCCTGATGATTTCAGGAACTTTCTCAGGATGACGGACCCCGTGTTTCACCGTTTGTTGGCTTCGCTGACCCCGTATATTAGCAGGCAGGATACCTGCATGAGGCAAGCCATCACTCCGGAGCAGAGGTTGGTCGCTACCTTGCGGTATTTGGCCACAGGGAGAAGCCTGCAGGACTTGAAGTTCTCGACAGGCATCTCCCCCCAGGCTCCGGGTATCATCATCCCAGAGACCTGTTCTGCCATCATCCAGGTCCTGCAGAAGGAGTATATGAAGGTAAGATTTTTATCCTTTAATATCACATTTTATTGTATTGAATGTTTGGTAATATATTGTATTTCTTTCCTCATTCCCTAATTACCATGATTGTAATATGCTGTGAATGTTCCCTTTGTCCTCATGCATGTTGGATTTTTATGTAATTATTATTTTTGGTCCTTCATACATATTTGCCCTTCAATAACCTCTCCAGCATGGTGTCTCCTGCCCCTATATTCACCTCATGTAGTCACTTAACAATGTATTTTATCAGCTCCATAGTAGTGCTTTACCCCAAACACCCCCTAAAATGTTAGGAAATGTTATTTTTGATTTAAATTCAGGCAGAGTGCCAGAGGCTTTTTTTTGTGGTGTCCCCAAATTTTTTGTAACCCTCCCTCCCCCAACTGCTAAGTCAGCTGATCCCAATTCTCTATCCTCAATCATCTATTTGCTGACTTTGCCAAACCCATACACACTATACCCACCTCTTTACTGGTCAGATTTATGGATGAATTCCCCAAAGCATGTAGTGAAAGGGCCTGCCTGTATACTTTCCAATGGTACTGTTTAAAGTTCTTGTATCCTATTATTATCTTGATAGGTAATAGCAGAATGTCCAAATGTCCTCAAATGTGTACAGTGTGTATTTATATCTTTGTATTCAGACACTTCTTACCTGTCCAGTGGTCTGCCAATAGTGTAACTAAGGAGGGGCTGTTCCAAGTAATACCCATTATTTAGGCATTCATCTCTAAATGAAGTGAAGAGGGTTACCTGTCCAAGAGTTCCCCCCTATAATGTTAGAAATGGCCCATGAGGGGGGGAGGGGGAATATGATAGGTGTACCTTATACTTTGGCCTTGATAAATTCCCCGTAGTAAATGCTATCTGGAGGTTGACCCAGAATGTTTGTGTGTAATCTGCTTGCCATGTTTCTGTGAAAAAATAGTAATGTTTATTGTTTTTTCCACAGTTTCCTTCAACGCCACAGGAATGGCAGACTGTGGCCTCCCACTTTGCCCAGCGGTGGGACTTTCCTAACTGCGGAGGGGCAATTGATGGGAAACACGTCCACATCGTCCCACCACCCAACTCGGGGTCGTACTATTATAATTACAAGGGGTTTAATAGTATAGTGATGTTGGCGGTGGTGTCAGCTAATTACGAGTTCCTGTATGTGGATGTGGGGAAGAATGGCCGGATGTCCGATGGTGGAGTGATCGCCCAGACGGAGTTCTACAGGCGTCTCCAGAATGGCAGCTTGGACTTGCCACCTCCAGAGGACAATGTTGAAGGTCTCCCATTTGTGTTCGTTGCTGATGAAGCATTTGCGCTGGGGGACCACCTGATGCGGCCATTGCCGATGAGGACCCTCACCCCGGAACAGAGGGTTTTTAATTACCGGCTGGCCAGAGCCCGAAGAGTGGTGGAGAACACATTTGGAATCCTGGCCAGCCGGTTCCGATTATTTCTGACACCCATCCATATGGCGGAGTATAAACTGAACCATATAATACTTGCCTGCTGTGTTCTCCATAATTTTTTAAGAAAACATTCAGCAAACTATGCTGGCTCAGTTGGGCCTGAGGCCGGAAATCCAAATCCATCAACACTGACGGCGCTTGAAAGTGGCCGTCCTGGCTTGCCCTCCCTGAGTGCCCGTGATGTCCGGTTACGCTACCTGGAGTTCTTTGCGGGTAGGGGGGCTATCAATATGCCAGACAATCTGTGAAAACTTTTTAAAATAAAAACCAACCAAAAGAAATTCTTTGTGGACATTTACTGCTTGTGTTTGTTTTAGCTGACCCTGACAGAAATGTGTTGAGTGCAGAAAATGTCGTGATTGGGTAACCTTATAAAAAACAGTGTTGGCTGGTCCTTCCTAAATGCAAAAACACATTTCACTACAAGTGCACTTGCAACTGCACTGAACCTGCACTTGTAGTGCAAAGTGTATTTGCCCTTAGGAAATAACCCCCATTTTTGCATAAAACAGCAATTACATCACCCCAAAAGTGTTGTAGTGTTGAGACAATAATCCACACATTCTTGAGTAAGCCACTTTTTTATAGCTGCACAATCACATGTGCATTTACCAAAGGTTTTTAAAACAAACCAACATGTTTGTTGTATAACAA
The DNA here is from genome assembly GCA_037952835.1 of Lithobates septentrionalis. NCBI lineage: Eukaryota > Metazoa > Chordata > Amphibia > Anura > Ranidae > Lithobates > Lithobates septentrionalis. The sequence goes on along the minus strand of JBBDGP010000648.1, from coordinate 2,927,440 downwards.
TTTTTGCAGTAGCATTATCAAAAATCGAAATATCCATTTCAGATAAAACAGGCCTGTGTAAAACCAACAAGAAAGCCAAAAAACTTGAACTTACAAAGTTCACATATGGTAAAACCTGAAGGCTATATCAGACATCAGTATTTAGGAACTGGGTTTGATATAGCGTTCAGATGGGGGGAACTCACCCCTGGAAAAGCCAAATTTGGAAGATGCACACCAAGTTCAGAATGTCAACATGTGCTATCTGCCATCAGGGGGGATCAAGGGACGTGTTTTGGGGGAGCAAGCCCTTCCTCAATGCGACTTTATAATTGAGGGAGGGGTTGCACCCCCAAAACGCGTCCATTGATCTCCCGTGATGTTAGATAGCACATGTTGGCACACTGTGTGCATCCTCCAAATTTGGCTTTTCTAAACATTGTAAAAATTTTTGGAAGATTGGACCACAATAAAACAGGTGATTTTGTGGTGTTTAAATTCGCCCCAAAACATCAATGATGTTATTATTTTTTTTAATAACATCACTGATTTGTTGCTGTATGTTGTGCAATTCGAGATTACACCCCATGATCTCCCCGATCAGTATCTGGGCACTTTCAGATGTGAAACGTTCTCTCTCCCTCACATCACGATCACCTAAAAAGAGATAAAGAACAAAAAAAAGGTCTCAAAAATCTGCCACCATCCATCTCTTTTACCTGAGTCTGTGGTCGCAGACACTCACCTGTTGTGGTGCCAATCTCCACCACATCTTCTTCTTCCTCCTGCTCTTCTTCTTGGGTTGGTGTTATTTCCCCTTCTTCCAGAGGTGGGGGGTCTCTGGTCTCCTCGGATGAGGGGTGTCCTCCGAGTCTTTTCTCCCCTATGTAAAACAAAAATGGTATACTTAGCACACAGAAATTTGATGGCAGAACTAGAACTAGGAAACATTGCTTGGAAGTGGGGTACAATTGTCTATTTTGGCAGAGTTCCAAGATGTAGATTTTTTATTGCCCTTTGTCAAGCTGCAATACTTTACCTGTTTGGTACAAGCTTCACAGATGTAGCCCCCCCTATAGTATACACTGGAGCACCTGTGTGCCCCCCCTAATAAAAATGGTGTTCTTGTGTCCCACACTAGTGCTCCAGTGTCCAGATGTGAAAACAGCTGCTCAGTGTCCTCTCCTTACACACAATCTAGTTGGCATTTCATTCTAGTAACAAACCCATCTACACAAACAAATATTTGGCATCCAAGTAGGCCCAAAAAATGTGTGAAAATGCATATGGCCTAAACAATGTTGTTCTAGAGGCCGAAAGAAAAATGTTTGATACGAACGAATAATGGGCCCATGAACATTAAAGTTGCCCTTTTAAACGTTACAATTAATAAAAGCATATGGAGCAGAACGAACGGAATAAAGACAGAAAGAATAGGAACACAGCACAACTACTTACTTTTTTGCAGCACTCTCCGGATCTTTCGGTACTGCTCTGGCTCTCTCAACTTCAGGTCCGACCATGTTTCCTGAGCTGATCTTTAGATCTTTGGACCCCGAAATTCCTCTCAAGACTCCTGACCACTTTCGCCATGATCTTGGCCTTTCGGATGTTGGGGTTGGGGTAAGGCCCATACTTTCCGTCATAGTCGGACTTCTTCATGATGTCGACCATCTCCAACATCTCCCCAAACGACATATTTGTGGCCTTAAAACGTCTCCTTCTGGATCGGGACGTGCCTGGATCCGGGCTTTCCTCCTCGTTGCTAGAATTATCACGCACCTGCTGTAACTCCGCCATCATGCTCTTCACCCACTGCGCCGAACGAAAAGGGGCGGGGAATAGATTAGAAAGAACGTCAGCGGCGGGCGGAGTTACACGCATGTGCAGTGTGTACAAAGCGTAACACGCGTGCGTATTACGTACGATCTGTGAGCGGAGGAAGGAGCATTGGACGCGCCAATCGTAAGAATGAAGGTAAGAGACAAACTTGTGCCTATACTGCTTCTAGATTGAGGCCTATATTGTAACAAGATTAGGAGAGTTTTGTCTGACATTAGGCTTTGTCTTGTGTTGTGTCTTGCAGTGAACATGGATATCTTATTATAAGATACTGACTTCATGTCATTATTCCTCGAGATGCTAAGGGAGCTGCCCTGTCTGTGGGAGATTACATACCCCCATTTCAAGAACCAAGCAAAGAGGACGGCAGAACTGGAGCAATTGTTGGAAATTGTGAAGCAGGTGATCCCCACGGCAGACATCACCTATTTAAATAAATTAATTGGTGGCCTGAGGAGCACATATCTGAGGGAGCGCAAGAAAGTCCTGGATTCACAGAGATCCGGAGCAGCAGATGACATCTATGTCCCCAGGATGTTGTACTACGACAGGCTGCATTTTCTGGCAGGCCAGACTGAACCCAGGCCATCCCTCTCCAGTCTTCCTTCCACACTTCCTTCCCCCCCGGCTGAGGCTTCTGACGCCCAACCTGGGCCTTCCAGGCGATATGTAGAGGAGCCCAGATTGAGCCAGGTATAGCATTCCTTTTAAATATTTCTGCTTGTACAATCAATGATGTTAACTAGATGTTAGTTGGGAGTACTAATTTAGGATTGTGATTGATGATGCAAAAACTAAAACCATGTCCCTTTTTCATACACAGGGAAGTCTCAGCCAGGAGGTGGCCGGGCCGAGCCGGCTGGCTGATATCAAGGTCCCTCCACCCCCCCTGAAAACAGAAAGTGGCAGTAGGAGGAGTACCCTAGAGGAGGCGGCTATAGGATTCTTTTGGAGGGCTACAGAGGTCCTGGGAGCACCCCACACCATGCAGGAGAACATTGCTGCCTTCATAGCATATAAAATTCAGAGGATGGAGGAGGGCCAAAAAGTAATGTGTGAGGCCCTCATATTGGAGGCTCTGGAGAAAGGTATGAGGGGCCAAATTACACCTGAGACACACCTTCGCGATGGTCCTCCTCCTCCTCCTGCAGGTCCTCCTCCTCCTCCTCCCTCTCCTCCAGGTCCTCCCAGTCCTCCTCCTCCTCCAGGTCCTACTCCTCCTCCTGCCACATCTCCAACTGCACAGCCACAGCTGGGAAGGAAGCGTGTAAGGAAGACCAGACAGTGATTGCCCTGGGTTCAGTCTGGTCGGCCAAAAAATGCAGCCTCTTGTGGTACCACAGCCTGGGGACACAGATGTCATCTGCTGCTATCTGGATCTCTGCGAATCCCGGACCAGACTGCCCTCCCTTATATATGGACTCCTCAGGCCACCAATTTTGATGTTGAAGAATTGTTGTCTGGCGTGGGGGTCCCAAGCTTCGCTAATTTCTCCTGTTGATCCAGTGTTGCCTTCCTCTTTGTTTGGTTCTGATCCCTTAATAAAGGAATTTTTGTTTTGAATTATACTCTCCTATGTGTTTTACTTCAAAAATGACAGTTTGTTTGTGAGGATTCAGGTACATTGCAAATATACAATGTGAAATGAACAAGGGACACCAACAACAAACAATCTCCTGGAGATTAAATAATAAAAGATATCAATGGTGTTGGGGTAACTTGACACACAAAACACAGACAAAAATATTCGGTAGGAAAAATAAAAATAACATTGAACAAAGATCAGCCTTGGAAAAAATCCAAACATTAAAGAAAAAAAAAGGCTGAAAATCCAAAAAAAACCAAAAAAAAAAAAAAAAGTCAGATGTGACAACTAATAACAATATATTCAGGGAATCCCAATAAAAAAACACAAAGAAAAGTTTGTGAGAAGTGTGTGTGAATATGAGCAGCAAAACTACTTCATTCTTGTCACATTATAAAGAAGAAGAGAGTGCGCTGTATTAAACCATTTTTAACATTGCAGCGTGACGAAAGTGTTGTATCCATTGCGAACGCTAAGTTTACCAGAATGAGCTGTCCCGTGTTGGAATTTCTTCTGAGCATGCGTGGCACTTTGTGCGTCGGAACAGGCCACACACGATCGGAATTTCCGACAACGGATTTTATTGTCGGAAAATTTTATCTCCTGCTGTCAAACTTTGTGTGTCGGAAAATTCGATGGAAAATACACACATGGTCGGAATTTGCGACAACACGCTCCGATCGGACATTGTCCATCGGAAAATCCGACCGTGTGTACGGGGCATTACGGTTCGGTTCAAGGTTCGGGTCTCCCAAAATGCGATGGCATGTTTGGAGACCCTGTGAATGTGTGTCCTAGCCTGTGCAGTGCTGTACCTTACGCTAATACTCCACTAGTATATGGTAGCGTTCAAAAAATTCACCAATGCAAAGACCAGGATGGTCAGGACAGGAGGGACAATAATAGCGGGTCTCACGGCTATATCCGCACTTTCTACAGACACAACATTTTCTTTGGGGGGCTCATTGGGTAGGGGTACCAGGGAGGACATAAGGAAAATGCCTCTCATGCAGCCGGCTTACTGCATTTGGATTGGGAAGTTGGGCCACAGCACTGTCTGGAAACAGAAGGGCTATGATGATCTATTCCTGGAATTTAAGGAAGGATCCAGTTCGTCCTGAAGCTTTGTATAGCACAAAAGCGTTCAGCAGAGCCAATTGAAATAAGTATACAGACACTTTTTTGTACCAGCGTCTGGCCTTACGGGCAATTAGGTATGGTGCCAACAACTGGTCGTTGAGGTCCACCCCTCCCATATTAAGGTTATATTCGTGGACACAGAGGGGTTTCTCCACAATACCAGTCGCCGTAGGAATTTGGACCATCGTGTCTGCGTGAAGGGAGGACAGAACAAAAACATTCCGATTATCCCTTGACTTCACAGTGAGCAAATTATTACACTTCAAGTAGGCTCTCTCCCCCAGCCTAAGACGGGAATCTACAAGCCGCTGGGGTAAGGCCCGGTGATTAGATCGCACGGTGCCACATGAGCCAATTCCATGATCAAACAAGTGACTAAATAGTGGCACGCTTGTGTAATAATTGTCCACATATAAGTGGTACCCCTTTCCGAATAAGGGTGTCACAAAGTCCCACACAATCTTACAAGCACTTACTATGTAATCTGGGCAGTTCTCCCTCTCTATGTGACTATCTCTTCCCTCGTAAACCATAAAACTATATGTATAGCCTGTGGCCCTGTCACAGAGCTTATACATCTTGACCCCGTATCTGGCACGCTTGCTGGGAAGTTACTGTTTGAAAAACAAGCGGCCAGAAAACGTAATCAGGTACTCATTAGTGCAGGCAACTTGATGGGGAGCAAACAAAGCTGCAAACCGTTGGTTGAAGTGGTTTACGAGGGGCCGAATTTTGTAGAGACGATCGTATCCAGGGTCATCCCGAGGATGACAGAGTTCATTGTGGTTGAAGTGCATGAACCGCAAGATCTTCTCGTATCGTGCCCTGGCCATGGAGGCAGAGAACACAGGCATATGGTGAATTGGGTCAGTGGACCAATATGACCGCAACTCACTCTTTTTAGTAATGCCCATGAGGAGGGATAGGCCCAGAAAGATCTTAAATTCGGAAACCTTAATTGGTTTCCAATCTCTGGCAAGGGTCAACTGGGGATTAGTGGTGAATTGACCAGCATACAAATTGCTTTGGTCCACAATAGATCTATAGAGATCTTCCTTGAAAAACAGCGAATAAAAATCAAGTGACATAAAATCAACTGTTTCCACCTGAATTCCGGGTTGGCCAGTGAATGGGGGAAGTAAGGGTGCTGCAGAAGTGGTGGGTTCCCAATTAGGATTGGCGAATGCAGCAGGAAGAGCACTATGGGCTTGACGGGCCTGTGTTTGTCTTTTTCTTGGGACATTAGTTGTACTAGCCACCGCACCAGCCTGAACTGCACTTATGGGACTCGCTACGTCACCACATGTTACTGCAGTGCTGGTTTGACTATGACCAGGGTGTACTAGGCCGCTGGTGCTTGCCAGTTCACCAGAAGGATGAGCGGCACTAGTACTGGCTCTCTGCTCCATACGAGAGCCCTGCGGTTCTTGCACCTCAACGACAGCAGAAGAACGGGGTCTGGTACGCCTGACCTTGGCAGGGACCACAACTCCATCGTCAGAGCTATCTGTCAGGGTGCCGCTGCTGTCTACAGGATTGTATTCTGAGCCTGAATATGACACATGAGTGACTTCCTCTTCACTATCTGTTATGCTCAGAAACGTGTAGGCCTCTTTTTTTTTTAATTTAAATCATTTTTATTGTTTTTCCAAAATATACAGGTACAAAAATAAATAAGACATTTAATATGCAATTGTTACCATAGGCCAGCAAAACACCAACCGAAGGCTCACATTTTTATCATCATAACTTTTTAATTTACCCATAACCTTTATCCCTCCTACCCCCCCCCCCCTCCCCCCACCCCCAACCCTTAGGCCTCTTCACTAATGTACCTTCGATTTGACATTTTGGTCTCTAAATTTACTGGTACACTAGTGAGACTCACAGGTAAAAAAGCTTCTGACTGTCAGCAAATGATTCAAACGCTACCAAAAAAACTGTTAGCGTTGGCAGGGATCATGCCTGACTCTGCGAACACTGCAGTTATGTGTGTTGTGTTTTGTAAGTGACAGTGATCGATTAATACTGCACTTGCGTGGGCTGGGCTGGGCGGAGGGGCTAAACACAGGTGCTAGCAGGTATCTGGGCTGATCCCGCTAACACTGCGTTTATGGGAACCCTAAACTGCTGGGAACGCTAGTATAGATCTGATCAGATACTGATCCGTGCAGACACTATACCACTAAGGGAGGTGTATGGTGAGTGTGTGGGTGTTAGCGCTACTGGCACTAATCTGACGCTGTCTGGGGCGACGCAGACCCTGAATGACACAAAAACCTAACTTATATGACCCACCGGGCGATCCGGGGGTTAAACCTTTATTTAGGTAAAATACGGCGGGTGTCCTAACGCTATAAAAAATAAACTAGCTAACCTGTATCACCCGTGACACTTATACAGTGATCACTGGTGACAGGGGGTGAAAGGGTTAACTAGGGGTAATATATGGGGGGTACCTGAGGCTATAAATACCTGACGGTGAAACTAACTGGCTAACTAGTGACACAAATACGGCGAACGATTAGTGACACTGGCGACAGGGGGTGAAAGGGTTAACCAGGGGGTTAAAACATTTATTAGGTAGTATATATGGGGGTACCTGACGCTATAAAAACCTGACGGTGAAACTAATCACCTAAGTGGCTAACTAGCATCACCAGTGACACAAATACGGCGATCGATTAGTGATACTGGCAACAGGGGGTAAAAGGGTTAACTGGGGGGTGATCAAGGGGTTAAACCTTTATTAGGGGGTTTAGGGGCTATTACTAACTGCCCTAACACTTATTTCAGTCACAAATGACACCAATGCAGTGATCAGTGGAAAATATAAAAACTGAAATTGGTTACACAGTGACAGGGAGTGAAAGGGTTAACTGGGGGGGGGCGACCAGAGTTGATCGGGGAGGGGGGCAAGTGTACCTATGTGTAGTGGTGTTAGTGTAGTGTTGGTGCAACTCACTGTGAGCAGGACGCACTACACTAACTTGTAGCTTTAGCTGAACACTGTGAGGAGGACGCACTACACTAACTTGTAGCTTTAGCTGAACACTGTGCAGAGGTCGCACTACACTAACTTGTAGTTTTAGCTGAACACTGTGAGGAGGACGCACTACCCTAACTTGTAGCTTTAGCTGAACACTGTGCAGAGGTCACACTAAACTAACTTGTAGCTTTAACTGAACACTGTGAGGAGGACGTACTACACTAACTGTAAATAGTCTAGCTGCCTGACTGTGGTACTAACAGGATCAAGAGAACACCAGCAATTTTCTTCAGGTAGCTGTAAATACTGTAACAAGTCCTTTGGAGTTTTTTCAGATGTACTTTTGACCTTCTTCTCAACTTCCTTCTGATCTACAGTAAGTTAAGCTGCTTCAAGCTGCTTTTGCATTTTAATTGAGTTGTATGGGTAGAAAAGAAATGTTGACATAAAAAAATGCCTATGGTATGTATAGAAGCTCTTGATACAGTATAAAACAGGCTCCTAAATATAGCATGTGCAGTCCTTCCGACACCACCTAACCAATCAAATTATGGAAGTTACAGTAACAACCATGTTTCCTATAGCACAAGTGTAGCGCTACCCTTGGCTGGTGCTGCCAGTGTCCCAGGTACTATTTCCACTAGTGCAGCAGCCAGGCAAACAGAATCTTCACATTCTGATTCAGCAAACACAGTGCATAAGGGTTGCCTTTTTAAAGGATTTATTACAGTATTAACTCAGATGGGTTCAGGGAGCTGTGGGATAATCCACATTACTAACTGGAACAATGAGGACACTCTTCTTTGTAGTAGCTCTCTTGAACTGTCCCTTAGGCAGTTGGACATTAAGTGGACAGCACTGGGGCACCAATAGCAATGGCCCAGGCAAGCCTTGTACTTTGAGAAATAGGGGTGATAAAAGCGAAAGTCACTGAGAATCCTTTCTCCCTTTGGGTCAGTACTCACAGCATCCTTCCAGCACAGAATGGGACTCAGATTCTAGCAGACAGGCTCTCCCCGTGAAGTCTCAAGGCAGGTCTTTAATGGTACCCCTCTTTGGTCCCTGAAAGGGTTTGTGGCTAAGCAAGCCCTCTCAGCAAAGGCTGGGATCCTGATAAGCAGGCTGGACCCTTAGCAATACAACCAAAAATGCAGGTAGCCCTCCCTGCCTGAGAACTTCTCCACCTAGACAAGAACCCAGTCCTCTGGGCTTCAAACTATTTATACACTCCCCAGCCACCATGTGGACACACTTCCCCAGGGATTGCTGGGGATGCCTAAATATTCAGGCTGCCTATCTGACTCTTCTACCCAATATATTCTGGAAAGCTTCAGAAACATGGGGAAGCAGCCAGACTAGCAGCCTGCAAAACTCAGATCACCCTGTAGAAATCAATTCTGCTCTGCTGATTACAGGAGAGCCAAAAATGATATATGCCTTAGCAAAAACCTAGCAGCTTAGCAGGAGTGTGCTACACAAGATGATACTCATTCCACTCATTTTTTTCACTTACAATAAATCCAATGCCCATCCCCATTTCGTTGTTAAACTTTTTTTTTCTTTTTTCCAAATACCTTTAGTTTATTATCTTCTGGAGCACTTCCAGCGTAAATTAGGCGCTTCCCATGGACACCTGGGATATCAACTTCATGTATCCCAGGAGTCCATAGGAGTCGCCTAATACCAAAATCTCATGCTATTTCCCGACCGGAAATGATGCAAACGGGAGGAGTTGCTATGGCAATGTGTCAGGAGGAAGGAGCGGCGCGCGGTGGCACTACTGTGCAGGCGCAAGATTGGACGGTGCATGCTGGGAGACCAGCTGAACGGAATCCCGGAAATAGATACAAGAGGGCCTTAGATGCCCACAGTGGACATGGACTCTGCCAGTTTGCGAGATCCAGGTAGTTTTATTTTTTTTTTAACATAAATTAAACAGACTACACTATAAATACTGTTTATGTTAATGTTGCATATAAAGTGGACCAAATTACAGTGGAATATTAAAAAAAAAAATTGGACTTGGAGGAATAGAACTCCACTTTAAGTAACTTTTCCAACCTCTCATCTTGCTTGTCATTTTAAAAGCAGGTGATTTTCCTGTCTCTTAACCTACTGTACCTTCCACTTTAAAATGACGTGCAATTCATTGGTTTATGGTATAAAACACATTGTAGTTGCGGTCATGATCATTTAACAATCATATCAAAATGATTTAGAATTCTTAGAGAAGTAATTGATAAATATACACTTACTGTAGATCAAACTTACATTATGTCATTGCTGGTTAGGCGTTTTACATTCATGCATGGTTGAAACACACGCACAGGAAGTCATTTTGTTTCATTTATAGTACAAAATTGTATTTCCCTGATTACAGCAGTATTTTTTGTTATCTATGCCATCCAGAAATGTCTATAAATGTAAAAGTACAGTGTATGCTAAGAAGTTAATTATGTGCCTTCAATCTTTAGATATCTATGCTTTAATAAAATGCACGCGGTACTGTATAATTATGCTAGAATTTTTTACTTTGATAATGAATATGCTGCTCACTATAGCACTAGTGCTGTACATTTGTTCATTTATTTATAATGGTGTTTGTACTTATCTTGAAGCATTTAGTCCAGAGGTAAACTGCACAAGAAGAATAAAGCTTAATTAGGTGATCAGAGGGGAAGGAGAGGGGTTATGACAATATGGGCAAGAAAACTGACAGAGAATCTGTACGTTGTAGAAATGTTTATGTATGCATGGAGTCTAGGGTTGCCAACTTTTCTTCAAGCCAAACCCTAACACAGCAATTTTCTTTTTTTAGTATACACTATAGGGTTAGTAAAAGACCTGGGACACCTTTAAGTGTGCCAAGGAGAGTAATAATGTGGCAGGATTGGGGACATGGGGGGGGGGGGGGTTGTGGGTAGTATAAATAGGAGGGGCTGCAAAGGGGGGTGACCTAGGACAAAAAGGTGGGGGAAGATGAGTGAGGGGGTGACTGGGGATGGAAAGAGGGGATGCAGCAGAGATAGGTGGTAGGTTGGTGGAATTGGATGGAATTCAGACAAGGATGGGGAGGGGGGAAAGGAATGGAATGAGACTTGCAGAGAGAAGGAAACTTGTTCTTTAAGGTTAGGGTGACCAGACCCCCCGGTTTCTGGGGACAGTCCCCGGACTGAGAACACTGTCCCTGGACCAAATCTGTCCCTGGCTTTGTCCCAGGATTGGATCCATCAATCCAGTAAATCTGTCCTTACTCCTGGGGATGGAGCTAGTGCCGGATTAAATTTCAGCACTGCGTTACACTCAATGGGCTATCCTCAACCCAGTGAGGATTCCTTTCGGCTGTGCCTCTCTCTGCCTTCAGTTCTCCCCCACCCTGCGCCTCTCACACACTGCCCCACGCCGCCGCCATGATGATCTCCTTTGCGGTTTAATGGTTGCTGTCCTAGCAACCATTGACACTTTCTGCTGTTCACGCTGCATAGTGAGAGGTAAAAAGCCCTAGAACGACTCCACCTCCCAGCTCTGCCCCCCAGCTTGGCTCTCACACTTCCCTCCATGCTTGCAGTGGCTCCCGGGTCCTGCTGGTAAGGTAATCTGAATATATGTCTAAAGAGGGTAGGGGGCACTGATATAAAGGGGAGGGGGTCTCTCTGATTTCTGGAAGCCTCTAAGTAAGGGGGTGGGGGGCACTGATATAAGGAGCTAATAGGGGACTCTAAGAGGGGGTACTGACTGCTGATCTAATGGTTAGTGATCAACCATTAGATCATTAGCATCCCCCTTAGAAATCCCCATTAGATCACAGTCCCCTTATATCAGTGCCTCCCACCCCCTTCCTTGTCAGTAATGCCTGTCAGTCTTGCCTATCAGTGCCCATCATTGCGACATATCAGAGCTGCCTATCAGTGCCCATCATTGCCACATATCAGTGCCGCCTATCAGTGCCCATCATTGCTGCATATTAGTGCCCATCATTATCTCATATCAGTGCCGCCTATCAGTGCCCATCATTGCCGCCTATTAGTAACCATCATTGCCACATATCAGTGCCGCCTATCAGTGCCCATCATTGAAACATATCAGTGCCGCCTATCAGTGCCACATATCATTGCCACATATCAGTGCCCATGACTGCCACATATCAGTGCCACATATCAGTGCTGCCTATCAGTGCCCATCATTGCCACATATCAGTGCCGCCCATTAGAGTCGTCGTTGCCACGTATCCATGCCACATATCAGTGCCCATCATTGCTGCATATCAGTGCAGTCTATCAGTGCCCATCATTGCCACATATCAATGCCACATAAATAAGTGCCACCTATCAGTGCCCATCATTGCCGCATATAAAGGCAGTCTATCAGTGTCCATCATTGCAGCCTATCAGTGCCCATCATTGCCACATATCAGTGCTGCCTATCAGTGCCCATCATTGCCGCATATCAGTTCCCATCATTTCTGCATATCAATGTTGCCTATCAGTGCCCATCATTGCCACATATCAGTGCCCATCATTGCTGCATCTCAGTGCAGTCTATCAGTGTCCATCATTGCAGCCTATCAGTGGCCATCGTTACCGCATATCAGTGCCCATCATTGCCACATATCGATGTTGCCTATCAGTGGCCATCATTGCCACATATCAGTGGCCATCATTGCCACATATCAGTGCAGTCTATCAGTGTCCATCATTGCAGCCTATCAGTGGCCATCATTGCCACATATCAATGCTGCCTATCAGTGCCCATCATTGCCACATATCAGTGCCACCTATCAGTGCCCATCATTGCCACATATCAGTGTCCATCAGTGCCACATATCAGTGCTGCCTATCAGTGCCCATCACTGCCACATATCAGTGCCACCTATCAGTGGCCATCATTGCCACATATCAATCCTGCCTATCAGTGCCCATCATTGCTGCATAACAGTGCAGTCTATCAGTGCCCATCATTGCCTCATATCAGTGCCCATCAGTGCCACATATCAGTGCAACATATCGGTACCGTCTATCAGTGCCCATCATTGCCACATATCAGTGCCGCCTATCAATGCCCATCATTGTCACATATCAGTGCTGCCTATCAGTGCCCATCATTGCCATATATCAGTGCAACAAATCAGTGCCCATCATTGCTGCATATCAGTGCCACATATCAGTGCCCATCTTTGCAGCATATCAGTGCCCATCATTGCTGCATATTAGTGCCCATCATTGCCACATATCAGTGCCACAAAAATAAGTGCCACCTATCAGTGCCCATCATTGCCGCATATCAGTGCCCATCATTGCTGCATATCAGTGCAGTCTATCAGTGTCCATCATTGCAGCCTATCAGTAGGGATGAGCTTCGTGTTCGAGTCGAACCCGAATTGCGAACGATATGGGCCGTTTGCGCCAAATTCGTGTGGCGCGTCACGGCCCATAATTCACTGCGGCATCGCAGTGCATTGCTTGCTGATGATTGGCCAAGCATGCACTATGACCCGCATGCTTGGCCAATCACAGCGCTGCCTGAACAGAGAGCCGTAATTGGCCAAAGCCAAGGAGGCTTTGGCCAATTATGGCTCAGGGGACTTAGTACACGCCCCACACTATATAAGGCCGCCTGCATGGCGGCCCTGTGTAGTGTGTGTTCCGGCATTGAAAGAGATAGACAGAGAGAGAGACAGTGTCATTTCATTTGAGTTAGATAGATTAGGCAGAACAGTCAGTCAGTTAGCTGCACTTACAGTGTATTGTGTATATATATGCATCCCAGGTGTTGCATATATATATATATATATATATATATATATATATATATATATATATATATATATATATATATATATATATATATATATATATATATATATATATATATATATATATATATATATATACACTGTATTCAGTTTAGCTAGATCCGTTCCTGTTGTCTTCTAGACTATTTACATTTAGTGCAGTGCGTCCTGCTCACAGTGTTCAGCTAGATCCGTTCCTGTTATCTTCCTACTGACAGGCATGCTTGTCTTGTTACAGTATTAACAGCTACCTAAAGAAAATTACTGGTGTTCTTTTGATCCTATTAGTACCACGGTCAGGCAGCTAGACTATTTACATTTAGTACAGTGCGTCCTGCTCACAGTGTTCAGCTAGATCCGTTCCTGTTATCTTCCTACTGACAGGCAGGCTTGTCTTGTTACAGTATTAACAGCTACCTAAAGAAAATTACTGGTGTTCTTTTGATCCTATTAGTACCACGGTCAGGCAGCTAGACTATTTACATTTAGTACAGTGCGTCCTGCTCACAGTGTTCAGCTAGATCCGTTCCTGTTATCTTCCTACTGACAGGCAGGCTTGTCTTGTTACAGTATTAACAGCTACCTAAAGAAAATTACTGGTGTTCTTTTGATCCTATTAGTACCACGGTCAGGCAGCTAGACTATTTACATTTAGTACAGTGCGTCCTGCTCACAGTGTTCAGCTAGATCCGTTCCTGTTATCTTCCTACTGACAGGCAGGCTTGTCTTGTTACAGTATTAACAGCTACCTAAAGAAAATTACTGGTGTTCTTTTGATCCTATTAGTACCACGGTCAGGCAGCTAGACTATTTACATTTAGTACAGTGCGTCCTGCTCACAGTGTTCAGCTAGATCCGTTCCTGTTATCTTCCTACTGACAGGCAGGCTTGTCTTGTTACAGTATTAACAGCTACCTAAAGAAAATTACTGGTGTTCTTTTGATCCTATTAGTACCACGGTCAGGCAGCCAGACTATTTACATTTAGTACAGTGCGTCCTGCTCACAGTGTTCAGCTAGATCCGTTCCTGTTATCTTCCTACTGACAGGCAGGCTTGTCTTGTTACAGTATTAACAGCTACCTAAAGAAACTTACTGGTGTTCTTTTGATCCTATTAGTACCACGGTCAGGCAGCTAGACTATTTACATTTAGTACAGTGCGTCCTGCTCACAGTGTTCAGCTAGATCCGTTCCTGTTATCTTCCTACTGACAGGCAGGCTTGTCTTGTTACAGTATTAACAGCTACCTGAAGAAAATTACTGGTGTTCTTTTGATCCTATTAGTACCACGGTCAGGCAGCTAGACTATTTACATTTAGTACAGTGCGTCCTGATCACAGTGTTCAGCTAGATCCGTTCCTGTTATCTTCCTACTGACAGGCAGGCTTGTCTTGTTACAGTATTAACAGCTACCTAAAGAAAATTACTGGTGTTCTTTTGATCCTATTAGTACCACGGTCAGGCAGCTAGACTATTTACATTTAGTACAGTGTGTCCTGCTCACAGTGTTCAGCTAGATCCGTTCCTGTTATCTTCCTACTGACAGGCAGGCTTGTCTTGTTACAGTATATAAAGCTACCTGAAGAAAATTACTGGTGTTCTTTTGATCCTATTAGTACCACGGTCAGGCAGCTAGACTATTTACATTTAGTACAGTGCGTCCTGCTCACAGTGTTCAGCTAGATCCGTTCCTGTTATCTTCCTACTGACAGGCAGGCTTGTCTTGTTACAGTATATAAAGCTACCTGAAGAAAATTACTGGTGTTCTTTTGATCCTATTAGTACCACGGTCAGGCAGCTAGACTATTTACATTTAGTACAGTGCGTCCTGCTCACAGTGTTCAGCTAAACCTACAAGTTAGTGGGGTGCGTCCACCTCACAGTGTTCAGCTAAAGCTACCTGTAGAAGGTTGGTGGTGTTCTCATACTACAGGCAAGCAGTTGATTTTGCTAGCTGCAGTATCAGTACATATATATATATATATATATAGATATATATATCCCAGCTTAGTGCAGCTACAGGCCATTAGTATGTCTGGAAGGCCAAGAAGGAGAGGCAGACAGTCACAAGCCAATAAGAGAGGGCAAGCAGGCTCTGTGTCTAGTGCTGGTCGTGGAGACGGTGCATCCTCATCAGCACGTGGCCATGGGACACGCTTGGCCTTTTTTTCGGCAGCTGGCCGTGTTGAGCCGCAACATGCGGAAGACTTGGTCGAGTGGATGACCAAGCCGTCCTCATCCTTCTCATCCTCTCTCACCCATGCCCAGGGTGCTTTGTCTGGCAAAGCAGCGGCCTCTTCCCTCGGATCAATGTCATCAGTGACTCCTTCCCTAGCTCCACCATGTCCTCCTGAGGAGTCCCTCGAACTGTTTGACCACAGTGTTGGGTACATGCTCCAGGAGGATTCCCAGCGTTTGGAAGGCTCTGATGATGATACTGAGCTCGATGAAGGCAGTAACATGAGCACGGACAGAGGGGGTGCCCAAGAAGGACAGCAATCTGGCAGTCATGCTCCCCCTGCTCCAGCATACTGCCAGGTTTGCTCCAGTGATGAGGAGGGAGGGGATGATGAGGTCACTGACTCAACGTGGGTGCCTGATAGGAGAGAGGAGGAGGAGGAGGAGGAGGAGGAGGCGGCACATCACCAACGAGGCAGGATGCCCTCCAGGGGCCAGCCTAAGGGCGGCACATTGACTGCATCACACCCCAAAGCTCCACATGTGCAGGGCGCTGCAGTCCCTGCGCGTTATTCAAAAAGTTCTTTGGTGTGGGCCTTTTTTGAGACGAGTGCATCAGATCGCACCGCTGCTATTTGCAACATATGTCTCAAGCGTATCTCACGTGGCCAAAACATGTTGACCTGCCATGCAGTTCGTTGGCAAGCGTATCTAAAAGACCCACACCAAAGAATAAAGAGGATCTCTCCTTGCTCCTCATCAGCTGAGATTTCCAACCCCACTAGACCTCCAGTCCTCTCTGAGACCTGCAGTGAGAGGAATGAAGGTGTAGAATTAGGTGTGTCACAGCCAAGTACTTGTGGGCAATCTGCTTTTGGTACACCGACGTCAGATTGTACCAGGCAAATTTCCCTGCCCCACCTGCTGCACCGCCGAAAGAAATTTGCTCCCAGCCATCCACATGCCCAGCGTTTGAATGCTAGCTTGGCAAAATTGCTAGCACTTCAACTGCTACCTTTTCAGTTGGTAGACTCTGCCCCCTTCCGTGAGTTTGTGGAATGTGCGGTTCCTCAGTGGCAGGTACCCAAACGCCACTTTTTCTCACGGAAGGCGATTCCGGCTCTCTACCGGCATGTGGAAGGCAATGTCCATGCCTCGCTGGACAGGGCGGTCAGCGGTAAGGTGCATATTACCGCTGACTCATGGTCCAGCAGGCATGGACAGGGACGTTACCTAAGTTTCACTCTGCTGGCAGCTGGGAAGGATGCAGGACAAGGTGCAGTAGTGTTGGAGGTTGTTCCGCCACCACGCCTCCAAAATGCTAATGATTGTGACACACCTCTCTCCTCCACCCCCTCCTCTTCTTCTTCCTCCATGGCCTCTTCCTCGGAACCAGCGGTGCTCCGTAGTCGTTCAAGGGGCTACGCAAGTACGCAGGCCAAAAGATGCCATGCGGTGCTTGAGCTGGTGTGCTTGGGGGACAGGAGCCACACTGGGGCAGAGGTTCTGTCAGCTCTGCAGGGGCAGGTTCAGAGGTGGTTGATGCCACGCCAACTTAAGGCAGGAATGGTGGTTTGCGACAATGGCACCAACCTCCTCTCTGCCCTCCGACAGGGACAAATGACCCATGTGCCCTGTTTGGCTCACGTCCTTAACTTGGTGGTGCTGCGGTTCTTGGGCAGGTACCCGGGCTTACAGGATGTCCTGAGGCAGGCCAGGAAAGTCTGTGTGCATTTCCGCCGGTCATATAATGCCAGTGCTCGGCTGACTGACCTCCAAAAGGAGTTTAACCTGCCCAAGAACCGCCTAATCTGTGACATGCCCACCAGGTGGAACTCAACGTTGGCCATGCTGCAGCGGCTGCACACGCAGCAGAGGGCCATCAATGAGTACCTGTGCGACTATGGCACCAGGACAGGGACAGGGGAGCTTGGTTTTTTTTCCCCACGCCAGTGGGCCATGATCAGGGATGCATGCACTGTCCTGTCACCATTCGAGGAGGCCACGAGGATGATGAGCAGTGACAGTGCATGCATCAGTGACACTGTCCCCCTTGTCCACCTGTTGGAGCACACGCTGCGTGGAATAATGGACAGGGCACTTGAGGCAGAACAGAGGCAGGAAGAGGAGGACTTCCTTAGCTGTCAAGGCCCCCTTTATCCAGAGAGTGTTCCTGCGTGCCCGCCGATCACACAGGAAGAGGACGAGGAGGAGGAGGAAGATTGTGTCAGTATGGAGGTGGAGCCTGGCACTCAGCATCAGCAGCAGTCTTTAAGGGATCAGTCCCAAGAAACACATGGACTTGTACGTGGCTGGGAGGAGGTGGCTGCGGACGTTGTCGTCCTTAGTGACCCAGAGGACTCCGGACCGAATGCCTCAGCAAACCTACGCTGTATGGCCTCCCTGATCCTGCAAAGCCTGTGTAAGGATCCTCGTATTCGTGGTATCAAGGAGAAGGACCAATACTGGCTGGCAACCCTCCTTGATCCACGTTACAAGGGTAAGGTTGCGGACCTTATCTTGCCATCGCAGAGGGAACAGAGGATGAAACATCTTCGGGAGGCCTTGCAGAAAGGTCTGTGCAACGCGTTCCCAGAGACTGGGAGGTTACAAACTCCTGTTTCTGGACAACGTGTTGCTGAGGCTTCGGTCAGTCAAAGAAGGAGCGGTGGAGAAGGTGGCCGTCTGACCGATGCGTTCAGACAATTTTTTGGTCCGCAGCCCCAATGTATGATCGGTTCCAGCAACCATCGCCAGCGTCTGTTTTACATGGTGCAGGAATACCTAGGGGCAAGATCAGACTTGGACACCTTTCCCACCGAAAATCCTCTGGGTTACTGGGTCTTGAGGATGGATCACTGGCCAGAGCTTGCACAGTATGCAATTGAGCTACTGGCCTGTCCTGCATCCAGCGTTCTTTCGGAACGCACATTCAGTGCTGCTGGAGGCATGGTAACCGATCACAGGGTGCGTCTATCCACCGACTCGGTCGATCGACTGACCTTCATAAAAATGAATCAGTCTTGGATCACCACCAGCTACCAAGCACCTGATGCTGATGTAACCGAATAATTTTTTTTTGAAATCTCAGATCCCTTCAAAGACTGCCTATGCTGATGCTGAGTGACTATCCCTGAGTAATTATCCTCTTCCTCCTCAATCATCACGCTGATAGCTTGTAAGAACATTTTTGGTTCTGGGCACCACCACCAGTGCCTAAGGCACAATTTTTCAGCCCCTGTTTAACAGGGGCGTGTAATTACAATTTTTGATGTAATACTTTGCAGCAGGGCTCGTTCCTGCATTCCAACTAGAGTGTCTGTGAGGGGTTGCAGTGTTGTGGCACCAGCACCAGTGTCTAAGGCCTAATTTTTCAGCTCCTGTTCAACAGGGGCATGTAATTACAATTCTTGATCTAATATTTCACAGCAGGGCCCTGTGAGGGCTTACAGTGTTGTGGCCACAGCAACACCTAAGGCCCAAATTTCTGCTGAGTATATAGGGCAGGACCCTACTTTCAAACATCTAACTTACAAACGACTCCTACTTGCAAACGGAAGGAGACAACAGGAAGTGAGATGAAATCTACCCCTAGGAAGGGAAATTCTCTCCTGTAAGAGTTAATATGGGAAAAAAAATTCTCCTTTCCACTGATGCTTTCCAATCCTTGTTCCACAAAAAAATCCAAATTTTCAAAAAACATTTTTCATTGGGACAAAAAGTGAGGTGAAATCTTCTGAAGAGGAGGAAAGACAGCAAAACAAATGTCACAGGGGTGATAACCCTTCCCTATGTTTTCCAAAAAGCTTAAAAAAGATTTTTTGGCTGGAGCTAAACACGTTAAAAATGTACCCGTTCAAAATTACAAAGAGATTCTACTTAACAACAAACCTACAGTCCCTGTCTTGTTTGCACCGCCTGTATACTGCTGTTCAGAGTATATAGGGCCTGGTGGCCCCACACCTTTCCTTATTTTAATTTGGGTGCGGGGTTCCCCTTAATATCCATACAAGACCCAAAGGGCCTGGTAATGGACTGGGGGGTACCCATGCCGTTTGTCTCACCGATTTTCATCCATATTGTAGTTTTAAATGAGATTTTTTCCTTTAAAAATGACATTTGGTGCAGGGACTGTTCTAAACACGGGAAACACGCGTCACTTTACAGGCATGCTATAGACACCCCCCAGGTACGATATTTAAAGGAATATTTCACTTTTTTTTTTTTTACTTTAAGCATCATTAAAATCACTGCTCCCGAAAAAACAGCCGTTTTTAAAAGTTTTTTTTGCATTGATACATGTCCCCTGGGGTAGGACCCGGGTCCCCAAACCCTTTTTAGGACAATACCATGCAAATTAGCCTTTAAAATGAGCACTTTTGATTTCGAACGTTCGAGTCCCATAGACGTCAATGGGGTTCTAACGTTCGTGCGAACTTTCGGTCCGTTCGCAGGTTCTGGTGCGAACCGAACCGGGGGGTGTTCGGCTCATCCCTACCTATCAGTGCCCATCATTGCCACATATCAGTGCTGCCTATCAGTGCCCATCATTGCCGCATATCAGTTCCCATCATTGCTGCATATCAATGTTGCCTATCAGTGCCCATCATTACCGCATATCAGTGCAGTCTATCAGTGCCCATCATTGACACATATCAGTGCCCATCTTTGCTGCATCTCAGTGCAGTCTATCAGTGGCCATCGTTACCGCATATCAGTGCCCATCATTGCCACATATCAATGTTGCCTATCAGTGGCCATCATTGCCACATATCAGTGGCCATCATTGCCACATATCAGTGCAGTCTATCAGTGTCCATCATTGCAGCCTATCAGTGGCCATCATTAACACATATCAATGCTGCCTATCAGTGCCCATCATTGCCTAATATCAGTGCCACCTATCAGTGCCCATCATTGCCACATATCAGTGTCCATCAATGCCACATATCAGTGCTGCCTATCAGTGCCCATCACTGCCACATATCAGTGCCACCTATCAGTGGCCATCATTGCTACATATCAATGCTGCCTATCAGTGCCCATCATTGCTGCATAACAGTGCAGTCTATCAGTGCCCATCATTGCCTCAATCAGTGCCCGTCAGTGCCACATATTAGTGCCACATATCAGTGCCCATCATTATCACATATCAGTGCAACATATCGGTACCGTCTATCAGTGCCCATCATTGCCACATATCAGTGCCGCCTATCAATTCCCATCATTGCCACATATTAGTGCTGCCTATCAGTGCCCATCATTGCCATATATCAGTGCCACAAATCAGTGCCCATCATTGCTGCATATCAGTGGCACATATCAGTGCCCATCTTTGCAGCATATCAGTGCCCATCATTGCTGCATATCAGTGCCCAGCATTGCCACATATCGGTGCCACAAAAATAAGTGCCACCTATCAGTACCCATCATTGCCGCATATCAGTGCCCATCATTGCTGCATATCAGTGCAGTCTATCAGTGTCCATCATTGCAGCCTATCAGTGCCCATCATTGCCACATATCAGTGCCGCCTATCAGTGCCCACCATTGCCGTATATCAGTGCCCATTATTGCTGCATATCATTGCAACCTATCAATGCCCATCATTGCCACATATCAGTGCCGCCTATCAGTGCCCATCGTTACCGCATATCAGTGCCCATCATTGCCACATATCAGTGCCCATCATTGCCACATATCAGTGCTGCCCATCAGTGCCCATCATTGCCGCATATCAGTGCCCATCATAGCCGCATATCAGTGCAGTCTATCAGTGCCCATCATTGCCACATATCAGTGCAGTCTATCAGTGCCATCATTGCCACATATCAGTGCCCATTATTGCTGCATATCAGTGCAGTCTATCAGTTTCCAACATTGCAGCCTATCAGTGGCCATCATTGCCACATATCAATGCTGCCTATCAGTGCCCATCATTGCCACGTATCAGTGCCGCCTATCAGTGCCCATCATTGCCACATATCAGTGCCCATCAGTGCCACATATCAGTGCCGCCTATCAGTGCCCATCATTGCCACATATCAGTGCCCATCAGTGCCACATATCAGTGCCACCTATCAGGGCCCATCATTGCCACATATCAGTGTAGTCTATCAGTGCCCATCATTGCCACATATCAGTGCCCCATATCAGTGTCCATCATTGCTGCATATCAGTGCCCATTATTGCTGCATAACAGTGCAGTCTATCAGTGCCCATCATTGCCACATATCAGTGCCCATTATTGCTGCATAACAGTGCAGTCTATCAGTGCCCATCATTGCCGCATATCAGTGCCCATCATTGCCGCATATCAGTGCCCATCATTCCTGCATATCAGTGCAGTCTATCAGTGCCCATCATTTCCACATATCAGTGCCACATATGAGTGCCCATCATTGCTACATATCAGTGCCCATCATTGCTGCATATCAGTGCAGTCTATCAGTGCCCATCATTGCTGCATAACAGTGCAGTCTATCAGTGCCCATCATTACCACATATCAGTGCCCATCATTGCCACATATTAATGCCCATCATTGCTGCATATCAATGCAGTTTATCGGTGCTCATCATTGCCACATATCAGTGCCACATAAATCAGTGCCACCTATCAGTGCCCATCATTGCCGCAAATCAATGCCCATCATTGCTGCATATCAGTGCAGTCTATCAGTGCCCATCATTGCTGCATAACAGTACAGTCTATCATTACCCATCACTGCCACATATCAGTGCCACATATCAGTGCCTATCATTGCCACATATCAATGCAGCCTATCAGTGGCAATCATTGCCACATATCAATGCTGCCTATCAGTGCCCATCGTTGCCACATATCAGTGCCGCTTATCAGTGTCCATCAGTGCCACATATCAGTGCCGCCTATCAGTGCCCATCACTGCCACATATCAGTGCCACTCATCAGTGGCCATCATTGCCACATATCAATGCTGCCTATCAGTGCCCATCATTGCAGCATAACAGTGCAGTCTATCAGTGCCCATCATTGCCTCATATCAGTGCCCATCATTGCCACATATCAGTGCCACATATCAGTGCCCATCATTGTCACATATCAGTGCAACATATCGGTACCGCCTATCAGTGCCCATCATTGCCACATATCAGTGCCGCCTATCAATGCCCATCATTGCCACAAATCAGTGCCACATATCAGTGCTGCCTATCCATGTCCATCATTGCCATATATCAGTGCCACAAATCAGTGCCCATCATTGCTGTATATCAGTGCCACTTATCAGTGCCCATCTTTGCAGAATATCAGTGCCCATCATTGCTGCATATCAGTGCCACCTATCAGTGCCCATCATTGCTGCATATCAGTGCCCATCCTTGCTGCATATCAGTGCAGTCTATCAGTGTCCATCATTGCAGCCTATCAGTGCCCATCATTGCCACATTTCAGTGCCGCCTATCGTGCCCATCATTGCCGCATATCAGTGCCCATCATTGCTGCATATCATTGCAACCTATCAACCTATCAGTGTCCATCATTGCCACATATCAGTGCCGCCTATCAGTGCCCATCGTTACCGCATATCACAATCCTCCCCCTTTTCTTCCCATGTGTTTGGCGGGCCAGCAGGAATGCTATCTGCCTCAAGTGCCCTGTCCATGATTCCATGAAGCGTGTGCTCCAGCAGGAAGACTAGTGGGACAGTGTCACTGATGCATGCATTGTCGCTGCTCACCATCCTTGTGGCCTCCTCAAATTGTGACAGGATAGTGCATGCATCCTTGATCAGTAGCCACTGGCGTGGCGAAAAGAAGCCAAGCTTCCCTGACCCTGCCCTGGTGCCATACTCGCACAGGTACTCATTGATGGCCCTCTACTGTGTGTGCAGACACTGCAGCATTGCCGACATTGAGTTCCACCTGGTGGGTCGGAATGAGAAGAAACAGCCCCCAGTTCGGTTCGCACCAGAACCTGCAAATAGACCGAAAATTTGCACGAACGTTAGAACCCCATTGACGTCTATGGGACTCGAACGTTCTAAATCAAAAGTGCTCATTTTAAAGGCTAATTTGCATGGTATTGTCCTAAAAAGGGTTTGGGGACCCGGGTCCTGCCCCAGGGGACATGTATCAATGCAAAAAAAACTTTTAAAAACGGCCGTTTTTTCGGGAGCGGTGATTTTAATGATGCTTAAAGTTAAAAAAAAAGTGAAATATTCCTTTAAATATTGTACCTGGGGGATGTCTATAGTATGCCTGTAAAGTGGCGCGTGTTTCCCGTGCTTAGAAGAGTCCCTGCACAAAATGTCATTTTTAAAGGAAAAAAAGTCATTTAAAACGGCTTGCGGCTTTAATGTAATGTCGGGTCCTGGCAATATGGATGAAAATCAGTGAGACAAACAGCATGGGTACCCCCCAGTCCATTACCAGGCCCTTTGGGTCTTCTATGGATATTAAGGGGAACCCCGCACCTAAATTAAAAAAGGCCACCAAGCCCTATATACTCTGAACAGCAGTATACAGGCAGTGCAAACAAGACAGGGACTGTAGGTTTGTTGTTAAGTAGAATCTGTTTGTAATTTTGAACTGGTACATTTTTAACGTGTTTAGCTCCAGCCAAAAAATTTATTTTAAGCTTTTTGGAAAACATAGGGAAGGGTTATCACCCCTGTGACATTTGTTTTGCTGTCTGTGCTCCTCTTCAGAAGATTTCACCTCATTTTTTGTCCCAATGACAAATGTTTTTTGAAAATTTGGGGTTTTTTGTGAAACAAGGATTGGTGATAAAGCATCAGTGGAAAGAAGAAACGTTTTTCCCATATTAACTATTACAGGAGAGAATTTCCCTTCCTAGGGGTAGATTTCATCTCACTTCCTGTTGTCTCCTTCCGTTTGCAAGTAGGAGTCGTTTGTAAGTTGGATGTTTGAAAGTAGGGGCCTGCCCAATATACTCAGCAGAAATTTGGGCCTTAGGTGTTGTTGTGGCCACAACACTGTAAGCCCTCACAGAGCCCTGCTGTAAAATATTAGATCAAGAACTGTAATTACATGCCCCTGTTGAACAGGGGCTGAAAAATTGGGCCTTAGGCACGGGTGGTGGTGCCACAACACTGCAACCCCTCACAGATACTCTAGTTGGAATGCAGAAACGAACCCTGCTGCAAAGTATTGCATCAAAAATTGTAATTACACGCCCCTATTAAACAGGGGCTGAAAAATTGGGCCTTAGGCACTGGTGCTGGTGCCACAACACTGCAACCCCTCACAGACACTCTAGTTGGAACGCAGGAACGAGCCCTGCTGCAAAGTATTCCATCAAAAATTGTAATTACACGCCCCTGTTAAAGAGGGGCTGAAAAATTGGGCCTTAGGCACTGGTGCTGGTGCCACGACACTGCAACCCCTCACAGATACTCTAGTTGGAACGCAGAAACGAGCCCTGCTGCAAAGTATTGCATCAAAAATTGTAATTACACGCCCCTGTTAAACAGGGGCTGGAAAATTGGGCCTTAGGCACTGGTGGTGGTGCCCAGAACCAAAAATGTTCTTACAAGTTATCAGCGTGATCATTGAGGAGGAAGAGGATAATTACTCAGGATAGTCACTCCGCATCAGCATAGGCAGTCTTTGAAGGGATCTGAGATTTCAAAAAAAATTATTCGGTTACATCAGCATCAGGTACTTGGTAGCTGGTGGTGATCCAAGACTGATTCATTTTTATGAAGGTCAGTCGATCGACCGAGTCGGTGGGCAGACGCACCCTGTGATCGGTTACAAAGCCTCTAGCAGCACTGAATGTGCGTTCCAAAAGAAAGCTGGATGCAGGACAGGCCAGTAGCTTAATTGCATACTGTGCAAGCTCTGGCCAGTGAACCATCCTCAAGACCCAGTAACCCAGAGGATTTTCGGTGGGAAAGGTGTCCAAGTCAGATCTTGCCCCTAGTTATTCCTGCACCATGTAAAACAGACGCTGGCGATGGTTGCTGGAACCGATCATACCTTGGGGCTGCGGACCAAAAAATTGTCTGAACGCATCAGTCAGACGGCCACCTTCTCCACCACTCCTTCTTTGACTGCCCGAAGCATCAGCAACACATTGTCCAGAAACAGGAGTTTGTAACCTCCCAGTCTCTGGGAACACGTTGCACAGACCTTTCTGCAAGGCCTCCCGAAGATGTCCTCTGCTCCCTCTGCGATGGCAAGATAAGGTCCGCAACCTTACCCTTGTAACGTGGATCAAGGAGGGTTGCCAGCCAGTATTGGTCCTTCTCCTTGATACCACGAATACCAGGATCCTTACGCAGGCTTTGCAGGATCAGGGAGGCCATGCAGCGTAGGTTTGCTGAGGCATTCGGTCCGGAGTCCTCTGAGTCACTAAGGACGACATGGTCCGCAGCCACCTCCTCCCAGCCACGTACAAGTCCATGTGTTTCTTGGGACTGATCCCTTAAAGACTGCTGCTGATGCTGAGTGCCAGGCTCCACCTCCATACTGACACAATCCTCCTCCTCGCCCTCTTCCTGTGTGATCGGCGGGCACGCAGGAACACTCTCTGGATAAAGGGGGCCTTGACAGCTAAGGAAGTCCTCCTCTTCCTGCCTCTGTTCTGCCTCAAGTGCCCTGTCCATTATTCCACGCAGCGTGTGCTCCAACAGGTGGACAAGGGAGACAGTGTCACTGATGCATGCACTGTCACTGCTCACCATCCTCGTGGCCTCCTCAAATGGTGACAGGACAGTGCATGCATCCCTGATCATGGCCCACTGGCGTGGGGAGAAAAAACAAGCTCCCCTGACCCTGTCCTGGTGCCATAGTCGCACAGGTACTCATTGATGGCCCTCTGCTGCGTGTGCAGCCGCTGCAGCATGGCCAACGTTGAGTTCCACCTGGTGGGCATGTCACAAATTAGGCGGTTCTTGGGTAGGTTAAACTCCTTTTGGAGGTCTGCCAGCCGAGCACTGGCATTATATGACCGGCGGAAATGCACACAGACTTTCCTGGCCTGCCTCAGGACATCCTGTAAGCCCGGGTACCTGCCCAAGAACCACTGCACCACCAAGTTAAGGACGTGAGCCAAACAGGGCACATGGGTCATTTGTCCCTGTCGGAGGGCAGAGAGGAGGTTGGTGCCATTGTCGCAAACCACCATTCCTGCCTTAAGTTGGCGTGGCGTCAACCACCTCTAAACCTGCCCATGCAGAGCTGACAGAACCTCTGCCCCAGTGTGGCTCCTGTCCCCCAAGCACACCAGCTCAAGCACCGCATGGCAGCTTTTGGCCTGCATACTTGCATAGCCCCTTGAACGGCTACGGAGCACCGCTGGTTCCGAGGACAAAGCACAGGAAGAGGCCATGGAGGAAGAAGAAGAGGAGGGGGTGGAAGAGAGAGGTGTGCCACAATCATTAGTAGTGGGAATTTTGGAGGCGTGGTGACGGAACAACCTCCAACACCACTGCACTTTGTCCTGCATCCTTCCCAGCTGCCAGCAGAGTCACCCAATGCACGGTGAAACTTAGGTAACGTCCCTGTCCATGCCTGCTGGACCATGAGTCAGCGGTAATATGCACCTTACCGCTGACCGCCCTGTCCAGCGAGGCCAAGACATTGCCTTCAACATGCCGGTAGAGAGCCGGAATCGCCTTCCGTGAGAAAAAGTGGCGTTTGGGTACCTGCCACTGTGGAACCACACATTCCACAAACTCACAGAAGGGGGCAGAGTCTACCAACTGAAAAGGCAGCAGTTGAAGTGCTAGCAATTTTGCCAAGCTAGCATTCAACCGCTGGGCATGTGGATGGCTGGGAGCGAACTTCTTTCAGCGGTGCAGCAGCTGGGGCAGGGAAATTTGCCTGGTACAATCTGACATCGGTGTACCGAAAGCAAATTGCCCACAAGTACTTGGCTGTGACACACCTAATTCTACACCTTCATTCCTCTCAGTGCAGGTCTCAGAGAGGACTGAAGGTATAGTGGGGTTGGAGATCCCAGCTGATGAGGAACAAGGATAGGTCCTCTTTGTTCTTTGGTGTGGGTCTTTTAAATACGCTTGCCAACGAACTGCATGGCAGGTCAACATATTTCTGGTCAAGCATGTGGTGCCCAAGCGGGAGATGTTTTGGCCACGCGAGATACGCTTGAGACATATGTTGCAAATAGCAGCGGTGCGATCTGAAGCACTCGTCTCAAAAAAGGCCCACACCAAAGAACTTTTTGAATAACGCGCAGAGAATGCAGTGCCCTGTAGACATGTGCACACTGAAATATTTCGTTTCGGAATTTCGTTTTCGTCGGAAAAATAAATTTAGTTACTCCCGAAATTCGTTTTTATTAATTTCGTTTTTCGTTAAAAATTGCATTCGTCCGAAAATCCAAATTAGGGTCGAATCTGTCATTGAAGGCTTATGGTGTCTGTTGAATGTTCAAAGAAGATTCGACGGAGCAGCTAAACTGTATGACACCGTATAGTTTACCTGCTCCGTCGAATCTTCTTAGAACTTCCAACAGACACCATAAGCCAAAGTACGTGTGTACTTAGTTCTAGCTATTTTACTGCTCCTCCTCTTTGGTTACAATCAGCCAATAACATTCATCATCATCATTATTTTTATCTATCTTTTCTCCCCTACGTTGAATCTTTCCTCCCCTACGTCGAATCTTTCCTCCCCTACGTCGAATCTTTCCTCCCCTACGTCGAATCTTTCCTCCCCTACGTCGAATCTTTTCTCCCCTACGTCGAATCTTTTCTCCCCTACGTCGAATCTTTTCTCCCCTACGTCGAATCTTTTCTCCCCTACGTCGAATCTTTTCTGTCTACGTCGAATCTTTTCTCTCTATGTAGAATAATCTTGGACTAATAGAGTTAAGGTTAGGCACATTCGACCACAGGTTTGATGGACACAGATTGTTATTGTCAGCATCATGTCGAATCTCCTATCTATATCGAACTGTTGTAGCAACGAAAATAAAGCATTTGTTTATGTCGGATCTTTCATTTTTCGGAATCTGCACTTTCGTTATCGTTTGTTAAAATGATAAGGAAAATACTTGAAATTCGGGCGAAAATGCATTCGGACGAAAACGAATGCACATGTCTAGTGCCCTGCACATGCGGAGCTTTGGGGTGTGATGCAGTCAGTGTGCTGCCCTTAGGCTGGCCCCTGGAGGGCATCCTGCCTCGTTGGTGATGTGCCACCTCCTCCTCCTCCTCCTCTCTCCTGTCAGGCACCCATGTTGAGTCAGTGACCTCATCATCCCCTCCCTCCTCATCACTGGAGCAAACCTGGCAGTATGCTGCAGCAGGGGGAGCATGACTGCCAGATTGCTGTCCTTCTTGGGCACCCCCTCTGTCCGTGCTCACGTTACTGCCTTCATCTAGCTCAGTATCATCATCAGAGCCTTCCAAACGCTGGGCATCCTCCTGGAGCATGCACCCAACACTGTGGTCAAACAGTTTGAGGGACTCCTCAGGAGGACATGGTGGGGCTAGGGAAGGAGTCACTGATGACATTGAGTAAAGGGAAGAGGGTGCTGCTTTGCCAGACAAAGTACCCTGAGCATGGGTGAGAGAGGATGAGGAGGATGAGGACGGCTTGGTCATCCACTCGACCAAGTGTTCCGCATGTTGCGGCTCAACGCGGCTAGCTGCTGAAAAAAAGGCCAAGCGTGTCCCACGGCCACATGCTGATGAGGATGCACCGTCTCCATGACCAGCACTGTTGCCTCTAGACACAGAGCCTGCTTGCCCTCTTTTATTGGCTTGTGACTGTCTGCCTCTCCTTGTTGGCCTTCCAGACATACTAATGGCCTGTAGCTGCACTAAGCTGGGATATATATATATATATATATATATATATATATATATATATATATATATATATATATATATATATATACTGATACTGCAGCTAGCAAAATCAACTGCCTGCCTGTAGTATGAGAACACCACCAACCTTCTACAGGTAGCTTTAGCTGAACACTGTGCAGAGCTCGCCAAAAAATAACTTGTAGCTTATTTAGCTGCCTGCAGTAGTGATAGGATCAGGAAAACACCACCAACCTTCTACAGGTAGCTTTAGGTGAACACTGTGCAGAGCTCGCACTACACTAACTTGTAGCTTATTTAGCTGCCTGCGGTAGTGATAGGATCAGGAAAACACCACCAACCTTCTACAGGTAGCTTTAGGTGAACACTGTGCACAGCTCGCCAAAAAATAACTTGTAGCTTATTTAGCTGCCTGCGGTAGTGATAGGATCAGGAAAACACCGCCAACCTTCTACAGGTAGCTTTAGCTGAACAATGTGCAGAGCTCGCAAAAAAATAACTTGTAGGTTTAGCTGAACACTGTGAGGAGGACGCACTACACTAACTTGTAGCTTTAGCTGAACACTGTGCAGAGGTCGCACTACACTAACTTGTAGTTTTCGCTGAACACTGTGAGGAGGACGCACTAACCTAACTTGTAGCTTTAGCTGAACACTGTGCAGAGGTCTCACTACACTAACTTGTAGCTTTAGCTGAACACTGTGCAGAGGTCGCACTACACTAACTTGTAGCTTTAGCTGAACACTGTGCAGAGGTCTCACTACACTAACTTGAAGTTTTAGCTGAACACTGTGAGGAGGACGCACTACACTAACTTGTAGCTTTAGCTGAACACTGTAAGCAGGACGCACTACACTAACTTGTAGCTTTAGCTGAACACTGTGCAGAGGTCGCACTACACTAACTTGTAGTTTTAGCTGAACACTGTGAGGAGGACGCACTACACTAACTTGTAGCTTTAGCTGAACACTGTGCAGAGGTCTCACTACACTAACTTGTAGTTTTAGCTGAACACTGTGAGGAGGACGCACTACCCAAACTTGTAGCTTTAGCTGAACACTGTGCAGAGGTCACACTACACTAACTTGTAGCTTTAGCTGAATACTGTGAGGAGGACACACTACACTAACTTGTAGCTTTAGCTGAACACTGTGCAGAGGTCTCACTACACTAACTTGTAGTTTTAGCTGAACACTGTGAGGAGGACGCACTACACTAACTTGTAGCTTTAGCTGAACACTGTGCAGAGGTCTCACTACACTAACATGTAGTTTTAGCTGAACACTGTTAGGAGGACGCACTACACTAACTTGTAGCTTTAGCTGAACACTGTGCAGAGGTCGCACTACACTAACTTGTAGTTTTAGCTGAACATTGTGAGCAGGAGGCACTACACTAACTTGTAGCTTTAGCTGAACACTGTGCAGAGGTCTCACTACACTAACTTTTAGCTTTAGCTGAACACTGTGCAGAGGTCGCACTACACTAACTTGTAGTTTTAGCTGAACACTGTGAGCAGGACGCACTACACTAACTTGTAGCTTTAGCTGAACACTGTGCAGAGGTCTCACTATACTAACTTGTAGCTTTAGCTGAACACTGTGCAGGGGTCTCACTACACTAACTTTTAGCTTTAGCTGAACACTGTGCAGAGGTTGCACTACACTAACTTGTAGTTTTAGCTGAACACTGTGAGCAGGATGCACTACACTAACTTGTAGCTTTAGCTGAACACTGTGCAGAGGTCTCACTACACTAACTTGTAGTTTTAGCTGAACACTGTGAGGAGGACGCACTACACTAACTTGTAGCTTTAGCTGAACACTGTGCAGAGGTCGCACTACACTAACTTGTAGTTTTAGCTGAACACTGTGAGCAGGACGCACTACACTAACTTGTAGCTTTAGCTGAACACTGTGCAGAGGTCGCACTACACTAACTTGTAGTTTTCGCTGGACACTGTGAGGAGGAGGCACTACCCTAACTTGTAGCTTTAGCTGAACACTGTGCAGAGGTCTCACTACACTAACTTGTAGCTTTAGCTGAACACTGTGCAGAGGTCGCACTACACTAACTTGTAGCTTTAGCTGAACACTGTAAGCAGGACGCACTACACTAACTTGTAGCTTTAGCTGAACACTGTGCAGAGGTCGCACTACACTAACTTGAAGTTTTAGCCGAACACTGTGAGGAGGACGCACTACACTAACTTGTAGCTTTAGCTGAACACTGTGCAGAGGTCTCACTACACTAACTTGTAGTTTTAGCGGAACACTGTGAGGAAGACGCACTACTCTAACTTGTAGCTTTAGCTGAACACTGTGAGGAGGACGCACTACACTAACTTGTAGCTTTAGCTGAACACTGTGCAGAGGTCTCACTACACTAACTTGTAGTTTTAGCTGAACACTGTGAGGAGGACGCACTACACTAACTTGTAGCTTTAGCTGAACACTGTGCAGAAGTCTCACTACACTAACATGTAGTTTTAGCTGAACACTGTTAGGAGGACGCACTACACTAACTTGTAGCTTTAGCTGAACACTGTGCAGAGGTCGCACTACACTAACTTGTAGTTTTGGCTGAACAATGTGAGCAGGAGGCACTACACTAACTTGTAGCTTTAGCTGAACACTGTGCAGAGGTCTCACTATACTAACTTGTAGCTTTAGTTGAACATTGTGCAGAGGTCTCACTACACTAACTTTTAGCTTTAGCTGAACACTGTGCAGAGGTCGCACTACACTAACTTGTAGTTTCAGCTGAACACTGTGAGCAGGATGCACTACACTAACTTGTAGCTTTAGCTGAACACTGTGCAGAGGTCTCACTACACTAACTTGTAGTTTTAGCTGAACACTGTGAGGAGGACGCACTACACTAACTTGTAGCTTTAGCTGAACACTGTGAGCAGGATGCACTACACTAACTTGTAGCTTTAGCTGAACACTGTGCAGAGGTCTCACTACACTAACTTGTAGTTTTAGCTGAACACTGTGAGGAGGACGCACTACACTAACTTGTAGCTTTAGTTGAACATTGTGCAGAGGTCTCACTACACTAACTTTTAGCTTTAGCTGAACACTGTGCAGAGGTCGCACTACACTAACTTGTAGTTTCAGCTGAACACTGTGAGCAGGATGCACTACACTAACTTGTAGCTTTAGCTGAACACTGTGCAGAGGTCTCACTACACTAACTTGTAGTTTTAGCTGAACACTGTGAGGAGGACGCACTACACTAACTTGTAGCTTTAGCTGAACACTGTGAGCAGGATGCACTACACTAACTTGTAGCTTTAGCTGAACACTGTGCAGAGGTCTCACTACACTAACTTGTAGCTTTAGCTGAACACTGTGCAGAGGTCGCACTACACTAACTTGTAGTTAGACACTTGATAAAGGAGCGCGCATGCCCGTTACAAGCTTCGCGCATGCTCAGAAATGCGTAGTGGACCCCAGCGAATCTGAACTACCCGAGTGACGTCATCACCCATGTGACCTGTTGGAAAGCGGGAGTGATTTCTCCACTTCACCGCACACACAGCCGGTGCTTCCGAGCGGAGGTCCGCGGCCATCTGCCCGGCACCCATCCAGCCCCACACCATTGGATTTTTGACGAACACCGGGTTCAGTTCTCTATGGAAGCTGTTATTCCTCAGCCTTAATGTAAGTGCTTATATATGCTTTTATCACTTAAATAAACAACTGATACTTAAGAGGCGCTTTCTTGTTGGATTTTTTATGTATACATGGAGAGCTGACTTCACTCAACAGGAAGCTGCCCTTGGTATCTTGGTTGCATAGATCCCCCTGGCTCCCACATGCATCTACATTACGGATGATCTACACATCATAGACTCTTTTTCTGGACTATTTTTATGGGCCATTGTTTATTGTTTTTTATCCTTTCTATAGATTATTTTACCAATAATCGTATGGATAGAGAGAGATATATATTAAGATACTTATTTTAACGTAATTTACTTTTATATCCACGGACTTGAGCGCTGCTACATCATATATCTTAGCAATTTTCTTCAGGTAGCTGTAAATATAACAAGACAAGCCTGCTTGTCAGTTGGAAGATAACAGAAACGGATCTAGCTAAACTGAATACAGTGTATATATATATATATATATATATATATATATATATATATATATATATATATATATATATATATATATATGCAACACCTGGGATGCATATATATACACAATACGCTGTAAGTGCAGCTAACTCACTGACTGTCCTGCCTAATCTAGCTAACTCAAATGAAATGACACTGTCTCTCTCTCTATCTCTCAGCATGCCGGAACACACTACACAGGGCTGCCGTGCAGGCGGCCTTATATAGTGTGGGGCGTGTTCTAAACCCCCTGAGCCATAATTGGCCAAAGCGACCCTGGCTTTGGCCAATTACAGCTCTCTCTACCGATGGCTCTGTGATTGGCCAAGCATGCGGGTCATAGTGCATGCTTGGCCAATCATCAGCCAGCAATGCACTGCTATGCCGCAGTGAATTATGACGCGCCACACGAATTTGGCACGAAGGGCCCATAACGTTCGCAATTCGGCGAATGATCGAACAGCTGATGTTCAAGTCGAACATGAGTTCGACTCGAACGCGAAGCTCATCCCTACTGGTGGGCATGTCACAAATGAGACAGTTGGTGGGCAGGTTGCATTCCCTTTGAATGTCATCCAGCTGAGTACTGGCATTGTATGACCAGCAGAAATGACCCCAGACTTTTCTGGCCTGCCTCAGGAGATCTTGTAAGCCTGGGTACCTGCTCAAGAACCGCTGTACCACCAAATTCAGGATGTGTGCCAAACATGGAACATGGTTCAAGTGTCCCTGTTGGAGGGCGGAGAGAAGGTTGGTGCCATTGTCGCATACAACCATTCCTGGCTGAAGCTGGCGTGGCGTCAACCACCTCTGAGCCTGCCCCTCAAGAACTGACAGAATCTCTGCCCCAGTGTGGCTCCTGTCCCATAGGCAGACAAACTCAAGCACCACATGGCATCTTTTAGCCTGACTGCTTGCGTAGCCCCTTGAATGCTTACGGAGCACTGCTGGTTCAGAGGACAAATCTGCAGAAGAGGCCATAGAGGAAGAAGAGCATTATCATTTTGGAGGCATGGTGGCAGGCCAAGCTCCAACAACACTGAACCCTGTTCTGCATCCTTCCCAGCTGCCAGCAAAGTTACCCAGTGCGCCGTGAGGGAAAGATAATGTCCCTGCCCATGCCTGCTGGACCATGAGTCAGCATTAATATGAACCTTACTGCTGACCGCTGCTTTGGCAGCTGCGTTGGAAGGCAAACTACTCTCAGCCTGGGTGACAGAGGATAAGGAGTATTGATGAGCCCAATATTTGAGCCAACGTAAGTTTGACTCAAAACATCGGGTATTCACCTGTTCGCCGAACAGCCAACATTATGCGGCGTTCGCTGCAAATTTTAAAGCTGTGGAATACCGTTAAAGTCTATGGGACACTAACATGAAAAACCAAAAGTGCTCATTTTAAAGGCTTATATGCAAGTTATTTTCATAAAAAGTGTTTGGGGACCCAGGTCCTGCCCCAGAGGACATGTATGAATGCAAAAAAAAAGTTTTAAAAACTGCCGTTTTTTCAGGAGCAGTGATTTTATTAATGCTTAAAGTGAAACAATAAAAATAAAATATTACTTTAAATATCATGTCTGGGGGGTGTCTATAGTATGCCTATAAAGTGGCGCAATTTTCCTGTGTTTAGAACAGTACCACAGCAAAATGACATTTCTAAAGGAAAAAAAGTCATTTAAAACTGATCGCAGCTGTAATGTATTGTCGGGGCTCGGCAATATAGGTAAAACTCATTGAAAAAAATGTCATGGGCCCCCCCCCCCAGTCCATTACCATTTGGGTCTGGTATGAATATTAAGGGGAACCCCAAACCAAAATTTAAAAAAAAATCCATACCGGGCCCTTATCCGAGCACACAACCTGGCAGGCCGCAGGAAAAGGGGGGACGAGAGAGCGCCCCCCCCTCCCCTCCTGAACCGTACTGGGCCACATGCCCTCAACATGGGGAGGATGCTTTGGAGTAGCCCCCCAAAGCACCTTATCCCCTCCATCAGAATAAACTGATCAGTGTTGCAGGCTATAGCCTGCAGCACGGATCAAGCGGGGAAAATCCGACAGGGTGACTGGATTGGTAGATCAACTTCTGTACAACCCTGCCCATGCATGGATCAAAATTCAGGCAGTCCATGCTGAACCAGCCAAATTTCGATTCAGGTATGGCCAGCTTAATGTTATACATGTTTACAGACAATGGCGACCCTAGGGGGGGGCAGAGGGGGCCCTGACCCCCCCAACATTATGCTGTGCCCCACCATGTGCCCCCCCCCCCCCCCCCCCCAATAAAAAAAAATATTTTTTTTTTTTTTTTTTACAAAAAATCAATGTCTAAGAGGGAGAGAGTCCCCAGTCAGCTCCTGCAGGTGATTCCTCCCCCCTCCCTCTGCTTGCTGACACTGCATAATGCAAGCGCTCACACAACCACGGCCGCCCGATCTGCTCCTTCCCCTGCATCCTCATTGGCAGGGAGAAGAGCGAGTTGCAGGAAGGACTCCACCAGGACTCTCAGTGACTGCAAAAACAAACTGATTTCTCCCATCCTTAGGAAAGGAGAACCAGCCTGTAAATTCCAAGAGATGCCAGACCACCGCTGTCAATAGCAGGGGCAGGACAGCAAGAGGAGGCTGGGAAACCCCACAGTGGCAGAACACCAGGGCCCGGAGGCAAGACAACCTTTGCAACCCTGATAGTTCTCCCACTGCTTTGGATCCTTATATTTTCTTGGTATGCTGGTGACATATATCTCTTGTTTTCTGCCACCCTGGGGGGGGGGGGGGGGGGGCAATACAGTAGGAAGGGAGCTCACTGCAGAACATGTGAAAGGGCTGTTGTGGGGTCGTAGTAAAGGGCCCCAGGATATATATATATATATATATATTGCATTTTATAGTTGCCCCCCTACTTTTGTCCCTGTCCCACCATGTGCCCCCCCTAAATATGAAAGCTGGAGATGCCACTGTTTACAGATTAGCACGACAATATGTCTTTTGGTAGAAAGCCCTAACGATTCTGAAAAGGACTTTTTTATGTGGCTAATTGGGCACTTAATAGACTGGGTATGTAGATAGTGTAGCTACTGTATAAGAAAAATGGGAAAAGGTCCCCCGAGCGGGGTTTTTAGGCAGCTAACTATAGATGTAAGCAAGGCAGTAAATAAAATATTAAAATGCTTTATTGAAGGATAATGAATGAATGTAACAACATATAAATATAAGTTAGGAGCTCCAGTGGGAAAATACCCATACCAAATACATATAATAGCAAACATAGGTTATACACAGCATATGATAAGGCTATTGCATAACAATCCTGACGCGTTTCGACCCATGAATTTTGGGGTCTCTTCAGAGGATGAGTTTGCTACAGAAAAAAGAAAAATTTATAACAGTATATCCAGCTTATTTAAAAGAATTACAGCATAGGCAAGTTTATTTAGCAACATGTTTAGTAACACTTTGCACATAATTACCACTGAGTTTGGATGTACCCCTCGATCAGAGCCTCCCCACACAGCAGCCCAACCATCCAGTGTGCCCGCACGCAGCAGCACCCCGGAAGAAGGGGGAACAGGAATCCACTTGATATGGCTTGCAAGGAGTCACACGTATAATTGCCCCCCCACCAACACACCACTGGGGGGTGGGGCCGGAACCTACGAAAATTGTCAGAGCGTTAGCTCATAAATTTAACCACTAACCTATATGGGTATATTCAACTGTTGGGCGGTCAGAAAGTGTTGTAATAATCTATTACAGCTTGAATTGATCATATGAAGGATAATAAAATGAGTAAAGTGACTATATTAGTATAACTAATATAAAATATGTCAGGGATGACCTTGTCATTAAATGCTGACAATGACAGTGATAGGAAGAGAAGTGAGGGATGTGCACAGTGAATAATAACATGTAAAATATATGTGAAAAAAGGAATGTGCATGAAAATGATGCGAGTGAGTGTTTTAAACAGAAAAAAAAAAGCCTAAATGAGTGTATGTGTGATGTGTGAATTTGAGGAAAAAGTGCATGATATTGCCAAGTATCTAAGTCTGTGTGAAAAAAGGAATGCATGAAAATGATGCGAGTGAGTGTTTAAACAGCAGAGAAACAAAAAAAAAAAAAAAATAAATAAAAAAAAAAATATATATATATATATATATATATATATATATATATATATATATATATATATATAAATAAAAAACCAACACAAAACAAATGAGTGTATGTGTGATGTGTGAGTTTGAGGAAAAAGTGCATGATATTGCCAAGTATCTAAGTCTACGGCATCCAGAGCTGGTGTGCACATAAATAAAAATTAAATATAAGTAAAATATTATTCTATGGGGTCTGGCAGAGCATTGATAATCAGATGTATCATAAGTTCTTACTCACTCCTACTGTTGAGGAAAAAGAGTCTGGCCGTCCAAGGAGGAAGTGGAGGGATCACACCCAAATCCACCCTCATTAAATAGTGTCCTTAATTAGTACTGAAATTGAAAACAGGTATCGTTTCTTCCGCCCCTTAACCCCGGAGTGTAGAGGGAGGCTGTGGCCGCCATTGGCAGGCCTCGTGTGGCTCCCTCGGCGTCCATCAAGGCGAAGCCCCGACATCTGTCGTCACCTTCGCCGTAAAATACGTGACATCATGTGGCCGCACG
Source organism: Lithobates septentrionalis (assembly GCA_037952835.1). NCBI lineage: Eukaryota > Metazoa > Chordata > Amphibia > Anura > Ranidae > Lithobates > Lithobates septentrionalis. The sequence goes on along the minus strand of JBBDGP010000648.1, from coordinate 2,889,346 downwards.
CACACGCGACCCGCACGTGCGCGCACACCGCACGCAACGTAAAAAGGTGATGGGGGATGCCGCCGGCAGGGTAATCACGCCCATGGGCGGCCGATCCGGGAATCCGGCCATCCAAAGGGAGAGACAGGGGAGCGCAGGTAACTGAGCTCCCCACCCTGCCGGGAAGACACATCAGGGAACATGATCCCCGACCCAGGGAGCACGCGACAGTGCAGGCATCACAGGGGCCCCGATGGCGCAAGCTGCAAGCGGGGAGGCGCCGATCGAGAGGCACACAAACGAGCTCACAAATGCGATTTATGAAAAACAACAAATAACAAAAGTTTTCTACATAATTGCTTATTGATAATACAAAGTAAACATTGGAAACTGTGCACTGACAATTCTAACAATATTCCCAAAAATATGTAAAAACCACAACAACCCAGAAGTGGCAACATAATTTCAACGTTTAAATAGATTTGTTTGAAAGGAAGTAACTCTCAAATACACAAAAATAACTCCCAGATACACAAAATAGTAAATGTATAGCAACCCAAATAGGAAATTTGCATCGGATCCAGTGGATCCCTCACGGTTGCGATGCGATTTTACTCTATTCGCAACCACGAACAAGGCTATGGATTATAGACTCAAGTATAATAATACAGACTCACAATACCAGAGCGTAACTGATTTATTGAGCTCAAGGGAAGAAATATAATTCCGATTTAGTCCTCTTATTGAGAGTCTACTTAAAGTCCTAATATGCGATTTACATGCGATTTAACACATTTGGAAAATATATGGATATAATCTATGTGGTATCTAGGATTAACACAGAGGGATATATACAGGAGAACAGACCGTGCACAGCTCATGTCTAACTCCCATGTGTCAAATGGGGGAAGGGGTGTTTAACCACCCAAATTTGTATAGCAAAGAGGGAAGACACATTAAGGAGTTAATGCTGCTCACCCCAATATGGACAAGAAAAATGGGAAAAGGTCCCCCGAGCTGGGTTTTTAGGCAGCTAACTATAGATGTGAGCAAGGCAGTAAATAAAATATTAAAATGCTTTATTGAAGGATAATGAATGAATGTAACAACATATAAATATAAGTTAGGAGCTCCAGTGGGAAAATACCCATACCAAATACATATAATAGCAAACATAGGTTATACACAGCATATGATAAGGCTATTGCATAACAATGACGTGACGCGTTTCGACCCATGAATTTTGGGGTCTCTTCAGATGATGAGTTTGCTACAGAAAAAAGAAAAATTTATAACAGTATATCCAGCTTATTTAAAAGAATTACAGCATAGGCAAGTTTATTTAGCAACATGTTTAGTAACACTTTGCACATAATTACCACTGAGTTTGGATGTACCCCTCGATCAGAGCCTCCCCACACAGCAGCCCAACCATCCAGTGTGCCCGCACGCAGCAGCACCCCGGAAGAAGGGGGAACAGGAATCCACTTGATATGGCTTGCAAGGAGTCACACGTATAATTGCCCCCCCACCAACACACCACTGGGGGGTGGGGCCGGAACCTACGAAAATTGTCAGAGCGTTAGCTCATAAATTTAACCACTAACCTATATGGGTATATTCAACTGTTGGGCGGTCAGAAAGTGTTGTAATAATCTATTACAGCTTGAATTGATCATATGAAGGATAATAAAATGAGTAAAGTGACTATATTAGTATAACTAATATAAAATATGTCAGGGATGACCTTGTCATTAAATGCTGAAAATGACAGTGATAGGAAGAGAAGTGAGGGATGTGCACAGTGAATAATAACATGTAAAATATATGTGAAAAAAGGAATGTGCATGAAAATGATGCGAGTGAGTGTTTTAAACAGAAAAAAAAAAAAAAAAAAAAGCCTAAATGAGTGTATGTGTGATGTGTGAATTTGAGGAAAAAGTGCATGATATTGCCAAGTATCTAAGTCTGTGTGAAAAAAGGAATGCATGAAAATGATGCGAGTGAGTGTTTAAACAGCAGAGAAACAAAAAAAAAAAAAAAAAAAATATATATATATATATATATATATATATATATATATATATATATATATATATATATAAATAAAAAACCAACAGAAAACAAATGAGTGTATGTGTGATGTGTGAGTTTGAGGAAAAAGTGCATGATATTGCCAAGTATCTAAGTCTACGGCATCCAGAGCTGGTGTGCACATAAATCAAAATTAAATATAAGTAAAATATTATTCTATGGGGTCTGGCAGAGCATTGATAATCAGATGTATCATAAGTTCTTACTCACTCCTACTGTTGAGGAAAAAGAGTCTGGCCGTCCAAGGAGGAAGTGGAGGGATCACACCCACAGCTGCAAGCGGGGAGGCGCCGATCGAGAGGCACACAAACGAGCTCACAAATGCGATTTATGAAAAACAACAAATAACAAAAGTTTTCTACATAATTGCTTATTGATAATACAAAGTAAACATTGGAAACTGTGCACTGACAATTCTAACAATATTCCCAAAAATATGTAAAAACCACAACAACCCAGAAGTGGCAACATAATTTCAACGTTTAAATAGATTTGTTTGAAAGGAAGTAACTCTCAAATACACAAAAATAACTCCCAGATACACAAAATAGTAAATGTATAGCAACCCAAATAGGAAATTTGCATCGGATCCAGTGGATCCCTCACGGTTGCGATGCGATTTTACTCTATTCGCAACCACGAACAAGGCTATGGATTATAGACTCAAGTATAATAATACAGACTCACAATACCAGAGCGTAACTGATTTATTGAGCTCAAGGGAAGAAATATAATTCCGATTTAGTCCTCTTATTGAGAGTCTACTTAAAGTCCTAATATGCGATTTACATGCGATTTAACACATTTGGAAAATATATGGATATAATCTATGTGGTATCTAGGATTAACACAGAGGGATATATACAGGAGAACAGACCGTGCACAGCTCATGTCTAACTCCCATGTGTCAAATGGGGGAAGGGGTGTTTAACCACCCAAATTTGTATAGCAAAGAGGGAAGACACATTAAGGAGTTAATGCTGCTCACCCCAATATGGACAAGAAAAATGGGAAAAGGTCCCCCGAGCTGGGTTTTTAGGCAGCTAACTATAGATGTGAGCAAGGCAGTAAATAAAATATTAAAATGCTTTATTGAAGGATAATGAATGAATGTAACAACATATAAATATAAGTTAGGAGCTCCAGTGGGAAAATACCCATACCAAATACATATAATAGCAAACATAGGTTATACACAGCATATGATAAGGCTATTGCATAACAATGACGTGACGCGTTTCGACCCATGAATTTTGGGGTCTCTTCAGATGATGAGTTTGCTACAGAAAAAAGAAAAATTTATAACAGTATATCCAGCTTATTTAAAAGAATTACAGCATAGGCAAGTTTATTTAGCAACATGTTTAGTAACACTTTGCACATAATTACCACTGAGTTTGGATGTACCCCTCGATCAGAGCCTCCCCACACAGCAGCCCAACCATCCAGTGTGCCCGCACGCAGCAGCACCCCGGAAGAAGGGGGAACAGGAATCCACTTGATATGGCTTGCAAGGAGTCACACGTATAATTGCCCCCCCACCAACACACCACTGGGGGGTGGGGCCGGAACCTACGAAAATTGTCAGAGCGTTAGCTCATAAATTTAACCACTAACCTATATGGGTATATTCAACTGTTGGGCGGTCAGAAAGTGTTGTAATAATCTATTACAGCTTGAATTGATCATATGAAGGATAATAAAATGAGTAAAGTGACTATATTAGTATAACTAATATAAAATATGTCAGGGATGACCTTGTCATTAAATGCTGAAAATGACAGTGATAGGAAGAGAAGTGAGGGATGTGCACAGTGAATAATAACATGTAAAATATATGTGAAAAAAGGAATGTGCATGAAAATGATGCGAGTGAGTGTTTTAAACAGAAAAAAAAAAAAAAAAAAAAGCCTAAATGAGTGTATGTGTGATGTGTGAATTTGAGGAAAAAGTGCATGATATTGCCAAGTATCTAAGTCTGTGTGAAAAAAGGAATGCATGAAAATGATGCGAGTGAGTGTTTAAACAGCAGAGAAACAAAAAAAAAAAATAATATATATATATATATATATATATATATATATATATATATATATATATATATATATATATATATATATATATAAATAAAAAACCAACAGAAAACAAATGAGTGTATGTGTGATGTGTGAGTTTGAGGAAAAAGTGCATGATATTGCCAAGTATCTAAGTCTACGGCATCCAGAGCTGGTGTGCACATAAATCAAAATTAAATATAAGTAAAATATTATTCTATGGGGTCTGGCAGAGCATTGATAATCAGATGTATCATAAGTTCTTACTCACTCCTACTGTTGAGGAAAAAGAGTCTGGCCGTCCAAGGAGGAAGTGGAGGGATCACACCCACAGCTGCAAGCGGGGAGGCGCCGATCGAGAGGCACACAAACGAGCTCACAAATGCGATTTATGAAAAACAACAAATAACAAAAGTTTTCTACATAATTGCTTATTGATAATACAAAGTAAACATTGGAAACTGTGCACTGACAATTCTAACAATATTCCCAAAAATATGTAAAAACCACAACAACCCAGAAGTGGCAACATAATTTCAACGTTTAAATAGATTTGTTTGAAAGGAAGTAACTCTCAAATACACAAAAATAACTCCCAGATACACAAAATAGTAAATGTATAGCAACCCAAATAGGAAATTTGCATCGGATCCAGTGGATCCCTCACGGTTGCGATGCGATTTTACTCTATTCGCAACCACGAACAAGGCTATGGATTATAGACTCAAGTATAATAATACAGACTCACAATACCAGAGCGTAACTGATTTATTGAGCTCAAGGGAAGAAATATAATTCCGATTTAGTCCTCTTATTGAGAGTCTACTTAAAGTCCTAATATGCGATTTACATGCGATTTAACACATTTGGAAAATATATGGATATAATCTATGTGGTATCTAGGATTAACACAGAGGGATATATACAGGAGAACAGACCGTGCACAGCTCATGTCTAACTCCCATGTGTCAAATGGGGGAAGGGGTGTTTAACCACCCAAATTTGTATAGCAAAGAGGGAAGACACATTAAGGAGTCAATGCTGCTCACCCCAATATGGACAAGAAAAATGGGAAAAGGTCCCCCGAGCGGGGTTTTTAGGCAGCTAACTATAGATGTGAGCAAGGCAGTAAATAAAATATTAAAATGCTTTATTGAAGGATAATGAATGAATGTAACAACATATAAATATAAGTTAGGAGCTCCAGTGGGAAAATACCCATACCAAATACATATAATAGCAAACATAGGTTATACACAGCATATGATAAGGCTATTGCATAACAATGACGTGACGCGTTTCGACCCATGAATTTTGGGGTCTCTTCAGAGGATGAGTTTGCTACAGAAAAAAGAAAAATTTATAACAGTATATCCAGCTTATTTAAAAGAATTACAGCATAGGCAAGTTTATTTAGCAACATGTTTAGTAACACTTTGCACATAATTACCACTGAGTTTGGATGTACCCCTCGATCAGAGCCTCCCCACACAGCAGCCCAACCATCCAGTGTGCCCGCACGCAGCAGCACCCCGGAAGAAGGGGGAACAGGAATCCACTTGATATGGCTTGCAAGGAGTCACACGTATAATTGCCCCCCCACCAACACACCACTGGGGGGTGGGGCCGGAACCTACGAAAATTGTCAGAGCGTTAGCTCATAAATTTAACCACTAACCTATATGGGTATATTCAACTGTTGGGCGGTCAGAAAGTGTTGTAATAATCTATTACAGCTTGAATTGATCATATGAAGGATAATAAAATGAGTAAAGTGACTATATTAGTATAACTAATATAAAATATGTCAGGGATGACCTTGTCATTAAATGCTGACAATGACAGTGATAGGAAGAGAAGTGAGGGATGTGCACAGTGAATAATAACATGTAAAATCGGCCGCCCATGGGCGTGATTACCCTGCCGGCGGCATCCCCCATCACCTTTGGACGTTGCGTGCGGTGTGCGCGCACGTGCGGGTCGCATGTGCGTGCGGCCACATGATGTCACGTATTTTACGGCGAAGGTGACGACAGATGTCGGGGCTTCGCCTTGATGGACGCCGAGGGAGCCACACGAGGCCTGCCAATGGCGGCCACAGCCTCCCTCTACACTCCGGGGTTAAGGGGCGGAAGAAACGATACCTGTTGTCAATTTCAGTACTAATTAAGGACACTATTTAATGAGGGTGGATTTGGGTGTGATCCCTCCACTTCCTCCTTGGACGGCCAGACTCTTTTTCCTCAACAGTAGGAGTGAGTAAGAACTTATGATACATCTGATTATCAATGCTCTGCCAGACCCCATAGAATAATATTTTACTTATATTTAATTTTGATTTATGTGCACACCAGCTCTGGATGCCGTAGACTTAGATACTTGGCAATATCATGCACTTTTTCCTCAAACTCACACATCACACATACACTCATTTGTTTTCTGTTGGTTTTTTATTTATATATATATATATATATATATATATATATATATATATATATATATATATATATATATATATATATATTTTTTTTTTTTTTTTCTTTTTTTGTTTCTCTGCTGTTTAAACACTCACTCGCATCATTTTCATGCATTCCTTTTTTCACACAGACTTAGATACTTGGCAATATCATGCACTTTTTCCTCAAATTCACACATCACACATACACTCATTTAGGCTTTTTTTTTTTTTCTGTTTAAAACACTCACTCGCATCATTTTCATGCACATTCCTTTTTTCACATATATTTTACATGTTATTATTCACTGTGCACATCCCTCACTTCTCTTCCTATCACTGTCATTGTCAGCATTTAATGACAAGGTCATCCCTGACATATTTTATATTAGTTATACTAATATAGTCACTTTACTCATTTTATTATCCTTCATATGATCAATTCAAGCTGTAATAGATTATTACAACACTTTCTGACCGCCCAACAGTTGAATATACCCATATAGGTTAGTGGTTAAATTTATGAGCTAACGCTCTGACAATTTTCGTAGGTTCCGGCCCCACCCCCCAGTGGTGTGTTGGTGGGGGGGCAATTATACGTGTGACTCCTAGCAAGCCATATCAAGTGGATTCCTGTTCCCCCTTCTTCTGGGGTGCTGCTGCGTGCGGGCACACTGGATGGTTGGGCTGCTGTGTGGGGAGGCTCTGATCGAGGGGTACATCCAAACTCAGTGGTAATTATGTGCAAAGTGTTACTAAACATGTTGCTAAATAAACTTGCCTATGCTGTAATTCTTTTAAATAAGCTGGATATACTGTTATAAATTTTTCTTTTTTCTGTAGCAAACTCATCCTCTGAAGAGACCCCAAAATTCATGGGTCGAAACGCGTCACGTCATTGTTATGCAATAGCCTTATCATATGCTGTGTATAACCTATGTTTGCTATTATATGTATTTGGTATGGGTATTTTCCCACTGGAGCTCCTAACTTATATTTATATGTTGTTACATTCATTCATTATCCTTCAATAAAGCATTTTAATATTTTATTTACTGCCTTGCTCACATCTATAGTTAGCTGCCTAAAAACCCCGCTCGGGGGACCTTTTCCCATTTTTCTTGTCCATATTGGGGTGAGCAGCATTGACTCCTTAATGTGTCTTCCCTCTTTGGTGTAGCTACTGTATAACCAACAGTTTTATTGCTTTTGGATAAAATAGTAAAAATCCCTGTACAATTCTTTATTTATTTATTTTTTGCTTTGTCAGATTGGGGAGATTTCTTTTTACTTCCTATTTCAGAGACACAACAGGAAGTGAGAGAAAAATTCTCCAAAGGATGGGAAAATATGTCACATAGTTACATACTGTAGTTAGGCTGAAAAAAAAGACAAAAGCCCATCTAGTTCAACCAAGAGAAAGAAACATACAACTAGAAAACCTCCATAAACACAACCCCTATGCCCATAGTTGATCCAGAGGAAGGCAATAAACCCCAATAAAGCATGATCCAATTTGCTTCGACGGGGAAAACAAATTACTTCTTGATTCCCAGGCAGCAATCGGATATTCACTGGATAAACTACCCCTGGTGTTACTATCTCTAAATGCTAGTATCTAATTACAGTATATTACTGTATATGTGTCACCGGCGCAAAAACCCCTAATTTCTCAAAAAAATATTAAATAATAAATATTTCAACCATATGTATCAGGGTTGCTGCATTCAAATAAAACCCTTCTTTGAGATGGGTAAAAAATGCTAATTGGTGTATGTGAATGCGCTACTCCCGTATTTAACCACCACTTGCAATATTCATTTTCTGTTACTCCGAACTCATAAATGTTCTCATGTGCATATACTTAGAACTTTAAATCAAAAAACATTGAACCATATATCATTCAGTGCATGCAACAAAAGTCCTTCAAACGTGCTGCAAAATCTTGTAACCATAAATGTGACTGGCGTGATCCTATGTTCCTTCAGTATTCATATGTGTCTGAGTGAGACACCTCCACCATTTAGATTGGCCACTCACCAGATGCTTAATTAAAGATGCGCCTTTGGTTCATTCAAGGGATAACCACTCCACCTAAGCAACACTCCTCACCGGCTAAAAACTTGGACTCTAGTGTTCCTCATAGGAAAGCATAGGGACAAAAAGCGATCATAGCGCAATATGTTTGAACTATTTATTTTAAAATTCAAAGTAAAAATAACCACTCACATTTAAAAGTGCCCTCGAGCCGGCACGAAGCTTATCCAGCAGTTACGGACGGGTATGTGGCTGTTAGCCACATGGTCGGACCAGGCGGACCATGCTAACAGCCACATACCCGTCCGTAACTGCTGGATAAGCTTCGTGCCGGCTCGAGGGCACTTTTAAATGTGAGTGGTTATTTTTACTTTGAATTTTAAAATAAATAGTTCAAACATATTGCGCTATGATCGCTTTTTGTCCCTATGCTTTCCTATGAGGAACACTAGAGTCCAAGTTTTTAGCCGGTGAGGAGTGTTGCTTAGGTGGAGTGGTTATCCCTTGAATGAACCAAAGGCGCATCTTTAATTAAGCATCTGGTGAGTGGCCAATCTAAATGGTGGAGGTGTCTCACTCAGTCACATATGAATACTGAAGGAACATAGGATCACGCCAGTCACATTTATGGTTACAAGATTTTGCAGCACGTTTGAAGGACTTTTGTTGCATGCACTGAATAATATATGGTTCAATGTTTTTTGATTTAAAGTTCTAAGTATAAGCACATGAGAACATTTATGAGTTTGGAGTAACAGAAAATGAATATTGCAAGTGGTGGTTAAATACGGGAGTAGCGCATTCACATACACCAATTAGCATTAATTACAGTATATGTTGCATATGCATCCATGGTAAACTGACCCTTTGTTTAGAGAGTTTGGAGACCCTTGTTATACACAAAGCAAAAGAATGGGTAATCAAGCGCCAATGAAGAATACTCCAAAATAAATAAATAAAAAATAAAATCAATTTAGTTCTCACAAGCATAATGAGCTACCTCTAGTGGTCAACACTAGAAGTATATTATACCAGGCACTCTGTAACCTTTGTATGCACAACTGCTCACATATATACTGTAAATTAAAACAATGTATCTAAATAAAATTATTATAAAAAATATTATAGAAAAATTATTTTTTTCAACTGTTATGAATAAAACAATTAAAGTCCCAGTTCAATCCAAACTGAGTGTAATGCTGGTCATACACTATACAGAAAATCGGCCGAACCCATTTTCGAAAAACGAACGTTCGACCGTGACCGCAAACGATCGTGCCATCATATAATGACCGATAAATTGTTCAGTGGACATGAATAAATAATTTTTTGTTCGTTTTTTTACATATACCTAGTGCAGACAGTTCGGACGGGAAACACATTAACCTTGCAATTTATCGTACGTTCGGCAGAAATTTACCAAAATTCCTGTTCGTTTTTTTACCACAAAAACGTCACAAACGATTATCGATTTGTGCCCATTAACTTGCCGAAAAACGAACGAAGTGTCTATACGAACGATTTTTCGGCCGATTTTTCGTATAGTGTATGGCCAGCATTAGTCCTCAATCCAGTGTGTTTCCCGCTTGGATATTTCTCTTTTGACGTTACTGCCGTGCCAGTGAGCAATATGATTATAGTTGCCCACAATTTTCACAGAAGAATGATCTTTATTGTGATAGGTGGAGTAATTCCTCAACAGGCTATGCCTCCTAAATCATTTTTCAAAACTGGCAAGTAGAGATGGGCCGAACACCCCCCTGTTTAGTTCGCAGCAGAACTCCGGAACAGAGAAAAAGTTCTGACCCGAACAGCAAACCATAATAAAGTCTATGGGACCCGAACTTGAAAAATCGAAAATCCCCATTTTGAAGGCTTATATGCAAGTTATTGGTCATTAAAAGGGCATGGGGGTCCTGGTACTGCTCTGGGGGACATATATTAATGCTAAACATTTTTTTTAAAAAGATAATTTTTGCAGGAGTAATTTTAATGATGCTTAAAGTGAAACAATAAAAATAAAAAATTGTTTAAATATAGTGGCTGGAGAGTCCTCTTAGTCTGCCTGTAAAATGGCGCATCTGTACCAGAAGAATGTTTAAAAAAAATGGCATGGGGCCCCCCAAATCTACGCTAGGCCCTTCGGGTCTGCTATGGATTTTAAGGGGAACCCCATACCAAAATAATTAAAAAAAAGAACGGTTTGGCGTCCCCCCCAAAATCTATACCAGACTCTTATCTGAGTATACAGCCCGGCAGACCAGGAAAGGGGGGACAAGCAGGGCCCCCCCCTTCCTGAACCATACCAGGCCACATGCCCTCAACATGGGGGGTGCTTTGGGGTGGGGGGCTCTGCCCCCCCACCCCAAAGCACCTTGTCCTCATCTTGGTGCCTACATTGTGCCCCTACTCGTTCACCAAAAAGTGTCAAAAATAAATAAAATACACACACAGCTTTTGACAATTCCTTTATTAAAAATAAAAAAACAATGCCCCCGATGTAGATCCATCATTAATCACTATGCCCGCCGCACGGGCAGACCTGAAAAAAGAAAAAAAAACCTCCGCTTGCAATGAAGGCTCCCTACCGACTGTCTGCTCTGCCGTCTGCCAGTTCTTAAATAGGTAAGGGGCTGAGCCACCTGGTGATTGCACCACGTGATATCACGACCCAGGGGTGGTGCCTCCAGGTGATCTACATCAGGGGACATTTTTTTTAATGACATTTAATAACGAAATTGTCAAAGACTGTGTGTGTGTTTTTATTTCTTTTTGACACTTTTTTTTTACTCATTCACATTGGGGGGGGGGCGGGATCTGGGGGCCGCCTTTTTAAAGGGCCTGGTATGGATTGGGGGGGGGGGGGCACGCCGTTTTTTAGCACAGTTTTGTATTGCTGGCAATGGTTTTTTTTTTTTTTTCAAGAAAGCTTGCAGCTGGGAAAATCAATTTAAATGTCATTTTTTTTCTTTATATATGTCAGTTTTGCTGCAGCGGGTTCTATATACGGTACAGATGTGCTACTTTACAGGTAGATTAAGGGGAACCCTCAGGCACTATATTTAACCACTTGAGGTCCGCGCTATAGCCAAATGACGGCTACAGCGCTGACTTGATTTTCCGGGAGGCCGTCATAGGACGTCCTCCCCTTTGCGCGCTCCCCTGCACCCCCAGCAGGGCACGCGCGGCACGCACTGTGATCACCGAGTCACCGAGACTCGGGTGATCACCGCTCCGAATAAGGGTCGATCCCGGCCCCTTACCACGTGATCAGCTGTCAGCCAATGACAGCTGATCACGTGTGTAAACAAAAGTTCGGTAAACCGATCACTGTCATATGTTTAAGGGACATCAGCCCCGAAGAGGAAGGAGGCACATCTGCCTCCTCCTCTGCCTCCTCTATGCCAATCAGTACCCCTGCCAGTGCCACCTGCCAGTGCCCACCAGTGCCACCTATCAATGCCCATAAGTGCCACTTATCAATGCCCACAAGTGCAACCTATCAATGCCCACCAGTGGTGACAATCAGTGCCACCTAGCAGTACTGCCTTTCACTGTAACCTACCAGTGACGATCAGTGCCCATCACTGCCACCCATCAGTACCCATCACTGCCACCTATCGGTGCCCATCACTGCTGGCTATCAGTGCCACCTATTAGTGCCACTTCTCAGTGCCTACCAATGCCACCTATCAATGCCCTTCACTGCCACTCATCAGTGCCACCTCTCAGTGTCACCTCTCAGTGCACACCAGTGCTGCCTATCAGTGCCCATCAGTGCTGCCCCATTGGTGCCCATCAGTGCAGCCCATCGGTGCCCATCAGTGCAGCCTCATCAGCGTACATCAATGAAGGAGAAAAATTACCTGTTTCCAAATTTTATAACAAAATATAAAAAAAATATATTTTTTTATAAATTCTGCCTTTTTACCTCTTTTTAACAAAAAATAAAAACCGCAGAGGTGATCAAATACCACCAAAAAAGAGCTCTATTTGTGGGAAGAAAATGATAAAAATTACATTTGGGTACAGTGTTATATGACCAAGCAATTGTCATTCAAAGTGCGACAGCGCTAAAAGCTGAAAATTGGTCTGGACAGGAGGGAGGTTTAAGTGCCCAGTAAGCAATTGGTTAAAGGAATTTTTCATTTTTATTGTTTCAACAATCTGTTTTAAAAACATGTTTTGCATTAATACATATCCCCCAGGGCAGTACCTGGACCCCCATACCCTTTTTATGGCCAATAATTGCATATAAGCCTTCAAAATGGGGACTTTTGTTTTTTCAAGTTCGGGGTTCAAGGTTCGGGTCCGAACTTTTTCCATGTTTAGAAGTTCTGGTGCAAACCAAACCGGGGAGGTGTTGGACCCATCACTATTCCTTAACAATGATTCCATTGGTACCCATTTTTCACAATTCTCTTTAACTTTTTCTTATATGTGGGATCACCACCTACGACTTCATAAATTTCTCCATCCAACAAACTTCTGTTCATTTCCGTAAGGTAATCATCTTCTTTGAGCAGAATGACTCCTCCTCCCTTGTCTGCAGGGCATATTATGAGGTCCTTGCATTCGCAAAGAGACTTAATGCCCAGCTGAACATCCCTAACATCCTTTTCTTGCTGTTAATATGATCAAGCTCTTCCACGACTAGATTCCTAAAAACAGACAAGCAGTCCCCTTTGTTGCTTATTTTTTATCATATTTTATTATAATAATTTTATTTGGATAAATTGTTTGTTTTTCTGTACTGTATATGTATGAGCAGTTGAAAACAGCTATTTTTGCATACAATGGTAATTAAGTGCCTGTTATAATGTCCCACTATTGTTGACCACTAGAGGGAGCTCATTATTCTTTTGAGCAGTGGTTCTCAACCTTCTAGTGCCTTGACCCCTTGATAAAATTTCCCAAGTTGTGGGGACCCCTAACAGTACAATTATTTGTATTTTGTATTTGTATTTTTATATTTATTCAGCACCCAAGGCAAGACAAGTAATTTGCGCCCCTAACCAACGGACATTTAGCGATCCCTGAGTTCCTTCCACTCGTACAGTATAAAAAACCCTTATAGTACATTTTAGGATGTACCCCTTTTTCTCTTTGTTCTCCTTTCTTTCCCTTTTATCTCTCTCTATCCTAATTTCTTGTTTTTTTTCCCCCCATCCTTCTCTCTAGCCATCTTTCTTGTTCTTTCTCTTCTCCCTTTTTCTTTGTTTATCCCCCTTTCTTTGTTTGCTCTCCCTTTCATGTATTCTCTGTTTTTATTCCTTCTCTTACTCCTTGGTGGGGGGAATGGGATGAGTGGCAGTGATGGGGGGAGTTCTGATGAGCCAATTTAGGTGCTTTCGATCAAGGTCATCCGCTGATCTGAGAACTGTAGTGGGGACTTTTGATGGCAACTATAATCATAGGTAGTGTTACTCACTGTGTCTCTGGCTTCACTGTGTCTCTGACTTTGTGGTGTCTCGTAGCAGTGACACCTATGCCGAAATCAGGAGATAGGATCTCCTCCAGCCCCTCCCACTTCACATTCCTCACCAGTCAGCTGACCTCTAGTCTCTGCCCCCAGTCATGCTGTGAACTGAATGGGCGACTGCAAAGAGGCTGAGTGGGCGGCCGCAGGCTCCAGGAACAGCCAAGCTGGGCGGCCACAGGCTCCAGGGACAGCCATGCTTGCCGGCCGCAAAAAGGCTGGGAGATTGGTACGGGCTTCAGGAACAGCCTAGGATTTGGTGACCCCTTCAAATCATCATTTGACCCCCGAGGGGGTCCCGGCCCCCAGGTTGAGAACCACTGCCTTTGAGACTTAAATTGATTTTATTATTATTATTTTAATTTTTTTATATATCTTTTTATTGTTTAGGATCCAATTATTCGGTTGCCATTGGCTAAAGTGATTAATGGTTTGGGAATAAGATTTAAATTTAGAGTATTCTTCCATTGGTGCTTGATTACCCATTGTATTGCATTGTATATGACGCCTCAATGAGTGCTTTCTACAGGATGAACAGTTGAAATTGGAATTGCACTTCCTTGGAATTTGTTTTCCTTTTTCACACTGAATGATACCCCAGAGTTGAAACTGCTTACAGTCTGGGAAACTCACAAATGCCATACTAGGGGATCTCTTATCAAGCTAGGCGCCAGATGTAAAAAGGAACACCTCAAGAAATTTATCTCACTAATCCCACAAATCAAATCCAAAGAAGCGCGAAACATAAAAAGACAGAAGCAGCCAAACTGGTGGCGGAAATGACAACACTATGAGACCAAGTTGACTATCTGTTCCTGGTCAAAGTAAAAGTGAAAATGCTATACAGCAGACACATGAACTACTAATTTGGTAACAAATCTGGTAGGCTACCAATAGGATCCCTCAGAAACCCCTCCTCTCAGGTCTTTATTCCCTAAATTCTCTCTCCCCATGGACAAAAGTTAACTTAATCTTTGGAGATCTTGAACTGTTTTAAAGATTTCTACTCATCCTTATACAACTTTCAGCATCTTCTGCTTCATCTCCCACTGGATCAGAAGGACACCCTTATATTCCAGTATCTTGAAGAATCCACCCTCCCAAAACTGTTGTATTAGAAAACATTTCAACAATTATTGGTTTCTCATTCCACAAAGGAATATAACTGTATACTTAGGAGCAAATCTCTTCCTATGGATACTTCCTGTGCCCATGTCATGGTGATCCCAAAGCCTGATAAAGACCCCACGCTCTGTGCTAGCTACAGGTCGATCTCACCGCTCAACAAGGATTTAAAATTATTTGTGAAAATCCTGACTCTTTGGCTTCCTGCCCTACCTAAAGAAAGTAATTCACCTTCAACAGACTGGCTTTGCAATGTACAACACCTCCAGGGCCTTTAAATTAATTCACCTCTGCATTTCTAAATCTTTGCCTCTGCTGTCTACATATGCTGAAAAGGCATTCGATAGAGCGAACTGGAGGTTTATTGGGCACACACTTCATTACATTGGGATAGGGGTTAGGGGTTAATATGTTGAAATGGATTTATGCTCTATATGATCATCCATTAGCAGCTGTTAAAACAAATTAGTCTGTGTTTTCACTTTTCTTTGGCGAACTGCACCTGTCAAGGCTGCCCTCTCTCGCCACTCATTTTCATATTAATCTTAGAGCCCCTTCTAAGAAAGACATATCAGACTGAATCCCGTCATTAAGGGGATTGCAGGTGGCCAATTTCCAGCATAAAGTAGAAACATATGCTGACAATTTGCTTTTCTTTCTCACCCATCCAGAATTGCTGATTCCCAATCTACTCGGTGAGCTAGACTATTATTCTTAACTATCCAAGTACAAGTTAAGGTGGTTGTAGCACCCTCTAGTGCTAGAACAGGTGAAGGAAAATTTACTTGACTCATAGTAGTTGCATAATTCTGTTAATTGGGTCAAGGTTTAGATTCAGGTCAGGCAGACCAGGCCTCTAAAGCCTCCCCCTGGTTCTGGACGTTTCATGTGTATCACGACCCCCCTGGGGACTGCTTGGATTTACCTGTTCATCTGCACCGCCATGACCTTGTGAATATTCCAACTGACCTGACACTCTGGGTTCAGATATCTTTGCACCACCTTAAAGTAATAAGTCAGACAACTCAGTGCATTTATATTCTATTAGTGTTTACTGGAATAACTCAGAGAATATTGGTACACAGAGGAGGTAATAATACACTGAGCTCAGCAAAGGAATTCCTCTACAATTACACAAGTTAAGATAATTTGGTTGTAACAGTATATTATATACACGTATGTACAGAGAAATACCACTGGAGCATGACCTGAAAGGATAAGCAAGAGTTAAGCATTCATTTTGGCAAAATTTCTAAAGAGGGAACCCAGGCCGGCCTATTTAACCTTAAATCCTGAGAGATCAAGTTTAAAAAGAATGATATGAGAGCCCTTTAAGCAGTAATGACAGCAATGTCCACGTTGCAGGCCTGATGGTCTTCACCGGCAGTTGGAGCTCATTAACTATATCCAATAAGGTGCAGTAACAAGGTAATGGTATTTCTTGGAATGAATGAAGCTAAAGATGTCTATATACAGTGTTCAAAGATAGGTGCAGTAAAGTATTGCCAAGGTAAAGCTGTCTGAACACAGTATCCCAGTGAAGTAATAAGAAAAGGTTTGCAAAGGTGGGCAATTACCCTCTCACCAGTGGCGTATCCAAGGTATGGCAGATATGGCAAGTACAATGGACACCATGTGAAGGGGGCGCTCGAGAGTGGCTGGGCAGCAAGTCAGGTGCCCACAGTGTCCCAGAATGAAATGAGGACAAACAGCCAGTCAGCCACCCTAACAGCTGATTGCCGTAACTAGCTGCTAGGACCGCCCCGCTTGGGTGATGTCCAGTGATGTCACAAGCGGAGTCTCAGAGCGCGGTCCAGAGGAGCGAGGCATGTAGATAGCGCTGTACTCTAACTCCTACCACCTCCTCTCCTTCTCTGGCCACGACACCCGGAGTGACTTGCAGCCAGGGGACTTGTTCTCTCTGTGTGACTGACTGTGTCTCCCCCAGTCTCCACCCACCTCCTTCTCCGGGTCGGTGGGATTCTGCAGTGCTGACTAGGCTGTTCCTTGCTGGCTCGAATTCACAGCTGCCCCTGTCCTGCCCGCAGTGCAGCGGCAGTGCCCGGTGACTTCTCGTCCTCCCGCCCGTACCTGAGGGGCCCCCTGGCCCGGAACAGTGGACCACAACCGGCGCTCACACTCCCCAGTCCAGATTAGAAGGTGAGTAAATGGAATAGGATTGGGAGAAGGTGACATTACTGTCCCCAGGGGCGGGCCCTGGGGACAGTAATACATGAGGCTGACAAGTGGGGGACAGTAATACACAAGGCTGATAAGTGGGGGACAGTAATACATGAGGCTGACAAGTGGGAGACAGTAATACACGAGGCTGACAAGTGCGGGACAGTAATACACAAGGCTGACAAGTGGGGGACAGTAATACACGAGGCTGACAAGTGGGGGACAGTAATAAATGTAGCTGACAAGTGGGGGACAGTAATAAATGTAGCTGACAAGTGGGGGGTCGGGGGACAGTATTACTGTCCCCCTGACCCCCACTTTTCAGCCTCATGTATTAGTGTCCCCCACTTGTCAGCTTCATGTATTACTGTCACAGTATTACATAAAGCTGACAAGTGGGGGATATGAAGGTGACACAGGGGAACAATAACTGCGGGGACAGTAATGAAGAAGAAGGTGGCACAATTGGGGGGCAGTATTGAAGAAGGTGACACAAGTTGGGGACATTAATGAAGGTGACGCACGTTGGGGGCAGTAATGAAGGAGAAGGTGACACAAGTGGGGGACAGTAAAGATGCGGACAAGGGGGGATATGAAGGTAACACAGGGGAACAGCTGAGGGAATAGTAATGAAGGTGACACAGGGAACTGACGAGACGTTAATAAAAGTGACACACATGGAACTGAGAGGACATTGATGAAGGAGACAGAGAGAACTGAGGGGACACTAATAAAGGAGACATGCAGAGAACTGAGGGGACACTAAACAGGGTGAATTTGATTTAAATCAAGTTGATTTCAATTCAGATTCATATACCAAGCCTGCCAATGTTAACCTTCTTTTGAAAGTGCTAGTAGCCTGTCATGTTAAGCTCGATTATCTAATGTTCTCTGGAAGATGGGTTCCAAATGTTTTGACAGGGGCGCAGTTTCAGTGCTTGCCATAGGCGCCATTTTCACTAGATATGCCTCTGCCTCTCACCAATGACCAGGCTGATTCAATGCCTTCTGGATAGCAGCTCCCGGGAGCGACACCCTTGCAGCGGATCCGCTGTGATGACCTCCCCATGCAAAGCTCGAAGCATGGGTTGTCGGATGACTGAGATGGTGCTGGTCGTAATGTTGCATCCCACTTGGTGGGAGGCCGTGACCTCACCCTCCCTGCACAGAAAGGTCTGTCACGCATGAGGCCCAGGAGGAAGAGACCGTGAGGCGAGTCTCTGGCTTCTTTTATAGCTCCTCCCAGCAATCTCCCTGATGGTAGCAAAGATCCCTGGAATATGTAATCCAGGTGTATAGTCATGCGGAGCAATTTTCATTCTGAGGAACTACTAATCCCACAATCCCTTTGGTTTGGCTCACAAATATGATGTCAGTTAGTGATGCAGAGCATGCAGGACAACACGATATACAGAAACAATGGAGGATCACAGCACTTTACAATTGTAATCCACATTGCTACACATGGAAACTTCTAGAAGCTAGTTTGTGGGGGTATAGAGGAAGGGATCTGTATATTTATGATAGCCTGACTAATCCCCAGGCGGGAGGGGGATAGGCCCAAAAATATTGTGGAGCCTGGCCAGCAAGAAGGAGTTGGGTGGAAGATGGAGTGAGGAAGCTGAGGGGGGCTGAGGGGGGGCTCTGCCTCCAGGCTGGGAGCTGAGAGCTGAGAAGGACAGAAGGAACTGCCATCTCTTCTGAGAGACCCTGACCGGCATAGAAGGACCTGGACAACAGGAGGACTGTGCTGTAATATATTCTGAAGCAGCAGGATTTCTAGGAACAGTGTGAGTATCTCTACGCCCCCAAGGCCTATAAGGGAGAATTCTGCTAGATGTATGTTCTTGGCAAGTCTTCGGGGGACAATTTATTGCTTACCCAATCCCTTGGAATAAGATGCTATAGCCAGGTGGGCTGGTATTTTTAGCTATGGGGGTCAAGAGCTCCCACAAGTTGGGACTTTGCTAAAAATCCACTCAGGGGACACAGAGCTCCTAAAAGGGATTACTTTTGTCAAAGACCCTTGCTATCCTGGAGGGAATACAGTCAAGTATATGTCGTTTGCAGTGTGCTAGAGAAGGAAGTTGTCCTCATCTTGTTATTATTCAAGCTAAGTTGGGCATCCCATAACCCCTTTACCCTATCCAAGTTGAATTCCCTAATAAATCTTAAAAACTAAGTCCATTGACTGTTTCTTGTCTCTGCCTGAGAGTGGAAAATGCCTGTTGCCTGGCTGTGCAGGGACAGGGGGGCCTTAAAATCCAACAGCCCTCAAGAGGCTAGCGCTACATGGTACTAAACCCAAAACCAAAAATGTAATATATTGCTTACTGATCATTTGATGTGGTGTCTACTTTTGTTTTCTTTTTTAGATTTTTTTCACCTGGTGATCTGGCCAGTAACACACCTCCTGTATTAGAGTGCCTTGACTCGGAATGAAGGAGCACAGGGGCACCTATGGATCACAGCATTGTCAGTCTGGGGGGAACTCTACCTAACACCTTATAAGCAGTTACAGCTAACATTTTTTTACATCAATCTCAATCTCAAATTAGCTCAAAGCTTTAAGACACTCCACAAACAAAATTCCATGTAATTAAATGATGGCAATTCGCATAGGAGCATTCAGACGCCTATAGCTCAACAACTGGTGCTCCAAAAGCTACATGATCTACTTTTGAGACAGATTTGGGCATTTTTGGCCCCTTAGGATGGGAATGCCTGTAAGATCTGGAATCGTGTGTGTTTTTTAGCATTCGTTCTGTTTTTTTTTTTGAAGTTTTTTAGTCTGTAAGTACTGGTTTCTTTTTCCTAGTACATTCCAATGGCTAAAGCAAAAACAGCTCCCATATTTTAACACTTCTAAAATGTTTGTATATGGGAGTGCAAACATGTTAAAATAAAAACACCTGAAAATGCCTGAAAGTTGCTCTCAGTGCAGAAGAAAACGAACAGCAGGGCACTGAGGTCAGTATAAAATAAAAATCACGTTAATAAAATAAGCAGGACACTTACATTGAAGTTAACATGAAACAGCATGGATAGGGAACACCTAAGACCAAGCAGCTGTGATCAGTGTGAAGCATCACTGCTCAAACAGAGACCGGGGATGACAGGGCATCAGCCAGTGCCGAGACACGGTCATCTAGAGCTCAGGGTAAACATGCCAAATTGCAAACCCCACCCCCAAGATGTATAAGCGTTATGTGTCAGCAAAAATCCCCCACCCCAAAAAAATCAAGCACTAATCTGCATGCTTACCACTTAAGCATATATTCCCCCTCCTCCCAGTACAAATCCACCCCTCTACTGAAATTCCCTCCCTCCCAGCACAAATCTTTGCCCCCATCCCCCCAGCTCAAATCCTCTCTCCCCATATGCCCCCAGCACAACTCCCCCCCCCCCCCCCCCGGAAATACATCTCTCCCTCCTAGCACATATCCTTTATCCCTTAAATGTTCTCCCTGAGCACAAATCCCCCCACTCCAAATCCCCCTCAGTACAAATGCCCCTCCCTCAATTCCTCATCCTAGCACCCCCCCCCAAAGTTCCCCCCTAGTGCAAATACCCACCAACTAATCCCTAATAGCATGCATCCCCCTTTCAAAAAATGTCCTCTCCTAGCACGAATCCCTTCTGCCTTCTACCATATTACTTTTTCTACCACAAACCCCCTAAAACCCTGTCCAAGCACAAATCCTGCCCCCCCCCCCCAACACAAATCACCACTCCTAGCAAACCTCCCCAAATTTCCCCTCCTAAAACCTTTCCTACCCCCTTGCCACCCCCCAAATTCCTCCTCTCAACACAAATCCCCTCCCCAGATCTCCCCCGATTTCATGTTGCTCCCCCCCACCTCACATAGCACAATGTCCAGGGCAGCTGCTCCTCCTGCCCACCCCTTGTCCTGGCCCTGGTGCCAGCCAGCTCAAGGTATGGAAAGTAGCAGTAGCATTCTCAGTCGCACACGAGAATGACAGCTGTCAAAATGCCTTGTTGATGTCATGAGAGGGGGCGTGCATGATGCGTTTCCAGGGACTTCGCCCTCTTTTTTAAATACTTGGACAGTGAAGGTAAATAGAAACATAAAAAAGTGACGGCAGAAAAAAGACAGAGTAGGCTATCGCGTCTGCCCTTTTTTTTATTTGTTTGTTTGTTTGGCTTATGTAGCACCCTCTAGTGTGCTAGAAGGATAGTGTATGTTTTTTTTGTGAGAGCAGGTACATTTCCAGGCTTGGCTGGCAGCCAAGCCTGGATGTGTTTTGCTCTGGCTTGGGAGTGACTCAGAGTAGAGCTAGGTGACTCACAGGCAGCATCACCAAAACCTCCCACTTCTTTCTAGAATGTTCTTATGTTTTCTGGAAAGGAAGGGGGAAAGGGGAGGTGGAGCTGTCTGGGGTGTTCCGGGGAGCCCTGACCAATCCCCAACCTGGATTGGCAGGGGGCAGGCCTCCTTAAATACCCAGGGTCAGCCCAGCTGGGGGAGGAGTTGTTGGGGTGGAAGCTGGACATGGAGTGCTAGGCTGTCGGGGCCTTTGAGGAGTCTGGGCGGTGACCTTGGGCCTGGGGCTCAGGTGTGGACTGGACCCTTCTCGCAACACACGGATGTGTCCTGGACAAGTGGCACGGGAGCAAGAGAGGACAGCGGGAGAGTGCTGCCTGGCAAAGTCTTCAGGAGAGGAGCAACAGGTCACAGCCAAGAGGGCTGGTGAGTGACACACAGTCGGGAGAGGACTAAGGAGGCACGCCTGAGAGGACTGGGAGATTGTAGTCTGAGATGGGTGCAGAGCCAGTAGGATAAACTGGGGTGTTATGGGCAGAGAGGTTATGAGAGAGAGGCAGCTGCAGCCAGGAGGGCTGCCAGGGCCTGAATATGTGGTACTGGGCTCAGTAGCCACGTGGACAGCTAGCACTATGGACTACCATATTTTTGCTACACTAAAGGGGGCCGCGGTCCCTGCCTGAAAAGGGCATTCACCTTAGGCCTGGCTGAGCCAGTGTCAGACCTATAAATCAGTGCTAAGTGGTCCAGGAAGTACAAGCAAGTGATGTGCCGGAGGTGTTGAGGAGAGATAGTCTGTAAGCAAGTGATGTGCTGCAGTTGAAGACTGGAGTTGTATATACCGGAGGTGTATATAGTCGGTCCCATATATATTGTTCTGCAAATCAGTTTGGGCATCTTATGAATATCTCATCCCCATCCAAGTTTATTCCCCTTAATAAAAATAAAAACAAAGTTCAAGGACTGGTTTTCTGCCTAAGGCTGAATGAGAACTGTGTGCCTGGCTGGGCAGGGTGACAGATGGGTCACAACACCCAGCAGCCCTCAAGAGGGTACCGCTACACTTATAAAGCTGAAGGAGCAGGAAGGGGAGGAACATGGGAGGGAAAGGAAAGAAAAAGCCGAGCTGCTGCATAGAGCCAGAAGGGCGGGAGAGGGAGGAGAGGGGGAGGGGAGAGAAAAGCACAGAAGACATAGTTAAAGTGGTTGTAAACCCTTACAACACACTTTTTGCTACAGGTAAGCCTATAATAAGGCTTATCTGTAGCTACCCTGGATATCTCCTAAACCGTCATCGGCACATGCGCACTTAAGTAAACTGATTTAACAGCACGTACGTGCCGTTGCTTCAGTTAGATTGTGCCGTTACCGGCAGCTCCCGGGCGCATGCGCGGGTGTGATGTCATCGCGACTCCAGCCAATCACAGCACCGGAGCCCACGATACTCGGAAGTAACTCCAGGAGCGATGTCGCCGGCCGGAGCAGTGGACGAAGACCACTGCGGGGGCTTCAATCTAAGGTAAGAAATTCATAATGAGCTAGTATGATATGCATACTAGATCATTATGCCTTTGTCTTGCAGGTTTTTTTTTGGGTTTACAACCACTTTAACCCTTGGCTTGCATACGGCCAGTATCAGGTAATTCAATGTTACTACTGGGGACAGGGAGTGAGACAAGGAAATACAAATGCTGTTTTATGCTAACTTTAAAGCGGAGTTCCACACAAAAATGGAACTTCCGCTTTTCTGGTTCCTCTCCCCCTCCGGTGTCACATTTGGCACCTTTCAGGGGGGGGCGGGGAGCAGATACCTGTCTAATATAGGTACTTTGCTCCCACTTCTGGGCATAGATACCATCCGCGGGTATCTACACCACTTCCTCCTCCCACTGTCTTCTGGGATACACATGGGTCCCAGAACATAGCAGGGACCAGTGGGATAGCGCAGCGTGACTCGAGCATGCGC
The DNA here is from genome assembly GCA_037952835.1 of Lithobates septentrionalis. NCBI lineage: Eukaryota > Metazoa > Chordata > Amphibia > Anura > Ranidae > Lithobates > Lithobates septentrionalis. The sequence continues at coordinate 2,865,691 of JBBDGP010000648.1, read as the reverse complement.
AGTAGGGAGCCAGGAAGTAAAGCCGCGAGACTTCACTTACTGGCTACCTTATCGAGGATGTCGGCGGCAGCACCCGACAGCCGAGGGATAGATTGGCTTCGGGTGCCGACATCGCAGGCACCCTGGACAGGTAAGTGTCCTTATTTTAAAAGTCAGCAGCTGCAGTATTTGTAGCTGCCGACTTAAAAAAACATGTAAGTGTAAAAAATGTAATGTAATGTAAGTGTGCTGCTTATTTTAAAACCTCAGAGCCCTGCTGAGGTGATCCTGAGGTGATCCTACCCAGATCTTCTTCGGGAGCTGCAGAGGTTCCAGTCTCGGCCCCCTATCCTGTTCAGCCATCCATTCATCCATCCATCCATCGATTACTCGCTCATCCATAAGTGCAAATAAGAACAAAATGAATAAAGTGCACAATGTGAAGTGCACAATATAAGAGCACAATATATAATACACCAAAATAAAGTGCAAAGTGAAATGCCTCCCCAGATGAAGTCACGTGACGTAACGCGTAGGGAGTGGCCATAAGCAGACGTGTACCAGAAGTAACGTGAGAAGACGCTGTGAACGCCAATCTTTCTGTTTATTTGCCTGTCTTAATTGTTTTTAATGTAAAAGTCCATTTTTCAGCACCTTAATAAATGAATCCATAGTTTATCCCAACATACTACACTATTGGAGGCATTTTTCTCTTCTCTCTATCACTGCATTACCTGTATTACACCGGAGTATACTAGGACAGCTACATGGAGAAAAATAGAGATTGAGAAGAAGCCGCTAGGGCCATGGTTAATGTATGAGAATCTGACTGGGTTCTATCTGGATGCTGCAGAAAGACCAACTTACCGGGTGATATCTGTTGATGTTGATTTCTTCATATGTATGAGGTGCAAGTTCTGTGAGACCACTGCCATTAGGAGACCACCTGTGGAGTTGCTCATGAACTTTTCTTTTTTACCATTTCTGCACTTAGCCACCTTATATATATCCACCTCTTTGAACTGTATTCTCCTGGAAGGACTATTATTTATTGCCCCCATTCATTGCTCTTGTATTTTGCTCCTTTGTAGCTCACCCTAACGGTTGGAGCACCTATATGGGTGCACATCCTCTTGGAGACATTTCACTTTGCACTTTATTTTGGTGTATTATATATTGTGCTCTTATATTGTGCACTTCACATTGTGCACTTTATTAATTTGGTTCTTATTTGCACTTTATGTATTTGCACGTTGAGGAATTGTTTGTTATATATAGTGTTTTGGGTGATTTTATATGACTGCAGGAGATCACTTTATTATTTATTTTCAGTTTTGTGTATTGTGAACACTTTTAGGTTTTGCTGCTGGTTTTACACATTATAATCAGACATCTCTGTCATAAGACACAATTTTTATCTACTCAGAGTAGCACGAAGGACATTTTCACTCATTTCTTGTTTCTAGAATTACCTCTTCTGATCTGCTGTTGGAACTGCTATTCTGTGATAGATTGTTTAATTTCTGCTCTGCACAAGTACTTGCTTTCTTCGTAACTTGTGATTACCTACATATATCACTGCACTGATCACAAATATAACATTTCTGAACAATAATCTGTGCATCCATTACATTCAGACAGTGAGCAGCCTTTTCTTCCCCAAGATAAAGCTGATTTGCAACAGGGAGAGATATCTGCTAGAGCAAAATGCACAGTTAAGCCTTCTTTGAAGCTTTAAAGAGAATGACCAACAAACAAAGCAGAAATGCCTAATAATCTATCTAATCTGTGGAATAGGACTATGCAATGTATAACTAGTGCTGATAAAACATGTAATGACGCAAAGCAACTAAATATTAGTTGTGCAATTCGTTTGGTTACGAAACAAAATTCGGTCAACATTTTTGTTATTCAGAGATTTGGATGTATCTGAATTTCCAAATCACAAAAGTAAGTCATTTTAATAAATCTATAATAAACTATATCGAGTTCATCGACCCTCCTCCCCTCTTGGACTTCTTCAACACCGGCTGGTAGATTTGGAGACCAGGAGTCGGACACGATAGAACCCTGTGAAGATTTCTCCAAAGACTCTAGGGGGACATGCAGAGGACTTTCTAGAGGACTTCTACCTCGTTCCCCTAACAACCTAGGGATAGGAATATATATCCCCTAGTAGATTGTGATGCATCACTTCTCTTAATCCTCCCCCTCTTCCCTCCCGCCCATCCCCCATTCCCCTCCTTTTACCTCCCCACCTCTACCTCCACCCCTCTTTCCCCCATACCTTCCCATGGCTTCTTAGGCCTACTGTAAGAATAATTCTGCCCGCTGGCTTTGACTCACACAGTTTACAATGTTATAGTTGTTAATTGGTTTTCATCACAAGGTTATGAAAAGTATTTTATACAGGTTGACCAATTGGGTTGGCACTGACTGGGGTAGCAGTCATGCGCCTCCATCCATCCCACGATAATGGAATCCCCATTTTCGGGAGATGGACAGTTAGCCCCTTTTGAGGGCTACTATTGTTTAATGTTTTGCGTCATTGGGAGGCACTTTTCGCCCTCCCGATGCCGCAGGTCCTTTTTGGGCCACTTTGCACGACATCATCCGCACTCTCTTTTTCTCTGTTTTTCCTTTCTTCTGTTCTTCTCTTCTAACCCTGTCTTCTTTTGTGCCAGTCCACAGGTCATGCGGCTACGCTCCTCTCCTTCAGGTTCCAGGTCCTGCTTCACACCTCGAAAAGAAACTCTCCACAACAACCCAGAGGAGGTAAGAAATACTGACTCTCACATGCTTCCCCTACTCAGCCAATATGCCAAGTAACACCATGCCCCCTGCATTCTTTAAATTAACGTCACACAATGCCCAAGGTCTAAACTCAGCGGTAAAGAGGCGTAAATTATTCCAGTCTTATCATACACAAAAAATGGCGGTAGTCATGATCCAAGAAACACATTTCTCATCAAGATATAATCCGACATTTTTACATGCTCAATATCCCCTATTCTTCCTAGCTAAGGCGGAAGATAAGACCAGAGGTGTGGCAATACTATTTGCGAAAAACTGTAAATTGATGCCCAGTCTGGTGCACAGAGACCCAGAGGGTAGATTCATTATGGTAAAGGGTAAAATAGATGAGTGCTTATACTCGTTCATATCATATTACTCCCCCAACAAGGGTCAGAGGTGACTCTAATGTCGCTTTCGACCCTGGTCTAGATAAATCTTATCCTCTAACCGCACAATCAGTCCGCCCCACAAAAACAAGTTCTAAGATTGCAAAACTTATCTATCAACAAGGCTTAGCCGATATCTGGAGAGAACATAACCCCACAAAGAGAGATTTTACACATTATTCAAACCCACACGGAACATACTCCAGGATTGACCACATCCTCCTGTCAGCGATCCATATCCCTTATGTGGTCAAGGCCTATATTAAGGACACAGCCTTATCAGACCATGCCATGGTGGTCATCACCTTACGGGGCAGTTCCCACAAACCACCCACTACCCAGTGGAGACTCAATGACACTATCATTAATGACCCTATTTCAGTGATAGAGATTGAGAGGGAATTGAAAGATTACTTTTTGCGGAATGATGTGGAGGGAATCTCAGCGGAGACTCTATGGGCCGCTCATAAAGCTACCATACGGGGAAAACTCATTCAAATGCCTTCTCATCGGAAGAAAGAACAAATAGCGGAGATAGAGAAACTCGAGAGGGACTTCAAGGCCCTATGTAAACAACACAAAAGGGACCCTTCTAAGGTCCAAATAGCACAATTAGACACAGCCAGAATAGCTTTAAACTTAGCTCACACAGTAAGGGCCGAGAGATCCTTGAAATGGAATAATGCGAAATTCTACTTTCAGAGAGACAAGATGAGTACGCTTTTAGCAAGAAAGCTCTCTCCCAAATTCACTAGCTTCACACTCCCAAAACTCAGACTACAGGATGGCTCTACTACACTTAACCCTCCAAAAATTCTGCAAGCATTTCAGTCTTTTTATTCTAACCTATATCAGAAAAAATGACTCTATGACAGAATCTTCCATGAAAGCATTCCTAGATAATCTTAATATACCCACTCTAAGTAAAGACCATGTAGACCTCATGGAAGCACCCTTCTCCACAGAAGAAACATTAGCTGTAATTAAAAATTTAAAAGGGGGTTCAGCTCCCGGCCCCGATGGATTCTCCAATCAATATTACAAAACTTTTGCGAATACCTTAGCACCCCATATTACTAAATTCTTCAACTCCAAAAGGGCAGGGGCACCTCTAGAACCACAACTAAATATGGCTTTCATCTCTGTCATCCCCAAACCCGACAAGGATCCATCTTTAGTTGAGAACTACAGACCAATATCACTGATTAATAACGATTTGAAAATACTTACTAAAATCCTAGCTAACAGAATTAACTCCTTCATCAACCAATATATAAACAAAGACCAAGTAGGCTTTATACCAGGACGACAGGGCCCGGATCAAGTTAGAAGGGCAGTCGATATTGTCTCATTATTACAATCGGGTTGGGATGGAGGCCCACGACAGGAAGGTTTATTACTGTCGTTGGACCTTCAAAAGGCCTTCGACTCCCTGTCATGGTCATACCTATTCACAGTCCTGGGACGTTGGGGATTTGGGGAAAAGTTCATAAGTACCCTGAAAGCTCTATACTCCACTCCTAGTGCCAAGGTCAAACTACACGGGTTCTATTCGTATCCCATTCAAATAACCAGGGGTACCAGACAGGGGTGCCCCCTATCCCCTCTGATATTTGCACTGGCTATAGAGGTTCTGGCCATTGCAATCAGGTCTAACCAAAACATTAAAGGTGTGAAATGTGGTTCGCACACCCACAAGAGCGCCCTTTTTGCGGATGACATCCTTCTATTTGTCACATCCCCAACTACCTCTCTACCCAATATATGCAAACTCTTAAAAACATTTGGATTCTTGTCGGGTCTACGGGTCAACATGGACAAATCCCAGGCATTAAACATTTCACTTCAAGAGGCAGAAGTAGACAGGCTCAAGCCTTCATTCAAATTTAAATGGAGCGACTCATCAATCCGATATCTGGGAATAAACCTTACCCCCAAGTTTGAGCAGCTGTCATGAGCAGGTGTGACCAGAACCGTGTGATCTGCGACAGAGGACACCAAACGTATATAAGTGAAAATATATATTTATTAAGGAAAGTGAGTAATAAATAACAACCAACTCCAATATGACACAGTGCAATAACCAACCACAGACAGAGACCCACAAATAACAACAGACAGAAAAGTGCAATAAATGGGAAATACCAGGTTCATAAACAATAGCCAGGCCAGGGTCATACACAGCAGATCAGCAGATGGACAAGGGATGTTCCAGAGACATAAACGTAAGCCAGGCCAAGGTCATACACAGGGAGAGCAGCAGATGGGGTAAGGAACACAGGACAGGGAGAGGATGGATGGGTCAGACTGCAGGCAGGGATGCAAGGTAACAGGTGGGACAGGATAGGGTCTGAGACAGGGAGACAGGTTCAGGGCACAGGATCAGATCACAGGTTCAGGGCACAGGTTACAGGATCAGATAGCTTGCGGGTCAGGAGGCAATGACGAAGTCAAGGCAAACATGTAAATGTTTGCCGGGTATTTATAGGCCTGTGATTGGCCTCAAGTGACACCTGATTGTAGGAGGTACTGTCTGCTCCACACTGCCAGGATCCATCCGCTGGTGGACGCCAGTACTGCGGCCCAAAGATGATATACTATTAACAGGGAAAAGCTCTCCTGACAGTTCCAAACTGCCAGGAGACACCTGCTGGTGGACCTCAGTACTGCATGCCAAATAACAGGTCTTACCAGCGGATGGAACATTTCCTGACAGCAGCTTTTTCAAGCCAATTTCCCTCCCATGTTCCGCAAATTAGAATCTGACATCCTACAATATATCCTGGCTAGGTAGAATTCATTCTATCAAAATGACTTTATTGCCCAAGCTCCTCTATTTGTTTAGGTCGCTCCCGATAGACATTAGAAAACACCATCTCAAATCACTCCAAGGGAAGATCATAAAATTCATATGGGGTAAAAAAGGATACAGGCTAGCCCGCAATATTCTTTTTAGTCCCAAAACTAAGGGGGAACTAGGTCTGCCAGACCTATTAGCTACTACCAAGCAGCCAGACTGGCCCAACTCTCAATGGTATATTTCAGAGTTGAGAAACCCGATTAGATAAATATTGAGAGACAAGCTGTCCCGACACACACCATAGACTACCTCCTCTGGTGCTCCATGAAATCAAGGGCCTCCATTTTAGCTCCGGCATTGTCCCAATCCTTTAAATTATGGGACACCGTGAAACATTTACCAGCACTGACCTCAATCATCCACCCCCTAGACCACATTTTCCATAATCCCCGATTTGGACCGGGCATGGACATCAAGTCCATCCAATGGTGGCTGGACAAGGGGTTGTATCGTATTGGCCACTTTCTTACTCACTTGGGTCTGATTACGTTGAAGCACTGTATAGATAAACTTGAACTCCCAGGCTCAGAGAGATTTAGATTCATCCAGATCTCTCACTTCCTCTCCTCACTAATGAAGGGACAGGCGCACCCTTTGGAATTCACACATTATGAGCGCTGGTGCGGCCAAGCTTTAGACATAAAGGGGGGCATATCTCTCATATATGCGTCTCTTGTGGAACCTACCACCAAATTTTCTTACATGGAGGCGTGGGAGAGGGACCTGCAGGAGACCTGGAACCTGGAGGAGTGGCATCGGAGGGGAACTAGAGCCTTTCAAGGTATCTTAAATATTTCCTTAATAGAAGCTAACCTAAAAGTGTTAATGAGATGGTATCTAGTACCCTCCAGACTAGCGACTATGTTTTCTTCTGCTTCTCCGTTATGCTTCAGAGGTTGTCAAGCTCAGGGCTCCGTGATTCATATCTGGTGGGATTGTCCGAGATTAAGAGGTTTCTGGAACAAAATGTTCGCCATGATTCGAAAAGTCTTAGGTCTTCCTATTGCGAAATCTCCCCAAGTGGCATTACTCAATGCCCCAATTCCTAAGACAGCGAAACATTCACAAAAGTTGATATCCTTTATGTTGATAGGTGCTAAAACCACCATAGCTAAGGCATGGAAGCAACCCACAGTATCTTTCCAGGCAGCCAAAAGAAAGATTTTGTGGATCATGTTCCAAGAAAAACTGGTCAGTTCTATGACGGACACCACTAAATCATTCGAGGCAACATGGGAGCCCTGGGCTAGGCATATAGGCATTCCCCTTACCCCTGGTATACAAACGGTATGGACAAGCTAGTAAAAAACCGGACCGGGCACAACTGTATTCAACCATCCTAGCTTTCTATCTCTCTCTTCTTTCCTTCTTCTCTGTCCTTTCTTTCTGCTAATATAGTGATCTGAAATCACAACCGCAGTGTATCAGTAATATTTCCCTTACTAGTCCACAATGGAGTAGAATTTCTTAAGTCAACATAAGATTGTGAATAGTGAGTTGAAGAAATGGATTCAAAACGGATTATTACCAGTTAGATAGGAGCTGCTGGAGAGGACCGTTTACTCATCTAGCAGTCCCTATTTTTACCCCAGGGACTTTGGCAGGTCCTTGGGCGCGGGGCCAGTAGGGGTCCCGGGGTAGCCAAAACTCTTTCCCTGGAGATGGGGGGGCACCTGACACAGTGTGAACCCATTAGGGGTGTTGGGAGTGCCAACCCACTCAGGGAACATAAGATTCCGCTTTCCCTACTGCTCCAATAGCATTTATAAGTTGTTTTGAATGATTGTTTAATATTTTTGTATATTCCAAATGTTACTCCCTTATTTGTACGGGATTTGTCAGTATACCTTTGGATTTAATTACAATGTACTGCACTGCTCTTTAATAAAGCTTTTTTCAAAATAAAAAAAAAAAAAAAAAAAATTGGAAAATTTATTTGAATTGGTAAAGGAATTTGAGTTTGAAATGGAAGCATATTGCAATGAATACACTAAGGTATAAAAATAGAATACAATAAAACAGAATAGATTATCAAAGAATGGTAAAGAATATAAAATAAAATAATAAAATAGAATATAAGAGAACAGAATAGAATAGAACAGAAAGGAATTAAAAATATATTAAAACAGAAAATAAAAAAATAGAATAGAATGGAAAATAAAGAAATAGAAAGAATATAATAAAATAGAAAAGAATTGAATAGAAAATAATAGAATGGAATTACATATAAACAATATAGCCATCTTCCGAAATTCAAATTCTGAAATTTTAATTTTGAATTTCGAAAAGAATAGAATAGAATTAAATAAAAAGGACATAGCTGTGTTTCGAAATTAAACATTTGAATAATATAGCATTGAATAAGATAGAAATAATACAACAATCTTCCGAAATACGAGTTTCAATTTAGAATAAAATAGGATAGAATAGAAGGAATTTAGCCATTATCCAAAATTGTAGTTTTGAATTTAAAAATTTGAATTTCGAATAGAGTAGAAAAGAATAGAAAGAATATAGCTGTCTTCCGAAATTCAAATTTCAAAGAATAAAATAGAAAAGAAAAGAAAAAAATAGAATAGAATAAAAAGAATATAGCTGTCTTTGCAAATTCGAGTTTCGAATAGAATAGAACAAAATATAAAGACTATAGCCGCCTTCTGAAATTCAAATTTCCAATTTCAGTTTCTTATAGAATAGAATAAAATAGAAAGAATATAGCCATTTTCCAAAATTATAATTTTCAATCTGAATTTGAATCCATTAGAAAAACTTGAATCCAGTCAAAAACACATTTAGGCGCTTATCTCTTTAAAGGAATAGTTCACCATTACCACAAAACTGCCTATGCAGGCAAGGGTTGTCTTTAGATAAAAAGACATTGCGCAGCTCTGACTAAAGTTGAATAATGCTCTTGCTATAGGTTTAGGTCATTTACATACCTTATGAAGCCTGACTGGAATACTCCCTGGATGTTGCTAAGTACTGCCAGGATGTTGCTAAGTGAGGCTTATGCCGCGTACACACGGTCGGACTTTCCAGCATACTTGGTCCGGCGGACCAGAGTCTGCCGGACAATCCGCCCGTGTGTGGGTGCCGGCGGACTTTTCCGGCGGACTTCTTCCCAAAAGCCCGCCGGACCTAGATTTGAAACATGTTTTAAATCTTTCCGTCGGACTCAGTTTCGGGCGGAAAGTCCGCTCGTGTGTGCGCTGGTCCGACGGAAAGCCCGCTCGTGTGTATGCTGGTCCGACGGACCAGATACAACACGAGGGCAGGGTATTGCATCTCGCGCTTGCTGCAGTAGGAAAAACAAATTTTCCTATTGCGGCGAGCGCGGGGCATACCAGGCCCTTAGGTCTGGTATGGATTTTAAAGGGAAGCCCCTACGCCGTAAAAACGGCGTGGGGTCCCCCCTAAAATCCATACCAGACCCCGATCCGAGCATGCAGCCTGGCCGGTCAGGAAAGGGGGTGGTGACGAGCGAGCGCCCCCCCCCCTCCTGAACCGTACCAGGCCGCATGCCCTCAACATGGGGGGTGGGTGCTTTGGGGGAGGGGGCGCCCTGCGGGGCCCCCCCACCCCAAAGCACCTTGTCCCCATGTTGATGAGGACAAGGGCCTCTTCCCGACAACCCTGGCCGTTGGTTGTCGGGGTCTGCGGGCGGGGGGCTTATCGGAATCTGGGAGCCCCCTTTAATAAGGGGGCCCCCAGATCCCGGCCCCCCCACCCTATGTGAATGAGTATGGGGTACATGGTACCCCTACCCATTCACCTAGGGAAAAAGTGTAAGTAATAAAATACACTACACAGGTTTTTAAAATATTTTATTAAACAGCTCCGGGGGGGGTCTTCCTCCGGCTTCAGGGGTCTTCTTCCGGCTTCGGGGGTCCCTCCGCTTCATCTTCTCCCGGCGTCCGGTTGGTTCTTCTCCGCTCTCTTCTCCCGGTGTTCCAGTTCTTCGGCCGGCTCCTCTGCTGTCTTCAGGTAGCTCTCTTGCCAGCAGAGGTCCGGACTTCTGGGCTTCTTGTCTTCTGGGCTTCTTCTCTTCTCTTCTCTTCTCCAGATGTTGACACGACGCTCTCTCCGGCTGGACTGCTCTCCGAGGGCTGCGTTGTGACTTATATAGGCGGAGACCCCGCCCCCTTTTGATGTCACAGTCCCTGGGCATGCTGGGACTGTGACGTTTTAGGGGGCGTGGTCACTGGGTGATGTTGACCACGCCCCCTAAAACGTCACAGTCCCAGCATGCCCAGGGACTGTGACATCAAAAGGGGGCGGGGTCTCTGCCTATATAAGTCACAACGCAGCCCTCGGAGAGCAGTCCAGCCAGAGAGAGCGTCGTGTCAACATCTGGAGAAGAGAAGAGAAGAGAAGAAGCCCAGAAGACCAGAAGCGCAGAAGCCCAGAAGTCCGGACCTCTGCTGGCAAGAGAGCTACCTGAAGACAGCAGAGGAGCCGGCCGAAGAACTGGAACACCGGGAGAAGATGAAGCGGAGGGACCCCCGAAGCCGGAAGAAGACCCCCGAAGCCAGAGGAAGACCCCCCCCGGAGCTGTTTAATAAAATATTTTAAAAACCTGTGTAGTGTATTTTATTACTTACACTTTTTCCCTAGGTGAATGGGTAGGGGTACCATGTACCCCATACTCATTCACATAGGGTGGGGGGGCCGGGATCTAGGGGCCCCCTTATTAAAGGGGGCTCCCAGTTTCCGATAAGCCCCCCGCCCGCAGACCCCGACAACCAATGGCCAGGGTTGTCGGGAAGAGGCCCTTGTCCTCATCAACATGGGGACAAGGTGCTTTGGGGTGGGACCCGCAGGGCGCCCCCCTCCCCCAAAGCACCCACCCCCCATGTTGAGGGCATGCGGCCTGGTACGGTTCAGGAGGGGGGGGGGCGCTCGCTCGTCCCCACCCCCTTTCCTGACCGGCCAGGCTGCATGCTCGGATCGGGGTCTGGTATGGATTTTAGGGGGGACCCCACGCCGTTTTTTCGGCGTAGCGGGGTTCCCTTTATAATCCATACCAGACCTAAGGACCTGGTATGCCCCGTGACGGGGCTCGCAAGGTGTCAATCTCGCCGATAAAAGCGACAAGATTGACATCCTTTTCCAGTCCCGTCGCACCTGAGTCACGTTCAAAATGAATGGACTTGTCCGTGTGTGGGCAAGTCCGTTCATTCTGAAAGTCCGCCGTAACTCCGGCGAAAGTCCGTCGGAAAGACGGGCGGACTTAGCCCGCCGGAAAGTCCGGGCGTGTGTGGGCAAGTCCGTCCGTTTTAAAGTCCGGCGCACCTGGCGGACAAAGTCCGTCGGAAAGTGTGCTGGACCAAGTAGGATAGAAAGTCCGACCATGTGTACGCAGCATTAGTCATCACTGCTCACCTCCACCATCACAGGAGTGAGCTCTCAAATGCTGAGTTCAAAGCTACTGCATCAGGGGAGAGAAAGGGTACGTGAGGAGGTTTGAATCACAGAAAGATCAATCTTGAATCAATCCAGAAGAGAATGTGAAACTGAGAGGTGAGGAATGAGTCACCTGCAAACTGTGGGAAGAACACAGCCCAGGGTTGCCACCTGTCCAGGATTCACCAGGACTGTCCGCTTTTTGAATCATGTGTTCAGTGAATTTAGTCCGCCTGAAACCCAGACACATTATTCAGACAGGGCTGTGGCTCCCCAAATAACCAAGATAGTCACATAAAAATCTGTTGTCATCTTGGAGCTGTGGGCGGCTGTCTGGGGACAGGTACGTCATTATTGGGGGGTGGGGCGATGATGTCAGCAAGAGCTATTTGGCTATGCGCACTGTTCACCATGGTGCACTACACGTGCTACATTACTACTATCCTTGGGCCACCCAAAGGTGTTCCAGGTCTTTTATAACACTATAGTATATAATATGAGAAAAAAATTGCCCTGCACTGCTAAAGTGTTCAGGTTTGGCTTGGAGAAAAGGTGGCAACCCTAACGCAGCCTCAGGTGATTGATTACAAATGTACAAATGAACAGTTCCAGTTTCAGACACTATTAAATATACTGGCAGATGAACACTTTTTCAATGTTAAAGGGGATCTCCATGAAATATCTGTGAAAACAGCTGATGGAATGTAAGTGGAATGTGTTAATTATACCTACCTTTCATATACAACCCACCTAAAACTGTGCTGGGAGCATGTAGGCAGGTGCAGTCTACTTTATCCACTGTAGGTGGCGCTTTTCCACAGCAGCACTGAGGTTGGAGACAAATTCAAGAGGAACATGGTTCCTCTTTGGTTTCCTCGGTCACTGGGGAAGCTATCCCATTGGATGCTGCCACCCCATGGGATTCTAGCAGCCCTCTTGTGTCAGGTAGAGCCTTTTTAAGGCCCTGGGGCTCCCAGGTTTGGTGCACATTTTACAAGTGGGTAGGGACAGGTACCCCACCTGGTAGGGGCAGGACTAGCAGTAGGGAAAGTTTTTCACAAGGAGGGAAAGTTTAGGGCTCACAATTTCTCTGGACAACTTCCTGCTTGGGCACAAGACGGCCAGGCCGAAACTTCCTGCCCATCTCAACAGGCGCTGTCAGTTCGGATGAACTCTGCTCTCTGCATGTTGTTGGAACTGTGAATGTTCCCGGGCGGGCTGCCTTCCCACTAGGTTATTTGTTAACTGTCTTTGCATTTTTTCAATACAAGTTCTTTACTCGCTATCCCCTACTCTTGCTACCTTCAGGCGACCCCTGAAAACTCATCTCTTCAGGGAAGCCTATCACATCTCCAACTAACCTTTTACCCCTTCCATCAGCTCATTCCCAACAGTTACAACCTTTTGTACCACCTGCCCCACCCTATTAGATTGTAAGCTATTGTGAGCAGGACCCTGTTAATCCTCTAGTATTTTATTGTATTATAACTGTATTGTCTCCCTTTTATATTGTAAAGCGCTGTTGGCACTATATAAATCCTGTATAATAATAATAATAATACTCGCACTTGGACTATGTGTGTTATTACCACCACACCATGCTGTACCCCACCTACAAGCACAGTGGCACTGTTAGCTCAGTGGTTACTGTTTGTGCACTTTCATCTTCAGGTCCTTACTATGTGCTAAATGGAAATATCTGTTGCAAATGGCAATCATATAGACTTCTACTGCCACAACTATTTTCATTAAAATGATAAAAGAGGCCAGAGGTAGAAATCAAGAACTTTGCATAGAAACATGGAAATCTATGTTCCCTTTAACATCATTTGCAGTACGATGCTGCCATATTTAAAAGTAAAATTTCTGCTCAACAACAGAAAGCACAAGATAATTTATTCGCCACAAAAGTCAATTCTGAGCCCCTTCTCCGATTTAGTATTACTTTGCTATTCCCAATGCCTCCTGACTTCATATATATAGCTTACCAACTGTAATTTAAACATTAAAATGACTGTTTTAGTGGTTACTAAGGACACTCACAATGAACATTAGGTGGTGATTAGTTGCATTTACCCATAAAGTTATGGAAAGTCTGACCCCACAATAAACAATGAAACTATATCAGAGTGGCAAATACCTGGCCTTTGTGGCTTATAAAGGTTGAATTTTTTGCTAATTGTATTGGAAGTTCAAAGTTTGTAAACCTTGTAGTGAGTGACGTCTATGGGTGGTGGATCTTGTTATTCAGATGTGCCTATTTGTAGGGCTAACAATCAAGCCACTGTCAACACAAAAAGCATGGGAAGCTAGGCACTACCATGGCTGACAATTCCAAAATTAAAAAAATAAACTGATAAAAAAAAAAATCCCTACCAAGAATTGCCAGTTTTCCCTAACATCTCCAACACATAGGGGGTTATTTACTAAAGGCAAATCCACTTTGCACTGCAAGTGCAAAGTACAAGTGCAAAGTGCACTTGAAATTGCACTGAAAGTGCACTTGGAAGTGCAGTCGCTGTAGATCCGAGGGGGACATGCAAGGAAAATAAAAAACAGCATTTTAGCTTGCACATGATTGGATAATAAAATCAGCAGAGCTTCTCCTCATTTCAGTTCTACCCCTCAGATTTATAGCGACTGCACTTCCAAGTGCACTTTCAGTGCAATTTCAAGTGCACTTTGCACTTGTAGTTTGCACTTGTAGTGCAAAGTGGATTTGCCTTTCGTAAATAACCCCCATAGTGAAATAATGGCTTCTGTGAACCCACCCTTTTACAGAAAGGGGACTATCTATTCCTACAAATTATTGCATTTTGTGACCAGTGAAAAGGCTATTCACTGCATTGTAAGTTGTTCCCTATTTCTAGTGCCAAACACTGCTGTGTTCCGCACCACTCCTGTTCCCCTCACGAATCCTTCTTGTGTTGTACACTTTGATTTTATGTCTAAAAGAAACACTCTTTAAAGAAGAGTTCCACCCCCACTCATATCCAGCCACCCATTGGCTCCTGGGATATGAGTGTAATCAATCCCAAGAGGCAATGAGCAGCCTCCACTTCTCTTTCCATAGCCGTGCTTTGTACGCAATGCCCATACACAAGATCAGGAAAGGCATGCTGGGTAGCCAGCAGCACTGTATCCCGGAAGGAGCAACGAGTGGCCTTCAGATGCCCATGCTGAAGATGGGAGCGCGCTCGCTGAGGAAAGCAAAGTGAGTTTTTTACACAACAATCTCATAAGAAAAACTACATTTAGCACAAATGCCAAAATGTATTAAAAGAAAATTAAAAAAAGGCTGGCACTCCGCTTTAAAGGATAAGTTCACCTTTAGTAACATATTGTATGTTACACCCGTATTCAGGTTGTAACATGTAACATAGAGGCTAGCACTTTGCTAGCCTTTATCTGGCCCTAGGGGCATTATTCTCCTTGCTGATACAAAATCTGGTGCAGCTTTGCAAAGAAACCAATCAACTTTCAGGTTTTATTGTCAAAGCTTAACTGAACTAGCTGAAGTTAGAAGCTGATTGGCTTCCATGCACAGCTGCACCCGATTTTGCACTCTCCAGTTTTAGTAAATTACCCACACGCCTCCCATTGACACCAACTACGGGGCACTATTCTTCCTACTGACACCAATGAAAGGGGAATTATTCCTCCCACTGATACCAACAATGAGCTACTATTCCTCCCACTACCAATGATTGAGTACTATTCTTCCCAATGCCACTAATTATGGGGCACTATTCTTCTCACTAACACCAATGATGGGGCACTATTCCTCCCACTGACACCAATGATGGGGTACTATTGATCTTTTATTAAAAGAATCAAGCAACCAATTTTATACAAAAGTAAAAAACAAAACCATAGTACAAAACTTCAACAGAAATCCAAGGAATACACATCCATGTTCAGAATATATACAATATATACATAATCCACTACCAAAATTATTTACATAAAGCAGCAGAGAGGGCCTAAGAGGCACAACCCATCACCTATGTACGCAGCCATTTATCAAAAATTAATCCAAAAAAAAATAGTAATCTAGGGTGATAAGAGACAGAGAGCCACACCCGGGAAAGAGACTCCTGGCAGTCAGGGAGGCTTGAAACCCCTCCACACCTTCAACCAAGCCCCCTGACTCCGCTTGTCTCTCTCAAGCACCCGAATCTTCTCCACCTCATGCAAAATGTCATACACCACCACCTGAACAGGAAGGATTTTACGCCGAATGCAGACCTGACACCGTGCGTTCCAAGTGAAATAACGGACTACTAGGCTAACTAGAAAAAGTGTATCTAAACAAAAAACCCCACCAGTATTGAATGCTCCGTACACCCACTCAGCATAACCCAGCCTGGAGAGGAAAGGAACACCGAGGGCCCGCCCCACCTGTTTGTACACCTCTATGTTAAAAGGGCAATGAAGCAGAAAATGGTCCATAGTCTCCTCCTCACCTGCACACTCCTCCCGAGGACAGCTACGATCCACCCCACTGCGGAATTTCAAATTGCCCCTAACATAGAGTCTCCCATGGAAGCACAACCAGGCCAGATCCCTGAATTTAGGGGGTACTCTGTCCAAATTAATAAGTCTTAACCCTGCCCTCAAAACTGGGCCTGGGCAATCCCTTAAGGCCAGTGGGTCATGAAAGACTTCGCTCAAGACTCGACTCATAAGGACTTTCCTCGGAACCGATCTGAGATCTTCAGCCGACAATCGCCACTGCCGTAGTAACTTCAGGCACGGAGCGACATAGGCTGGTAGCTGACCACGATGACCCCTGAGATTCTTCACTTGGCCACCTTCTTCCCAAAGTCGTAGAAAAGGCCTAAACCAAGATCTAAATATGCCTGCCCATCCAGGAGGTTCCACTGCAAGCATATTACCAATATTAAACTTGAGAAAAAGCAGTGAAAAGAAAAGAACTGGGTTGACCATACCTAAGCCACCCTCCCTCCTGGATAGATAGGTGACATTCCTCTTGATGGGGTTCAGTCTGTTCCCCCACAACATCTGGAAGAACACACTACTGACCCTAGCATAGAGAGACACTGGCAAGATGCAGACAAAGCTGACATACAAGAAGATCGGAATCAGGTAAGTCTTAATCAGATCAACCCTTTCCCTCATAGATAACTTCCATCTCTTCCAGCTGACCACCTTAGTATTGGCAATTTCCAGTCTGCCTTCCCAGTTTTTGAGGCCATAATCGCCAGGTCCAAATTCAATGCCTAAAATCTTAATTCTTTCCTGGGGCACTGGAAAGGTGTCCGGGAGATCAAACCCCTCACCTTCCTTTCCCATCCAGAAAACTTCACTCTTTTCCTGATTGATCTTGGAGCCTGATGCTTCAGAATACCGTGATGTCAGAGAGACCACCTCCTCTGCTTCATCCGCCCCAGTGACAATCACCGACACATCGTCCGCATAGGCAACAACCCTCAAAGGCGGCTCACCCGGAAGCCCCACTGGCACCCCACACAACATGCCGCTCTCTAGCCTCCTGATGAAGGGGTCGATTGCAAACACATAGAGCAGGGGACTCAGGGGACAACCCTGGCGCACCCCGGAGCCAACCCCAAAGGACTGCCCAACCCAACCATTAACAAGAGGAAAGCTCTCTGCCCCCTCATACAAGACTTTTAACCAATCGACAAAACCACCCGGCAGACCGTACTTACTAAGGAGCAACCACAGGTACTCATGGTTAACACGATCAAAAGCCTTTGCCTGATCCAATGTCAGCAAATACTTTCCCCAGCCTGCAGCCCTGCACCGCTCCAAGGCCTCCCGGACAGCTAAAACTGCTGTGAAGGTGCACCTACCCTGGACCGAACAGTGCTGATGGCGAGAAAGCAAAGACTCTGCTACTGACGATAGGCGCCAGAAAATGATCTTTGCCAGTATCTTTCTATCGACATTAAGAAGGCTGATGGGGCGCCAATTCTCAACCATCGAAGGATCTTTACCCTTTGAAAGAAGAATCACAGCTGAGTGCCTCATGGAAGAGGGAAGTACCCCCTCAGCAAGGCAACTGTTAAAAACCTCTACCAAATGTGGGGCCAGAATAGACTTAAAAGCTTTGTAAAACTCAGCCGTCAAGCCATCCGGTCCAGGTGACTTTTTGATGGCAAGCTGTTCAATTGCCCTTATCACCTCTTCAACTGTGATCTCCTCTGTCAAATTCATCAATGGGACATCTTCATCATTTAGACCTGGAGTAGAGTCCAAAAAGCTTTCCATCTTGTCACGGTCAAGCTCTTTCCTCCCAAGAAGGTCAGCATAAAAGGACCTCACGACCTCCAGAATCCCTGACCTGGACTTTGTCAAGGAACCTGTACTGTCCTTAAGGCCAACGATCGTTTTAACAGCTACACCTTGTTTGCAGTTCTGGTAAGGGTCAGGCGAGTGGTACTTCCCATAGTCCCTCTCCAGAACCAAAGAGGCATGCCGGTCATATTGACACTTCCTGAGAAGGAGTTTCACTTCGGAGATTGCCCCAGGATCTCCTCCTCTCGAGACAAGAATATCCAGCTTCCTCCGTAAACGTTGGTAGGTCATGTATTTATTAAACTGCTTTCTATTGGCTAGGCCCCTGAAGAATCCAGCAATCCTCTTTTTGGTCAGCTCCCACCACTCAGCCTTGCTGCTACAAAAGTCCAGGATGGTCACCTGTGCCTGAAAGAATTCCTCAAAGGATTGTCTAACATGTTCTTCCTTGAGTAGAGTCGAATTCAATCTCCAGATGCCCTTGCCCCTCTGAGGGGCGTCTGAAGCATTCAGGACCACAGATAGCATACAGTGATCAGAGAACTCTACTGCCTGCACCACTGGGGGTGAGAAAGCAGAGGTCTCCTTCAAAAAAAACCTATCTATTCTACTCTGACTATTACCTCGATGAAAGGTGAACCCAGTGTCATCCGGGAGGTGCTTAATGTGCACATCCACAAGACCAGCATCCCTAACCATACTATTTAAAAAAACGCTATCATATCCCAGCCTGTCCTTGAAGTCCTTCCTGTCCTTGGGCCTAGTTACTGTATTAAAGTCACCTCCAAAGACCACTTGCCGGGATGTAAAAAGAAATGGCTTGATCCTTGTAAAAAGGCATTTCCTGTCCCACTTTGTGTGCGGTCCATAAACATTAATTAGGCGCAGGTCCTGCCCTCCCACAAGGACGTCTAAGACCATACATCTCCCAATCTCCACCTCAAAAACCCGCCGGACAGTTACCATGCCGGTTTTAAACAACACCGCCACACCGCCGTAAGGCTCGGCCGCAAGAGACCAGTAAGATGGACCATACCTCCACTCTCTCTTGGCCATATGAATATCTGCCAAGGAGGTGAGCCTAGTCTCTTGCAAAAATAAAATTTCAGCATCTAATTGGCTGAACAAAAAGAAGGCCATAGAACGAGCTCTTACTGACTTAATGCTGGCGACATTTATTGTCACCACTTTTAACGGAGGGGGAACCGCCATTTGGGTTATTGGGTGGATTGCTTCTTAGCTCCCCTCTGCTGCTCATCACCAGAAGCCTCTCTCTTTCTTGAGGCCGCCTCAAACTCCATTTCGGAATCAGAACTTCGCTCCGAAGAAGCTCCAGATGAAGAGATATCCCAATTAGAGGACCTATAACGGTTGGAGACAGGCACTGGAGCCTGTTCTGTCCTCACCACCTGCTTCTTCCGCTTCTCAACCTTCCTTCTCTGTTCCAGGTACTGCAGGTCAGCTTCAGAGATGCCCTCATCTCCTGTTTTTTTCTTTGGAGTCTCTACAGAAGACTCCTTTACAGAGGAAGAAGCGACCTTTTTAGTACCCACTACCACTCCTGGTGGGGGGGGTGCTCCCTTTGAATCAGACTTAGGAGGGGTAGACTCCTGGGGGGTAACTGACTCAGGGGGCACAGACTTGGAAGGTTCTGACACAAGAGGAGGGGATACAGTAGGCTGGGGGGACACAGAGACAGATACAGAAGGAATACTTACAGACACAGGAGGGGTGGCCACAGGAACTGGGGAGGGATCCTGAGCAGGACCAGGGGAGACGGTCACCCCAGAGGAGGATGGTACACCAGGGGCCTCACCCTCCATCCTGTCCAGCCTTGACATGTCATCAATTACCTCCTTCTCCATATTGTGCCAGGCTTCAGGACACCTGCTGTAGGGGTGGCCAAGGCGCAGGCACAGGTTGCACCTGATCATCTCGGTGCAGTCCTTAGCCATATGACCCTGACCCCGACACACTGAACATATCAAGGCTGAACAGGAAGAGCTCAAATGCCCCTTTTCTCCACAGCGGTGACACAGCTTCGGCTGACCAGGGTAGAAAATAGTCATCCTATCCCTCCCTATAAAAGCTGAGGAGGGCAGGTGACGGACAACATTCCCATCCCTGGCCAACCTGACTGTAACCGACCAACCCCCAGTCCAGATGTTATGCTCATCAAGGATTTTGCTGGGCTTAGTCAAAACCTCACCATAGTTCCTTAACCAGACCTCTAGGTCCCGAGCAGGAACACTCTCATTAGTGAGTATGATGGTTATCTTTTTCACCGTTGACCTTTGCGAAACCGCAACTGGGGCCAGACCTTCCCATTCAGGTCTTGACCTGCACCGAGCCTCATATCGCTCCCAGAACAGGTCAAGACCCTCTGGCCTGGTGAAACTAATGGTATAATCCCGTGTCCCAGCTACATGTATTAGAGCATACAGGTCATTTGCCCCAAAACCCATCTCTAAAATCAAATCCACCACTGCACGCCGTGCTGGAGGGATCGCACCACCTTCCCATTTGAGAATTACCACATTTCTTCTCGGACCCCCAGCAGAAGCCAGAGACCCAAGACCAGATCCCGGGGTGCCCAAAGTGGTAGGCTGCAGGGGGAAACCCCGCTTGGGGGCAGAGCTACCAGGAGCAGAGCGTACCACCTGAGCAAACGTGGGTTTATCAGGGCCAAGGCCCCACACTGAAGTTACAGCAGTCTGTACATTACTATTATTATTCACTACTTGAACGGAGTTGGTAGGACTGTCCATCACACTTGTACTGGGACCATTGTTCATCACACTTGTACTGGGATGATTTTTATCAGTCACACAAATATCCACATTCTTATCAGGAATAGTCACAGTTTCTGCTGCAATGCCAGCTGTCTCCTGAAGCTGTGCTGTAGAGTCTTCAGCAGGTTTGGGGCAAACAGCTTCAGATTCAGCTAAATGGGGGTTAATAGGCTCTGCTGAATGTTGCAGTTCATCTGCAGGAATGTCATTTTTTAAATGCAAACTTTGCTGTACTGCAGCATCAGCAGGCACAGCATTGCTACACATAGGACTAGCAGTCTGATTGTCACTGGGTACATTGTCAGTATCAGTCACAAAAACTGTTTTATGCACCACATGGGGCTTGACGGGCTTTACCTTGTCAGGCACATTATCTGTTATGTCCTCCTCATGGAACACCAGCTGATCACCCCGCAAAGGAGACTCCATTGCCTGGATTACCTTGAGCATGCCTCCTGAGTCCTGGGAAGGCATGGGGCTGCTTACCTCTCCCTGAGGGGACAGGGGGTCTGAACTGGGGGTCTCCTCCTCCACCTCCATCTTTGTCATCCTGGCAAACCTTCTGTCATTGCAGAATTTTTCTTTGAAGGGCCCATCTCTGCCTTCCATCATGGCCACAATGGTCTCCTGGTGTTCCACCCGGACCTTGGCCAGTTGGATCTCCGGATCCATGGATCCACGTTTCTGGCTATGTAAGCCCTCACGCTGCCTTCTCAAGCGCTTCACCTCGGCTCTGAGCTTGTACAGCTTGTCTCTTTCTCTATTCAGGACTTTAATCCCGGCCACCACTCGCTCCCGGATGGCCTCTGAGCCTTCATCTTCACCAGGGGTAGAGAGATCCCCAGCCATGGCTTGTGCAGGAGCAGGCATGTTACCTGATGGCCCAGGAGATGGCTGGGAGCTTCCAGCAGGAGAGGCCCTGCTGGCCTCCATGGCTTCCCCAGAAAGGGGCCAGGAGAGCTGGGATAGATTTCCTCACCAGTCCCCTCTCACACAGATCAGCAGCAGCTCCAGAGACAGCCTCCTCCTGACACACCTGTGCTCCAATGATGGGTGGGGCACTATTCCTTCCACTGACACCAATGATGGGGTACTATTCCTCCCACTGACACCAATAGCCCCCCCCCCCCAAAGTCTTAACTGTCCCTTTGTTTAAAATGTTTGGAGACCCCTTCCTCTTTGTGACAGTGGATGGGGGATCCTCTCCTCGCACTTGCTGTCACAATTCAAAAACAGCATGGCTGTGTGAGGCTCCACCCACACAGCTGCATCATTCATAAACAGAGTTCTGATGGCTTGCAGTTCTCATTGAACTGCGAGAGCACTTGTGAGCGCCCTATTAGTCCATTGATTACTCCTGCTCTTCAGTAACTGTCTACCCATACAGGAGGTACAGGCAGACAGCTGCAGGAGCAGGACATTGTACCTACAATCTGCTGATTGTGGGTGCAATGCTCTGCAAGCTCCTAAGAAGAAATAACTAAATGCACATTTTTTTACCTGCAGAAAATTAACATTTATTTATTTATTTATTTATTTTTTGTTTTATAAAAGTGAATGTATCCTTTAAATCAATAGACTTTATTTATTGGACTTTAGTTTATACAGCCAAGGATCAGCATCACACGTGGGCATTACGTAAGGAAGTCTGCATACAGATGCAGCTTGCCCAAGAATGTCCATTCCTCCAAGCTAACATCCACCCTTTTTGATGTTTCTTTTACTCCTCCCAAGAACCAGCCCACTGCTTGCATCAGGGCTAGGGGCTCTTGAGGGGAGTACTGAGGCAGACTGCTGGGATATTTTCGGGAAACTATGTAGTGCCCACCGTCAGTGCCTTCCACCAGTGAGTATGTGCCTGTACTTTATAGAGAAGGTCAAAGACTCAATGATGACCTTAAAAAATGTATTAGCAGGTTAAAGAGGGTTAAAAGTGGGTACCAAGAAGAGAAAAACAAAAGCAGATTAAATTTCAGCTTTCAAGAAATGTAATGTTTTTTTGTAGACTAAAGTAATGCATGACAGATTTTTATATTTTTACACAATCTGACATGTTTGTAATTCCTTACACAGTAACAGGATTTGTTGGCAAAGCACATGTTTTTGGCACTAGCAACTTGTAAATACCAGGGGACTATGTCTTGCGGTTTACTGACAATTTACCACTTGCCACATATGGCAGTACAAGTTCATGCACTTTCTAAGTCAAACACTAGCAAGGATTTCTACATTTGTAGACATGTAATAATCTGTAACATTGTATACTATAATATCCCCACACTGAAAAAAAAATGTTCATAGACTTATTGAGCATAATTATTCAATTAGTAAAAGTCTTTGCAAAAAACAATAGTGATATAAAAAAGCAGGAACCAATAGAATGCACTAGGGATTAGATTCAGTACACATTTAGGATTTTTAATGTAAAGTTTAAAAAAACAATTAGGGACTATAGCTGAAAGAGCATCATGACAAACCTATCAAAGTATATAATTTTTCCATTCTATGATTCAGTCTGAAGAACAACTAAATTGCTGATTGGCTGGCAAGGTTTATCCTTTATGACTTATCATGGAAAGACTCACTTCTGTTTGCTGTTATAAACATGAAACTTTCAAACAAGTACCAGCTTAGAGGAGACAAATTACTATTTAAAGGACAAAGCATAAGTAAATAATGGTATATCCACAAAGAAAGAGGCATGTCACTACAGACATATATAAAGTTATTCATCACTGCATAGTGCTGTTTAAAGTGTGACTTTGGGTTTTTACAACTTTGCGTAAAAGTGCTCATAGACATTATTCACCACATACCACTTACCACACAGTCGTATGCCTGGTAGCAATGTGCAACCTCTGTAGACACCTCCTGGCTAAGGATGAGCTCCGGCGTGTTCGCATGCTGCACGTGCCAGGAAGTCGGCACTGCACAACGCCAATCATAAGCAGTGAGACATTTCCCGATGTGCGGCTACAGAACGCTCATCCTTACTCCTGGCTATGAAAGCTCTCATTATGCTCCCCATGTGCTCCACCCATGTGTCCAATGGTAAGAATGTTCACCTGATGACTGAATCTTCTGGTTACCAATTCTTGTCCATGGGTAGCTTTGGATTGGATAAATAAATAATTATTTCTTCAGTGTACTCTCACAATTTGTTACCTAAGACTGCACATAAAATATTACTCAAGTATAGGGCAGGGGCTTTCTGTTAATATATTGAAGGGGTTTTCCTATTGTAACAAGAAATTTGAAAAGCTGTGTACTACTACCTACCAATACAGACCAGTAGGGATGAGCTTCGTGTTCGAGTCGAACCCATGTTCGACTCGAACATCGGCTGTTCGGTCGTTCGCCGAATTGCGAACGATATGGGCCGTTCGCGCCAAATTCGTGTGGCGCGTCACGGCCCATAATTCACTGCGGCATCGCAGTGCATTGCTGGCTGATGATTGGCCAAGCATGCACTATGACCCGCATGCTTGGCCAATCACAGCGCCGTCAGTAGAGAGAGCTGTAATTGGCCAAAGCCAGGGTGGCTTTGGCCAATTATGACTCAGGGGATTTAGTACACACCCCACACTATATAAGGCCGCCTGCACGGCGGCCCTGTGTAGTGTGTGTTCCGGTGTGCTGAGAGATAGAGAGAGAGAGAGACAGTGTCATTTGATTTGAGTTAGATAGATTAGGCAGAACAGTCAGTCAGTTAGCTGCACTTACAGTGTATTGTGTATATATATGCATCCCAGGTGTTGCATATATATATATACACTGTATTCAGTTTAGCTAGATCCGTTCCTGTTATCTTCTATCTAGACTATTTACATTTAGTGCAGTGTGTCCTGCTCACAGTGTTCAGCTAGATCCGTTCCTGCTATTTACATTCAGTGCAGTGCGTCCTGCTCACAGTGTTCAGCTAGATCCGTTCCTGGTATTTACATTTAGTGCAGTGCGTCCTGCTCACAGTGTTCAGCTAGATCCGTTCCTGCTATTTACATTCAGTGCAGTGCGTCCTGCTCACAGTGTTCAGCTAGATCCGTTCCTGCTATTTACATTCAGTGCAGTGCGTCCTGCTCACAGTGTTCAGCTAGATCCGTTCCTGGTATTTACATTTAGTGCAGTGCGTCCTGCTCACAGTGTTCAGCTACATCCGTTCCTGCTATTTACATTCAGTGCAGTGCGTCCTGCTCACAGTGTTCAGCTAGATCCGTTCCTGCTATTTACATTCAGTGCAGTGCGTCCTGCTCACAGTGTTCAGCTAGATCCGTTCCTGCTATTTACATTCAGTGCAGTGCGTCCTGCTCACAGTGTTCAGCTAGATCCGTTCCTGCTATTTACATTCAGTGCAGTGCGTCCTGCTCACAGTGTTCAGCTAGATCCGTTCCTGGTATTTACATTTAGTGCAGTGCGTCCTGCTCACAGTGTTCAGCTAGATCCGTTCCTGCTATTTACATTCAGTGCAGTGCGTCCTGCTCACAGTGTTCAGCTAGATCCGTTCCTGCTATATACATTTAGTGCAGTACGTCCTGCTCACAGTGTTCAGCTAGATCCGTTCCTGTTATCTTCCTACTGACAGGCAGGCTTGTCTGGTTACAGTATATAAAGCTACCTGAAGAAAATTACAGGTGTTCTTTTTGATCCTATTAGTACCACGGTCAGGCAGCTAGACTATTTACATTTAGTACAGTGTGTCCTGCTCACAGTGTTCAGCTAGATCCGTTCCTGCTATTTACATTCAGTGCAGTGCATCCTGCTCACAGTGTTCAGCTAGATCCGTTCCTGGTATTTACATTTAGTGCAGTGCGTCCTGCTCACAGTGTTCAGCTAGATCCGTTCCTGCTATTTACATTCAGTGCAGTGCGTCCTGCTCACAGTGTTCAGCTAGATCCGTTCCTGCTATATACATTTAGTGCAGTACGTCCTGCTCACAGTGTTCAGCTAGATCCGTTCCTGTTATCTTCCTACTGACAGGCAGGCTTGTCTGGTTACAGTATATAAAGCTACCTTAAGAAAATTACAGGTGTTCTTTTTGATCCTATTAGTACCACGGTCAGGCAGCTAGACTATTTACATTTAGTACAGTGCGTCCTGCTCACAGTGTTCAGCTAGATCCGTTCCTGTTATCTTCCTACTGACAGGCAGGCTTGTCTGGTTACAGTATATAAAGCTACCTGAAGAAAATTACAGGTGTTCTTTTTGATCCTATTAGTACCACGGTCAGGCAGCTAGACTATTTACATTTAGTACAGTGTGTCCTGCTCACAGTGTTCAGCTAGATCCGTTCCTGTTATCTTCCTACTGACAGGCAGGCTTGTCTGGTTACAGTATATAAAGCTACCTTAAGAAAATTACAGGTGTTCTTTTTGATCCTATTAGTACCACGGTCAGGCAGCTAGACTATTTACATTTAGTACAGTGTGTCCTGCTCACAGTGTTCAGCTAGATCCGTTCCTGTTATCTTCCTACTGACAGGCAGGCTTGTCTGGTTACAGTATATAAAGCTACCTTAAGAAAATTACAGGTGTTCTTTTTGATCCTATTAGTACCACGGTCAGGCAGCTAGACTATTTACATTTAGTACAGTGCGTCCTGCTCACAGTGTTCAGCTAGATCCGTTCCTGCTATATACATTTAGTGCAGTACGTCCTGCTCACAGTGTTCAGCTAGATCCGTTCCTGTTATCTTCCTACTGACAGGCAGGCTTGTCTGGTTACAGTATATAAAGCTACCTGAAGAAAATTACAGGTGTTCTATCCCAGCTTAGTGCAGCTACAGGCCATTAGTATGTCTGGAAGGCCAAGAAGGAGAGGCAGACAGTCACAAGCCAATAAGAGAGGGCAAGCAGGCTCTGTGTCTAGTGCTGGTCGTGGAGACGGTGCATCCTCATCAGCACGTGGCCATGGGACACGCTTGGCCTTTTTTTCGGCAGCTGGCCGTGTTGAGCCGCAACATGCGGAAGACTTGGTCGAGTGGATGACCAAGCCGTCCTCATCCTCCTCATCCTCTCTCACCCATGCCCAGGGTGCTTTGTCTGGCAAAGCAGCGGCCTCTTCCCTCAGCTCAATGTCATCAGTGACTCCTTCCCTAGCTCCACCATGTCCTCATGAGGATTCCCTCGAACTGTTTGACCACAGTGTTGGGTACATGCTCCAGGAGGATGCCCAGCGTTTGGAAGGCTCTGATGATGATACTGAGCTCAATGAAGGCAGTAACATGAGCACGGACAGAGGGGGTGCCCAAGAAGGACAGCAATCTGGCAGTCATGCTCCCCCTGCTGCAGCATACTGCCAGGTTTGCTCCAGTGATGAGGAGGGAGGGGATGATGAGGTCACTGACTCAACGTGGGTGCCTGATAGGAGAGAGGAGGAGGAGGTGGCACATCACCAACTAGGCAGGATGCCCTCCAGGGGCCAGCCTAAGGGCAGCACATTGACTGCATCACACCCCAAAGCTCCACATGTGCAGGGCGCTGCAGTCTCTGCGCGTTATTCAAAAAGTTCTTTGGTGTGGGCCTTTTTTGAGACGAGTGCATCAGATCGCACCGCTGCTATTTGCAACATATGTCTCAAGCGTATCTCGCGTGGCCAAAACATCTCCCGCTTGGGTACCACATGCTTGACCAGACATATGTTGACCTGCCATGCAGTTCGTTGGCAAGCGTATCTAAAAGACCCACACCAAAGAACAAAGACGATCTCTCCTTGCTCCTCATCAGCTGAGATTTCCAACCCCACTAGACCTTCAGTCCTCTCTGAGACCTGCAGTGAGAGGAATGAAGGTGTAGAATTAGGTGTGTCACAGCCAAGTACTTGTGGGCAATCTGCTTTTGGTACACCGACGTCAGATTGTACCAGGCAAATTTCCCTGCCCCAGCTGCTGCACCGCCGAAAGAAGTTTGCTCCCAGCCATCCACATGCCCAGCGGTTGAATGCTAGCTTGGCAAAATTGCTAGCACTTCAACTGCTGCCTTTTCAGTTGGTAGACTCTGCCCCCTTCCGTGAGTTTGTGGAATGTGCGGTTCCTCAGTGGCAGGTACCCAAACGCCACTTTTTCTCACGGAAGGCGATTCCGGCTCTCTACCGGCATGTGGAAGGCAATGTCCATGCCTCGCTGGACAGGGCGGTCAGCGGTAAGGTGCATATTACCGCTGACTCATGGTCCAGCAGGCATGGACAGGGACGTTACTTAAGTTTCACGGCGCATTGGGTGACTCTGCTGGCAGCTGGGAAGGATGCAGGACAAGGTGCAGTAGTGTTGGAGGTTGTTCCGCCACCACGCCTCCAAAATGCTGATTGTGACACACCTCTCTCCTCCACCCCCTCCTCTTCTTCTTCCTCCATGGCCTCTTCCTCGGAACCAGCGGTGCTCCGTAGGCGTTCAAGGGGCTACGCAAGTACGCAGGCCAAAAGATGCCATGCGGTGCTTGAGCTGGTGTGCTTGGGGGACAGGAGCCACACTGGGGCAGAGGTTCTGTCAGCTCTGCAGGGGCAGGTTCAGAGGTGGTTGACGCCACGCCAACTTAAGGCAGGAATGGTGGTTTGCGACAATGGCACCAACCTCCTCTCTGCCCTCCGACAGGGACAACTGACCCATGTGCCCTGTTTGGCTCACGTCCTTAACTTGGTGGTGCTTCGGTTCTTGGGCAGGTACCCGGGCTTACAGGATGTCCTGAGGCAGGCCAGGAAAGTCTCTGTGCATTTCCGCCGGTCATATAATGCCAGTGCTCGGCTGACGGACCTCCAAAAGGAGTTTAACCTGCCCAAGAACCGCCTAATCTGTGACATGCCCACCAGGTGGAACTCGACGTTGGCCATGCTGCAGCGGCTGCACACGCAGCAGAGGGCCATCAATGAGTACCTGTGCGACTATGGCACCAGGACAGGGTCAGGGGACCTTGGTTTTTTTTCCCCACGCCAGTGGGCCATGATCAGGGATGCATGCACTGTCCTGTCACCATTCGAGGAGGCCACGAGGATGGTGAGCACTGACAGTGCATGCATCAGTGACACTGTCCCCCTTGTCCACCTGTTGGAGCACACGCTGCGTGGAATAATGGACAGGGCACTTGAGGCAGAACAGAGGCAGGAAGAGGAGGACTTCCTTAGCTCTCAAGGCCCCCTTTATCCAGACAGTGTTCCTGCGTGCCCGCCGATCACACAGGAAGAGGACGAGGAGGAGGAGGAGGAGGAGGAGGAAGATTGTGTCAGTATGGAGGTGGAGCCTGGCACTCAGCATCAGCAGTCTTTAAGGGATCAGTCCCAAGGAACACATGGACTTGTACGTGGCTGGGAGGAGGTGGCTGCGGACGTTGTTGTCCTTAGTGACCCAGAGGACTCCGGACCGAATGCCTCAGCAAACCTACGCTGCATGGCCTCCCTGATCCTGCAAAGCCTGCGTAAGGATCCTCGTATTCGTGGTATCAAGGAGAAGGACCAATACTGGCTGGCAACCCTCCTTGATCCACGTTACAAGGGTAAGGTTGCGGACCTTATCTTGCCATCGCAGAGGGAGCAGAGGATGAAACATCTTCGGGAGGCCTTGCAGAAAGGTCTGTGCAACGCGTTCCCAGAGACTGGGAGGTTACAAACTCCTGTTTCTGGACAACGTGTTGCTGAGGCTTCGGTCAGTCAAAGAAGGAGCGGTGGAGAAGGTGGCCGTCTGACCGATGCGTTCAGACAATTTTTTGGTCCGCAGCCCCAAGGTATGATCGGTTCCAGCAACCATCGCCAGCGTCTGTTTTACATGGTGCAGGAATACCTAGGGGCAAGATCAGACTTGGACACCTTTCCCACCGAAAATCCTCTGGGTTACTGGGTCTTGAGGATGGATCACTGGCCAGAGCTTGCACAGTATGCAATTGAGCTACTGGCCTGTCCTGCATCCAGCGTTCTTTCGGAACGCACATTCAGTGCTGCTGGAGGCGTGGTAACCGATCACAGGGTGCGTCTGTCCACCGACTCGGTCGATCGGCTGACCTTCATAAAAATGAATCAGTCTTGGATCACCACCAGCTACCAAGCACCTGATGCAGATGTAACCGAATAATTTTTTTTGAAATCTCAGATCCCTTCAAAGACTGCCTATGCTGATGCTGAGTGACTATCCCTGAGTAATTATCCTCTTCCTCCTCAATCATCACGCTGATAGCTTGTAAGAACATTTTTGGTTCTGGGCACCACCAC
The DNA here is from genome assembly GCA_037952835.1 of Lithobates septentrionalis. Taxonomy (NCBI): domain Eukaryota; kingdom Metazoa; phylum Chordata; class Amphibia; order Anura; family Ranidae; genus Lithobates; species Lithobates septentrionalis. Next base: position 2,836,008 of record JBBDGP010000648.1, on the reverse strand, counting down.
CAGTGCCTAAGGCACAATTTTTCAGCCCCTGTTTAACAGGGGCGTGTAATTACAATTTTTGATGCAATACTTTGCAGCAGGGCTTGTTCCTGCGTTTCAACTAGAGTGTCTGTGAGGGGTTGCAGTGTTGTGGCACCAGCACCAGTGCCTAAGACCCAATTTTTCTGCCCCTGTCTAACAGGGGCGTGTAATTACAATTTTTGATGCAATACTTTGCAGCAGGGCTCGTTCCTGCGTTCCAACTAGAGTGTCTGTGAGGGGTTGCAGTGTTGTGGCACCAGCACCAGTGCCTAAGGCCTAATTTTTCAGCTCCTGTTCAACAGGGGCATGTAATTACAATTCTTGATCTAATATTTCACAGCAGGGCCCTGTGAGGGCTTACAGTGTTTTGGCCACAGCAACACCTAAGGCCCAAATTTCTGCTGAGTATATAGGGCAGGACCCTACCTTCAAACATCTAACTTACAAACGACTCCTACTTGCAAACGGTAGGAGACAACAGGAAGTGAGATGAAATCTACCCCTAAGGAAGGGAAATTCTCTCCTGTAAGAGTTAATATGGGAAAACAATTTCTCCTTTCCACTGATGCTTTCCAATCCTTGTTCCACAAAAAAACCCAAATTTTCAAAAAACATTTTTCATTGGGACAAAAAAGTGAGGTGAAATCTTCTGAAGAGGAGGAAAGACGCAAAACAAATGTCACAGGGGTGATAACCCTTCCCTATGTTTTCCAAAAAGCTTAGAAAAGATTTTTTGGCTGGAGCTAAACACATTAAAAATGTTCAAAATTACAAACAGATTCTACTTAACAACAAACCTACAGTCCCTGTCTTGTTTGCACCGCCTGTATACTGCTGTTCAGAGTATATAGGGCCTGGTGGCCCCACACCTTTCCTTATTTTAATTTGGGTGTGGGGTTCCCCTTAATATCCATACAAGACCCAAAGGGCCTGGTAATGGACTGGGGGGTACCCATGCCGTTTGTCTCACTGATTTTCATCCATATTGCCATGACCCGACATGACATTAAACCCGCAAGCAGTTTTAAATGAGATTTTTTCCTTTAAAAATGACATTTGGTGCAGGGACTGTTCTAAACATGGGAAACACGCGTCACTTTACAGGCATACTATAGACACCCCCCAGGTACGATATTTAAAGGAATATTTCACTTTTTTTTTTTTACTTTAAGCATCATTAAAATCACTGCTCCCGAAAAAACGGCCGTTTTTAAAAGTTTTTTTTGCATTGATACATGTCCCCTGGGGTAGGACCCGGGTCCCCAAACCCTTTTTAGGACAATACCATGCAAATTAGCCTTTAAAATAAGCACTTTTGATTTCGAACGTTCGAGTCCCATAGACGTCAATGGGGTTCTAACGTTCGTGCGAACTTGCGGTCCGTTCGCGGGTTCTGGTGCGAACCGAACCGGGGGGTGTTCGGCTCATCCCTACAGACCAGCAGGAGTCTTAGTACTCAGACCCCCATTGGTCAGCTGCTTGGAGGCTTCAAGGTCACAGCTACTAAACTAGAGGCTGCAAACAGCTGCTCGCTGGGTGTTCTAAGTGATTAAATACAACCAGCCCGCAATGAGGGGTAAGTGAAGTGGCTTTTCATTTAATGCTATTACTTTGGGTTTTCAGCACTCCATTGTCATAACAACACCACTGCTCTGGCCCTCAGGCTTAGGGTCTCTGTCTGATCTTTCACAGGGAATTCTCAAACTTTCTGTATACAGCTGCCCCTTTGGCTGCTCCCTTGCAGGCACATATACTTCTAAAAGAGGGTGGATCCCTAAACTCTAGTCCTCTTCTTTACAAAAACTCACACCCCATTGTGCTGGTCTCTGGCAAAAACTGGACCCATAATTGGAGACTTCATCCCTCCCAAGTAGAGATAAGCTCCAGCATGTTCAGATGCTCTACAGAACCCACGTGGCCAAGCCTGCATGCAAGCTGTCACCTGTAATGAAGCAAATAACTGTAGCAGGGTCATTCCCCACCCAGCAGCTGCACATATTCAAGGGACATGTATACCTATGGGCTCAGCCACATGAGTTCATCAGAGCATCTAAATAAACCCAAGCTCATCTCATCTCTACTCCCAAGTCTATACAAAGCCCCAGGGCTCCATTTGTAACTAAATACAGCAACATAACTGCGGGGTACAGAGGTACAGGGGATGTTGTGAGCATTCAGGATCTCCATTGTAGCTAAGGAAACATGAAACCATCTTTACTTTTTCCTTTTTGGAGGTTGAAACAGTAAAAAAAATATCTTTACATATAAAACAGGCACTGTGCATCCTGCAATAGCACGTTTTAGTATTTTTTAGTAAAATATTCACATGACTCAAGGAGCACAAGCTAAAAAAATCAAAAGCAGTTTTCCTTTCAGTGTCTAAGCACAGCAACTGTTTATTTTTGCCACGTTTTGCCATGTAAACATCGTCAGGAATTTGCTAATTACCAAGTTGGGCTAACTTTGAATATTGTTATTATCACTTCTCTTCACTTACTTTAGTGGCTGAGTAGGAATTGACCATTGACCCATATGCAACTGACTATCTAAGTAAAGGTCAGAGCAGTTGGGAAAATAGGGAATGCATAATCTGTTTAATATGTTAAACACTAAAAATGTATTCCGATAAATATTCATATTGAATATGAATATTTTATATTTATCACAGGATGACATTTTTCCTTTGCAGTAAATATTCTGAAAAGACCTCAACAGCAGGAGCTCGAATCACACACACACACACACACACGGTCGTATGAGTCATAGAAGAGACACACCCCTCCCTTTCTGTTCTGCACACAGAGCCCTTTCTAGATTTTCAGATAGGTTAAAAAAAGTCAGAATATAGGCAACCATTGCTAGGCTTGACCAGGGTAGATAAGATGTCCAACCTTCATATGACTGCCACCATTATCATGCCCCACTTAACATTACCTACAATTAACGAGACCACACTTGAGCTGGAGTATAACTGGCCATAGCAGCCTTTTATTCACAAATATCTAATATTTATATATAACATTTTAACCATAACAAAAACCTCAAAATATCAGTTGCTCCCCCCGGTGGTCTTTGACGGCACTTCCCAAAATAACACTTCCACACTGCGGGCCTTTTTTTCCATACTAGGCCTCAAGCCGTGTCATACCAGCTCAGAGACAAACCCATTACCCGCAGTGCCACCATTACCATCTTCCAGTTAACCCGTGTTAACTGAATACACCAGGAGCCCATACCACCGATGGGTCCCCCACACTTCCATCTCATAGGTTATCTTGCCACCATCAAAGACCACCACTGCCACCGCCAACAAGGGTGACCCCTTACCCTTGGGAGCTACTCCACACTCTCAAAGCCCGCTGGATCCCATCCTGCAGCCCCAGGGACCAGAGATCAATACCCACTGCCGACAGGTGAACCCCATCCCTTCGGAGATAAAGCCCAACATCCCTCTCCAATTCCCTATGGCGGATCACCAAACCCCCATTACGAATTACGAATCGGCCCACCATTTTATTAACTTTAATCCGGGTTTTATTTAGTCTATCTACCGACCTTGCCAACCACCAGGTCGTCCTTGCCACAATATCGGACCAAACGACCAACGTACCAGGAAAGGCCGTTCTTATACGTAGGAAGTCAAACTTGATGTCCTTGATGAGCTCCCGAATAGAACAACCCCCCAGGTGATTCCCACTGACATGGAGCACCAAAATGTCTGGTGGCCTGTCCAGACGTGCAAAGTGATGCCCTTCTGGCACCACTCTACTCCACAGCATGCCCGGCCGGCCCAACCAACGGATAAATGCCTCCCCTCTGGGAATCCTCACCTGCCTGCCTTCAGGCCTAACGTCTGCTTGCCTGGCCCCCCAACACATTGGAGTGGCCCAAGATCCAAAAGAGGTGCATCTGGCTTCCACCTGCAAGAAAGGAAGAAAAAACCACAGGATAACTATGGTACAACAACACAGAATACTCACTCAACTCAATAACCTTAATACATGCATGCTCGGCAACAAACCACCCCCCCCTTTTCCTTCATATTCAGGTCCCAGCCCTACTCAACCACCAAATGCGGTCGGATGTAGGTCCGGAATCTCCCTGATTCCCATCGACCGATCCGTTTTACAGCCGCCTCGTCCAACCCGCATCTTGTGGCCTCTGTTGCTGCCCCAATGCGTAAGGAGTGCGAAGCATACTGTGAGCAATCCAAACCCACTGCTTTTAGGCATTTTTTTTAAATGGACACGAACTGGAACTTAGACAACGGGGACCAGTCTTTGTGCACTAGCAAAACCCCATCCGAAATCGGGCAAACTCCCAGGAAATCCACACAGGAGAGTACGGTAAAGAAAACAGCCGTACTTTTACCCCTTTGCCACCTTGGTCCGTCTTGGACTGGCGTAGCAATACCTGAATGCTAACCCCTAAGCAGACCACATCCTGAGCACACAAACCCCCGGAACCCTCATGGATGGGCTGAACAGCTCACTAATCCTGAAGGCTCCAAAAAAAGCCAGCAAAAAAGCTGCTTTAAACAAGGACACCTCGTATGCTGATGTTATTATTATTATTATTATTATACAGGATTTATATAGCACCAACAGTTTACGCATCGCTTTACAATATAAAAAGTAGACAATACAGTTATAATACAATGAAATACAAGAGGATTAAGAGGGCCCTGCTCAGAAGAGCTTACAATCTAATAGGGTGGGGCAGGTGGTACAAAAGGTTGTAACTGTGGGGAATGAGCTGATGGAAGTGGTAGAAGATTAGTTGGAGACGTGATAGGCTTTCCTGAAGAGATGAGTTTTCAGGGATTGCCTGAAGGTAGCAAGAGTAGGGGATAGCCAGACCGGTGGAGGTAGCGAGTTCCAGAGGATGGGAGAGGCTCTTGGGAAATCCTGGAGACGAGCATGGGAGGAGGAGATGAGAGAGCTTGAGAGTAGGAGGTCTTGAGAAGAGCGGAGAGGATGATTTGGGTGATATTTGGAGACAAGATTGGTGATGTAGCTCGGGGCAGAGTTGTGAATGGCTTTGTATGTTGTGGTTGATTGCTGGGTGATTGGGAGCCAGTGTAGAGATTGGAGGAGAAGGTTGACAGACACTGAGCGGTTGGTAAGGTGAATAAGTCTGGCAGAAGCATTCATGATAGACTGAAGAGGGGATAGCCTATGGAGAGGCAGGCCAATGTGAAGGGAATTGCAATAGTCAAGGGGAGAGATTAAAAAGGGAGTGAATGAGGAGCTTGGTGGTTTCATTTGTTAAAAAGGGGCGAATTTTAGAGATGTTACAGAGGTGAATTCTACAAACTTTTGACAACGATTGGACTTGGGGCTGAAATGACAAGTCAGAGTCTAGGATTACACCTAGTAACCTGGCGTGAGGGGAGGGACTGATAGTTGCATTGTTGATTTTGATGGAAGAGTTGATGGAAGAGGAATATTAATAGCTCAGTTTTAGAGAGATTTCATTTAAGGAAGTGGTGCGACATCTATGCTGATATGTCAGTTAGTAAGTTAGTAATGGGAGAGGAGACTGAAGGAGTGAGGTGAGGAGTAGACAGATTTGGGTGTCATCGGCGTATAACATACAAATCCCAACTGAACAAACACTGACCGCAGGTTGTCATAAGACACCGGCCTCCTGGCATACCTGCGTTTTTGTGTCTGACGATAACCCTCCATAGCCTGTTGGCCACAGAAATCTTCTGTAAAATCCACTCCGCCCTGTAATTTGAAAAAAAAAAAACACCAGACCGGTGAGTTTGCGCTCCATGGCTGACACCGACACCCCCTGCTCCAAATTTCTGGAAACAAAATAAACGACTGGCAACCTTACCTCGACACTAGGGATGAGCTTCGTGTTCGAGTCGAACCCATGTTCGACTCGAACATCGGCTGTTCGACCGTCCGTCGAATTGCGAACGTTATGGGCCGTTCGCGCCAAATTCGTGTGGCGCGTCACGGCCCATAATTCACTGCGGCATCGCAGTGCATTGCTGGCTGATGATTGGCCAAGCATGCACTATGACCCGCATGCTTGGCCAATCACAGCGCCGTCAGTAGAGAGAGCTGTAATTGGCCAAAGCCAGGGTGGCTTTGGCCAATTATGGCTCAGGGGATTTAGTACACGCCCCACACTATATAAGGCCGCCTGCACGGCGGCCCTGTGTAGTGTGTTCCGGTGTGCTGATAGAGAGAGAGACAGACAGTGTCATTTGATTTGAGTTAGCTAGATTAGGCTAGATCTGTTCCTGCTATTTACATTTAGTGCAGTGCGTCCTGCTCACAGTGTTCAGCTAGATCCGTTCCTGCTATTTACATTTAGTGCAGTGCGTCCTGCTCACAGTGTTCAGCTAGATCCGTTCCTGCTATTTACATTTAGTGCAGTGCGTCCTGCTCACAGTGTTCAGCTAGATCTGTTCCTGCTATTTACATTTAGTGCAGTGCGTCCTGCTCACAGTGTTCAGCTAGATCTGTTCCTGCTATTTACATTTAGTGCAGTGCGTCCTGCTCACAGTGTTCAGCTAGATCCGTTCCTGCTATTTACATTTAGTGCAGTGCGTCCTGCTCACAGTGTTCAGCTAGATCTGTTCCTGCTATTTACATTTAGTGCAGTGCGTCCTGCTCACAGTGTTCAGCTAGATCCGTTCCTGCTATTTACATTTAGTGCAGTCAGTGCGTCCTGCTCACAGTGTTCAGCTAGATCCGTTCCTGCTATTTACATTTAGTGCAGTCAGTGCGTCCTGCTCACAGTGTTCAGCTAGATCTGTTCCTGCTATTTACATTTAGTGCAGTCAGTGCGTCCTGCTCACAGTGTTCAGCTAGATCCGTTCCTGCTATTTACATTTAGTGCAGTCAGTGCGTCCTGCTCACAGTGTTCAGCTAGATCCGTTCCTGCTATTTACATTTAGTGCAGTGCGTCCTGCTCACAGTGTTCAGCTAGATCCGTTCCTGCTATTTACATTTAGTGCAGTGCGTCCTGCTCACAGTGTTCAGCTAGATCTGTTCCTGCTATTTACATTTAGTGCAGTGCGTCCTGCTCACAGTGTTCAGCTAGATCCGTTCCTGCTATTTACATTTAGTGCAGTCAGTGCGTCCTGCTCACAGTGTTCAGCTAGATCCGTTCCTGCTATTTACATTTAGTGCAGTCAGTGCGTCCTGCTCACAGTGTTCAGCTAGATCTGTTCCTGCTATTTACATTTAGTGCAGTCAGTGCGTCCTGCTCACAGTGTTCAGCTAGATCCGTTCCTGCTATTTACATTTAGTGCAGTCAGTGCGTCCTGCTCACAGTGTTCAGCTAGATCCGTTCCTGCTATTTACATTTAGTGCAGTGCGTCCTGCTCACAGTGTTCAGCTAGATCCGTTCCTGCTATTTACATTTAGTGCAGTGCGTCCTGCTCACAGTGTTCAGCTAGATCCGTTCCTGCTATTTACATTTAGTGCAGTGCGTCCTGCTCACAGTGTTCAGCTAGATCTGTTCCTGCTATTTACATTTAGTGCAGTGCGTCCTGCTCACAGTGTTCAGCTAGATCTGTTCCTGCTATTTACATTTAGTGCAGTCAGTGCGTCCTGCTCACAGTGTTCAGCTAGATCTGTTCCTGCTATTTACATTTAGTGCAGTGCGTCCTGCTCACAGTGTTCAGCTAGATCCGTTCCTGCTATTTACATTTAGTGCAGTGCGTCCTGCTCACAGTGTTCAGCTAGATCTGTTCCTGCTATTTACATTTAGTGCAGTGCGTCCTGCTCACAGTGTTCAGCTAGATCCGTTCCTGCTATTTACATTTAGTGCAGTCAGTGCGTCCTGCTCACAGTGTTCAGCTAGATCCGTTCCTGCTATTTACATTTAGTGCAGTCAGTGCGTCCTGCTCACAGTGTTCAGCTAGATCTGTTCCTGCTATTTACATTTAGTGCAGTCAGTGCGTCCTGCTCACAGTGTTCAGCTAGATCCGTTCCTGCTATTTACATTTAGTGCAGTCAGTGCGTCCTGCTCACAGTGTTCAGCTAGATCCGTTCCTGCTATTTACATTTAGTGCAGTGCGTCCTGCTCACAGTGTTCAGCTAGATCCGTTCCTGCTATTTACATTTAGTGCAGTGCGTCCTGCTCACAGTGTTCAGCTAGATCCGTTCCTGCTATTTACATTTAGTGCAGTGCGTCCTGCTCACAGTGTTCAGCTAGATCTGTTCCTGCTATTTACATTTAGTGCAGTGCGTCCTGCTCACAGTGTTCAGCTAGATCTGTTCCTGCTATTTACATTTAGTGCAGTGTGTCCTGCTCACAGTGTTCAGCTAGATCCGTTCCTGCTATTTACATTTAGTGCAGTGCGTCCTGCTCACAGTGTTCAGCTAGATCTGTTCCTGCTATTTACATTTAGTGCAGTGCGTCCTGCTCACAGTGTTCAGCTAGATCCGTTCCTGCTATTTACATTTAGTGCAGTCAGTGCGTCCTGCTCACAGTGTTCAGCTAGATCCGTTCCTGCTATTTACATTTAGTGCAGTCAGTGCGTCCTGCTCACAGTGTTCAGCTAGATCCGTTCCTGCTATTTACATTTAGTGCAGTCAGTGCGTCCTGCTCACAGTGTTCAGCTAGATCCGTTCCTGCTATTTACATTTAGTGCAGTCAGTGCGTCCTGCTCACAGTGTTCAGCTAGATCTGTTCCTGCTATTTACATTTAGTGCAGTCAGTGCGTCCTGCTCACAGTGTTCAGCTAGATCCGTTCCTGCTATTTACATTTAGTGCAGTGCGTCCTGCTCACAGTGTTCAGCTAGATCCGTTCCTGTTATCTTCCTACTGACAGGCAGGCTTGTCTGGTTACAGTATATAAAGCTACCTGAAGAAAATTACAGGTGTTCTATCCCAGCTTAGTGCAGCTACAGGCCATTAGTATGTCTGGAAGGCCAAGAAGGAGAGGCAGACAGTCACAAGCCAATAAGAGAGGGCAAGCAGGCTCTGTGTCTAGTGCTGGTCGTGGAGACGGTGCATCCTCATCAGCCCGTGGCCATGGGACACGCTTGGCCTTTTTTTCGGCAGCTGGCCGTGTTGAGCCGCAACATGCAGAAAACTTGGTCGAGTGGATGACCAAGCCGTCCTCATCCTCCTCATCCTCTCTCACCCATGCCCAGGGTGCTTTGTCTGGCAAAGCAGCGGCCTCTTCCCTCAGCTCAATGTCATCAGTGACTCCTTCCCTAGCTCCACCATGTCCTCATGAGGATTCCCTCGAACTGTTTGACCACAGTGTTGGGTACATGCTCCAGGAGGATGCCCAGCGTTTGGAAGGCTCTGATGATGATACTGAGCTCGATGAAGGCAGTAACATGAGCACGGACAGAGGGGGTGCCCAAGAAGGACAGCAATCTGGCAGTCATGCTCCCCCTGCTGCAGCATACTGCCAGGTTTGCTCCAGTGATGAGGAGGGAGGGGATGATGAGGTCACTGACTCAACGTGGGTGCCTGATAGGAGAGAAGAGGAGGAGGAGGAGGAGGAGGAGGAGGAGGCGGCACATCACCAACGAGGCAGGATGCCCTCCAGGGGCCAGCCTAAGGGCAGCACATTGACTGCATCACACCCCAAAGCTCCACATGTGCAGGGCGCTGCAGTCTCTGCGCGTTATTCAAAAAGTTCTTTGGTGTGGGCCTTTTTTGAGACGAGTGCATCAGATCGCACCGCTGCTATTTGCAACATATGTCTCAAGCGTATCTCGCGTGGCCAAAACATCTCCCGCTTGGGTACCACATGCTTGACCAGACATATGTTGACCTGCCATGCAGTTCGTTGGCAAGCATATCTAAAAGACCCACACCAAAGAACAAAGAGAATCTCTCCTTGCTCCTCATCAGCTGAGATTTCCAACCCCACTAGACCTTCAGTCCTCTCTGAGACCTGCAGTGAGAGGAATGAAGGTGTAGAATTAGGTGTGTCACAGCCAAGTACTTGTGGGCAATCTGCTTTTGGTACACCGACGCCAGATTGTACCAGGCAAATTTCCCTGCCCCAGCTGCTGCACCGCCGAAAGAAGTTTGCTCCCAGCCATCCACATGCCCAGCGGTTGAATGCTAGCTTGGCAAAATTGCTAGCACTTCAACTGCTGCCTTTTCAGTTGGTAGACTCTGCCCCCTTCCGTGAGTTTGTGGAATGTGCGGTTCCTCAGTGGCAGGTACCCAAACGCCACTTTTTCTCACGGAAGGCGATTCCAGCTCTCTACCGGCATGTGGAAGGCAATGTCCATGCCTCGCTGGACAGGGCGGTCAGCGGTAAGGTGCATATTACCGCTGACTCATGGTCCAGCAGGCATGGACAGGGACGTTACTTAAGTTTCACGGCGCATTGGGTGACTCTGCTGGCAGCTGGGAAGGATGCAGGACAAGGTGCAGTAGTGTTGGAGGTTGTTCCGCCACCACGCCTCCAAAATGCTGATTGTGACACACCTCTCTCCTCCACCCCCTCCTCTTCTTCTTCCTCCATGGCCTCTTCCTCGGAACCAGCGGTGCTCCGTAGGCGTTCAAGGGGCTACGCAAGTACGCAGGCCAAAAGATGCCATGCGGTGCTTGAGCTGGTGTGCTTGGGGGACAGGAGCCACACTGGGGCAGAGGTTCTGTCAGCTCTGCAGGGGCAGGTTCAGAGGTGGTTGACGCCACGCCAACTTAAGGCAGGAATGGTGGTTTGCGACAATGGCACCAACCTCCTCTCTGCCCTCCGACAGGGACAACTGACCCATGTGCCCTGTTTGGCTCACGTCCTTAACTTGGTGGTGCAGCGGTTCTTGGGCAGGTACCCGGGCTTACAGGATGTCCTGAGGCAGGCCAGGAAAGTCTGTGTGCATTTCCGCCGGTCATATAATGCCAGTGCTCGGCTGACGGACCTCCAAAAGGAGTTTAACCTGCCCAAGAACCGCCTAATCTGTGACATGCCCACCAGGTGGAACTCGACATTGGCCATGCTGCAGCGGCTGCACACGCAGCAGAGGGCCATCAATGAGTACCTGTGCGACTATGGCACCAGGACAGGGTCAGGGGACCTTGGTTTTTTTTCCCCACGCCAGTGGGCCATGATCAGGGATGCATGCACTGTCCTGTCACCATTCGAGGAGGCCACGAGGATGGTGAGCACTGACAGTGCATGCATCAGTGACACTGTCCCCCTTGTCCACCTGTTGGAGCACACGCTGCGTGGAATAATGGACAGGGCACTTGAGGCAGAACAGAGGCAGGAAGAGGAGGACTTCCTTAGCTCTCAAGGCCCCCTTTATCCAGACAGTGTTCCTGCGTGCCCGCCGATCACACAGGAAGAGGACGAGGAGGAGGAGGAGGAGGAGGAGGAAGATTGTGTCAGTATGGAGGTGGAGCCTGGCACTCAGCATCAGCAGTCTTTAAGGGATCAGTCCCAAGGAACACATGGACTTGTACGTGGCTGGGAGGTGGTGGCTGCGGACGTTGTTGTCCTTAGTGACCCAGAGGACTCCGGACCGAATGCCTCAGCAAACCTACGCTGCATGGCCTCCCTGATCCTGCAAAGCCTGCGTAAGGATCCTCGTATTCGTGGTATCAAGCAGAAGGACCAATACTGGCTGGCAACCCTCCTTGATCCACGTTACAAGGGTAAGGTTGCGGACCTTATCTTGCCATCGCAGAGGGAGCAGAGGATGAAACATCTTCGGGAGGCCTTGCAGAAAGGTCTGTGCAACGCGTTCCCAGAGACTGGGAGGTTACAAACTCCTGTTTCTGGACAACGTGTTGCTGAGGCTTCGGTCAGTCAAAGAAGGAGCGGTGGAGAAGGTGGCCGTCTGACCGATGCGTTCAGACAATTTTTTGGTCCGCAGCCCCAAGGTATGATCGGTTCCAGCAACCATCGCCAGCGTCTGTTTTACATGGTGCAGGAATACCTAGGGGCAAGATCAGACTTGGACACCTTTCCCACCGAAAATCCTCTGGGTTACTGGGTCTTGAGGATGGATCACTGGCCAGAGCTTGCACAGTATGCAATTGAGCTACTGGCCTGTCCTGCATCCAGCGTTCTTTCGGAACGCACATTCAGTGCTGCTGGAGGCGTGGTAACCGATCACAGGGTGCGTCTGTCCACTGACTCGGTCGATCGGCTGACCTTCATAAAAATGAATCAGTCTTGGATCACCACCAGCTACCAAGCACCTGATGCTGATGTAACTGAATAATTTTTTTCAGATCCCTTCAAAGACTGCCTATGCTGATGCTGAGTGACTATCCCTGAGTAATTATCCTCTTCCTCCTCAATCATCACGCTGATAGCTTGTAAGAACATTTTTGGTTCTGGGCGCCACCACCAGTGCCTAAGGCACAATTTTTCAGCCCCTGTGTAACAGGGGCGTGTAATTACAATTTTTGATGTAATACTTTGCAGCAGGGCTCGTTCCTGCATTCCAACTAGAGTGTGAGGGGTTGCAGTGTTGTGGCACCAGCACCAGTGCCTAAGGCCCAATTTTTCTGCCCCTGTCTAACAGGGGCGTGTAATTACAATTTTTGATGCAATACTTTGCAGCAGGGCTCGTTCCTGCGTTCCAACTAGAGTGTCTGTGAGGGGTTGCAGTGTTGTGGCACCAGCACCAGTGCCTAAGGCCCAATTTTTCTGCCTCTGTCTAACAGGGGCGTGTAATTACAATTTTTGATGCAATACTTTGCAGCAGGGCTCGTTCCTGCATTCCAACTAGAGTGTCTGTGAGGGGTTGCAGTGTTGTGGCACCAGCACCAGTGCCTAAGGCCCAATTTTTCTGCCTCTGTCTAACAGGGGCGTGTAATTACAATTTTTGATGCAATACTTTGCAGCAGGGCTCGTTCCTGCGTTCCAACTAGAGTGTCTGTGAGGGGTTGCAGTGTTGTGGCACCAGCACCAGTGCCTAAGGCCTAATTTTTCAGCTCCTGTTCAACAGGGGCATGTAATTACAATTCTTGATCTAATATTTCACAGCAGGGCCCTGTGAGGGCTTACAGTGTTTTGGCCACAGCAACACCTAAGGCCCAAATTTCTGCTGAGTATATAGGGCAGGACCCTACTTTCAAACATCTAACTTACAAACGACTCCTACTTGCAAACGGAAGGAGACAACAGGAAGTGAGATGAAATCTACCCCTAGGAAGGGAAATTCTCTCATGTAAGAGTTAATATGGGAAAACAATTTCTCCTTTCCACTGATGCTTTCCAATCCTTGTTCCACAAAAAAACCCAAATTTTCAAAAAACATTTTTCATTGGGACAAAAAAGTGAGGTGAAATCTTCTGAAGAGGAGGAAAGACGCAAAACAAATGTCACAGGGGTGATAACCCTTCCCTATGTTTTCCAAAAAGCTTAGAAAAGATTTTTTGGCTGGAGCTAAACACGTTAAAAATGTTCAAAATTACAAACAGATTCTACTTAACAACAAACCTACATTCCCTGTCTTGTTTGCACCGCCTGTATACTGCTGTTCAGAGTATATAGGGACCTTTCCTTATTTTAATTTGGGTGCGGGGTTCCCCTTAATATCCATACAAGACCCAAAGGGCCTGGTAATGGACTGGGGGGTACCCATGCCGTTTGTCTCACTGATTTTCATCCATATTGCCAGGACCCAACATGACATTAAACCCGCAAGCAGTTTTAAATGAGATTTTTTCCTTTAAAAATGACATTTGGTGCAGGGACTGTTCTAAACATGGGAAACACACGTCACTTTACAGGCATACTATAGACACCCCCCAGGTACGATATTTAAAGGAATATTTCACTTTTTTTTTTTTACTTTAAGCATCATTAAAATCACTGCTCCCGAAAAAACGGCCGTTTTTAAAAGTTTTTTTTGCATTGATACATGTCCCCTGGGGTAGGACCCGGGTCCCCACACCCTTTTTAGGACAATACCATGCAAATTAGCCTTTAAAATGAGCACTTTTGATTTCGAACGTTCGAGTCCCATAGACGTCAATGGGGTTCTAACGTTCGTGCGAACTTGCGGTCCGTTCGCGGGTTCTGGTGCGAACCGAACCGGGGGGTGTTCGGCTCATCCCTACTCGACACCATCCGAATCCACTCCGGCCTGCCTAACCAACGGCCACCATTCGTGCCATACCTTCTCGTAAGCCTCCCACGTGGACACACTCACCGACCATCTTATCCATCTGGCGAGAAATCCAAGGCGATTGACCACAGCCATTGGGGACACGGAACCCCTTGTCGGGCCACCGCCGGAGCCAGCTCTCAAAACTTGTCCCACTGAAAGCGAGACAAAGCATCAGCCAAAGTGTTGTCAAATCAAAGTTACTAACTGGGTCGGACATCCAAGCCGATCTGCCATTGTAGTCTGTCAAAAAGGTATCCCACACCCTCAAGTCCTCCTGATGTTCTCTATACAAATTAAATGAGTGGGGGACCAGGCCCCAGTGGTGGCTGCCGACGGCCCATGGGAATAATGCGGCATGCAAAGTTCAACTTACCCAGTAGAGACTGCAGCTTCTGTAACTGAATCTTTCGTAGCCCTAAAATCCCTTGAATCTCCATCAAAGATAAGCGCTCCCATTCTATCATACTGTATGTATTATTTTCTACAATAAAGCACTCCTGGTTATAAAAAAAAAAGATAAGCGCTCCCAGCTGCCCCTCCAGTAAGCGACACTCCATGGCTTCGGAGTCGATGACTATGCCCAAGAAGCTGAGAGCGGTGGTCGGGCCATCCGTCTTGTCCTCCGCCAGCGGAATACCGAATACACCCGCCATGTGTTGCAATGTGGATAACAGCACCGCACACACATTAGACGACTGAGGACCCACACAGAGGAAGTCATCCAGGTAATGAATTATGGAATTCAGCCCTGAAACGTCCCTAACCACCCATTCTACAAAGGAGCTGAATGCTTCGAACAACGCACACGAAATGGAGCAACCCATAGGCAAGCAACGATCAACGTAAAATTATCCTTGCCAGCAGCACCCCAACAGCCAAAAACTGTCCGGATGAACCGGGAGCAAGTGGAACGCCGATTCGTGTCAGCTTTTTCCATCGGCGCCCCTTTTCCACAGTGGTGAACCCAACCCACTGCCGCACCGAAGGACGCGTACGACACCGTGCACGCATCAGGATCGATCACATCATTGACCGATCCACCCTTCGGAAACGACAGATGGTGTATTAGCCGAAACTTATTCGGCTCTTTTTTGGGCACCACTTTTTTGGGCACCACTCCTTAATAGGCCGTTCCCAAAAAGGCCCGGCCATGTGACCCAGCGCCACTTCCTTACCCAATTTTTCCCCAACCACCCCAGGATGAAGCAGGGCAGAGCGCAAATTCTTAGCTACCGGCGGGACGGTAGACAAGGAGCAAGGGATTCGGAAGCCCTCCAAGAATCCCTCCCTCAACAGCTGTGTGGCCGCCCTAGCCGGATACCTATTTAGAAAAGGTTGCATTCTTTCCCCCCTCACTGGTGTTGTCCCTTTTGTTACCAAACTCCCCGGCCTGTCCCTTACATTTTTTAAAACAGCGGGACACGGGATGGGATTCGCCGCAACCGGAGAACTCATGTTTAAAGCAGCATGATCCCCCAAATTTGCAGGTTCTCTCATTGTATTGCCAGCAGACACCCCATTTTTTGGCGGCCGGCTGTCCAGGGGATGTTGAACCACCGCCCCCCCCTTTAAAAAACTGATTCGGGGCCCTCGTCGACGACATAAGCTTCATCCAGAGGCTAGCGTCCTTGTGATCCCAGCGCAATGATGGACGGACGGCCCTGCGCTGCCTGAACTGTTCATCATACTTCAGCCAAGCTGATCCTCCGTAGATTCTCTAGGCTTCACCCACTGTGTCCATGTAACAGAAAAGCGGCGAACAGTATCCAGGGTTCTTTTCCCCTATCACCCTTGCCATAATGGCGAATGCCTGCAGCCAGTTGGAGAACGTGCGTGGGATTAACCTGTATCGCTGTTTTTCCTCGTCCTCCTTCTTGCTCTCATCAGGCTTAACCCTATCCAGGTTGAACTTTTCCAGGGGCAATAAAGAAAAAATTTCCATATACTCACCTTTTACAATCTTTTCCCTGACTTCCGACTTTAGATGCGCTCCTAGTGGCCCCTCAAAGCAAATGTACACCTCACATTTTGCTGCGTCCACAATGCGAACCACATCCGTCCTACCCCCACCTTCCTGTGATGTACCCGCCTTTTCACTAGCCACTGCTATAGCCGACCCAGGAGCCGTGGACCCTGTCACCCCCACTGCACTATCGGACTCTGTGGCAACCGATAAAGAGGAGGGGGCCAACCCGACAGACCCCGGCACCCGGCGGTACCCATGCTGACACCTGCGGAGCCCACCCGCCATTTCCTGCAGCAAACTGCTGCACCAAGTACCGAAAAATCTCCAGTAATGCTTGCAATTGTATTTCGGACCCTGCAGGGGTGGGCACGGAGACCGCCACCCGGGGTTCTCCTGCTGCGGCCACCGGAGACTGCAGCACCCTTATGGTGGCCCCCGAACCCCCCCACCCGCGAGCTGCTACCCCCAACAACCCCTGTAATGCATTGTTAATAAACACAGAAGACTGACAAGGAGACTTACTGGACTGACCAGGGGGGGTGTTGCTCTGAAATCCACTGTCGCCGGATGCTCCTGCACCTCATCCACCTCAGAGCCCGTCAGCTCCCCCTCGGACCGGTCACCAGGCAATTGCAGGGACTCCGTGTTGTCCACCCCGGGCAATGAGGGCCTGGACGCTGTTGTTTCTTGACCCTGCTGGCCACTGGCTCTGTCCCCCGACTTGGCCTTCCTCTTTCCCGGGGCTCTCACCTCTGACATCTGGTCACCGCCGATGTTGTCAGGCTGCCCGCTCCGCCTGGCAGGGGAAAGCACCGCTGATCTGTGGCCACCGGCCGGGGCCGGTAAAAGCCATTACTGTCCTCTTCCCTCGCTGAGACATCCCCTTTGCTGCCACGTCAACAAAATTGTAAAAAATAATGGAGAAAATAATAAAAACGAAAAACTACTGGCACACTGCTCTACTGACACTGTCCACTACCCCCACCCCCAATCATTGTGAAAAACAAAAAAAAAAAATAATAATAATTAAAAAAATAAAATTGTAAAAAAAAAATAATAAAAATAAAGAACTACTGACACTGTCCACTGCCCTACTGACACCATCCTGTACATACTACTCACCGCTGTACACTCCACACTCCTCACATGCACATTATAGCCACCTACATACACTCCAGACTCCTCAGACTTTACAAAACCACACCCCATTTAGGGCCATGCACAATATGTAGCACGGTTTAAGCAACGCCCACCTCCCTGGGTTTTTGCAGGTTTTTGGATTTTAGATTTTTTTTAGATTTTACTAACTGGGTTTACAGATATTTTAAATGCGCATTATTATTGTAGACATTTTAGGCAAAAGAAGATATGTAAACGTGCATTTTTGTTAATTTTTTTGTATGAACAGCCTTTTAATGCAAAATAAGGGTATGCATATTAGGCTGCAGTGAAAAAAATATATTATGGTTGCAGTTCCATGTCGATATCATTCTCAAATACATGTTATTTCTAATAATAAATTATACATTTATGTGACTGTAGTTGGACAACATATGCTACCCCTTAAATGTTGTTTCGTATGTTCTACTTTTTCCAAATGTTCCTCTTACAAATATTAAAGAATTCCATTTCATTTTAGACTACAGGCGATCCCCGGGTTACAAACATCCGACTTACAAATGACTTCTACTTACAAACGGAGGGAGACAACAGGAAGTGATAGAAAATCTACCCCTAGGAAGGGAAATTCCCTCCTGTAAGAGTTATCATGGGAAAAAGGTGTCTCCACTAAGACCCCTTTCACACTGAGGCACTTTACAGGCCCTATAGCGCTAAAAATAGTGCCTGCAAAGCTCCTGTAAAGTGCCTCTCCTTTCACTCCAATGTGAAAGCCCAAGGGCTTTCACACTGGAGCGGTGCGCTGGCAGAACGCTCAAAAAACCGTACCTAAAGCGCCCCTGCCCATTGAAATCAATAGGCAGCGGCACTTAGCGGAGATTTGCAGACGCTTTTAACCCTTTTTCGGCTGTTAGCGGGGGTTAAAAGTGCCCCGCTAGCTGCCAAAAAAGTGCCGCAAAAATGAAAAAAAAAGAAAAAATAGCGGCGCTTTACCGCCGACGTTGCTCAGTGTGAAAGTGCCCTAAAGCTTTATCACCAATCCTTGTCTCCACTCCCAAAATTTTCAAAATCCAATTGTCATAGGGACAGAAAGTGAGGTGAAATCTTCTGAACAGGAACATAGACAGCAAAACAAACATTACAGGAGTGTTAACCCTTCCCTATGCTATCCAAAAAGCTTAAAAAAATTTTTTTGGCTGGATCTACACTTAAAAAATGTACCTGTTCCGATTTACAAACAAATTCAACTTAAGAACAAATCTACAGACCCTATGTACTATTAGCTTCTAACTGAATACATTTTACACTTACTCTAATGTTCTTCTTTGGATGAAATAATAAACAGGTGCGGATATTCTGAAGTATAAATTTCTACTCCACAAGTATATACTATATACTATACCATGAAGTATAGTTGCCAACCAAGAAAAATAAATTAACTGTCCTCAACATTAACAGACAAAATGAATTACAGGTGTATGTAGAGATTGCTAATGAAATATAATCTCAGATTAAATTGGAGTGTGTAAATTAATTATATAAATAACCTAATTATTGATTTTTATTAAGCCTCTGGTTTGTTCACTGATATCATTAAGCTGACATAAAGCATGACATGCAAAATTCCCAGAAGCCAAACCTGGCTGCCTTCATTTGGACTGATTCCACTGATACTGTGGTATATTATACAAACAAGTAATAAGAAAATAAACATTCCATTACATAATAACTGATATTGTTAATATGAGTGTGAATGGAATCATAACTAGTATAAAATAAACTTGTCCAATTGGAATAATTTGAGATTGAGAATGAGATTTTTGTAAAATACAGCTGCGGTATATAATTCTCACATATACAGCTGTCATAACTGTCAGCTGAGACCTGTGGCTTCAAAAGATTAGGGATACATTGGACATATGGTATACTGGTTTGGAATAGCTATAGCAGACATCCTTGAACATCACTGCTATAAGCAGAAAAGATTAGCCAGCTGAAAGTGCAAATGCAATTTAATGTTTTTTGTCAATTGGTAATGAATAAATAAACATAAAGTCACATTTAATGGCCCCAACACCCAAGTGTCATTAAGGCTCACTTCACACTGCTGTGACAACAAAGTTGTTCCAAAACCATTTTGAAACGTAATGGCCACAGCCCTATTATAGGCAATATTTAATAATTTAATATAAACATGAAAAACACTTTTATTTATATTTAAATTACACCAATACTATATTTACAACAGTACCATAAAATTATACATATAACTATAACTCTACTACAAAAAAATCAAGTTATCCAACATAGAATGTAAGTTTTACAACCCCTTTAGCGAGAAAGGGGCAAATGCCTCTTAATTAGAACCACGACATGGCAGGGTGGGTGGGAGATCTTGCTTCTTCTGTATTCTGAATGACCAGTGATGTTGAATTTTTTAATTTAAAAGTGACAGCTCACTCAAAAAAACGTTCACAAGGCATGTGACTTTCAAATCAAACAATGACTCTTAAATATGCAAATGACCCTTACCTACTAGAATTTTCTTTGGTCAGCCACGGTCCCATAGGTGGAGGGAAGGTGACAATTGCTTGCCCCACCCACACCTTCTATGGGACCGTAGTTAGAACAATTAAATACATTGCTATATTTAATAATAATAATAATAAGTAGACACCAATACCATTTTGGAATGTAATGGCAATAGCTCTATATTATAGACAATATTTAATAATGTACTACAAACATGAAAAACAATTGAATTTATATTTAAATTACACCAATTCTATATCTCTATATCTACATAGCCAAGTAACCACTTCAAGTTAGTTGTTAAATCAACTGGTACATTTAAAAAGCATAAATTCTATCTCTAATACAGATAACTCTCGCATATACACCTCTCGGATTCCCTGGCCCCTCGGCAAAGGCTATGGGGCCTTCCCATAGGGTTCAAAGAGGTATAATGCCCCTAAACAGAAGGGTTCTATAACCGGGTTGTTTATCGGCATGCTAAGTCCCTTTCTCCTAGACTAGGCAACTAGTTGTTGCCATACAAATGAACTCACATTTCCTAAAAGCATTGTCCACTAGACTTTGAGAAAAAATCTCGGCCCTGTACCATGTATACCACACAGGATAGTATCGGTCCCTATGAAGTTCTTATTCTTCCAAGCCCAGTCCGCTGTAAAGTCAACCTGCAGGGAGAATAGGGAGAGGAGCAAGGCCATACCCCTGATTACACTCTTTCACTATCCAGTGATAAGGAGACAACCTGCGATAATAAGGTGGGGAGGAAAGCTCTCCCCTGGCTTTGTGAGTATATGTCCCTGTGTGTGAAATTTGAGAGGACTTGAATACCGACACCTGCAGCCAGTAATGCATACAGTCCTGGGAAATATAAGCTTACTTCCAAGCCTTGTGGAAACAGGGACAAACGTTCTAAGTTCCTTAAGTCCAGTTACACAACCAGAGTCTTGAACCTGCCCATGAGCTTCCCCTCCGTGTCGTGTTATACCTTGTTCTTGGCAAAATAGTCCCTGGGGGCTTGGGTATGATAGGACAAAAATAGTTAGGGAAACAGACGCTCAATGTCAGTAGTGACCGAGAACGGACTCTTTGTGCTCCGTTAAATAGGGGCTTTAAGTGAACAAAAAGGCATCTATAAAAAATGAAAGTTCATGTGCAACAGTCAAGAGACCCGCTTACCGTATCCCGTACCATGCTAAGGTTGATCGGTTCTCCGGCGAACTGAAGATGGCGAGACTCGAGGGCTTTCATCTGTCTCCATGTCGCCGCGTCTTCTCGGGGGAGCTGAGGTTCTACGGCGCCTTTGTCTGCTTCTTTGGGTTCTGGGGGTATCTTCAGGTTGGGTAGGGATCCAGGGTTCCGGTTGCAAGAAAGCACCATACCAATCAGGTACCTCAATTACAGGAATGTTGAGGGTGTCATAGAATTGTTGAAGATCTGCTGGCGTTCTCAGTGATGCTGTGCGGTTTCCAGATGTTGGTTGGAGGCAGAACGGAAATTTCCAGCGGTACGGGATGCGACGTTCTCTAAGGACCTGGAGGAGCGGACGCAGGTCTCTCCTATGTTGGAGGGTGATGGTGGAGAGATCCTGGAAGATCTGAATGCGCACTCCATCATGTTCCAAATTAGCATGGTTGCGTGCAAGTCACAATATTTCCTCCTTCTGGAAAAAATTGACCAAGCAACAAACTGCATCTCTTGGTGGGTCCGTGTCCCTGCCTCTGGGTCTAAGCGCTCTGTGGCATCTCTCCATTTCCACTGGAGCATCTGGTGGTCTGCCCAGCAGTGTGTTGAAGATTGCCCAGACTGTTGCTTGTAGCTGCGGCCCCTCTACTGTCTCCAGAATCCCCCTGACACGTAGGTTGCACCTGCGGCCGCTGTTATCCAGGTCTTCAATGTGCCTGTGCATGTCTATAAGGTGCTGGGCTTGTACTGTGGAAGCCCGTTGCACTTGCTGGATGGCCGCCCCGTGTGTCATGGCGGATGTTTCCACCTGTTCTAGCCTCTGTGCTACTGCCCGTATCTCAATTTTTAAGTCTGACACTGCAGCAAATAGAGAGTTTTTAATGTCCGCAGCAACTTGTTGTAAGTCCGCCAGGCATAAGAGGGGAGAAGGGTATGTGCGATCCATACCTTATAAAGAAGTGTCCGCGCTGTCCGCGCGCTCCGTGCCTGCAGCGTGTCTCCCACTCTGGTCCGTGGCTCGAGATGCGGCCTGTGAATCAGCGTGCTGTGTTCAGAACATCGCAGGGATATTCCTACTGAGTTGGGTGGATGGTTCCTGCTGGGACCGGGTAGCAGACTGACTTCTCCCAGCCATTTACTCAGCTTTTGCAGAGGCTTACTCGCTTATGAAGGGGTTTTATAGATTTCTGGATGGCGGAGCTCTCACTTTAAGCTACCATCAAGCTCCGGTGCCAGGCCACGCCCCCAGAAGGTTTTTCTTTTATCTTAATGCATTCTATGCATTAAGATAAAAAACCTTTTGTGTGCAGCAGCCCCCCTCAGCCCCCCTCAGCCCCCCTCAGCCCCCCTCAGCACCCCCTAATACTTACCTGAGCCCCACCTGATCACTTAGCAGTGCAATTGGCTGTCCTACACATCTCTAGCAACACCTGCATTTTTTCAAAAGGCCTTTGAAATCTTAATGTTTGTGAGTAGTTGATGTTTAATAAATGTTAATGTTTTCATGGTAATACACTATGCAAGTTTCCTTTTCTTTGCCCAATATCTGACCACTGGATCATCATTCATACCAGTGTATGGGAAGACTCTTCAGAAGGAGTGAACAAGAGGGCTCTGACCGGAAGTAGTAAAAAGAAAGGTATGCCACATCCCATAATAGAGAAAAAGAACAAAGGGTTCCCCTTGGGTGGGATTTTTGGGGAATTACCATGAATAATACAACATAAGTAAAAAAGTAGTTTTATTCCAAAGTACAAAAAAGTGTCAAAAAATACACCATATAAAAGATTAAATCAAACACAAATGATATATACAAACAATTGCATCAAGGGCAACATGTATGAAATAGAGAATACCACAACATGGCAATTGAACAGACCAATGGTATGGAATGGAGTAAGTCTCACTAAACCAACGCGTTTCGGAAAGTCCTTCATCAAGGTTTAACAAGTGAGAGTTATCATCTATAAACATTACAAAAGTAAAAGACAAAAAAGGAAAATGATTAACACCACACACATATATATATATAAGATGATATACCCCCCACACACAGTGAAGGTCTGTGTGAGAATAAAACTCACTTACCAAATGCAAATGTTATAGAGGCATCCAAGACATACAATCAGCTTCACTACGGTCTCCCAGGCCATGTGCACATAGCGAAAATCCAATTGTTGGTAAGATGAGGCACTATAGGTGATTCATATAAAGGGTGCAATCCCAATAGGTGCTGAAAAACGCCACGTCCAAAGATTTGGCGCGGCGCCTGTGCGCGGGCTGGGGTCCAAAAGGATCTTCGGACCTAAGACCAAGCATACAATACCATGAGAGATGGTAGTTTGATAGAGGTGGACACTAATATGTACTGGGATCCGAGAGGTAACGGATCCCAGGGGTTGTACAAATTATATGCACATATATGGGAACTGGCAACAGGAAGCATACCTGGGAACTAAATCCAAAGATGACACCTACAAGTTGTAACGTAGGGGAGGGGAGGAGGGCTCACAAAACACCATGCTGGCAGCCAAACGGCTGAAACTAATAAGGAAACCTGGTATTAAAGAGAAAGTAAAACTAGTGAAAAATGTGAACGGGCTGTGGTATTGTAAACCACAAACAGTGTCAAAAATAGGCTAGAGAGTAACAAACCAGGTGCCCCAAGTAATCAACAGTAACTTACTTTAGCAGCCAAGAGCACAGCGTGAGTACAGCATCCTCCTCCGATCACAGGATCAGAGTGAGTGAGCTTGAGTATTTAACTCAGCGGATTGCGCTGCCAGCTGATTGCAACAACAATCAGCTGTGCGCACCGTGTCTCCCCTGGGCTCACTCCTCCCACCCCCCACCAGCTGACTGATAATCAGCCTCGAGGGACGTATGCTCCGCCTGGTCCAATGATGGATCCCCTGGGCGTGGACCGCGCCACAACCCCCCGCAGGCGCCGGCCCCAACCCCACACCACGCATGCACGCCAGCCAAGCTGGAGCGCACCGTAACGGCTGACGTCACGGCGCTGCGTCCCGGAGACGCGCGCCATCGTCCACTCCCACCGGCACGGAGAGCCCGGGCTGGATACAGCTGATGCCGATCCAGACCAGGAACAGAGGGACAAGTGCAGCTCCCCCAATGTGTCCCAGAAGGGACAGCCCCGCCATGCCTGGTCCGCGCACAGTAACAGCAATGGACTAGGCACACATAAGATCATGCCATCCAGGGGAAAACAAAAAAGAATTCTAGATAAGTGTCAATTAGTACCAACATCAAAAATAGATATAGATATACACCAATATATTTAACAATATATGGTCAGATAAATGTGTCGATTGCCTGCCAGTGTACCATAGGCGTGAGAGACCACAGTGGAGCTGTAACACGGAGAGAAAATAAATGCAGTTAGCCACAAAACAGACATAAGAGGGATTAGACCTAATTCTGCCTCACTTCTGGGGACTGATTCCCAAAAAGGACCACCCGGATGTCTTGCTAGCCCAAGGGGATAGGCATGCAGACTGGCCCCTAGCATCACATAATAAGCCCCATATAGATATTCATGTTAAACCAAAAGTGTAAAACGTAGGCGATAACAAGCCTAAAAATCATAAAAGCATATGAAGGGGCGGAGCGAGGGGCCAAAGTTAAATATCCTGTATTCAACATGGTCAGCCATGGAGCATGCACACAAAAGGTACCGGGGTGAAAATCTACCTTTCCATGCCCCCGGAATCAAAGCCCTCCAAAAAGGGCTTGAAGCATGTGGTATCATTCAGTCCAGGGGGTCTGGTCGCCCGTAAATTATAGATCCACCTCAGTTCGAGTTGGAGGAGATCCTTAATCCAGTCTCGCCCCCTCCAACCGGGGTGGACACGGTCCAAGATCAAAAATGTAATTCTCGGAAACACTCCCTGATGAACCAGGGCCGTATGTCTCCCCAGTGGTAGGTCGGGGTCGCATGTCTGCATGCTTCTGATGTGGCGGTATGCCCTATGCCAGAATTCCAATTTGGTTTTCCCGACATAGAAACATCCGCAATCACACCAGAGCATGTAGACAACCCCCTTGGTCTTACAGTTCGCAAAATGTTTGGGCCTAAAGATACTGCCATCAGGTAAAGTGGGATTTTTTGTAGTGTACATATACCTACAATATCCACAGGCCCCACACATAAATGTGCCCCTATATTTACAGTGCTGTGCAAATTTTTCATCCCTAAATTCGCTTCTCACCAATCTGGAGGATAGAGAAGTAGCCCTCCTGAAGGTAAAGAGCGGACTTTCAGGGAGGAGTCTCTGTAAGTTGGGGTCCATAGTGAGAATGTGCCAAAACTTGGACACAATTCTCTTGACTTCTGCATGTTGATTGCAATATTTTGTTATGATACGCAAGGAATTGTCCTGAGTCTTATTTTTTTGCGAGTAAATTAGAGTCTGCCTAGTATGTGTGATAGCCCGTTTATATGCTTTTTTGAGGGAGGTGTGTGAGTATCCTCTCTCAAGGAGTCTCGCGCACAAATTATTTGCTTCAGAAGGAGTGGTGCATTCTGAGCGATTTATGCTGAGCATTTTTATGTAAGGCATATTTGGTGAGTGATACTCACATGGAGTGAGCACTTGAGGTGATTGCTTGTGGAGTGGGATAATCACGTCATCTTTCATGCATGATTGGAACACAGATATTTGCAGTTATATTATGGGTGGGACTTTTGCACAGACTTTTTAATGAACTTTAACACTTAATGCTTTGAATTTCTAGTATTCTTCTAGCGCCTTCTGAAATGTTAGTATTGATTTGATTTCATGGGTGAGAGTGCATGTATAATACAAAGTCCATCAGTGGCATACTCCAGCAGCTCGTGTCTTCAGGGTGAACCCCAAGCTTCTGATGACTTTTATCTCTCTCCTGAGACAACCAAGTGACATACCGTATCCGTTTTTTCCTCTTGAAACCAAAATACAAAACCTGAAAAGGAAGAAATAAAATTCCAATCAAAGGTGGTTGCAAACTTTAAATGTGATCACAGGACACCTTGTGATCATCAAAAACAGAAGCTGTGTTTTAATTTTAATCTGTGTTGAATCCCTATGGAACAGTGAAAGAGGAAAAAGTATGCTCCAAAACTCAATGTTTCATTATACTCAGTAATCGGTGTGTGTATGGCAAGCATGAAAATGAATAACATACTTTTGTTCACTGTTTGAGCTATTCATACAAACATTGCAGTTTTTTAATCACGTATGATCCTTTCAGTAAATAACTGGGCAGCTGGAGATTATGCTTATACACAACAAAGTTGGGTATCACTTTTGTTTTTAATAAACATTCATAGAACTTTATAATACCTGGGCGAGGCTAAGCTTTCAGAAGGGGATTAGGAGAAAATGAACAATTGGCTATTAGTAAAATAAACCTTAAAGTAAACCTTTCACAAATGTGGGTACTTCAAATAAAGCCTATAATGGAAAAAAAAGAAAAAAGCAAAAGCATATTTTTTAAATTTTGAAAACTGAAGTGGTGGGCACCAACACCTAAGCAAGAAATTTCATTGTACAAACACTATTTGCTGTATAAATGGACTGATAGCTTGCTACACGTTTAGGCTAGATAAGAACAAATAGATAGATGAAGAAGCAGAGTAGTCTTTGTGGTGCTCTGACTATCTAATTGTTGGTTTAATATGCACCTGGGGTCAGATAGGAACCATACTCTTCATTTCCAGTCCAAATAGTGTTAAGGGGAAATAAGAGAAATGTCTGCATGCCTCAGTGCTCCCCAAGAAGGGAATGATGAAGGTGCCCAATAGCAGTTGGATATTACAAGTCAGGAGCATGGTCACGACATTATGAATAATGACTCCCTCTTCTCCCCTGTCCTACAAATAAGTAATGTTCAGGTCAGCCGGAGGGGGTCCCAGCAACTATCTGTCCATCGTCCAGGATAAATGAGCCCCTAATGCCGCGTACACACGGTCGGACTTTTCGGCTACAAAAGTCCGACAGCCGGCCGTCCGACAGACTTTCGACGGACTTTTAGCGGACATTTGGCGGACTTGCGGCGGACTTTCTAACGAACGGACTTGCCTACATATGATCACACAAAAGTCTGACGGATTTGTACGTGATGACGTACACCAAAATAAGGAAGCTGATAGCCAGTAGCCAATAGCTGCCCTAGCGTGGGTTTTTGTCCGTCGGACTAGCATACATGCGAGCGGATTTCTGGGTCCGGTGGAGTTACGACGTAAAGATTTGAAGCATGTTTCAAATCTAAAGTCCGTCAGATTTGCGACTGGAAAAGTCCGCTGAAAGTCCGGGGAAGCCCACACACGATCGGATTGTCCGCTGGATTTGGTCCGTCGGCGTCCGTCTGACTTTTGTAGACGAAAAGTCCGACCGTGTGTACGCGGCATTAGTCCTAGATAGCCCTTGTGCAACTGCACAGTATTCACAAATGAAAAGTCTGCCCTTGGACCTGATATTATGTTGAACTTTTAACTGTTCATATGAACCCTCTCACAGTACCAAAACTACTCCTTGTATTTCATGGGCAGCCTCATTTAGCAATGTGGTAGCTAAGGAGGAAGTGAATTTTACAGGAAAAGTCAACATTTGCATATACATTTAGCTGCCTCTATTTCTCAAATCTACTCCTTGTCATTACAGGTGATGATTTGAAATGCTTATGCAATTTTTAATTTTTTTTTTTGCGTATGCAATTTTCTTTTCTTCATGTACTTAGGTTTGTTACAACTTTACTGTAAGCTTTGGGATGCTTATGCAAAACCTTAAGCCACCCCAACAAATAATCAAAACACCCTTTAAGTATTCCATTGAGGCTGTTGATAAAATAGCATAGTAACCACCTTTTTTACCAGGGTATGCCTTTAAAAGGTGTGTCAGTGGCCTGTTATTTATCCATTAAAAATGACACTGAATTGATATCCTCCATTAGATTGCTTGGTAAACATTATTAAGAGACTGTGACAGGCATCAAACTCATAGATTTCCAGACTATGCTTGCCTTTTCTGCCCAGCTACTCCATTCATAAAAGCTGTTACTAGTTTCCATAAATGAAACAGGACCTATGAATACAGGATAAACAGATGATTGATAGGTCCACCCCCCTCTTGATGAGTGCCTGTCAACCCCCCACCTAAAGATTATGGCGGAGGTGAGGCATTGGAGGAGGAAGATTTCAGCAAAAGGAGGACACAGAGGCACAAAGGACACATCTCACAGAAAGTAATGTCCCTTGTGTTCATTTTTTATTTTTTTGTTTCACTTGTTTTATGTAACATATTACGTATGGCCCGACCCCCCCCCCCCCCCCGATACCCTGATCTGACAGCTAGCAGGGATCTTTTCCCCACGCTAGCTGTCACAATTTAAAAAAATAGCCTGCCCGGCCACGTTATTCATTCACAGTCCTCTATGAATGGAAGTCCCAACATCCTTTGTCGCTGTCTGCTTGTAGTTTTCAATGAACTACCATGCTGCTGTGGAACACTGTGGTAGTTCATTGAGTCTTCCTGTCAGATTGTATCCTGGTTTAAGGATCATCTCGGTGGCTGTGCGTCTCCTCCCCTCCTCCTAGCCGCCCTGATTGACCGGGTGGAGGATCAGTGTTAGAATAGCGAATATTAATTCGCTATTCTAACACACATGGGTGGGCTGTGAACGCATTCTCTGCAGCCAAAGCCCAGCCCTCCACTCAGTTTGTGGCCCATCAGACCTCATTATTGCCACATAACCTGTTTTTTGTTTTCTTTTGCTTTGCTATATGTGAAATACAATGTATACTATTACCTTACATTTTGTGGTTATATACAGGTGCATCTCAGCAAGTTAGAATGTCATCAAAAAGTTAATTTTTTTCAGTAATTCAATTCAAAAAGTGAAACTCATATATTATATAGATTCATTACACACAGAGTGATATATTTGAGGCATTACTTTCTTTTAATTTGGATGATTATGGCTTACAGCTAGTGAAAACCCAAAATTCAGTATTTAAGAAAATTAGAATTTTGTGAAAAAGTTCAATATTGTAGACTGGTGTCACACTATAATCAGCTAATTAACTCAAAACATCTCTAAAGGTTTTTCTGAGCCTTTAAATAGTCTCTCAGTCTGGTTCAGTAGGTTACAAAATCATGGGGCAAAACTGCTGACTTGGCAGTTGTCCAGAAGACAGTCATTGACACATCCACAAGGAGGGTAAGTAACAAAAGGTTACAAAATGCTGTATGTGCACAGAGTGCTGTATCCAAGCATATTAATGGGAAGTTCAGTGGAAGGGAAAAATGTGGTAGAAAAGAGTGCACAAGCAACAGGGATAACCACAGCATTGAGATGATTGTGAAGCAAAGGCCATTTAAGAATTTGCGGGAGATTCACAAGGAGTGGACTACGGCTGGTGTCAGTTCTTCAAGAGCCACCACACACAGACGTATCCAGGACATGGGCTACTGTCGGATTCCTTGTGTCAAGCCACTCCTGAACCAGAGACAATTTCAGAAGCATCTTACCTGGGCTAAGGAGAAAAAGGACTGGACTGTTGCTCAAAAGTCCTCTTTTCAGGTGAAAGTCAATTTAGCATTTTATTTGAAAATCAATGTCTCAGAGTCTGGAGGAAGAGTGGAGAGGCACAGAATCCAAGTTGCATGAGGTCCAGTGTGAAGTTTCCACGGCCAGTGATGATTTGGGGAGCCGTGTGATCTGCTGGTGTTGGTCCACTGTGTTTTATCAAGTTCAAAGTCAGCGCAGCCCTTTACCGGGAAATTCTAGAGCACTTAATGCTTCCCTCTGCTGACCAGCTTTATGGAGATGCTGATTTCATTTTCCAGCAGGACTTGGCTCCTGTTCACACTGCCAAAAGTAACAATACCTGGTTTAAGGATCATGGTATCATTGTGCTTGATTGGCCAGCAAACTTGCCTGGCCTAAACTCCATAGAGAATCTGTGGGGTATTGTCAAGAGGAAGATGAGAGACACCAGACCCAACAATGCAGATGAGCTGAAGGCCGATATCAAAGCAACCTGGGCATCCATAACACCTCAACAGTGCCACAGGCTGATCACCTCCATGCCATGCCGCATTGATGCAGTAATTCATGCAAAAGGAGCCCCTACCAAGTATTAAGTGCATACTATACTGTACATGGACATATTTTTCAGTAAGTCAACATTTCTGTATTAGAAATCCTTTTTTGTTATTGGTCTTATGTAATATTAAAATTTTCTGAAATACAGAATTTGGGGATTTCGCTAGCTGTAAGCCATGATACAAAATTAAAAGAAAAATGCTTGAAATATATCACTGAGTGAATCTATATAATATATGAGTTTCACTTTGTGAATTGAATTACTGAAATAAATTAACTCTAATTTTTTGAGATGCACCTGTATGTCATGTTTAAAAAAAAAAAAATAATAATATTATATATATATATATATATATATATATATATATATATATATATATATATATATATATATATATATATATATATATATATATATATACAAAGTCTTTATATTTTACGTGCAAAAGTTCCACAGAATATTATGATTCGCAAGTCATTGAAATATATTTATAGACTGATGAGTTAATCTGCAAGATTAGATTGACTGAGAACATATGTAGTCACGACAGCTTGTATATCATCGTCCAGAACAGGCACAGTTCATTACACAATAAAATACATGTGTGTGCCCCTGATATTATTGTGATTGACAGTTGATTATTTCCAAAACCATGATATTTACAATGCAAAGGGCATAGAGCAGACTGATGTCACCTTCTTTTTTTATATTAAAGAAAGGCCCCAAGGTTTCGTTAAACAGTAGATGATGTCATACTGTGAAGCCAAGTAGTAATGAAACCTCATCAGCTACAGCAAACTGTGTATACTGCAACAGATGTCTGCTAAGGATTTTTCATTAAAGAGGTGAGCTTCTGTTGTAACCTTCTAATAACAGCTTTTGACCCCAAATGAACTTTCGTTAATCCATAAAGATGTTAAAAGTAATTTCTGTGTCAGATCTTGGTCACTGTACTGTAACTGCTTGTATATTCTGCATCTGGTTATTTGGAGAAAAAAAGATACCATAATGATAGTTTTTTTTTAATCTAAATATATTTGCACATTTTTACTTTTAGTGATGACAGCATTATTTTTTAGGATTATTAAAAATCAGATTAAATACAGTAAGGTATTAATCTTCTATTACTACATGGAAAGGATGTAGACATGAGCAAAGGACCCTTTACATGACTTTTACAGGAAACCATTCTCCGATTTTGGGTTGTGTAGTCATGGAGTTTTGGTTTTGAATACTAGGAGGGTTGTGTCTGCAGGTGAAATCAAGCAGTTTTCTGTTGCAATGAGTCTGTAGTCGCCATCCAGTAAAGTAAATGTGCACTTGGAAGAGACACAAGTAGCTTACAGATGACTGCCAGAAACTGGCTTAAATGTTTGTCCCTGGTCACCTGTGGGGCGATGCTGGGTTTTTGAGAAAAAAAAAGGTCCTTCTGGGGTCTTTTGGAGGTTTGTTAGGTTGGTCTCACTTCGGGAACTGTCATTCGGAATTGTCATCTTCTCCTTCTAGGGCCCCATGAAATAGTATAATATTTTACTCTAAATTTCTACAGGTAATTCCACAAATGAAATACATATATGAGAGCTGTTTTACCTGGTAAAAAGATTTGCATTTCTGTTCATCCAGTCCTAACTTTACACACCTCTGCCACACAGCACACACCTCTGTCTAGCAGGGGTAGGAGGCTGATTTTTCACTGCTGCAGTTTTGGTTTTATTTCACTTGGGTTCACCTTCCCACTCAGGGACTGGACAGTGAAAGGAGAAGTAGAACACAGATGAGCTCATCTCTCTGCTCTCTCCTCCAAACTTAAAGTGGTTGTAAACCCATTTTGAAAAAAGAAGCGAAAACTAACACCTGCAAGACAAAGGCATAATGAGCTAGTATGCATAGCATACTAGTTCATTATGTAATACTCACCCGAGATCAAAGCCCTCGCTGCGGTGCCCGTACACAGCACCGGCCGGCGACATCACTCCCGGCGGTTACTTACAGGTATCGCGACTGGGGCGCTGTGATTGGCTGGAGCCGCAATGATGTCACTCCCGCGCATGCGTGCTGGAGCCGCCGGTAGTGGCACACTCACTGAAGCACCGGCACTAAGGTGCTTCAGTGTGCATGTGCCGATGACATCGGCACATACAGGGGACAGGGGATATCTCCTAAATCGTGCAAGTTTAGGAGATATTCTGGGTAACTACAGGTAAGCCTTAATATAGGCTCACCTGTAGTAAAGTGGTCTGTAAGGTTTTACAACCACTTTAATAGCTTCTTGCACTGCCCTACAACTGACTTTCTCCTTGTGCTGCTTCTCACACCCCCTTTTTGAGCTCTCCTGTACAATAGACTGCAAGAGGCTATACCAAGTCAAATTCAGGCACTTATATTATTTCATTGTGTAGCTCACCCCTGAAGGAGTTGCTGGTTTTGATGGTCCCATTTCCCCAACTTAGTGCATAGACAGCCAGGCACACAGTATTTCCTTATTTCTCACTGACTCAAATCACTGTCTAGGGATGTCTTTTTTTGTATTTTTATTGCTGATTTGGACTTTGGTGGGCATTGGGAAGACATGAGATACCCCAAAGGAACTAAATCAACAAAGGATACCTCTCTTCTTATTATTCTAACAGACACTTCCACACAGTTCATTACTTGCTGGGAGAATGCCTGAGACTTGCTTCTGTGTAGAACTGCACAAAGTCTCTAGGACACAAGATTAGGTCAGTACTCACAATGCCACAGTTACACAGTTGCCAAAGTTATCAGTTGCCTCCTTCTGATATCCACCAATCAATCTTCAGTGGGGTAAACACAGACTCACTTGAGTACTGGACACTCTGCCCTCCAACCTCCACTGGGTATTCTCCAGGGAACTCTCCAGACTGTGAGGGAGAACTCCCAGACTTTAGAATAAAGGCTCCCATCAGCTTAAATTATAGGTGGGACCTCAATGACCTCCAGTAGACTTCCCAGAGGGGCAGGGCCCCTCAGACAGGGAACTTCTGTGGCAGGGCTGAACCCTAGGATCAAACAACCCTCTGCTCAAGGCTTCTGATTGAATTTGCCGAGCAAGCTACACTAACTGGGAGGGTGCTATACCTGTAAAAAAAATACATTTGATGATACAAAGCTGCATTAATTTGCTTCCTTTTATATCTGTGTAGTCGGCTGCCGGCTACTCTATGCAACCCCCCTTCCCCCTCCCCCACTAATGCAGGTGGTTAGAGATCTGGAGAAGAAGACTCTCTGGCTGGGGGTAGTTTACCCCCCACTCGCCCCCTGCTGCCACTGCACAGAGGGATAGCTAGGGGCAGTCTCTGCACGTGGAAGGACACTTTTACGACCTGTTTGCTCAGAGCACTCCCCTCTCCATCCTGCAGCCACTGCTCTACCAATTAGAGGCAAGGGGGAGAGGACTTGGACTACTGCAATGCACACTGGGAAGTGTAGCCCTGTGGAAGGACTACTACATTGTACTGGTTAGCTACAGAACTACAGAGGACTAAGAAACTCAAGAGGAGTAAAGGGGTTGTTTTTACTTTCTGCCCAGGAGAAGTTTGGGACTTTGGTGCAAGACCAGGGAAAGTAGCAGACATCTAGGGTGAATGCTGAGCCCCAGGGCACTCACCCACCAATGCAGCTGGTCATCAGCTGCATCTACAGCCTTACAGGGTGGGCTCGCTGGTCATCATCTGCGGCTGCAGCCATAAAGGGTGGGTTCACCAGAGCTCATGCAATTGTTCCACGAGGGGCCCCTCCATTGTGTAGCCTCCGGGGTTTTATACTATCCATTTCTAGCTGCCCTTTATTAAACTCTGGGTGACTTTGTTACAGTTTAGGCTGGTTGGAAAAACCTGGGCCCAGTTACTCGCAATTATTCTGTATTTTAAGTGTAATACTATCATTGGTTATTCATTTCACCCTTTATCTCTGCCTACCTTTACCTACTTTATTTTATGGCAATATATTTAATTTTGTTTTACTAAATGGTCTGGTACTTGTGTTCTTTAAAAATAGCATTATAACTGGGTACTAATGTCTCAGTCAGTGATTTCTCTGTGAAAGTGTTTGTTTAAGTACTCAGCCCGGTGTGTCAGAGGGGCTGAGGTCTTTGAGAAGGTTGAGGCCAGCAACAGAGGACCCATCTTAACCAGAAGCTCCTTTGCCTTTTTCAGAAGGCATTCACTGCGTTGCATGGATGTAACAGATAAAAATAAGTGGATGCTAATAAATATAGCTTCATGAGTTTCCTATTTTTTATCACTCTGTGTACTTCTACGCTTGTAAACTTCCACTGCACCTGGTGAGAGGGAAAGGTCTGTCCTAGGGATGGTGCCATGCCAATGAAGGACACACTCTTTGATCTGATGTTTGCCTTTTTTGGATGAATAGATCAAAATATGGTAATCACTCGAGGAGCTTTAAGAAAATCCTTTACTCCATGCTGGGCTGTTGCCGTGGATACTATTTAAAGGGTTTCACACTAGTTATATTTGCCTGTGACACATGCTGCATTTGGGTGCTGGTCTGTTCCTCCTTTTAAAATGTGGGTGCTAGCAAGGCTTTGTAACAGACAAAAAAGAAATTAATTTTGCTTTTACACTAGGTTGCTAAAATGATTTTTGCAGCAGTACATATGTAAAACTCTTCACGCAGCAGTAATATTTATAATCTACTACACAATATTTTATATAAAACAAAGCCTGACAGGAGTTTGACCCATTCCGTCTCTATCGAGGAAAGTGTTGGCTTTAGATATGCTTTAACATTACACACTATAAGTTTGGACCTATAAGTGACAGCGGTGCAGAGAAAATGTTTTGATAAAAGTGGTGATTTCAAGGCAGGGTGATTTTTTATTTATTTATTGGTAGCCAAAGGTTGTACACCACTAGGCTCCAGTGGTGGAAATTCAACCCTACTGTGAGCCGTAGGGCAACAAAACATTAGAGTGGATGCTTATGCATGACTTGATCTGAGCATGACTTCAACACCATCTGAATGCCAGCCCGCATGGTTCCTGGAAGGCTTTACATAAACATAAACACAAAATGTCCTTGATGATGCCCAGTGGGAGGGGTGAAACGCGTTGACGCAATTTCTGGTTTCCTAAACCAACAACGCCACTTTTGCCGTCCGTGGAACGCACGTTACACGGCGAACCCGGAAGAGCCCTTTACTACCATTGTAACACCTGTTTGTTCCTGGCATTTTGTAAGTGTGTTTTAATTTGCCTTAATAAACCATTTAAATGGTACTTCACTATGTACACCCTCCTTTTTTTTGAACCTGGTGGAGATTGAGCTGCTTTACTAGCAGCAACCTGGAGACCTATATTAAGGGTACCTAAAGCTCTGTGGTACCCCCACCACCAGATAAAAGACTGAAAAGCTGAGGGTCCAATATTTCTGGTGAGTATGAGTGGAAGAGGGGAGTATGGCACATTGCACGGCATGTCTATTTGAAGCACTTCAGCAATTTTTATAAATTTGGAGCACCCAGCTTTTATAGCAAATACTTTTTTGGATCACAATAATACTGGGACTTAATTATATACATTTTTTTTCACATTATGTGGACTTTTTATTATTTTTATTTAGCAAGGTCCTGGGTCCCCTTTGGTCTAATGAGAACCTCCAGAGTTAGGGACAGCTGATCCTTCTGTGTAGAGTGGGTTACAAGGAATGGTGGGTGTAATGCAAGGTAGATTCATGGGCACCAGGCACTTCTTGAATGCAAAGAGATTTATTTTCTCTTGAACAGAACTGTGGGAGAGAGGATTTAGGGCCAGGACATCCTTTAGTAGTTGCAATGTTTATTGGCAGACTCCGAGTCTTCTATAGGTATATAGCCATGCAGGGAAAGGCACCCAGCCGGGCACCACATCTGCATATGTAGGAGCGCTGTCTCCTATGGCAACAGTTTTATAACAGTTTCTAACACAAGTTGTAACGGACTCCTTTACTTCCTCTACAATCACTTCTTGTAGATCTTCACTCCACTGAGCTCCCAGTTTCCCTCACTAGACTTGCTGATCCACTGCCACTGGATCTCCTGAGCGTTTCTAACCTTCTCACTGAATATCTTCCTCAAGCGTCACCCCACTTCCCTGCTGGGTCCCTAGCTTGGCACTCACAGATACTCCTCAAGCGTCACCCCACTGGCCTCCTCAGTCCCTGGCTTGGCACACAAGGATGCTCTGCAAGCGTCACCTCCGCTGGCTGTGTCCCTGGCTTGACACCTGCTGAAGTTTCCCAATTCTTCACTGTCCCTGGTTGGTGAGAATACTGCTCTGGTACTCGCTTCAGCTACTCACTGTGGTACCTGGTAATGAAGTGGATGGTCCCTTAGTGGCGTCAGCTTCCCTACCTCCGACCACTACAGGTTCTCTGGCCGATAGAACAGTCACTTAAGGTTGGACTGCAAGCCGCAGTCCCAACCCCACGCTGCTCTCTTGCTTCTGGATAGGCCCTCAGACAGCCTAGCAGCCAGATGTCCCTGGGATAGGCCTCAGGCTCTGGCCTAGCAGCCTGGGGCAGCACAGCACACGTCCACCCAGACAGCTGTCCAGGTGGCACAGAACCCTGATCACCTGACCTCACCCAAATAAATAGGCTCTCTCAGAAGGCCAAGGGACCCAAGAAGATCCCTGCCCTTTGGCTGAGATCCCTATCTATTCCTAATCTGTCCTTGTAGTGCCCTTTCCTTATCCAATGTCACCAGATACTTGCCCATCTAGCGACAAAAGAGAGAAGTGCAGCAATTCCAGAATTAGGGTGGAATCAATTGATCTATCAATTGGCCAAGGCAACTATACCTGGCAGGTAAATTTACTAGCAACCCTGATACATTTAAATCATGTTTTTTGTCTCTATAAATTATGTATTTATGAATCACACTATTTTGGATGTTATGAACTAGTAGTACTGTAAGCGCTGTAATATTGAAACATTATTGATGAGTGATTTAGCACTTGGTGTACAGCAGCTGCAGAGGATTATTATTATCAAAAGGATTTTTAGTCCATAGCACAAGTATTATATGTTTTTTTTTTGTTTTTTTTTTAATAATGAACAGAATAGGCTTTCTAATCTGCAGAAATCCACTTATTCCTTAAATATAATCAAAAGATTTAATATTGTAAGCGCCTTTCTATTTGTGAAGGGATAGTGCAAAATTAAAAAAAAAACAAGTATAATCTGCCACTTGTGGTTTCACAAGCTTGTGATTTGTCCTTAAATCTTAACTGCTGTGTTTTTTCTGGTGCACTTTCTGATTGATATACTTTGCTCCTTGGTGACTTCTGCCCAGCCTCCCAATATTCCACATTATTTGAATAATGCTCAGATCAGCTCCCATGCCCTGAGCAAAGATTATCCCTACCCCAGGCCCTCTGTTCCTAGTTTATGTTCTTAGCTACGGTCTGTGTTCGAGTTCATGACTTTCCGTGACCCTACTTAGTACTGCAATTTTTGTGACTGCCATTTGGTTCCTTGAATCCTCTGTGGTCCTTGTGGACATCCCCTGCCTCTCCTTTGTTGGACTAATTTCCTGTGTACCGACTTTGACTCTCTCTCTCTGGATTCACTTGCTGCCTCCTTCTCTGGCCCTTGGCCTGGTTCCTGGATCTTCTTATCATCTCTACCAGCTTCAGCTCTGCCAGTCCTCCTGCTCTACTTTCATATCCACTTGCACCGATTAGTCTCTGTACTTTGAGCAAGGTAAACCTGGATTCTGAATTTGACTATGCATCAGACTTTTGCAGTTCCTGTACAAAAATATCTCAGAAAGGAGATGGCAAAACAGCACAAGAAGTCAATCAGTTGTGCCAGAGTGCCGGAGCATGCTGATAGGAGGAGAGAGCAGAGAGATGAGCAAATCAGTCTACTGTTTTGCCAGGATGGACAGGCAGAGAAAAAAATATTTGGCAGTTAATCTGGTATGAAGAAATGTCTGGAAGGCCTCACTCCAATAAAATCACCTTTATTGAGTCAAAAACATACGACACTCCATACAGTAAATGAGGGAAGGAGATACAGCATACAATACAGCTTAAGCATTTCACACCATACTCGGTGCTTAATCATAGGTAGCTGAAATTATAAGCTAACACACAGCTATATATTTATACATACTGTACATACATATTATACTGGCCTTGATCTATCTATCTATTTAGCAGGTAAAAAATCTCTCTCATATTTACTTTCATCTGTGTATTTAGCTGTTTGCCTAGAATTTAGCTTTAAACTGAAACATCAGTGTTTTATTTGTATTTAATATAGAACAGGGATATAACTAAAAATACATTGCTGAAGTTCAGCACAGTTGACTTCAGCAACTGTTGCTTGCTGTGCTTTATAGGAAGATGATGGATACCAAGTCAGTACTATTTATTTAATCTTTTCTTCAATTAAACTGTGGGAAGGCTGGTCCTGGGAGAATCGAGATATAGTGATAAATGTACAGGAGCAATGCACTTCGTTCTGATCCTGACATGACTTTCTGACATTCCAAATGATGCTGAATGGATACAGAGGCGACACTGAATACATTTGTCTGCACTTCAACAACAAAAATAAATCAATACACAGAAATTGAGTATTTGACTCCTGCGCTCCCAGATGGGAATTTCTGGGCCTAGAACAACAGAAATTATGACACCTGAATAGAAAAACAAAAGCCTTGTAATATGGCAGCTACATTCATTTTTGTATGTGCAGTCAATCATGCATCTTCAAATACGTTACAAGAATATCTAACATATTAAAGAGAAAAGGATGTTCATGTAAGCACACATTGTAATTCATTATTTTATGTGTATAAATTATTTCTGACAGGACTGTTAATAGAAAAAAGTCAAGTGTGTTCAATTTACTAACTTAGTTAATAAAGAGTCAGCTGCTAGAGTTAGCTAACAATGCAAGAGTAGAGTAAGTGGTGCAGAAGATCTTTAATTTTTCTCCTTTTGTCTTGCAAGAAAATGAGGAGGCCCAAGAGTTCTAACTACCGTAATTAATGCTGGCTTGAACCGCAAAGTTAGCCTAGAATGCTAATTTAAAGTAACCACAATTCAGATGATAGTAGGAACAAATAAAATCTCACTGCCAAAACTACTTAATGAACGGGAAAACACAGGCCACCTCCTAGCAGTGATCGCAAGAGCACAGCAAGGCAATACGCATATAGACGCTATACAGACTCCACTCGGGGACACAGTCACTGAACAGGCTCACATTGCCTCAGTGTTCATGGATTTCTTTAAAGATGTATACGCATCTAAAGTGAATCCAACAGAGGAGGCAGTTTTCCAATTCCTGGACCAATGCCTTATACCAAGGGCTACAGAACAGGAAGTTGAAATGTTGAATGCTCCACTCAAAATGGATGAACTTTTACTGGTTGAGTCACAAATGGTAAACAGTAAGGCCCCTGATACTGATGGGCTACCGATAGAAACCTCTAAACAGTACAGTGAAACCCTAATGCCAGGCCTGCTAGAAACACTTAATAAGTCATTCAGAACTGGTTGTCTATCAGAGTCAATGGGGGAGGCTGTCGTGGTGGTGCTTCCTAAACCGGGCATGGACCCACTACAGCCTGACTCATACAGACCCATTTTCCTACTCAACTCGGACGTCAAGCTATTGGCCCAAGTGTTGGCAACTAGGCTGGTAAAGGTTATTTCCGGATTGGTTCATACAGACCAGTCTGGCTTTATCCCAGCATGATCTACGGCGCTGGATATCAGGAGGCTCTTCCGCTGCCAAGTTTTTTGACAGCGTGGAGTAGAAATATTTGTGGGCAGTACTGACTAGTAGGGATGAGCTTCGAGTTCGAGTGGAACTCATGTTCGACTCGAACATCGGCTGTTCGTCAGTTCGCCGAACAGCGAACAATTTGGGGTGTTCACGGCAAATTCGAAAGCCGCGGAACACCCTTTAAAAGTCTATGGGAGAAATCAAAAGTGCTAATTTTAAAGGCTTATATGCATGGTATTGTCATAAAAAGTGTTCGGGGACCCGGGTCCTGCCCCAGGGGACATGGATCAACGCAAAAAAAAGTTTTAAAAACGGCCGTTTTTTCGGGAGCAGTGATTTTAATAATGCTTAAAGTGAAAAAATAAAAGTGTAATATTCCTTTAAATTTCGTACCTGGGGGGTGTCTATAGTATGCCTGTAAAGGGGTGCATGTTTCCCGTGATTAGAACAGTCTGACAGCAAAATGATTTTTCAAAGGAAAAAAGTCATTTAAAACTACTCGTGGCTATTAATGAATTGCCGGTCTCGAGTCTCCCGACAATACACATAAAAGTTAATTGATAAAAACAGCATGGGAATTCCCCACAGGGGAACCCCGAACCAAAATTGAAAAAAAAAATGACGTGGGGGTCCCCCTAAATTCAATACCAGGCCCTTCAGGTCTGGTATGGATATTAAGGGGAACCCTGTGCCAAAATTTAAAAAAAATGACGTAGGGGTTCCCCTCAAAATCCATACCAGACCCTTATCCTAGCACGCAACCTGTCAGGCTGCAGGAAAAGAGGAGGGGACGAGAGAGCGCCCCCCCCCTCCAGAACCGTGCCAGGCCACATGCCCTCAACATTGGGAGGGTGCTTTGAGGTCCCCCCTAAAGCACCTTGCCCCCATGTTGATGAGGACAAGGGCCTCATCCCCACAACCCTGGCCGGTGGTTGTGGGGGTCTGCGGGTGGGGGGCTTATCGGAATCTGGAAGCCCCCTTTAACAAGGGGACCCCCAGATCCCGGCCCTCCCCCCTGTGTGAAATGGTAAGGGGGTACAAAAGTACCCCTACCATTTCACAAGAAAACTGTCAAAAATGTTAAAAATGACAAGAGACAGTTTTTGACAATTCCTTTATTTCTTCTATCTTCTTTCTTCTAACTTCTTTCTTCCTTCATGCTTTGGTTTCTTCCTCCATCTTCTTCCTCTTCTGGTTCTTCTGGTTGTTCTGGTTCTTCTGGTGTTCTCGTCCAGCATCTTCCTCCGCGGCGCCTCCTTGTCTTCATCTTCTTTTCTTCATCTTCTTCTCGGGCTGCTACGCATCCATGATTGGATGGAAGGCTCCCGCTGTGTGACGCTTCTCCTCCTCTAATGGTTCTTTTATAATGGAGGGCGGGGCCACCCGGTGACCCCGCCCCCCTCTGACGGACTTCCCTGTGGCATTCCCTGTGATGTCAGAGGGGGGCGGGGTTACCCGTTATGTAACGGGTGACCCCCTCTAACGTCACGGGGAATGCCACAGAGAAGTCCCCGTGTGTCAGAGGGGGGCGGGGTCACCGGGTGGCCCCGCCCTCCATTATATAAGAACCGCCAGAAGAGGAGAAGCGTCACACAGTGGGAGCCTTCAATCCAATCGTGGATGCTTAGCGGCCCGAGAAGAAGATGAAGAAAAGAAGATGAAGACAAGGAGGCGCCGCGGAGGAAGATGCTGGACGAGAACACCAGAAGAACCAGAACAACCAGAAGAACCAGAAGAGGAAGAATATGGAGGAAGAAACCAAAGCATGAAGGAAGAAAGAAGTTAGAAGAAAGAAGATAGAAGAAATAAAGGAATTGTCAAAAACTGTCTCTTGTCATTTTTAACATTTTTGACAGTTTTCTTGTGAAATGGTAGGGGTACTTTTGTACCCCCTTACCATTTCACACAGGGGGGAGGGCTGGGATCTGGGGGTCCCCTTGTTAAAAGGGGCTTCCAGATTCCGATAAGCCCCCCACCCGCAGACCCCCACAACCACCAGCCAGGGTTGTGGGGATGAGGCCCATGTCCTCATCAACATGGGGACAAGGTGCTTTAGGGGGGACCCCAAAGCACCCTCTCAATGTTGAGGGTATGTGGCCTGGTACGGTTCAGGGGGGGGATGCTCTCTCGTCCCCCCTCTTTTCCTGCGGCCTGCCAGGTTGCGTGCTCGGATAAGGGTCTGGTATGGATGTTTGGGGGGACCCCACTCCAATTTTGTTTTACATTTTGGCGCGGGGTACCCCTTAATATCCATACCAGACCTGAAGGGCCTGGTATTGAATTTAGAGGGACCCCCTGCGTCATTTTTTTTTAAATTTTCGTTCGGGGTTCCCCTGTGGGGAATTCCCATGCCGTTTTTATCAATAAACTTTTATGTGTATTGTCGGGAGACTCGGGACCGGCAATTCATTAATAGCCGCGAGTAGTTTTAAATGACTTTTTTTCCTTTGAAATGTCATTTTGCTGTCAGACTGTTTTAAGCACGGGAAACATGCGCCCCTTTACAGGCATGCTATAGACACCCACAGGTATGAAATTTAAAGGAATATTACACTTTTATTGTTTGACTTTAAGCATTATTAAAATCACTGCTCCCGAAAAAATGGCCCTTTTTAAAACTTTTTTTTGCATTGATCCTTGTCCCCTGGGGCAGGACCCAGGTCCCCAAACATTTTTTTAGGACAATACCATGCATATTAGCCTTTAAAATGAGCACTTTTGATTTTGAATGTTCGAGT
The DNA here is from genome assembly GCA_037952835.1 of Lithobates septentrionalis. NCBI lineage: Eukaryota > Metazoa > Chordata > Amphibia > Anura > Ranidae > Lithobates > Lithobates septentrionalis. The sequence goes on along the minus strand of JBBDGP010000648.1, from coordinate 2,793,511 downwards.
CCCATAGACTTCAATGGGGTTCTAATGTTCTTGCAAAGTTTTGGTCTGTTCGCAAGTTCTGGTGCGAACCAAACCGGGGGGTGTTCGGCTCATCCTTACTGACTAGATTCAGATTGTGGGATGGGTTTATATCCTGGATCAAACTCCTATACCCAGCACCGACAGCAAGGATCAGAATAAATGACTCATTATCAGAGGCCTTTCCACTATTTTGAGGCACTAGACAGGGGTGTCCATTGTCACCCCTGCTCTTTGCCCTTGCACTGGAGCCCTTAGCGGCTATGAATAGAGCACCACCTGATATCTTGGGTTTTAGACGGGGATACAGGGAAGATAAAATATCAATACGCCGATGACGTACTATTATTTTTAGGGGCTATGGCTGGTTCTTTAACCACTTCAATACCAGGCACTTAGACACCTTCCCGCCCAGACCAATTTTCAGCTTTCAGTGCTGTCGCAATTTGAATGACAATTGCGCGGTCATGCTACACTGTACCCAAACAAATTTTTTATCATTTTGTTCCCACAAATAGAGCTTTCTTTTGGTGGTATTTGATCACCTCTGTGGTTTTTATTTTTTGCGCAACAAATAAAAAAAGACCGAAAATTTTGAAAAAAAAACAAGTTTTTCTTTGTTTCTGTTAAAATTATTTGTAAATAAGTATGTTTTCTTCTTCAATGACGGGCACTGATATGGCTGCACTAACGGGCACTGATACGGCGGCACTGATGGGCACCGATGAGGTGGCACCAATGAGGTGGCACTGATGAGGTGGCACTGATGGGCACTGATAGGTAGGACTGATGGGCACTGATAGGTGGCACTGGTATGCGGCACTGATGGGCACTCATAGGTTGCACCGATGGGCACTCATAGGCAGCAATGATGGGCACTCGTAGGTGGCATTGATTGGTACATATGGGTGGCACTGATGGGTACTTATGGGTGGCACTAATAGGTGGCACTGATGGACACTGATAGGTGGGCACTGATGAGCACAGATGGGCACAGATGGGCTCTGACAGGTGGCATTGATGGGCAATGACAGGTGGCACTGATGACACTGATTGGTGGCACTGATAACATTTATTTGTGGCATTGCTGGGCATAACTGAAACATAATGGTGCCAATCAGTGCCCATTTTGTTTTATGTACAACAAAAGGGTGTGGCCATGGGGGCCAAATTTGCCCCCAGTTTGGCCAACCTTTTCATGACCCAATGGGAGGAGGATGTCATCTATGCCTCCCAGAGACCAGAATTGGTTCTCTGGGTTAGGTACATTGCCGACATCCTCCTCCTATGGCAAGGGAACCACGAGTCTTTGGATGGTTTCATTGGTTTTCTTAATTCAAATGACCGCGGGATCTCCCTTAGTTATGAGGCCAGCGTAAACTCTATTCATTTTCTAGATTTGGAAATTATGATAGTTGATCAGCATTTGGAGTTTAAAACCTACTTCAAACCCACAGACCGCAACGGGTATATCCCGTCCGACAGTTGCCACCATGCTCAGTGGCTACGGTCTGTTCCACACAGCCAGTTTTTACGACTGCACCGCAATTGCTCCAACATTTCCGACTACTATGCCCAATCCCACATATTGAAAGATAGATTTGTGGCCAAAGGGTATAATGCAGGGGAATTGGATGCAGAAATTAATAGAGTTTCACAGATTGACAGGAACTCCACTTTAGTTGAACGTTCCACCATTACCTCTGACTCCAGAGCTAAATGGTCTTTTTTCACTACATATTCCACCCAGCCTAAAGAAATAAAGGCCATTTTCAGAAAACATTGGAGAGTACTTAGGAGTGACAGACTCCTGGGTCCTGCGTTACCTGAAAATGCTGGGGTTATTTTCAGAGGTGCCCACTTTATACAAGGACAAATTGCCCCTAACATCATAGACCCTCCTAAGAAAGTCTCCTTTTTCCAACAATGTCAAGGCTTTTATCCATGTCGCAGGTGTAATGTGTGTGCACATAATGCTACAGTGAGATGTAAAACTGACACTTTCAGTTCCACCACCACTTTGCGCATCTATCATATGAGAGAGTTTGCCACCTGTACCACTCAATATGTGGTATATTTGCTTACTTTCCCATGCAAAAAGCAATATGTTGGTAGGACCATTAGAACGTTCACCATACGTATGAACGAACATATTGCTGGCATAAAAGGTGGCAAAGATAAACACACGGTACTCCGACACTACCTATTACATCATAATAGGGACCCTACGGGTAGCATATTCCAAGTGATTGATAGGTTTGTCCCCCATTGGCGGGGCGAGTCTCGCTTACGGGGTGTCTCCAAGTTAGAGACGTATTGGATACACGAGCTCAGATCTTATTTTCCGTTTGGGCTCAATGTGGAATGGGATCTGAACTCATTTATTAATCTCTCATGGTTTTCATTGTCTAGTGTAATTCTTCTCATCCCATTTCATACAATCCAAACCTTAAATGGGTCTCATTCATGTTTCAGTTTCAATACATTATCATTCTTGTTTTGGATTTTAGTTTTTTCTCCTTCTCTTTCCCTACTAATAAAAAATATATAATTATTTTTAGACTTCCTAATTTACCCCATGGTTAGAACCAAACATGTGGCATAGTGTGGTATAGTGTGTTTAGATTCTGGCCGTTTCAACTATTTTTATTTATTTTTATTTGTTCTTAGTGTTTGGTCATCCGGTATTAGTCACGTGCCCTTCCTTTATTATAGGAAGGTCAGGTGATTATTTTGTTGTTTGTGTGTTTTTCCGGCAGGATGCACACGTTGCATTTAACATGCTGATACGTTCCCCTTGTCTGACTGGCGTTGGCTGGCATATGGGAGATCAGCTGTGCGTCGGTACATCTAGCACGCTGATACGCTCACTTTGTCTGACCGACGTTAGCTGTCATGTGGGAGATCAGCTGTGCGTCAGGTGATCACCGCACGAGCACGCCCGCGCCTCGACACGGCGCACGCCGTTGCTTGACAACACTCCCCACATGCGAGTGACGTCAGGCACCACATGGGGGAGTAGCTGCGGGTCACGTGACAGCCCCGCGAACACGTGTTATGTGTTTTGCGGGCTTTCATGATACAGCGTGTATCATTGCTTAGCAACCTCCACGCTCGGCACGCATATTTCCGGGTGCCAGCCTCACATGCTCGGTTTTGCCGGCTTCCCGGGCTTCCAGCACGAGACGCCCACTCGGGATTCTAGTAAAGTTTATGGACACAGGTGACATTGGATTTTGCTATTGGTAGACGGATCCATAAGCTTTTAACCACATTTAATTACGTGTATAATGATTGGACTTTAGGAGAGGGCCGGCCACGCCCCATTATGGGACCCTCCCCTTGTCCAATAAGATTTACTTTTGTTCATGTTCTCACAGCTGATTGGTCTTGTATTTACTTAGTGATTTTATAGAATTTTATAAATTTGGGCAGTGTCATGAGGGTCTTCTATGCCCCTGTTGAAGGTCTTTTGATCGAAAAACGCGTAGGGCGGTTTTTATACCCTGTACACTGCCTTTTTTACATTTGTGATCACTTTTATGTATAGCGTTTTTTAGTAATAAATTACCCTGATTTACACTATGTGGAGGCATCCCTCTTTTTTTCCATATACTTTCGGGATTTGAGAAACAGCTTCAACTTTGGAACCAGCTTTGGCTTATTTCCTGTGTATCCAGAGGTGACATCCAGGCCTTACAGAGGCTCCATCTGCCTTCGACCACTTCATTTACCTGCCCATGGTGGCACACAGCTCGAGTGATTCTATGCTAATGGCAGTAGAATCCAACAGTTCTGGTAAGCGTACCCCATCTATTCATGAGTTTGATGACATCTAAATTGAGATTTGGGAAGCAGAACGAACCGTTACACTATTCACACTCATTCACTGTGGATCATCACGTTTTCTTTTGACTACACGTCACCATTGGGACATTATTTTATGTTTACAGAGACATTCTGTTCATATGATATATGTGTTTATTAGCGCTAAAATTTATTTAGTAGTGCTTGCTGGGAGGTCTGGATGAGGACTTGTACTCCCCCCCTTGTATACATTGCTCTTATTAGACTACTTTATTTGGCCAGAAAGCTTATCGGGAGCTATTGGTTGTCTACCCAGATTCCGGCGAGCAAGCATTGGATCCAAGCAGTTAACAACATTCTTATTCGTGAAAAGAATACCTATTATCATAGAAAATCAGCTAAGAAATTCAAAAAAATATGGCAATGTTGGTTGGGTGACCCAGAAGTAGCTCCTCCACAACTGGTCCTCACCAGGCTACTACAATGTTGATAGCCCAGTGAAGATGTGCTTACAGTTTCAAGAGGCATGCAATGGTTGAAATACGTTATGGCGAGACACAGTGGACAAGCTGCTTTTGCGGTAGAAAGTATATAGCTATACGGTCATCTATCGGAAGAAGAGTACACTGGTATAGTCAGGTTGAAATGTTTTTCCTTTTGTTTTTTTTGTTTTTTCCTTTTCTGAAGTTTCGGCAATATATACTTTGAATTTATATAAGATACAGTATAAAGTCAAAATGAATATTCCCTGTTTATGTAAAGTTTTTTCTGTTTCTTGTATGGACTGTATATATGCATATCTGTATTGGAAGTGCCTTTTGCTTTTGTCACAATAAAAGCCTTTTGATTTAAAAAAAAAAAATCTCACTGCATATATTCGAGGTTCACGCGTTATGATAACTCAAACACAGTCTATGGACATTACATTATTTAAATATTCTTAAAGTGTTACTAAACCCACAACAGTAAAATCAGTCTGTATATTCAGTAAAGCATGCTTGTTATACTCACTGTGAAACCTAAGGGGTTAATCCTCCACATTGTGTAAAATGGCTGTTTGATCCTGTCTTCTCTGACCCTCCCCTTCTTTTACTGCCCTCAATCCATCTGCTGATAGAACAGAACCTTGGGAGCACTATGCACACACTCAGTTTGGTGTGTATTGCTAGAGAGGTTTGTTGTGGGAGGGGGTGGGGGTGCATGGTATCAGCACAGGGCCAATCAGCACTGTCCAGACAGAGGGTCAGGAGTTATGCAGCCTCATAACACAGTCAGAGGAGAACGAAAACTCCTCCTACAAGCTTTAACCAGTGCTCAGCGGGACACTGATAGAAGTCACAAGACTGCTATACACTGCTGATGAGAAAAGGTATTTAGCAGTTTATATTTACCATATATACTCGAGTATAAGTCGATCCGAGTATAAGTCAAGGCCCTAATTTACCACAAAAAAATGGGAAAAACTTAGTGACCCGAGTATAAGACGAGAGTGAGAAATGCACAGCTACTGTAAGTGGAAAGGAGGGTCAACAATGCCCATTTGCAGCCTCACTGTGCCCATTTGCATGCCTCACTGTGCCCATTTGCAGCCATAGGTCCCTCAAACTTCAAACTCAGTAGTTAAGGGTTCCTAGATGCCCCCTAGCTGCAGCCAAAATTTGGGGTCTCTGAACCCAAAGGGTCCCGAAATGACATTGCTGCAGATGGACACAGTTGACCAAACTTGGGGCCCCGTATCTTGGGGTCACTTAGTGCTAGGAACCCCAAATTTGGTGTGCAAACCCAGTGGAACGAGCACCATAAAATATCCAAAGCTGGGGTTTCTAGCACCAAGTAGCCCTGAGATACTGGGCCCCAAATATCGGTTCAGAAAATGTCAAGCACTTTTCTGCAGCAAAGAATGACATTTTCCGAACCGGCTTTGGGGCCCCGTATCTCGGGGCCACTTGGTGCTAGGAACCCCAGCTTTGGATATGTTATGGTACCAGTTCCACTGGATTTGCACACCAAACGTGGGGTTTCTAGCACCAAGTGGCCCTGAGATATGGGGCCCCAAAATCGGTTCAGAAAATGTCAAGCACTTTTCTGCAGCAGAGAATGACATTTTCTGAACAGATTTTGGGGCCCCGTATCTCGGGGCCACTTGGTACTAGGAACCCCAGCTTTGGATATGTTGTGGTACCAGTTCCACTGGGTTTGCACACCAAATTTGGGGTTCCACCAAGTGGCCCTGAGATACGGGGCCCCAAAGTCGGTTCAGAAAATGAAATTTTTTGCTGCAGAAAAGTGCTTGACTCGAGTATAAGTCGAAGGGGGCACTTTCAGCACAAAAAAAGTGCTGAAAAACTCGACTTATACTCGAGTATATAGGGTACTAAAATAGTTGCGTTTCCATGTTCTGTGTACTTTGGAAGGCCAGATACAGGGCCCTTTGATCCCTCCTGTATTGAATTGTATTGTAATTGTACTGTCTTCCCCGATGTTGTAAAGTGCTGCGCAAACTGTTGGCGCTATATAAATCCTGTATAATAATAATAATAATAATAATAATAATAATAATAATATATTTGATACTACTATAACCAAAGAAAGGGAAATGCCAATAGCACCTCAAACAAATAAGTAAAACAATAGCAAAATAGGAGTATAGTATAGTATAGTATAGTATAGTATAGTATAGTATAGTATAGTATAGTATAGTATAGTATACAGTATATTGTTGAGGCCAATGGTCTTGAGTATGACCCCTGACGCCTTATATTAAGGATGGACCTGCCTAAGAGGCAATGCTAATATTACAGCCTGTCAGTCTGTTTTACCCCCTTTCCCTGCTAGTCAGTATATGATGCGTAGGCTCAGTCTGCTCAGGGACTACATCTCCCACAAGTCTCAGTTCTTCCCAGCAGGCTCTTGTCACTCCCAAGATGCACAATAGTCCATATCCCCTTCCTCTGTGCCCTCCTTCGGCCAATCACAATTCATCCAGCTTACATATTTACTCATCCAAAATGGCCAACCCCAGGGTTGAAGACACTCCATAGCTGAGCATGGTTCATGGTCTTCTCCAAAAATGGTCACTGCAGCTCAGTACTGCAAGCAATTCATTTAGCCTTTCTTGTGTCACAGGTTGGAAAGAAAGTTTCAAACAGGGAATACATTTGTAACCACTAGCCAACTTGGCTAAAAAAATTAAGTAGTAAACAGTGCTTACAGTTCCAAATAGTTCCCTTTCAAGAACAGAAAGACCTAAAATTCTGCTGATTTAAGTCTGTTGATTGCAGAACTCAACTACTGCTAGTAGAAATACAAATGAATGATACCGGTCACAAATGCTTGTACTCTCAACTGAGCTGTCTAGCTAACAAATGTCTGGTATCATAACTGATCACATGTGCAGCACCATGGCAATTGCAGATCAAACAAAGGCTAAGATGGCAACTTCTTTGGCTGTAAAGGATAGGGGGGAGTTAGTTCCACTTTAACCACTTGCTTACTAGGCTCTTAAACCCCCCTCCTATCCAGACCAATTTTCAGCTTTCAGTGCTCTCACACTTTGAATGACAATTACTCAGTCATGCAACACTGTACCCAAATGATTTTTTTGTCCTTTTTTTCATACAAATAGAGCTTTATTTTGGTGATATTTGATCACCTCTGGGTTTTTTATTTTTTGCGCTATAAATGAAAAAAGACCGAAAATTTTGAAAAAAACCACATTTTTCCTAATTTCTGTGATAAAATTTTGCAAATTCGTAATTTTTCTTCATAAATTTTGGCCACAATTTATACTGCTACATATCTTTGGTAAAAATAACCAAAAATGTGTGGAAATTATTTGGTCTGTGTGAAAGTTTTAGAGTCTACAAGCTATGGTGCAAATCTTAAAAAAATTATCACATCTGATGTACTGAGGCCTCATTTCCTGAGACCCTAACAAGCCAGGAAAGTACAAATGCCCCCCAAATAACCCCTTTTTGGAAAGTAGACATTTCAATGTATTTAGTTAGAGGCATGGTGAGCAGGGCCGGACTGGGAATAAAAACCAGCCCTGGAAATAATTTCATACCAGCCCCATAGCATTATTATACCAGCCCCATAGCATTTTTAAACCAGCGCAACTGCATAACGTCGTTATTTTCTTGTTCACAAAAGGGAAAACCATGCATTTTAAAGCACATTTGAAGAGTGTATTATATATAGATAAGAGAGACATGGAATTTACAAACAGCAGCAATTTTTTTTTTTACTGGCAAAAATCATGGCATTTACTGGCACATTTTTTACTGATATTGCAAAAAAAAAGTGCCGTAAATGGCAGGTTTCAGTGCATATATCAATATTTTAGCTATAAACTGCTATTAGCAATGTGTTAAGTTAAACAAAAGTCAAACACCATATTTCTCCTCTTACATGAAGGTCAGATTAATATAACCCAGCACAGAGTTCCCCCCATACATCAGGAGGATTCCCCTTTACAGTGCAAGGGAACTCTGACATAAAGGGGAACATTGCAGATCATGATCTAAGCGGGAACTCTGATATAAAAGGGGGGCACTGGTGACCAGAAACCCCACTTATATCAGAGTCCACTGCTTTCCCCTTTACATCAGAGTTCTCACTTACATCAGGGTCTGCAGAAGTGCCCTTTACATCAGAGTTCCCCCTTGCACTGTAAGGTGGAATCCTGCAGACTATGATGTAAAGGGGAACTCTGGGAATGTGGGGAGGACCCTGGTGACCAGAGACCACCTTCTGCAGAAAGAAAACACTAAGGTACGGGGGTTTACTGATATAAGGGCCCCCTTACAATATTGTATTGACCCCCCCCCCTCTCAGGTAGGCCTGGCGGCGCTGTCACTGACCTCCTCTCAGGTGCACCGTACAGGGCTCAGTCAGTCGGCTCCAGCTTGGTGGCTCTGGTTTTATCCCATAGTTTCCTCTCCACAGTCCATACATGTCTGACTTCTCCCATGACCCCCATCCCTGCGCCACTCCCACTGTTGACTCCACTCCAGACTGCAGTCGTGATATAAGACAAGAGATGGTCAGAGGCTACGGATGGTACAGGAGATGTCGGAGGCTGCGGATGGTACAGGAGATGTCGGAGGCTGCGGATGGTACAGGAGATGTCGGAGGCTGCGGATGGTACAGGAGATGTCGGAGGCTGCGGATGGTACAGGAGAAGTCGGAGGCTGCGGATGGTACAGGAGATGTCGGAGGCTGCGGATGGTACAGGAGATGTCGGAGGCTGCAGATGGTATAGGAGATGTCGGAGGCTGCGGATGGTACAGGAGATGTCGGAGGCTGCGGATGGTACAGGAGAAGTCGGAGGCTGCGGATGGTACAGGAGATGTCGGAGGCTGCGGATGGTACAGGAGATGTCGGAGGCTGCGGATGGTACAGGAGATGTCGGAGGCTGTGGATGGTACAGGAGAGGTCAGAGGCTGCGGATGGTACAGGAGAGGTCAGAGGCTACGGATGGTACAGGAGATGGTACAGGAGATGGTCAGAGGCTGCGGATGGTACAGGAGAGGTCAGAGGCTGCGGATGGTACAGGAGAGGTCAGAGGCTGCGGATGGTACAGGAGACGTCAGAGGCTGCGGATGGTACAGAAGATGTCGGAGGCTGCGGATGGTACAGGAGATGTCGGAGGCTGCGGATGGTACAGGAGAGGTCAGAGGCTGCGGATGGTACAGGAGATGTCGGAGGCTGCGGATGGTACAGGAGATGTCGGAGGCTTCGGATGGTACAGGAGAGGTCAGAGGCTGCGGATGGTACAGGAGAGGTCAGAGGCTGTGGATGGTACAGGAGATGTCAGAGGCTGCGGATGGTACAGGGGATGTCAGAGGCTGCGGATGGTACAGGGAAGGTCAGAGGCTGCGGATGGTACAGGGAAGGTCAGAGGCTGCGGATGGTACAGGAGATGTCAGAGGCTGCGGATGGTACAGGGAAGGTCAGAGGCTGCGGATGGTACAGGAGATGTCAGAGGCTGCGGATGGTACAGTAGATGTCAGAGGCTGCGGATGGTACAGGAGATGTCAGAGGCTGCGGATGGTACAGGAGATGTCAGAGGCTGCGGATGGTACAGGAGATGTCAGAGGCTGCGGATGGTACAGGAGATGTCAGAGGCTGCGGATGGTACAGGAGAGGTCAGAGGCTGCGGACGGTACAGGAGAGGTCAGAGGCTGCGGACGGTACAGGAGAGGTCAGAGGCTGCGGATGGTACAGGAGAGGTCAGAGGCTGCGGATGGTACAGGAAAGGTCCGAGGCTGCGGATGGTACAGGAGAGGTCAGAGGCTGCGGATGGTACAGGAGAGGTCAGAGGCTGCGGATGGTACAGGAGAGGTCAGAGGCTGCGGATGGTACAGGAGATGTCAAAGGCTGCGGATGGTACAGGGGATGTCAGAGGCTGCGGATGGTACAGGGAAGGTCAGAGGCTGCGGATGGTACAGGGAAGGTCAGAGGCTGCGGATGGTACAGGGAAGGTCAGAGGCTGCGGATGGTACAGGAGATGTCAGAGGCTGCGGATGGTACAGGAGATGTCAGAGGCTGCGGATGGTACAGGAGATGTCAGAGGCTGCGGATGGTACAGGAGATGTCAGAGGCTGCGGATGGTACAGGAGAGGTCAGAGGCTGCGGACGGTACAGGAGAGGTCAGAGGCTGCGGATGGTACAGGAGATGTCAGAGGCTGCGGATGGTACAGGAGATGTCAGAGGCTGCGGATGGTACAGGAGATGTCAGAGGCTGCGGATGGTACAGGAGATGTCAGAGGCTGCGGATGGTACAGGAGATGTCGGAGGCTGCGGATGGTACACGAGATGTCGGAGGCTGCGGATGGTACAGGAGATGTCGGAGGCTGCGGATGGTACAGGAGATGTCGGAGGCTGCGGATGGTACAGGAGATGTCGGAGGCTGCGGACAGGGCCGGATTAACATAGGGGCTGATGGAGCTGCAGCTCCAGGCCCCTGCCTTAAAATCGGCCCTCCCAGTCAGCAGTAAAAGGCCGATTTTCTCCTGCCCATAAACTTCTATGGGACAGGAGAAGCTGTGTGTAAATGTAGGGGTGTCTGGCTGCATCTGTGTTTGCTCACTGTGTTTATTACATTGTCACAGTGCACAGTTCCCCCCTACACAAATGGGAGAGGCTGAGTCGGCTCTGCCTTTCCCCTCCCCTCTCTCACTCTGTGAAGTCTGTGGCTGTGTAGTGAAGAAGGAGCCGTGTGGGTGGGAAATTATGAACAGAACAGCGGCAGATATCTGAGTGATGAGCCTCCAGGGACCATCCAAATGTGAGCTCAGTGACTCTTATCTCCCTTCCCCTCCTTTTTAACTTATTCCTCCAGCAGTAGCTCTTATAACTGCAGCCAAAGTGTTAAGAATTGTGTCCTCAGCCTGTGGTAGTACTCGGTCCCTTGTGCTTTTAGGTGGGTTCACACTGGTTTGCTATGTTTTGGCCCATTGCTGGTGTATCCACAGTTTTCCTGCGTTTTACTCACAGTCCTATTGATTTCTATTAGGTTGTGTGTTTTTTTCTGAAAGTGCACCAAAATTCCTGCATGCTGCATCTTATCTTTGGCGCACTGTCAGAAAATGCAGCAAAAACCTGCAACCTAATACATATCAATAGGACTGCAGCTAAAACTGCAGATACACAAGCAGTGCGGCCGACTGCAGCACACCAGTGTGAGCCCAAAGGCTTGTACACACAACCCCCTGTAGAACTTGGTCTAATCAATACTCCTGGCATACACACACACGGCCATACCATCCCAGCTCAGGAGGGGTGGGGGCTCCAGGGATTTGATTGACTATGCAGGCCCTGTCCCTCCTATCTGTCTGGGCAGAGTTCTGGAGGCAGTGGCAGGCTGCTGGTGGCAAGTGGCACACTCTATCTGGTTGCATGCTGCTGGTGGCAAGTGGCACACTGTGTCTGGTGGCAGGCTGCTGACTGTATCTGGTGGCAGGTGGTACACTGTATCTGGTGGCAGGCTTCTGTTGGCAAGTGGCACACCATATCTGATGGCAGGCTGCTGGTGGCAAGTGGCACACTGTATCTGGTGGCAAGTGGCACACTGTATCTGGTGGCATGCTGCTGGTGGCAAGTGGCACACTGTATCTGGTGGCAGGCTGCTGGTGGCAAGTGGCACACTATCTGGTGGCAAGTGGCACACCATATCTGGTGGAATGCTGCTGGTGGCAAGTGGCACACTGTATCTGGTGGCATGCTGCTGGTGGCAAGTGGCACACTGTATCTGGTGGCAGGCTTCTGGTGGCAAGTGGCACACTGTGTCTGGTAGCAGGCTGTGGGTGGCAAGTAGCACACCATAACTGGGGCAGGCTGCTGGTGGCAAGTGGCACACTGTATCCGGTGGCATGCTGCTTGTGGCAAGTGGCACACTGTATCTGGTCGCAGGCTGCTGTTGGCAAGTGGAACACCATATCTGGTGGCAGATTGCTGGTGGCAAGTGGCACAGTGTATCTGGTGACAGACTGTTGGTGGCAAGTGGCACACTGTATCTGGTGACAGGCTGCTTGTGGCAAGTGGCACACTGTATCTGGTGGCAAGTGGCACACTGTATCTGGTGGCAGGCTGCTGGTGGCAAGTGGCACACTATCTGGTGGCAAGTGGCACACCATATCTGGTGGCATGCTGCTGGTGGCAAGTGGCACACCATATCTGGTGGCATGCTGCTGGTGGCAAGTGGCACACTGTATCTGGTGGCAGGCTGCTGGTGGCAAGTGGCACACTGTGTCTGGTAGCAGGCTGTGGGTGGCAAGTAGCACACCATATCTGGTGGCAGACTGCTTGTGGCAAGTGGCACACTGTATCTGGTCGCAGGCTGCTGTTGGCAAGTGGAACACCATATCTGGTGGCAGGCTGCTGGTGGCAAGTGGCACAGTGTATCTGGTGGCAAGTGGCACACCGTATCTGGTGGCATGCTGCTGGTGGAAAGTGACACACTGTATCTGGTGGCAGGCTGCTGGTGGCAAGTGGCACACTGTATCTGGTGGTAAGTGGCACACTGTATCTGGTGGCAGGCTGCTGGTGGCAAGTGGCACACCGTCACTGGTGGCAGGCTGCTGGTGGCAAGTGGCACACTGTATCTGGTGGCAGGTTGCCGGTGGCAAGTGGCACACTGTATCTGGTGGCAGGTTGTAGGTGTTAAGTGGCACACTGTTTCTGATAGCAGGCTATGGGTGGCATCTGGCGGCAGGCGATGGTGGCAAGTGACAAGCTCAGGTTCCCACTGATTCTGCATCATGATGAGTTGAACTATTTCACTATATATTACAATGTAGTAATAGAAATAATGGAATTTGATCATCCTGACGCCATATCAAGCATAGTGTCAGGATGATTTTAAGTGCTAACACCAGCCATTTGCCCGAAAAATCACCCCCGCCACCTATTTCCCCATCAAACCCAAGACTACATCCCCCCTCATCTTTTTTTTGGGAAGTGGGGGATGTCCCTGAATGGCAGTTTGGAAATGTGGTCGCCCTATGTTGCTGTTAGTGAGAGACTGCATAGCAGGTGGTATTGGTGGTGTTGCTGCTGCTCAGAGGCTGCACGGCTGATATTACTGGTGAGAGTAGATTTAATTTGTTTTAGCAAAAAATGTTTGCACTTTCATATTGTTTCCATAAAAAGGCCCACCAAAATCCTCAGCACCAGGCCCATGATGCTCTTAATCTGGCCCTGGCTGCGGATGGTACAGGAGATGTCGGAGGCTGCGGATGGTACAGGAGATGTCGGAGGCTGCGGATGGTACAGGAGATGTCGGAGGCTGCGGATGGTACAGGAGAAGTCGGAGGCTGCGGATGGTACAGGAGAAGTCGGAGGCTGCGGATGGTACAGGAGATGTCAGAGGCTGCGGATGGTACAGGAGATGTCAGAGGCTGCGGATGGTACAGGAGATGTCAGAGGCTGCGGACGGTACAGGAGATGTCAGAGGCTGCGGACGGTACAGGAGAGGTCAGAGACTGCGGACGGTACAGGAGAGGTCAGAGGCTGCGGATGGTACAGGAGAGGTCAGAGGCTGCGGATGGTACAGGAAAGGTCAGAGGCTGCGGATGGTACAGGAGAGGTCAGAGGCTGCGGATGGTACAGGAGAGGTCAGAGGCTGCGGATGGTACAGGAGAGGTCAGAGGCTGCGGATGGTACAGGAGAGCTCAGAGGCTGCGGATGGTACAGGAGATGTCAGAGGCTGCGGATGGTACAGGGAAGGTCAGAGGCTGCGGATGGTACAGGGAAGGTCAGAGGCTGCGGATGGTACAGGAGATGTCAGAGGCTGCGGATGGTAAAGGGAAGGTCAGAGCCTGCGGATGGTACAGGAGATGTCAGAGGCTGCGGATGGTACAGGAGATGTCAGAGGCTGCGGATGGTACAGGAGATGTCAGAGGCTGCGGATGGTACAGGAGATGTCAGAGGCTGCGGATGGTACAGGAGAGGTCAGAGGCTGCGGACGGTACAGGAGAGATCAGAGGCTGCGGACGGTACAGGAGAGGTCAGAGGCTGCGGACGGTACAGGAGAGGTCAGAGGCTGCGGATGGTACAGGAGAGGTCAGAGGCTGCGGATGGTACAGGAGAGGTCAGAGGCTGCGGATGGTACAGGAGAGGTCAGAGGCTGCGGATGGTACAGGAGAGGTCAGAGGCTGCGGATGGTACAGGAGATGGTCAGAGGCTGCGGATGGTACATGGGAGGTCAGAGGCTGCGGATGATGCAGGGGAGGTCAGAGGCTGCGGATGGTACAGGAGAGGTCAGAGGCTGCGGGGGGTGCGAACAGGAGGTCAGAGGCTGCAGGGGGGTGCGAACAGGAGGTCAGAGGCTGCAGGGGGGTGCGAACAGGAGGTCAGAGGCTGGGGGGGGGTACAGACAGGAAGTCAGAGGCTGCAGGGGGGACAGGTGGTCAGAGGCTGCAGGGGGGGTAGGAGGTCAGAGGCTGCGGGGGGGACAGGAGGTCAGAGGCTGCAGGGGGGGCAGGAGGTCAGAGGCTGCAGGGGGGCAGGAGGTCAGAGGATGCAGGTGGGGCAGGAGGTCAGAGGCTGCAGGGGGGGCAGGAGGTCAGAGGCTGCAGGGGGGGCAGGAGGTCAGAGGCTGCAGGGGCGGGACAGGAAGTCAGAGGCTGCGGGGAGGACAGGAAGTCAGAGGCTGCGGGGGGGACAGGTGGTCAGAGGCTGCAGGGGGGGGACAGGAAGTCAGAGGCTGCAGGGGGGGGACAGGAGGTCAGAGGCTGCAGGGGGGGGAACAGGAGGTCAGAGGCTGCAGGGGGGGGGGGCAGGAGGTCAGAGGCTGCAGGGGGGACAGGAGGTCAGAGGCTGCAGGGGGGGTAGGAGGTCAGAGGCTGCGGGGGGGGGACAGGAGGTCAGAGGCTGCAGGGGTAGGGTTGCCACCTCATCCCTTTAAACCCAAACACATATGAATTACACACGTTCTGAGACTAATTTAGTGCAGATAAGGCACCAAGTGAGTTTAATTACCACCTTAATCAGCCACAGAACCTGTGTAATCAATATGTGTTCGGTTTTAAAGGGATGAGGTGGCAACTCCTATGCAGGGGGGGGACAGGAGGTCAGAGGCTGCAGGGGGGGTAGGAGGTCAGAGGCTGCAGGGGGGACAGGAAGTCAGAGGCTGCGGGGGGGGAAAAGGAAGTCAGAGGCTGCGGGGGGAGGACAGGAAGTCAGAGGCTGCGGGGGGGAGGACAGGAAGTCAGAGGCTGCAGGGGTGGGGGACTGGTGGTTAGAGGCTGTAGGGGGTTAGGAGGTCAGAGGCTGCAGGGGGGACAGGAGAGGTCAGAGGCTGCGGACGGTACAGGAGAGGTCAGAGGCTGCGGACGGTACAGGAGAGGTCAGAGGCTGCGGACGGTACAGGAGAGGTCAGAGGCTGCGGACGGTACAGGAGAGGTCAGAGGCTGCGGATGGTACAGGAGAGGTCAGAGGCTGCGGATGGTACAGGAGAGGTCAGAGGCTGCGGATGGTACAGGAGAGGTCAGAGGCTGCGGATGGTACAGGAGATGGTCAGAGGCTGCGGATGGTACAGGAGATGGTCAGAAGCTGCGGATGGTACAGGAGATGTCAGAGGCTGCGGATGGTACATGGGAGGTCAGAGGCTGCGGATGATGCAGGGGAGGTCAGAGGCTGCGGATGGTACAGGAGAGGTCAGAGGCTGCGGGGGGTGCGAACAGGAGGTCAGAGGCTGCAGGGGGGTGCGAACAGGAGGGCAGAGGCTGCAGGGGGGTGCGAACAGGAGGTCAGAGGCTGCGGGGGGTACAGACAGGAAGTCAGAGGCTGCAGGGGGGGACAGGTGGTCAGAGGCTGCAGGGGGGGTAGGAGGTCAGAGGCTGCGGGGGGGGGATAGGAGGTCAGAGGCTGCAGGGGGGGCAGGAGGTCAGAGGCTGCAGGGGGGCAGGAGGTCAGAGGCTGCAGGGGGGGCAGGAGGTCAGAGGCTGCAGGGGGGGCAGGAGGTCAGAGGCTGCAGGGGCGGGACAGGAAGTCAGAGGCTGCGGGGGGGACAGGAAGTCAGAGGCTGCGGGGGGGACAGGTGGTCAGAGGCTGCAGGGGGGGGACAGGAAGTCAAAGGCTGCAGGGGGGGGACAGGAGGTCAGAGGCTGCAGGGGGGGAACAGGAGGTCAGAGGCTGCAGGGGGGGGAACAGGAGGTCAGAGGCTGCGGGGGGGGGACAGGAGGTCAGAGGCTGCAGGGGGGGGACAGGAGGTCAGAGGCTGCAGGGGGGGTAGGAGGTCAGAGGCTGCGGGGGGGACAGGAGGTCAGAGGCTGCAGGGGGGGGACAGGAGGTCAGAGGCTGCAAGGGGGTAGGAGGTCAGAGGCTGCGGGGGGTAGGAGGTCAGAGGCTGCAGGGGGGACAGGAAGTCAGAGGCTGCGGGGGGAGGACAGGAAGTCAGAGGCTGCATCAGGGGGGACAGGTGGTCAGAGGCTGTAGGGGGTTAGGAGGTCAGAGGCTGCAGGGGGGACAGGAAGTCAGAGGCTGCGGGGGGGGACAGGAAGTCAGAGGCTGCGGGGGGGACAGGAAGTCAGAGGCTGTGGGGGGGGACAGGAAGTCAGAGGCTGCAGGGGGGGACAGGAAGTCAGAGGCTGTGGGGGGGGACAGGAAGTCAGAGGCTGCGGGGGGGGACAGGAGGTCAGAGGCTGTGGGGGGGTGCGGACAGGAAGTCAGAGGCTGCAGGGGGGACAGGTGGTCAGAGGCTGCAGGGGGGGTAGGAGGTCAGTGGCTGCGGGGGGGACAGGAGGTCAGAGGCTGCTGGGGGGGCAGGAGGTCAGAGGCTGCTGGGGGGGCAGGAGGTCAGAGGCTGCAGGGGGGGACAGGTGGTCAGAGGCTGCAGGGGGGGGACAGGTGGTCAGAGGCTGCAGGGGGGGGACAGGAGGTCAGAAGCTGCAGGGGGGGACAGGTGATCAGAGGCTGCAGGGGGGACAGGTGATCAGAGGCTGCAGGGGGGGACAGGTGATCAGAGGCTGCGGGGGGGGGCAGGAAGTCAGAGGCTGTGGGGGGACGCAGGAAGAGGCACACGCCACCAGAGGTGTCCTCACTGTGCGCTGTAACCGGTTTACCTTTAAAACTGGCGCCGCTCGGCGCCTTCGTGTCACTGCGCATGCGCCCGCATTTCCGAAAATTGACGAGCGTGTACAGGTTTTCCCGAGCACGGCTAACTTCGAAACAGTGCTGGCGCCTGCGCAGTTGCACGTCGGCCCGGCCCCGCAGCCATATTTCTTTCAGGCTCCGGTGCCCTCACAGCGGCCGCAGGGGTAGCCAGACAACCGGCCTACCGGGAGATTTCCCGGTATCCCGGTTGGCCAGTCCGGCCCTGATGGTGAGTTATTTGAAGTTGTATTTTTTTCCCACAATTCTTTGCAAAATTTAGATTTTTTTTTTCCCCACAAAATTGTCATTATTTCTCTCACATGGCATGTGTATACCACAAATGACACCCCAAAATGCATTCTGCTACTCCTCCTGAGTATTACGATACCACATGTGTGGGACTTTTTCACTGCCTGCCACATACAGAGGCCCAACATGCATGGAGCACCATGAGGTGTTCTAGGAGCATAAATTACACAACACATTTCTCAACCACCTATTACACTTTTGAAGGCCCTGGAGCACCAGGACAATGGAAACACCCCCAAAATGACCCCATTTTGGAAAGCTAACACCCCAACGTATAATCTATGAGGCATAATGAGTCTTTTGAATGGTTTATTTTTTTCCAGAAGTTTTTGGAAAATGTGGAAAAAAATTAAAACGCATTTTTTTTTACACAAAGTTGTCCGTTTATAAGATATTTCCAACACATAGCATTTAGATAGCAAAAATGACACCCCAAAATACATTCTGCTACTCCTCCTGAGTATTACGATACCACATGTGTGGGACTTTTTCACTGCCTGGCCACATACAGAGGCCCAACATGCATGGAGCACCATCAGGTGTTCTAGGAGCATAAATTACACATCACATTTCTCAACCACCTATTACACTTTTGAAGGCCGTGGAGCACCGGGACAATGGAAACACCCACAAAATGACCCCATTTTGGAAAGCTAACACCCCAACGTATAATCTATGAGGCATAATGAGTCTTTTAAATGGTTTATTTTTTTTCCAGAAGTTTTTGGAAAATGTGGAAAAAAATGAAAACGCATTTTTTTTTTTACACAAAATTGTCCGTTTATAAGATATTTCCAACACATAGCATTTAGATAGCAAAAATGACACCCCAAAATGCATTCTGCTACTCCTCCTGAGTATTATGATACCACATGTGTGGGACTTTTTCACTGCCTGGCCACATACAGAGGCCCAACATGCATGAAGCACCATCAGGTGTTCTAGGAGCATAAATTACACATCACATTTCTCAACCACCTATTACACTTTTGAAGGCCCTGGAGCACCAGGACAATGGAAACACCCCCAAAATGACCCCATTTTGGAAAGCTAACACCCCAATGTATAATCTATGAGGCATAATGAGTCTTTTGAATGGTTTATTTTTTTCCAGAAGTTTTTGGAAAATGTGGAAAAAAATTAAAACGCATTTTTTTTTACACAAAGTTGTCCGTTTATAAGATATTTCCAACACATAGCATTTAGATAGCAAAAATGACACCCCAAAATACATTCTGCTACTCCTCCTGAGTATTACGATACCACATGTGTGGGACTTTTTCACTGCCTGGCCACATACAGAGGCCCAACATGCATGGAGCACCATCAGGTGTTCTAGGAGCATAAATTACACATCACATTTCTCAACCACCTATTATACTTTTGAAGGCCGTGGAGCACCGGGACAATGGAAACACCCACAAAATGACCCCATTTTGGAAAGCTAACACCCCAACGTATAATCTATGAGGCATAATGAGTCTTTTAAATGGTTTATTTTTTTTCCAGAAGTTTTTGGAAAATGTGGAAAAAAATTAAAACGCATTTTTTTTTTTTTACACAAAATTGTCCGTTTATAAGATATTTCCAACACATAGCATTTAGATAGCAAAAATGACACCCCAAAATGCATTCTGCTACTCCTCCTGAGTATTACGATACCACATGTGTGGGACTTTTTCACTGCCTGCCACATACAGAGGCCCAACATGCATGGAGCACCATGAGGTGTTCTAGGAGCATAAATTACACAACACATTTCTCAACCACCTATTACACTTTTGAAGGCCCTGGAGCACCGGGACAATGGAAACACCCACAAAATGAAGCCATTTTGGAAAGCTAACACCCCAACGTATAATCTATGAGGCATAGTGAGTCTTTTGAACAGTTCATTTTTTTCCAGAAGTTTTTGAAAAATGTGGAAAAAAAATGAAAACGCATTTTTTTTACACAAAGTTGTCCGTTTATAAGATATTTCCAACACATAGCATTTGGATAGCAAAAATGGCACCCCAAAATACATTCTGCTACTCCTCCTGAGTATGACGATACCACATGTGTGAGACTTCTACACAGCCTGGCCACATACAGAGATCCAACATGCAAGGAACACCGTCAGGAGCATGGTCGAATAACAGTCTAGGGTCAGTTCCAGATCAGGCAGAGGTATGTGCAGAATCGTTAGGCAGAAGCATGGTCAAATAACAAGCCAGGGTTAGTTACAGAGGAGGCAGTGGCATAAGGGGTGTGAGGGTAAATTGCAGGAACGGAGGCTTACGTTTACCATACTTCACTAATAATTTAGTGAAGTATGGTAACGACGAAAACATTCACCTACGCAGAGGCCTGGTTCAGAAGGACATTGTGCACAATAATAAGATGTGTCTCTTCTGAATCCAGCTCTGGTACACACCTTACATTTTTTTTGCCGTCGTTGGCCTGTTGGTTTGGGAGGGATCTTATCGGGAAAGTGGCGTTCGGAGAGTCGACTTAGAACATTTGATCGGATATTTTCTGGGGGGCCATTCGGGAATGTAAGGGCAGTGAAAACTTCCTCCTGGTAGCCAAGGAAGCATTTGGGGTTTTGGGTGGAGTTACGATAAATGACATATGAATTGTAGATGGCCAAATGAAAAAAATAAATTGCGACTTTCTTATACCAATGGTATGTCCGTCTTGTAGCAAGGTACGGTTCCAGCATCTGGTCATTCAAGTCGACTCCCCCCATAAACAAATTATAATCAAAGATGCATTTAGGTTTTGACTCGGTTGAATTGATGATAGGCAACTCCTATCCTCATATTGATTAGTGGTTCCAAATTAATAACTACTGCAGTAGGGAACAGACACAAAAGATACGCTCAGCATCTTTCCAAATTACTGTTCTGCTTTATTATGACGCAATTGAAGGTTTTTATGTACATGATTACGTAAGTATCACATTAATATTACAATTGTACGTTCATGGTAACAAGGGGCGTTACATAGGCAGGCTTATTCTAATCAGGACTCAAAAGAATGTAAACATTTACTGAAAATATTATTAGTGCCGTGTGCACAGTGAGGGCAGTGTGCAATACATACAAAATACAATACAATTATATACAGAACTTACAAATTTCCATTACAGTCTCTGTATGGGGCCATTTCTTCTGGGGATTTCCATGAAGGTATCATCATGGATTGAAGACAACATGTACACATCTCTTTTGTCTCTCCATTCCACTGCCAAAATCTCGTTGTTTCGTAGACTCGCCGTTTCTCCTTTTCTCAATTTTTTATTGACCAGACTTTGAGGAAAGCCCTTCCGGTTCTTTTTAATGGTACCACATGCAGGCGTCTTCTTCCGATGCAGGTTGTGGAACGGGCAGAGAAGTGTAGAAGTTATCTACGTACAGGTGGTAGCCTTTCTCCAGCAGGGGGTATGTGAGGTCCCAAACAATTTTCCCGCTTGATCCCAAGTAGTCTGGGTAATTAGGGGGTTGCAGCTGGGTGTCCTTCCCTTCGTACACTTTGAAGGCATACAAGTAACCTGTGACTCGGTCACATAATTTGTATACCTTCACCCCATAGCAGGCCCTTTTACTGGGAATATATTGCTTTATTTTAAGCCTGCCACTAAACTTAACAAGGGACTCATCCACACATATGTTTTTGTCCGGGGTAAACAGCAGGGGGAATAGTGAAGAAAAATAATTTAAAAGTTGCCGAATTTTGAAAAGTCTATCATAGTTTGGGTCATTTCGGGGAGGGCACTGGGTATTGTCGTTGAAATGAAGAAACCTCAATATCATGAGGTATCTGTTTCTGGGCATTACCTTGGAGTATACTGGCATGTGTTGGAGGGGGTGGGTTGACCAATAGGACAGCAAAGTGTTTTTTTTTGTGAGTTCAATGTTAAATGTGAGCCCTAAAAAACCTTCAACTCCTCCACCGTTAGGTCTCTCCATTCGTAGGGACGGGCATAGTAGGACGTTGGATTATTCTAAATGAATTGCTGTGCATAAAGGTTGCACTGGGCCACAATATTTGACAGCATGTCCTCGGTAAAAAATAAATTGAAAAAATCTATCGGGGAAAAATTCTCCGTGTTCACCTGGACTCCTGGCTGGGCAGTGAAAAGGGGAATGTTGGCTTCTCCTGAATTAGGAGGAAGCCACAAGGGGTTCTGCAGGGCATAGGGAAGGCTGGCTTGGGTCCTTGGCCTTTCTTGCCGAGGCACTGCGGTGCTGGTGGATGGCACTGCCGTGCTGGTGGATGGGACTGCCGTGCTGGTGGATGGGACTGCCGTGATGGTGGATGGGACTGCCCGTGCTGGTGGATGGGACTGCGGTGCTGGTAGATGCCACTGCCTCCCCACCAGAACGCCTTCGTTTCGCGGGCCGAATCTCTTCCTCCTCTGAGTCACTCAGTGTTCCACTACTAAGGACTGGCTCATAATTTATGTCCGACTCAGAATCGGAGTCGGAAAGGGAATCTGAAAAAGAGAGCTCCCCGTTGCTCTGGGACAGTATTTGGTACGCCTCCTTGGCGGAAAAGCTTCTTTTGGCCATGGTTGCTAAGCCTGCACTGATGGGCACTGATGAGGCGGCACTGATGAGCACAGATGGGCACTGAGGTGGCACAGAGGGGCACTGATGAGGTGGAACAGATGTGCACTGATGAGGTGGAACAGATGTGCACTAATGAGGTGGAACAGATGTGCACTAATGAGGTGGAACAGTTGTGCAGTTGTGCACTGATGAGGTGGTACAGGTGGGCACTGATGAGGCGGCACAGGTGGGCACTGATGAGGCAGCACAGGTGGGCACTGATGAGGTGGCACAGGTGGGCACTGATGAGGTGGAACAGATGTGCACTGAGATTGCACAGATGTGCACTGATGAGGTGGCACAGCTGGGCACAGATGGGGCGGCACAGATGGGGCGGCACAGATGGAGCGGCACAGATGGGGCGGCACAGATGGGGCGGCACAGATGGAGCAGCACAGATGGGCACTGATAAGGCGGCACAGATGTGCACTGAGGCAGCACAGATGGGCACTGATTGGCACAGTTGGGCACTGATGAGGTGGCACAGGTGGGCACTGATGAGGTGGCACAGGTGGGCACTGATGAGGTGGCACAGGTGGGCACTGATTGTGCAGATGTGCAGCTGGATACTGATCACCGCTGGGCAGACAGGTGGGCACCGATTGGCACAGGTGGGCACCGATTGGCACAGATGGGCACCGATTGGCACTGTACTGATGGGGCACTGTAATGATGGGGCACTGTAATGATGGGGCACTGTAATGATGGGCACTGTGGGCACTGTAGGCACAGTAAATCACACAGGTACACTCACAGATCGCTGACAGATCTCTCTCTCCTCACATGCTGTCTCTGTGTGAGGAGAGAGAGCCGGCAATGAGAGATGATCTCAATTGTTTACATTTCAGATCATCTCTCATTGGAGGCAGTGATCGCGCTGTAAACGGCCGCTGTGATTGGCCGTTTACAGCGATCTGTGATTGGCTGTGTCCAAGGGACACGGCCAACACAGAATTTCCCCGTTGCGCGCTCGTGAGCGCGCACGGGGAGCGAGGAAAGGGGAGGCCGTCATATGACGGCCTCCCGGGAATTGACATCCGCGCTGAAGCCGTCATTCGGCTACGGCCGGATGTCAGGTGGTTAAAGTACAAGCCAACCAAGCTAATGAGAAATGATATTATCCTCTTGGTTTTCAACATCTTCGTAAGTTAGATTATACCGACATTTAGGTGGTAGAAGTGGGCAGCACAGTGGCTAAGTGGTTGGCACTTCTGCCTGGCAGCACTAGGGTCAAACTTCAACAATGGCATTACCTGCCTGGAGTTTGCATATTCTCCCTGTGCCTGCGTGGCTTTCCTCCCACACTCCAAAGACAAGCTGGTAGGCTTAATGGCTCCTGTCTAAATTGGCCCTTTTATGTGTATGTGAGTTAGGGACCTTAGACTGTAAGCTCCTTGAGAGCAGGGACTGATGTGAATGTACAATATATATATATATATATATATATATATATATATATATATATATATATTATATGTATGTAGCACCCTGGAGTTTAGGCAGGGATGCTCCTCACAAATTTACTTGCCAGGAATAGTTATCCTGGTTGATTGTTAGAGATCCCTAGTTGCACTTTTCTCTTCTACCACTGGGTGGCCAGGTACTTGGTGGTATTAGATATCAGAAGGGCAACTCAAGGTCAGGTCATGGGTATATGGGGTATCTCAGCCAATGGGTAGGGGTTTTCTTAAATTCCTTGGCCTGCTGGGAGAACCTATATATTCGGGTGGAGTCAGGTGATCTATGCTCTCTGCCACCTGGATGGCTGTTTGGGTGGACATGTGTCATGTTGCCCCGGGCTGCTAGGCCAGAGATTTGGCCTATCCTGGGGGCATCTGGCTGCTAGGCTGTCTGAGGGCCTATATAGAAACAAGAGAGCAGTGCAGGGTTGGGATTGCGGCTTGCAGTCCAACCAGAGGTGACGGTTCTGCCGGCTGGAGAAACTGTCAGTTGTCGGAGGTAAAAGGGAAGCTGTCGCCACTAAGGACCCAATATCCTTAGTGCCAGGGACCACAGTGAGTAACTGAAGCAAGTACCGGAGCAGTATTCTCACCGAACAGGCATGGTGAAGAATCAGGAAACTTCAAGCAGTGAGCAAGTCAGGGACCCAGCCAGCGGCGGGGGTGACGCTTGAGGAAGATACCACCGTGAAGATGGGAGGAGCTCAAGGCATTCAGTGCCAGTGAATCAGAGGGTCTAGTGAGAGACCGGGATCTCAGTGGGCTGAAGAACTACAAGGAGAAGTTGTAGTGAAGGTGAAAGGACTGTTGCGCTTTGTGTTAGGAACTGTTAAAGACTGTTGCCATAGGAGACAGCATTCCTGCATGTGCAGATGTGGCTTCTTGCTGGAGGCTTTTCCCTGCATGGCTGTCCTCCTATTGAAGTCTCGTAGTCTGCTAATTGAACTTACAACTACCCAAGGGTGTCCTGGCCCTAACCCTCTTTCCCTCAAAAGTTTGTAAGGGAAATAAACATCTCTTTTGCATTCAAGAAGTGTCGTTATCCACCTTGCACCCACTATGCCTCACAACCCACCACATATAGAAGGATGTCAGCTATCTCTGGCCCTGGAGGTTCTCATTAGACTGAAGGTGGCTGAAGACCTTGCTACATAAATAAATAAAGCTCTGCGTAAATTAACGGCACAATATAAGTACCTATAATAAACAAATAATAAATAGAAGTGGGATGCTTTTAGGGCTCAGTGAATCCTCTCAGCAATTTTTAAAAAGTCTGTTCCATCTGCTCTAAGCATAGCTCAAAGTTGATTGCACACACTGGCAAAGGACTGGATTATACATATACTCAGGCTGCTCTTACATCTTGGTATCCTTTATTGCTAAGTATTAGTCACTTAGTCACTCCAGCTTGGATATTGCTGAACTAACACGTGTTGCTCATTCCCAACTCAACACTTCAGTATATGATATTTTCATGGTTCTCAAATTTGACAATATATCTCATGTTCTTGAACCTGTTTCTTTATGACTGCAGGAAGTCTTAAATCAAAAGCATGTGCTACAAAACCTTTCTGAGTGCAATAAAAAGCATCTCCTTAGCTGATGTAAAAAAAAAGACCTTGACAATGCATGTAATTTCTACATATTCCACTTTGAGAGTCATGGCAGCTGTTGACATGTGAAAGAAACCCATTCTCAAAATACTGTATATGCTTCAAGGGTTGTTTTTTTTTTTTTTTTCCAATCAATGACAATGATATTTCGGATGAAAAATTACAATAAACAAAGTGACGGTTGAAAAAATAAAACCAAAACACATATTTTCATGAATTTCTTTATGCCCTTAAGGGAAATATGGAAATCCTCTGTTTGACTGGAACAGCCATCCTCCCTCCTGTAAAGAGCAAACTTCTGTGCTTGTGGTGGCAAAAAGTAACTGAGACTAGGCAACTCAGAACATTGGGGAACGTTGTGGCAGAGCTCTGCAAAATTGCCATGATAATGATGTGGTTAAATGGAGTGCCAAAAAAGTAATGGAGAATAAAGAGGGGTAGCTCGTCCTATCAATGTAGAAGCAGTTTGTGGTTTGAGGCTATAGTAGACTTTAATGGTACCCACTTGGGATACAAAGATAGATAAAATAAATATCCCAAACATTTTTTTTTTGTAATTCTTCCTCAGTTTAGGCCGATATGTATTCTTCTACATTTTTTTTGTAAAAAAAAAAATTTCAATAAGTGTATGTTGATTGGTTTGCGCAAAAGTAATAGTGTCTACAAAATAGGGGATAGATTTATGGAATTTTTATTATTATTATTTTTTTTTTTACTAGTAATGGCAGTGATAAGCGACATTGCCGCGGACAGATCGGACATGTTTTACTCTTTTTTGGGACCATTGACATTTATACAGTGATCAGTGCTAAAAATAGCCACTGATTACTGTATAAATGTCACTGGCAGGGAAGGGGTTAACACTAGGGGAAATTAAGGGGTTAAATGTGTGTGCTATGGAGTATTTCTAACTGTGGGGGGATGGGACTGCCTGGGGAGAAGACAGATCAGTCTCCTCACACCTGACAGAACGGAGATCTGTCTGCTTACATTGACAGATCTCTCTCAGGAGCGATCGCAGTTGCCCGGCGGACATCGCGACCGCCAGGCACACGCATCGGCTCTGTCTTTGCGCCATGGGCGCGTATGCGTGCTCCCCCTAGTGCTCTTAAAGCGGCCGACATACAGCTACCACGGCTCACCCAGGGGAGCCAACCTGCCGCAATATAACTGCTGCGGCTGGTCCTCAAGTGGTTAAAGTCCAGCTCGTATGTACAGTTTCTACGTAAGCGTAAGTATTGAGCATAAGGAATGCTTCTGACTAATGATGATGGATGTAGGCTCTGGGCATGAAGTAGCGTATTGCCTGCACTGGGCTTCCTATATAGATCTGTATTGATATAGCCATCTGTACCTATTGAGATGTTTAATAGATAGTGCCAGTCCGAATGACCAATAGGCCATCTATATAGGTCATCTATATATCTGAACCAGTAAAAGGTCGAAGAGAGCCATGGGCTAAAAATCTCACTGGGAAAAAAACTCTCTCTCCCAGTCACCCAAATATAGGTTCGCATAGGATGGTGCACAAGTGCCCATAGCTACTCCTTGTATCTGAAGAAACAGCTGATCCATGAATAAAAAGTAGTTCTTTGTCAAGATAAATGTAAGTAAAAAATGGTTCAGTGGCCAAGAAAGTCTATCCTGTTCCATGAGAAAGGACCCCATCACCCGGACCCCCCACTTATGTGGTATGCTTGAATACAAAGACTCTATATTGATGGCAACAAGTAGGGCAACGGGGGGACATGGATCCCCTCCACATGTTTCAACAGGTCCAGGTCCATGCCTTCACATGTAAGAAGGCAAACGTGTGACATGGGGAGGGAGGGAAGAGTCCACAAATCTACTGGCATTCTCGGTCAAAGACCCAATGCCAGAGATTATGGGTCTACCTGGTGGGTGTGTTTTTTTTTAATGAACTTTGGGAAGGGTAAAAAACGTAGGTGTAAGTGGAAAGGGGTTAATTGAATACTCCAATGTTTCTTTCTCTATCAGGCCTTCCTAATAAGCTTGTGTCAAGTCTCTGATGTGAGGCCGGGCTGCTGAGAGGGCGCCCCTTGCGGCTGAGTGCAGCGTACCCCTGGGAGTGAGACAAAGGTGCACGGGTTGCTGAATGTGGTTTGCTGGTTAGCCAAGTTGCCGAGGGCAGCTGGTGTGCGCTGGTATAGCAAATTGGGCAACCGTGCGTGGAAGGATCCCAGTGGAGCAACCAGGAACAGGATCGAGCCAGGCCAGGGGTCATACACGACAGGATCAGTCCGAGAGGAGGTACAGCAGGATAAATCAGGAACAGAGTCGGTAGCCAGGCCAGGGGTCAACACCGTGCGGACAAGCGGAGGTACAGGAGTGCAGACGGGAGCGTAGTCGCATCCAAGCCAGGGGTCCGTGTAGGCAGAGAGCAGGAAGAGTCAGGCAAGCCGAGTAGTCAACATTAATCAGATAATCAGACACAGGCAGCAGGTACAGGGGACATGGGGAGCTGACGATAATCCAGCAACCTGCCTACATTTGCAGCAGACTTAAATAGGCCAGAAAGCAACAACTACTGTCACGGTGAGTGCGCGCGTATTCCACCTGCGTGCACCAGTTGACGCGCACCTGTGTGCGCTCATGCGCCCGGGGGTTCGCCCGGCGCGACCATGACGGTTTCTGGCAGGATCGCCAGTCCTACGGCTATTTCCCTGACAGCTTGTGTGCATAATTATCGAAAATTCCTTCTCAAAAGTTGAGACAGTGTGCAGATCAATGGCACGATACCAGTGCTTGTTATTAAGCACATCATAACACATTTGTTGATATTGTGAATGTGACATAATAATTATGTTACCCCCCTTGTCTGAAGGTTTAATAACTGCCTGGGTCTGTGTTGTGAGTTGTCTAAGGGCCACAAGCTGTTCAACAGATAAGTAATGACGCGTACACACGGTCGGAATTTCGGCCCGCAAAAGACCGATGAGATTTTTTCGTCGGAAAATGTGACCGTGTGTATGCTTCATCGGTCTTTTGCTGGCGCAATTCCAGCCAGCAAAAGATTGAGAGTATGCTCTCAATTTTTTCGGTCGGGAAAAGTTCCTATCTGAAAATGCGATCGTCTGTGGCAATTCCGACTTGCAAAATCCCTACACATGCTCAGAAACAATTTGACGCATGCTCGGAAGCACTGAACGTCATTTTCTCAGGCTCGTCGTAGTGTTGTACGTCACCGCGTTCTTGACGGTCGTAATTTCAGCGAACTTTTGCGTGACCGTGTGTATACAAGGCAAACTTGAGTGGAATCCCGTCGGAAAAGCCGTCATATCTTTTTCCGACGAAAAAAACAATCGTGTGTACGCGGCATTAGAAGAAGAAGACTGACAGTGTAATGAGCCCCTGCTCGCTCGGTTCCACTCTCCCGACACTCCTCTGCTGCTATAGAATCAGATTGCAGATTGCAACATCTAATGGCTTGGTCATCCGATGCTCCGGGACTAGAACTACAGCTATGTGCCGTTCTAATCCAGTTGTGTAGCTCAGAACAAACACCAGGCAGGCTGTATGTAAGTTCAACAAGGAATCTCTTTTTTTGAAAGGAATACAGGCTTTTATACAGTAAAAGAGGAGGTGCGTACCTCCTGCTCATATTACTCTGAACATACACCTGTGACCAGAAACCTAATTAACATGGGCTAATTAACTAATCCCTTTAGACAGCCTAGATGACTCAGACATGACCTTTAGGCCAGACTGGACGTCTTGTAGCTCAGAAAACCCAATCAACATTATCACAGAGCTCTTCTTCACACAATAGCAGAGTTAATTAACACAAACAACAATGGGGATCTAATGACTCAGATCCCATACTAGACTTATTTACAATACACATTCTAGCAGGCAACAGACAGACAGGTGGCTGGAATTGACATCAGCATCTCCTAACAGTATTTGTCCCAGCATTATGAATCAGCCACTATTTCTAATATGGCAAATCCAGGGTCCCCAGAGTCTGTGTGTCCTGGGGGACCAGGACCCGAATCCATAATACCACCTCAAGAGTCCCCAGGCATACAGCTCACAAAGAGCACCATTCCCCCAAATGCCAGGGCCCACGATCGATCGGCAAGAGGCTAGCATTCAGTCCCCTCCAAAAGTCTCTCTCCCGGCTAGGTCTGTCACAGACAGCGTGCCACCTTCATGTCCCTAATCGTTTTCTGAAGGCACATCCATACATTAGGACATAAGGATAGTTCAGGAAAATGTTGTGATTTGGGTTTCAAAACCTTGTTCACCCTTTGTGAATTAGACACAACACTGGATTGTGTCACCTCAAGTGGGGGATCAAGTTCTACCGCCCCCTCATCATACAGGATCATGAGGTCTCTAAGAGCACTAAAATCTATTATTGTGAAATTGTATAATTGTTCAGAAATTTCTTTCTCAGTTCTCTTCTGCTTGCACTCAGAAAGGGTGAACAAGGTTTTCAAACTCAAATCACGTCATTTTCCTTATGTCCTGATGTATAAATGTTCCTTCAGAAAACTATTAGGGACATGAAAGCGGCACGCTGTCAGTCTTCTTCTTCTAATTTATCTGATGAACAGCTTGTGGCCCTTAGACAACTCAAAACACAGACCCAGGCAGTTATTAAACCTTCAGACAAGGGGGTAGCATCGTTATGATGTCACATTCACAATATCAACAAATGTGTTATGATGTGCTTATGTCAGAAACCATGATTCAGACTGAGACAGAAGTACAGTTAAATCACACTTGTTTAATAATAAAAGTAAATAGAACAAATGAAGTCAAACATGCCAAAGTTCGGTAACCGCAACGGATAGTCAGAAAAGCCAGAAAGTCAGGAAGCCAGGAATCAGCGTAGTGGAACAGCAAGCAGGATCTGGAGCCAGAAGGAATGTCAGCCAAGCAAGTCTTTAACAGGAGCTCAGGAGAAAGTCTATGTGATGTTGACCAAGACGAAGGCAGAGATCATCTGGGCTGGACGGCTTAAGTAAGCAGGACTGACGAGCAGGATATCATCAACAGGTGAGTCACTGTGAAGATATAGGAGCTGGCAATTAGCCGACAGCTGCATGGCTAGCTCAGAGAAGGAAGGGCTGAGCCCAGCCCTGACAGCTTAATAACAAGCACCCATCGCCCCATTGATCTGCACACTGTCTCAACATTTGAAAGGGAATTTCGAGATTTATGCACACAAGCTTTTGAGGAAAGTCTAAAAGAAAAAGAAACATTGGAGTATCTAATTAACCCCTTTCCACGTACACCTACGTTTTATACCCTTCCCAAAGTTCATAAAAACATTACACACCGTAGACCCATAATCTCTAACATTGGGTCTTTGACCGAGAATGCCAGTAAATTTGTGGACTCTCCTCCTTCTCTATGTCACAAGTTTGCCTTCTTACATCAAGGATACGCCAGACCTGTTGAAACATGTGGAGGAAACGCATGTTCCCCCGGGCGCCCTACTCGTTGCCATCAATATAGAGTTTCTGTATTCTAGCATACTGCATGAGTGGGGCGTCCGGGTAACGGGGGCCTTTTGTCATGGAACAGGATAGACTTTCTTGGCCACTGAACCATTTTGTACTGGATCTACTTAAATTTATCTTGACAAAGAACTACTTTGTATTCATGGATCAGCTGTTTCTTCAGATACAAAGAGTAGCTATGGGCACTTGTTGTGCACCATTCTATGCGAACCTATATTTGGGTGGCTGGGAGAAAGAGTTTTTTCTCCAGTGAGATTTTTACCCCATGGCTCTTTTCGATCTTACTGGTTAAGATATATAGATGACCTATTAGTCATCTTGACTGCCACTATCCAAGAGTTATATTCATTTCTAGAACAACTTAACACAAATCGATACAACTTGAAATTCACTCACTCCATTAGTGAGGTACAAGTGTCATTCCTAGATTTAAACATCTCAATAGGTACAGATGGCTATATCAATACAGATCTATAGAGGAAGCCCAGTGCAGGCAATATGCTACTACATGCCCAGAGCCTACATTCATCGTCATTAGTCAGAAGTAGGGATGAGCCAAAAAACCCCCAGTGCGGTTCGCAGCAGAACATGCAAACAGGCAAAAAATTTGTGCAAACATGTGAACACCGTTAGTCTATGGGACACGAATGTGAAAAATCAAAAATGCTCATTTTAAAGGCTTATATGCAAGTTATTGCCATAAAAAGTGTTTGGGGCCCTAAGTCCTGCCCCAGGGGACATCAATCCAAATGCAAAAAAAAGTTTTTAAAATGGCCGTTTTTCAGGAGCAATGATTTTAATAATGCTTAAAGTAAAACAATAAAAATGAAATATTCCTTTAAATATTGTGCCTGGGGGGTCTCCTTGGTCTGCCTGTAAAGTAGCGCATCTTTCCCGTGTTTATAACAGTACCACAGCAAAATGACATTTCTAAAGGAGAAAAATGTAATTTGCTTGCGGCTGTAATGTATTGTCGGATCTCAGCAATATACATAAAAACTATTAAAAAGAATGGCTTGAGTCCCCCCCCCCCAGTCTTTTACCAGGCCCTTTGGGTGTGGTATGAATATTAAGGGGAACCCTGCTTCACAATAAAAAAATGGTGTGGGGATCCCCCCATAATCCATACCAGGCCCTTCAGGTCTGTTATGGATTTTAAGGGGAACACTGTGCCAAAATTTAAAATAATGGCATGCGGGTCCTCCCAAAATCCATACCAGACCCTTTTCCAAGCACGAAACCTGGCAGGTGGCAGGAAAAGGGGGGGGGGGGCGATTGAGCGCCCCCTCCTGAACCATACCAGGCCAGCGTCCCCCAAAACACTTTGTCCCCATGTTGAAGGGGACAAGGAAAAACTCCGCCTCCATGGGAGGCGTCCCCATGACTGCTGTCTTTTTTCTTTGACAGCAGCTGGTGATGTAACCGGACAACCCCACCCCCTTCTGATGTCATGTGACATCACGTGATGTCAGAGGGGGTGGGGTCACCCGTTTACATCACCGGGTGGCCCCGCTCTCAGCTATATAACAGCTGTCATCGTGAAAAGGCTGCAGTCACGGGGACTCCTCCCATGGAGGCAGAGTTTTTTCTTGGGAACGTCGGACACTGTAATTGAAGATGAAAGGACATCGCGGGACACTTTTTTTTTTAATAAAGGACTTGTCCAAAACTGTCTCCTGTCATTTTTACTTTTTTGACACTTTTTTGGTGAATGAGTAGGGGTACAATACAGCCATTCATATGGGGGGAGGGCTGGGATCTGGGGCCCCCCTTGTGGGTTTTTTCAATAATTTTTACATATATTGCCGGGATCCGGCAATACATTACAACCGCGACCAGTTTTAAATGACATTTTTTCCTTTAGAAATGTAATTTTGCTGCTCTCATTCATTACATTAAGTACGGCCACTGTGTAAGCAGCTTTACATAGTGTGGGGCATGGACTTAGCCCCCTGAGCCATGATTGGCCAAAGGCACAATGCCTTTGGCCAATCATGGCTCTCACAGCAGAGAGCGCTGTGATTGGCCAAAGCATGCACTACGATCTCGCAGTGCATTGACAATCCCGCAGTTCATTATGGGGCATTCTGCGGGCGCTCGAACTTCCCGCGAATGCCCCATAATGTTCTAAATTAGACGAATGGGCAAACACCTGATGTTCAAGTCGAACTCAGGTTCAACTTGAACATCAGGCTCATCCCTAACAAAGAGTTTTGGCAAGGGGCTACACTAGGACCTCGTTAAGGCACTCTTTCAACAAAGCCAAGGCTAGATCAAGAGCCTCCCTACTTGATAGGACTACCCTCAAACAATGTGAGCAAACTGTAGGTTTTTTCACACGTTATTCTACGAATGTATCTCAATTACGATCACTAATTACCAAAAACTAGGGGGCGTGGCCGGAAGCCGACCGTGATGGCTGCTCTCTGAATAAGCTCCGGGACTCGATGGCTATCCAGGGCAATAGCGACGGACAAAGATCATTACACACAACACCCAGAGCTTCATTTACATCCCGGGACCCACGACAGCATGTATAAGCGGACAAAAGAACACTCGACACCGCGGAAACTCACAGAGTTTTACCCGTCACCCAGCAAGATGAATCTCCAAGATGGCGCTGACGGACATGCAGGCACACCTCACGGCGGCTCGCCACACACAGACCCAGGGGGGATGCCGGCGGAGGGTGATTACAGGCGCTCGCAGCACACAGGCAGCCTCTCCACAGCTTCCATCCCCTCTGCGAGCCCTGTCAAATCCAAAATGAAGCTGCACCAGGATGTAGACCCATCTGAGGTGAGCTCTTTCAATCAGCTATCCCCTCTGAGCCATACAAATGCCAGCTCCATTGCTGCATATCCCACACTGAACCAACCTGTCCTAGATACTACCCTGAAGGATATGCTTCTCACATTGCAAAACTCTATCCACACTGAGATTGCTAAATTGATGCACAACTTCACATCTGAAGTATTATACTTAGGGGACAGAGTAGCCACCATAGTAGCTAAGATGTAGGAAGTAACATCATCCTTCAACAGCTTAGTGGACACACAGGGGGAAGAGGCAGAGGACATAGAATGGATGAAAGCCAAAATAGCAGATTTGGAAGATCATTCCAGAAGGAACAATTTAAAGATAAGAGGCATACCAGAAACTGTCCAACCATCTGCATTAAATGATTACTTCTTACAACTACTCTCTGCTTTCCTCCCTGATACCCCCTCAGGGGAACTGATTATTGATCGCATACACCATCTACCTAAACCGCCGCATCTATCGGACACTATACCAAGAGACATTATTGTCTGGATACATTTTTTCCATGTCAAGGAAAAACTGCTGCGAGCCACGCGAAACCCAGATGCAGCGCAAGAATTTATGATGCAGCGCCATGATGCAGCGCAAGAATTTATCCACAATCACCAAGCCCCTATGAAATCACCAGATACAATACAAGTGGAGCCACCCAGTTAAACTTATCATCACCAAGGACAACAAGTCCTACTCGGTACGCAAACTAGACGAAGGTCTCTCGCTACTTCTCCAATGGCATATCTTGGAACCTCTGGAACAACGCCACCCTAACTGTCAACATCGCAATCATAATACTGGCGATTGGGGTGACTTTGACCCTTCTGATGAAATGAGCACCTGATACACCTCTATGACTCCAGGCTCACATGCATGCCCTGGAACGCCTGCCGGAGCCCTATTTCTTTGAGTAGCCTTATAACCCCAATATAAGTCACGGTATCTACCGCTCACACAAAGTTCTAGTTCTGTTTCTAATTGTTGTGTATGGAAACACTGTTGTTATCTTACTGTTATATTACTGTTTCTCTTTATATTGACTTGATCTTGACTCTCTTATAGTCCACAACTCACTTCTGTTCTACACCAGCAGTGAAATTAAAAGTCGAAATTAACGTAACCTGCTTAAACCGGAAGCTGCCAACTTATCTCTTCAAAGCATAAGTTAACTACCACACCAACACTCAAACAACGCCTCACTGAGTCACACATGACTCAGTCCCCTCTCAACAGAGAAAACCACATATGAACACCGTCTGCCCCACTAACACTGAATGAATGAATGAATGAATAAATGAAAAATTTATAACGTGCTGCAAATGCGAACTGAATCGCCTCAAGGCGCTAATGCGTTTGGTGTTGTCAGCTTCTAGAAGAGGAAGGTCTTGATTTTTTTCCTGAAAGCCAGGTGGTTTTCTTCCATGTGGATGTGGGGCGGAAGTGCGTTCCATAGCTGAGGTCCTTGGACTGCGAATTTTCATTCTCCCTTTGCTTTGCAGCGGTATTTGGGAATGAGAAGGAGGTTTTGGTTAGATGATCGAAGATTGCGATTGGGTGTGTAGTGTTTTATTTTCTCTCGAAGGTATTGAGGCACGTTTCCTTGTATGCATTTGTGGGTGAGGCAGAGGGTCTTGAATGTGATCCGATTCTTTACGGTTAGCCAGTGTAGGCTCCTCAGGGATGACTCCAAGGTTTTTTTCCTGTTAACAGTCTTGCCGCCGCATTTTGGATGAGTTGTAAGCGCGCAAGCTGATATTGGGGTAATCCTATGTAGAGCGAGTTAGCGTAATCGAGTCGGGAATTGATGATTGTTCCAACTACTGCTGCTTTGTCCTCTTCTGGGATGAAGGGAATAAGTCTACGTAACAGGCGGAGGAGATGGTGGGATCCGCTAACTACCGATCCTATTTGTGCATCCATTGTCATTTCTGATAACTCCGAGACTCTTGACTTTGGGTCTCGGAGAGACGGTCTGTCCTAGGATGGTGGGAGGTGTCCACGGAGTCTTGTTTTTGGCATTTTGGTTAGCGTGTAGGAGAAGAAGTTCTGTTTTTGAACTGTTGAGTTTGAGGGAGCTAATTGTCATCCAGTCATCTATCAGAGTGAGGCATTTCTCTAATTGTTGATGGTGGTCTTTTTGTCCGGTGATGCAAAGGTACAGTTGGGTGTCATCAGCGTCATAGGACTGGTGATAAGGGTGAAGCCTGCGGGACTCCACAGGAGATTGTGCAGGTTTCAGAGGTGAATGCTCCCAGTCTCACTGTCTGAGAGCGATTCTCTAAGAAGGATGCAAACCATTTTAGACTAGAATCTGTGACTCCTGCTACTTCTGTGAGGCGGGCGAGTAGAGTATTGTGGTCCACTGTATCAAATGCTGCACTGAGGTCTAATAGTACCAGGAGACATGATTCTCCGTCATCTGGTGTTGAGGCTTGTTATTGGTCTGCGGTAGTTAGGGTCCTTAGGGTCGAGATTGGGTTTCTTTAGTAGGGGTTTGATGATACCTTGCTTGAGGGTGGTTGGCACAATCCCCTCTTTGAATGACTGATTTATGAGGTGTGTTATAGTAGGGGCCAGAATGTCGGAAAACTCTTTCAGGAGTTTTGTGGGAATTATGTCATTGTGAGATGTGCTGTCTTGAAGACTTCTCATAATGTTTCTAGTCGTGTCAGTGGAGATTGGTGTTAAAGAGAAATCTGGTGATTTTGTGATGTTCGTGTCGATATCCTCTTCTTGCTTTGGGTGAGTTGTTTTTTTCTGATGAATTGATTTCCGAATATTGTTGATTTTGTCGATGAGGAAATTTGATAGCTCATTGCAGAATTCTTGAGTACCATTTGCTGGGGGCTCTAAGCAGGTAGGGTTCATTGATTGGGCGACTATTTTGAAAAGTTCCCGCGGTCGGTTTAAAGCAGTTGAGATGGTGTTCGAGAAATGTTCGAAAAATGTTCTTTTTTGGCTTTGAAGATTGCTTTGTGGTATTTCACAGTGAGTACTTTGTATTTTGTATGGTCTTCCTTGGTAGGATTTCTTTTCCATGCCCTTTCAGCTCTTCTACGTTCTTGTTTGAGTAGTGTGAGGGTGCCATTAAACCATCTGGAGTTTTTTTTGCGGATGAGTGTTCTGCGTTTTGGCGCCACTAAGTCTGTTGTTTGTAGTAGTGCCTTGTTTGGGAAGTTCAGTGTTTGTTCCGTTGAGAGGTTTAAGTTTAACAATGGTATTTTGTTTGATAATGTGGTTTTGAAGAGTTCAGAGTGTAGTTTCTCTAAGGTCTGTTCCAATGTGTTGTTGTTATATGTTTCTGTTTTTGGAGGGTGGTGTTGGTGGTGACTTTATACTTGATGTCGTGGTGATCCGTCCATGGAAGCGGTGTGTTGTCGAATATGTTGATGTCCATATTCTGTTCGAAGATGAGGTCTAGAGTGTGTCCTGAACCATGCGTGGGAGCATTTATCAGCTGTTGAAGACCTAGTTCTTCCAGTTGGTTAATGCAGGCGGTCGCGATAGGGTCTTGGGTAGAGTTTGCCCAGAGGTTAAAGTCCCCAAGTATCAGAAAATTACTAATAATTGTTAGAGGGCAGGGACAGTTAACTCATTAGCACCACATCCCTGATAGAGTAAATACAAAAAGAAGGGGGGTTGGGGTATGGGATACCCCTGGGATTTTTAAGGTGCTTATTCAAAATTTAATTAGGTAGATCAATAAAGAAGTGTTACAACCTCAAAAAAGAAAAAATTCAAAAAGAAAAAAATCACTGTATGCAAATTGCCAAACTGACTAATAACGTTTCTTAATTGAATATCTTTAATGATTACAAAAAATGACAAAACACATCATCTAAAAACATGCACAATCTTGGACAAACATGGTCAGATAGTGACATAATTAAAATTTGAAACCACTTTGCGATACCAATCTCAACATGTTTCGCTCAATAATCTGAGCTTCGTCAGGAGTTTTTTTGGTACAGGTGTGGCATACAAAGGCCAACACAGATTCAAAGGTGCACAGTAGACACACAAGTGGTAAACGTATATGTAATGCCGTGGCTGCTAATGAAAAAAATGCGTCTCAACCGTCTCGGGCCTTCCCAACCCGTTTTTTGGTCCACAGAGGGGCCCAAGTGTGAAGTAAACTTCTAGGTTGAATCAAGGGTAGAAGTTCAGGGCTAATAAAAGCCGTATGAACAGAAGTATGAAGGAGAACAATACTCCAATTTTGCCACACGGTGGCAGTCCAAAGGGACAACCCTTGAGAGGTGGATACTGGAAGATCCCAGTGTAATGCCCCAGTAAACTGAGAGGTGGGGTGGATGTATACGGAGGGGGAGAGCGGCATATACCTCCCCCTGCAGCCTCAGCGCCACTGTCAGAGGCGCTGAGGCTGCAGGGGGAGGTATATGCCGCTCTCCCCCTCCGTATACATCCACCCCACCTCTCAGTTTACTGGGGCATTACACTGGGATCTTCCAGTATCCACCTCTCAAGGGTTGTCCCTTTGGACTGCCACCGTGTGGCAAAATTGGAGTATTGTTCTCCTTCATACTTCTGTTCATACGGCTTTTATTAGCCCTGAACTTCTACCCTTGATTCAACCTAGAAGTTTACTTCACACTTGGGCCCCTCTGTGGACCAAAAAACGGGTTGGGAAGGCCCGAGACGGTTGAGACGCATTTTTTTCATTAGCAGCCACGGCATTACATATACGTTTACCACTTGTGTGTCTACTGTGCACCTTTGAATCTGTGTTGGCCTTTGTATGCCACACCTGTACCAAAAAAACTCCTGACGAAGCTCAGATTATTGAGCGAAACATGTTGAGATTGGTATCGCAAAGTGGTTTCAAATTTTAATTATGTCACTATCTGACCATGTTTGTCCAAGATTGTGCATGTTTTTAGATGATGTGTTTTGTCATTTTTTGTAATCATTAAAGATATTCAATTAAGAAACGTTATTAGTCAGTTTGGCAATTTGCATACAGTGATTTTTTTCTTTTTGAATTTTTTCTTTTTTGAGGTTGTAACACTTCTTTATTGATCTACCTAATTAAATTTTGAATAAGCACCTTAAAAATCCCAGGGGTATCCCATACCCCAACCCCCCTTCTTTTTGTATCAGAAAATTACTGTTTTTCAGGGTGTGCATTGAAATGAATTCAGTGAGTGGTGTAAAACACAATCATTCCCATCATGCCGATCAAGATCACATCTTTAAA
This sequence comes from Lithobates septentrionalis, assembly GCA_037952835.1. Lineage (NCBI taxonomy): Eukaryota > Metazoa > Chordata > Amphibia > Anura > Ranidae > Lithobates > Lithobates septentrionalis. The sequence continues at coordinate 2,754,583 of JBBDGP010000648.1, read as the reverse complement.
CGTTAAGGACCTAAACCACCCTGGAAAACGATACTCCCTCTGGTCGGAAGCACGTAAGCTCCAATGCGACATTCTCTGCCTACAAGAGACTCACTTCTGTCAGGGTAAAGCTCCCAACATGTCTCACAAAGACTTCCCATACGTGTTTTTTGCTAACGCCCAAAACAAAACAAAGGTAGTTCTCATAGATATCAAAAATACAGTCACATTCAAACTAATCTTGGTTACCCCTGACCCTCAAGGAAGATATATCATCCTTATTGGCGAAATCAATAATACAATCTACACTATGGTAAACATATATGGCCCAAATTTAGGTCAACTGTATTTCTTCCGTAAGCTGTGGAAAAAAGTACAAAGCCTCCAACAAGGGCGAACCTTTCTATGTGGAGACTTTAACCTAGCGCCAGATGCCTCCATTGATATTAGAGGCCTGTCCACCAAGAAACCGCGCCCAGCGACTCTGCTCCAATTTCTCCAGGCTAATTACCTGTTCGATATCTGGAGGTGCCAGCATGCTATGAAACGGGACTTCACATTCTTCTCAAAACCCCATTGCACCTACTCCAGAATAGATCTATTTGTGGGAGATAAACAACTTCTCCTAGACGCTACTGAAATGGACATCCAACCTATAACATGGTCAGACCATGCTCCTGTCTCAATGACTTTTGGGGACAAACTTAATAATTCCTTTTTCACCCCCTGGAGGAACGACCCACACCTAATGGCAATCCCTAGCAATACAGCTCTCATTCACGGCCGCTTGAAAGAATATTTTGAGCTAAACGAATCATCAGTTTTAAACCCATCTATCGAATGGTCAGCCCATAAGGCATTTATTTGCGGTACGCTCATTAAATTGATCTCTCAAGCCAAGCGCCAAAGGACACAGCAGCTAACAGAGCTACTAAATAACATAACCAAATTAGTGTCAGTGTCAGTGATAAAATTTTTCAAGCCAGAACTGATCTTAGATCCTTCCTTAATGCCAAACACGCTAAATTAATGCTGAAATTACGCACCACCTTCTACGCGGCCGGGAATAAAGCCGGCAAACTTCTAGCTCACCAAGTCAAACAAAGAAGAGCTAAACAAAGAATTCCTTACATCATACACCCCACTAGCCGTGACAAACTATACCATCAGAAAGACATATCAAATGCCTTTCGAACATATTATCAAACATTATACAACCTAAACGATGACCCATCAACCACACAACCCACAAAAGCTAACATTAAAACTTTCCTTGATCAATTGATGCTCCCCAAATTATCCCCCGAACAACTCACATCTCTAAATAGTCCGTTCACAGCCACAGAAATCACACAAATCATATCGACACTCCCCTCTGGCAAAGCCCCTGGCCCTGATGGTTTAACACCACTCTAGCTCCACACATGTGTCAGTTGTTCAATGCTGCTGTGTCCTCGGGTGCTTTTCCTGACGAAATGCTATCTGCTAACATTGTGACCTTGCCTAAACCAGGGAAGGAGCCGGTTACCCCACCCAATTTCCGCCCCATCTCACTTTCAAACACGGACCTCAAAATATATGCAAAACTCATAGCACAAAGACTAGCTCCATTCACGCCACATCTCATACCCCCGGACCAGGTTGGCTTTACTATGAGTAGACAGGCACCTGATGCCACCCGCAAAATTACAAATCTCATCTATTACGCTGAAATCAACCTTATCCCATCTCTGTTCATAGCGCTGCAGGCTGAAAAAGCGTTTGATAGAATCCATTGGGGCTATATGAGACATACTCTACAAGAATTTGGTTTCCAAGGCAACAGTATTTCAGCCATCTTAGCCCTATACTCCAAACCCTCTGCCCGGGTCCTCTCTGATGGGACCTTCTCCAAACCAATCCACATCACTAATGGTACCAGGCAAGGATGCCCCCTCTCCCCACTCATTTTTACGTTGCTGATGGAAACCTTAGCCCACAAAATTCACCTCTCACCTCTCATAAAGGGAATTTGAGTCAAAGACCAAGAATACAAAATCACCCTATTCGCAGATGACATAATTCTAACAGATCCGGCTTCCTCCCTGGTTCATGTACAAGAAATATTAACTGTATTTAACTCTTGCTCATTCTACAAAGTAAATGAGACTAAGTCAAACATCCTAAGCGTAAAGATACCTAACACTACTAAACCCCTCCTAAAAGCCATAGCCCCCAATCAATGGGTGACCACCTCGATGCCCTACTTGGGAATCCAGCTAACTAGGCCTTCCTCCAACTTGTATACATACAATTACATCCCCTTCCTGCAGACTTGCAATAAAGACCTTCAGTTGTTTAGCAAACAATATCTCTCTTGGGCGGGCAGAACGGCTGCCTTTAAAATGATTACCCTACCAAAACTCCTTTATCTGTATAGAGCCTTACCAATTGCTGCACCCGCGACATTCTTTGCCACCCTCAAAAAAATATTATGCTCCTTTGTTTGGCAAGATCGGAAACCCCGTTGTCCATATGCTGCCATCATTAGGCACAAATCTGTAGGAGGAATGGGTTTCCCTGATGTGAATGACTACCACACTGCAGTGATTCTAGATCAAATTAGACACTGGTTTATATCCTCCTGCAATAAACAATGGCATCACATCGAACAATCGTTTGTTGCTGAGGGCAAACTGAGTTCTCTCCTCCTAGCCCAGTTCTTCCTTACTAAAATCAGAGGAATGAGACACCCCACGATTTCAGCTGCTGTAACAGCATGGAAGACTTTATCCTCAAACCCCTCACCCCCCGAAGTTAAACAGATCATACCCATTCCAATAGAAGCCCTCAAATTACACATACCAAATCTATCCCTAAATCAATGGTCCCACATCAGGGATCAACCACTAACTTTAATACTACATGACAAACAACCTATACCGTTTCTAGATCTACAAAAACAACATAACATACCTCAACAGGGAGCATACACTTACAAGCAAATATCCTCATACCTAAAAAAAAAACCCTGCCCCATGTGCTAAATTACCACACAAAGTGTGGTACTTCTGGACATCCACCTCCCCCAAAGCCAAAGGGATCACCCTTATGTATAACTCCTTGCAGAACAAAGACCAATTTGCTAAAACATCATCATATAAAAGATGGGAAAGAGATCTACAAACCTCATTTTCTGACTTCCAATGGTGTAAAGCCATTCAATACAACATGAAAATCTCTAAATGCATCACATATTGGGAACTTTCACAAAAACTCCACCATAGATTGTACCTCACCCCAGTCCAAATGTATAAATTTGCAAATTTAGATGACAATCTCTGTTGGAGGAGCTGTTCCGCTAAAGGATCCCTACTCCACATCCTGTGGGAGTGCCCACGAATGTACCCATTCTGGAAAGCTGTTTTCGCCTTTATCTCTGACATCATGGGGCACAAAACTGACCCCTCTCCATCTTTAGCCATTCTCAGCCTAGGAATAGACTCTTATCCAAAAGAGTTCAGAACGCTAGTAATGCACACACTATTTGCGGCTAGACTGCTTATTATGCGCAAATGGAGAAGCTTCCTAATCCCAACAATCACAGATGTCAAATCTCAACTTTTTCTAATTAAAGAATTCGAATTTAGCTCTGCTCTACAACATAACACTGTTACGAAATTTGTCACTGGATGGAAACCCTGGCTTCTTACTCAAACAACATAAATCTACTATATAACATTACAGGGTTGCAGATGGAAAACAACTAAATAAGATATTCTTGATTATTCACTTGCTAATGTTAGACTGTACCTTGGAGTCGATAATGATCCTTTGATGCACCAATTACACCATAAGTAACGCAAATTACACTTTGGGTGTATTGTCTCCCCCCATGTGACACAGTTAGCTCCCTAATGGGGTGTCTAAGGTGGTAGATGATACAATGTATTAGCTACTTACCACCGCATATTATTATTAGCCCAAATTAACTTGATACCGTTACCATACACTGTAATACTTATTGTCTTTTACTGTAATATGTTTAATTATCTGTCAACGTTCAACTTCATACTCATGCATGTATTGTTAATGAAAACTAAATAAAAAAATGTAAAACCTAATTACCAAAAACTGACATTTTCTATCGGAGGACTATCCTATTTCAAAGTATGTTAAACAGACAACAGAGCTGATCTTTAGGCGAGCTACCACCCTTAGAGATCAACTAACTTCCAGTCACTATACTCCCCATAGAAATGGCAGTCCTCTGCCACAGGGTACATTTCGGTGTGGCAGTTGCTCACGCTGACTCTGGGTGTGGGAGGGTTAGGGTATCCGTTTACCTAATGGCCAGTGGCACAAATCAAGAACTATTTCTAACTGCTCCACACAGGGAGTCATATATATTATGAACTGCAGGTGTGGAGCCTTCTATATCGGGAAAACCAAGCGTCAGTTTGACCAGAGGATTGGAGACCACACCTACTACTCTGGTGGGGGAAAAATCATCATGCCTGTCACGAGGCATGTTGGTCTTCACCACAAATATCATACAGAAATGGTCTCCTTCTTTGTGCTGGATGTTCCTCCAGACCCCAGAAGAGGAAACTGGGATTAACATATACTCCAAGGTGAAACTCTATGGATCGAATGCCTTGATGCTTTGATCCCTCTGGGCCTAAATTAAGTTAATTCATACCGACCCTTTCTTTAAGTATCCTGGTCTTGGTGGATACACATGTCTGTGTATTTGTGTATATGTGTGTATGCACATGCCATATGTACATACAGTACATGTGGGCATGATGATTTTTTGATTATGATTTTTATTTATCTATTTATCTTTTCACATTTGTACCTTTATTTTTCTTTCTCTGCAGGTGTTCAGAATTCATTTATGACAGCAATCTATTTTATTCACGTTATATTTATCTATTTGTTATAAGATTTGATTAGTATCAATGTTAAATGTGTCTATTCGATCTGTTGTTGTATGGTCTGTGTGGTGTCACCCTTTATATGCCCCCTTGATCCAATCCCCTATTTCATCTCTGCATTCCGACCTAGAGACATGACATTTCTATGTCAATCACTAGGTGTCATCTTTTGGCATCTCTGGACGGATATGCCATGATCCAGCATGGCCACCATGGATATTTGCCCACCTTTGACGTTATTCCTGGGCTGTGGTCCCTGTTTTGGTCCATCCTGGCAGGTGTGCGGCTCAGCAGAGAGGGGGGGGGGGCTGCTGGTTCGGGGTCTTCACTCTTGCTGTGTTAGTGGCAACACAATGCACGGACGGTATCCGTGTTCTGTGTGAATGCCCGTTTTGAGACATTGCGCATGCGCCGATATGGCGCATGCACTCTGCGGGCCTGGTGACATCACGCGTTGACTTGGCTGGTGGGCAGCACCGGGCAGGAGCCTCACTTGGATAAGAGAGGGCTGTGCAGAGCTTAGTACTCTGCTGCTACAGTCCTGCGGTGTCACTTTCTCCCCCTGTAGATGGTGAGTCCTTAATTTTTGTATACCTTCTGTTTAGTATATTTTTATTGAAAAGAATGGCATTGTAAAACAACAATACAGAGAGAAAAAAGGAAAGAAAAGGGAATAATTATGCTTAATGACCATGGTCTAAATATCCTTAACTCAACCAAATTTTATATTTCCCATTCCCACTTGAATTTTCACAAACGGAAAAATGCCTAAATATAACGTGCTGACATATTCGCTGTTAATGCCAATTTTTGTATACATACATACACACATAAAAAAAAAACAAGATATAAACAACAAACAACAAACAAAAAATAAATAAATAAACAAAAAGAATGAGGAAGAGAGAAAAAATAAATAAATAATTAAACATAGCACCAAACAGACAGGATCCCAACAGTTACAGAAAAGATAACATCTGAGGAGACTCCAGCAATTTCACCCACGGGGCCCAGACTTCCCAGAAGTTACATTCATCATTATTTGCTGTAGATACCTCTTCCATCCGCATTATATGATTCATCTCTACTACCCATTCCCGTATTGTTGGTGTTATTTGGGATTTCCAATGTTTTGGAATTAAAGCTCTTCCTGCCATCAAAAAAAAAAATCTAAATATTCCCTTTTTAATTGATTTAATTGACCCAGGAATTAAAGAGAGAAGCGCTACCTTGGGAATCTCCTGCCAATTTTTACCAGTGACCTCATGACTGAGTTTAAATATAGCTGACCAAAATGGTTTTATTTTTGAACAAGACCACCATAGGTGTAATATTGTCCCTTTTCGATTCACTGCATCTCCAGTATAGGTCAGACATAGCTGGATTAAATTTATTTAGACCGGACAATGATACCACCTCGTCATAATCCTATAGTTACGTTCCTGTGAATAAGTCGACAAAGTTATTTTAAAGGTGAGGTAGAACACCTTGTCCCAGTCTTCATTGGACAGATTTTTACCTAATTTTCACTCCCAATCTCAGACATAGAAAGGGTGATCTGGAAATGCATGCAATAATAAATACCATACGTTTTAGATAATGCATGAGGACATTTTGAGTCAGAAAGGCACATCTCCTCTAACTGAGTTAAGTCCCTACAGATACTTGAACTATTCAGCCCTTTATAGAAATTACGTAGCTGTGGCGGCCCTCACCTCGGATACACACAATACATTTCTCAGGGTCTGGCAACCATATATATCATACAACCAATCCTCCAGGTTCAACAGCCTACTTCTTTCAATTTAGGGGTCTCCAGATGCACCCCCAAATGGACTCTTCCCTCCTTTCTCTCCTCCTTCTCTTTCTTTTCTCTCTTATACACCCCTTGTCTTCTATAGTCTAACCATTACCTTTCGTTTTTTGTATACTTTCTCTGACACTCCTGGTTTCCAGGAGTCGGTCCAGTGAAGATGGTTACAGTGATGGAAAAAAAAACACAAAAAAAAAACAAACAATTATTTTTCTCTCTTATCCATAATCAATATGCTATTAATCTATGTATGTATGCACCCCTCTTTATCGCTTGGGGTTTCCGAGCCTTTGCCTACCATACAATATACTCTGGGGCATTAAATTATCTTCATTGCGACGTATCGCTGCTGTTTTCTATTGTACTGATGAATATTGTACCATGTATATAACATCTCTTTGTTGGGATCTTCCTCTCCATCTTATGTTTGATGCGTTTATGTGGGATATTAAATCCCTGTACATTTAAAGATAATACATTTATCGGAGCCATAGATTAACCAAGGTAACTGATGTATCATAGCATAAAAAATATATACTTTGAGCCAGATCCACCACTCTGAGAAACATAAGGAAATCGGGGTTCAAGAAAAAAGAAGAAAAAAATATATAAATAACGAAAAAAAGAGATAAATAGAACATTCGTATTAACCCGTAACATAGATATTGCTGCTTAATTAGAAAACAGAATAATAGGGTTAGGGAGCATCTCAAGAAAGTTTCCAAAACTTCCTGAGAGGATCCAAGTCCATCAGCAGAGTCCTCCATAAAAAAAAAGGCAGGAGTCTGCAAATGGAAAAATCAAAGGGGCAGCAAGAAATTCCTATAGGAAAAACGGCTCCGGAGAACCACAGGTACCAAAAAATAGAAAAAAAAGGAGAATAAGAAATCCAGCAAGAGATGTGTGATGCTTTGCTTAAAAAATATATTATATATAGAAAAGGAGGACTAAAGAGAGAAAAGTCAAATAGACTATCCAATTATGGCATAACCTCCATGTCTGGGCATATCTTTTGCCTAGTGAAAAAAAAAGGGGAGAAAAGTAAAGAACAGGTGGTTATGCTAAAAAAAAATCCAGACCAGTTTCGGTAATAAAACCTGTAGTGAGAGAAAATTATTGGTAGTAGGTTTCTTCTTTTCAGTCCATTGAATCATCATTTTTAGGCGGTGAGTGTTCATATCGGCCGCGCTTGTGGAGATTTTGGTATGAAGATGAAAAAGAGTTGGAGTCTGAACTTTTCTTTTGCTGAGGAAAACGAGCTGTTGAACGTCTGCGAGGCTGATCTTTAGGTAAGGCTGTTTCTACTAAGCCTAATTCTAATAAGGCCGATTGTAAGTCCTCTGAAGAGCGACAGACATATCTAGTTTCCAGGTGTGTAAAGCGAAGGCAAATAGGAAACCCCCAGTGATAGGTAATATGGTTTTTCTGAAGTACCTGTAATTGGGGTTTGAGGGCCCGTCTTTTTGCAACTGTAAGAGGAGACAAGTCTGTGAATAACTGATAAGAATGACCCTGAAAACTGAGAGATTCTTTTCTTCTAGCAGCTGATAACAATTGTTCTTTAGTTTTGTAGTAATGCAATTTAGTTATTATATCTCTTGGGGGGCCGTTGGTTTTGCGTGGTGCTAAAGCTCTGTGCACTCTGTCCATTTCTAATCTATCAATGGTAATTTCAGGGAGTAATTCTTGAAAAAGTGTGGTAATGGTTGCCTGCAGGTCTAGGATGGATTCAGGTATACCTCTTATCCTTAGATAAGATCGTCTATCTCTGTTTTCTTGTTCCTCTAAACGTGTCTGTAATAGGGTATTTTCCTCTTTAAGGGCTGTTATGTCAGAAGTGCAATATTGTGTTTGACAGTCAATATCATCTACCCTCAATTCCAGTTCAGCTGTTCTCTGACCAATTTCTTTAATTTCCTTTGTTAATTTATCTGTGATATGGTCAGAAGTCTGTTTCAATGCTTTCTGTAACATCGCTTCAAATGTAGCAAACATATCTGTTTGTGATACATTTTGAGCTGGATTAATAACAATGTCAAGTTTTGTTTTGTCAGCCTGTGTTTTTTGTCTGGGAGGTTGTGGTTTCCCAGCCTGTGAAGCGCTGTGCTGTGAGGAGATAGATGACGCCGCCATCTTAGCTGCCAGTCTGAGAGCCGCCTCAGATTTGTAATTGGCTTTTATTTTGCTTTTTGGTCCTTTCAGGACCATAATATATGTTTAGTAAGGCGCTGGAGAGGTTTACCTACAATTTTGTGTTTTTTTGTAAGCCGCTGGGACCTGTAGTTCTCCGGTCCGAATTCCTGTGGAGCGGAGCTCTAAGGAGGCATTACCGTTCCCTCAGGCATCCGCACATGCGCCTCACACCCATAGTTTTCAAGCCTCTATCCGTACATGAATGACTAATAGGCAAATGATGTAGTGCTTCCCAGCATAGAAAATTCCTGGTGTAAAACTTGGGTTACCCAATATTGGAGTCAATGGCCCTGGGCGTGAAGATACATTGTATGTTGTGATAAATTGGTGACCCTTTCTTACCATTATATCCTTTTGGAAGCCCATGGTGCAACCTTACTCCATATGCATTCTTTACTTTAGGGATCTTATCCGTGGACACAGTGGATGTATGTTGAATCTTTGTGGAACGATATTCTAGTTATTTACTTTATTATCCTTAATATAAGGTGAGCTAAGCAGGCTTTAACACTTTTAATACTATCTATGCTCCATTGTTGTTTATACTGATGGATGCCTTTGTGAACCTTATATATCTGCTCCTATCTATTTATACTGATGGGTGCTTTTGTGCACCTTTTATATCTCCATATGACTGTTTGTCCTCTGCCTTATTTAGCTCAGGGCTCACCTATTGATTGTTATAGCTGGTTCTCTTATATGCCCTGGACATATATATTTGATGTTGCTGATACTTGTTCTATGGATGGGTTTAAAGGTAAAGGTCTGTTCTGTTCACTTTACACTTTCTGTATCTTTGAATTAGCTCTAAAATTTATACGGCCTTAAGAAGGGGATACATTGGTATTTTCTCTTTCTTTTTACAGTATATGGCGGCTATTGATGTCTAAACCTATTTAGATGTCCACAAAGTTAAACTATTGATATGAATTCCCTTTTAGACTATTTTGTCCAGCAATATGGGGGGCAATTGATTATAAGTATGAAATATCCTTTCATGTTTCTTTAAGCTTGTATGGCTCTGAGCTGCATCTACAACAATCTTTATTATACCTTTTCTATTAGACTACCTCATTGCTTCCTTCTTTTGTTTGTGGGAGCTCCCACACCCACCGGGGTGGACCCACTCTTCTGGACTGCAGCATATGGTTTTGCTCTGGGCAAGGGTTTCATTCATATGGGGGGGGGGTGACTCTGCACACTATAATGTTGTTATTTGGTAATTTTATACGATTTTGTCTGTTTTTTGTTATTATTTTAACTAATACGATATTCTTTTTCGATTTTTTTTAGTATTATACATTATCTCTGTCTCATAAAAATCATATATTTGCAAATAAAACTCCTGAAGAAGCAGTGAACTACCCGCGGAAGATATCGAGCGTGTCAATATGATTGTTACAGGGTGAACTGGAATCACTATTTCTCTCAGTTGCCCCTACATCAGGGGCGGACTGACCATTGAGCCACTCGGGCACTGCCCGAGGGCCCTGGGCCACTAGGGGGCCCCTTCAGGGTTACCAGCCTCAGTAAAACCAGGGACAGTATGTATAAATCTGTGTTTTTTTTACATCTGTCTGTGTATACTGTGTGTACACGTATGTGTATACTGTGTGATTGTATACTGTGTATGTGTATACTGTGTGGCCCCATAATCTCTGATTGCCTGGGGGCCCCATAATCTCCAATTGCCCGGGGGCCCCATGAGTTATCAGTCCACCCTTGCCCTACATGTTTGAATTGACAGAGCTTTTTAAAATTTGTATGTTTTAATACGATGTTTTCAATTTAATAAAACTTTATTTTTTTTATCTATCTTTGTATCCCAAGTGTTATGGTACCATGATAATGATGTGGTTGGATTAATGGGGCTTACATATAGTTACATAGTAGGTAAGGTTGAATAAAGACAATATTCCATTCAGTTCAACCTGTGTAGGTGTATGTGTGTCAGTGCCGATAATTATTTCCCATATCCCTGTATGTTGTGTTCTTTAAGATGCACATCCAAGAGTCTTTTAAGAATATCAATACTCCCTGCTGATGCTACCAATTGTGGAAGAGAGTTCCACATCCTTACCACGCTGACAGTGAAAAACCACCTGCACTGCTTAAGGTTAAACCGCTTCTGCTCCGATCTTTATGTGTAGCCCCGTGTCCTCTTACACTCCCTAAGACTGAATAGCTTTTTTCCTATGCTGGGATCACCATTGAGGTATTTGTAAATCGCTATCAAGTCTCCTCTCAAGCGTCTCTTCTCCAGCGAGATTAAATTTAGTGCTTGATATTTACAATGTCATGATTCAGGTTTTGTTGCTTTGTATATTCTCTTGTAGGTTGTAAAAGTACAGGGAAACATAGAAAGGTTTCGTTTTTTGCATAGGTTTTCTTTTTTATTTATTACAACCAGAATTAAAAGAGTACAATTAAATGTTTTAGTAAGGTTAACATGGAACATTGCATATGCATACAATATTACAGTTCCAGAGAGCAGGTGGTACCACAGTTTAATTTTCACATATACAGGCGATCCCCGGGTTACAAACATCCGACTTACAAATGACTCCTACTTACAAACAGAGGGAGACAACAGGAAGTGAAAGGAAATCTACCCCTAGGAAGGGAAATTCACTCCAGTAAGAGTTATCATGGGAAAAAGGTGTCTCCACTGAAGCTTTATCACCAATCCTTGTTTTCATAACAATCTAAAATTTTTCGAAATCCAATTGTCATAGTGACAGAAAGTGAGGTGAAATCTTCTGAAAAGGGACACCGACAGCAAAACAAGTGTTACAGGGGTGTTAACCCGTCCCTGTGCTATCCAAAAACTTAAAAAATATTGTTTTGGCTGGGGCTACACTTAAAAAAATGTGTCTGTTCCGACTTACAAACAAATTCGACTTAAGAACAAACCTACAGACCCTATCTTGTTTGTAACACAGGGACTGCCTGTATTAGAAAACTATCCCTATCTGCTTTAATGGAAAATCTTGATGTTTACAGAGCTCAATAGCCCAAGGTCAAATTAAGACTTCTAGCTGAACGAGTCAGAGCCATGATTCATAATGCTTTCTTTCCTCATCGACTAAGAACAGTCTTAAAATGTTTCAAATACAGAGGAAGAGTCTTAAGCAACCAGCTTCTTTGATACAATCCATTTAGAAAACTAAGCGAAATGATTACCCTATATATGTGCACCTCTTGCAGTCTTCCTGAGGTGCTTAAAATAATACCAAAGGATACGCTTTTTTTTACCTTAATGTATTCACAGTATTAAGGTAAAGTTTGCTCCAGTATAGTTATTTCATCTCTGTGTATCACCTGAGGCCAGTCACTTCACTAGATATATGTAAGAGTTTACAACCACTTTAAAGCAAAGCTCCAGATCCCCCACCACCACCACAAATACTGTAGCTGCTGACTTTTAATATTAGGACGCTTACCTGTCCAGCGATCCCGCAATGTTGGCACCCCAGCCGATTTCATCACAGCCGGATCCCTACAGCGCATGCGCACGCTGCACTTTCTGAATGGTGGAAGTGGAAGGAGGAGGGGGCTGAACTTCCGGTTACCCACTACTCCCTCCCCCCAAAAGGTGCCAAATGTGGCAGCGGATGGGGGAGGAGGAAGCAAACAAGCGGAGCTTCCTCTTTTGGGTGTAGCTCCTCTATAAGTAAATAATCTGTATACTATTGTGTCTTGATGCTAACCCCTGCCATCTGCTGGAAAATAATCTGAACTGTAGTGGGGTCATACTGCAGTTGCACACCTGTCCTAAATCAGTAGTGCTATTATTTGGAGCTCAGCATTTTTTTAATTTCTGATCAAGCGTACAGTATGTATCCTGACCTGTCAGGTTACATTTGTGAACTTCTGACTTGTTTCCTGTTTACGGCCTGGCCTCTTCTCAGCTTCTGTCTCTTGGCTCTTCAATGGAATCTGTTATTACTGCATGTTTCTGTTTATGACTTGGACTTTTTTGGTTTATGCATTCTTCCTACCACTTGCCCTTACCTTCTGTTTGTTTTCAGGTAATGCTTGTCTGCAGCCTACTTTTACCTCTAACTTGTCCTGACCTCGGTGTAGCTGTGCATGATAGCCAATAAGCTTTCAACTTCAGCTTGTTCAATTAAGCTTTGACCTGGAAGCTGATTGGTTTCTATGCAGAGCTTCACCTGATTTTGCACGCTCCAGTTTTAGTAAATAAACCCCCTTACCTCTGCTTCCTGATTTGATCTCTTGTTCTGGTCCTGACTGAACTCTTTACTGTCAGTAAGGCAATCCACTGTAATCCATAACATCATAAGGTTTTGTTAATCCTGTGTCATGTATTCACACTGTATTAAATGTTTTTAAAATGAAATGTTATAAAAATTTAAGAAATATATAAAGCATCAGTTAAAAAATGAATACACTTAAAACATTAAAGCGTAACTCGACTTTTGTTGAGAAAAAAACATTCCCATCTGGGTGACCAATGTACATTGCAAGGATTATAACAAACTTTGTTGCAGATTCCTACCTTTTGTTATTTTGAAGAAATCCCTGTGTGTTTCTCTGTGCCTCTGTTCTGAGTAGGTCTAATGGTAATGGTTTCATAATTAACTGTCAGGTGTGGAGCTACAGGGCACTAATGAGGAAATCTCCTGGGCCTGCATCCCTTTAGAGCCCATTCACACAGGGGCAACTTTGGATCCGACTTCAAGTCGCCCCAAGTCGCCCCAAGTCGCCCCTAGTCGTCTCAAGTCGCGCTACATGAAAAAAATCAATGTAAGTGACTGGATCAGTCTTAATGCACACTACTGCAGTCGCTCCGACTTCAGAAAAGGTTCCTGTACTACTTCAATCTGACTTGAAGGCAACTTGTACCCATTGATTTCAATGAAAGTTGCTTCCAAGTCTGATCACTGTTCATACTGAGGCAACTTTACAGGAAGCAGAAAGGAAACAGAAAGTAATTTCCTCCACTAAACAGCCAGCCCCCTCCTTCTCACACACAGCTAATAAGCTCTGATTGGCCACTTGTAAAGTTCCCTGTCCTGGAGGCGACTTCAAGTTGTGTTGTAAGTTGCCCCAAGTCGTGCTGTGATTCATACTCAAGTCGTGTCCAAGTTGCCTCCCAAAGTCGCGCTGGAAGTCGTGTTGCCCCTGTGTGAATGGGCTCTAAGACGTTCTCCTATTGAAAGTGTCTCTCAAAAAATGACATTTTTGTTGTAGGGGATGCCTGATATCTGACTTGTATCTTAGGCAGACTTCTGGGAAAATTGGTGAGCCAATCACACAAGCAGGAAGTTATGTTTCTGGGGGTGATCAATACACACCCTGTGTACAGAACAACTCTAGGTAACCATGTTGCAATGTATTCTCAGAAAATTACACTGGCTGCAGATTGAAAAGGAAAGGTAATTTTTAATAACATTCAATTACAAAATGATTAGTGTCGCAATCATATGTGCTATATTATTTTTTCTTTTTTTGCTATTTTTTACCCTACGAAAGTGGAGTTAACCACTTCAGCCCCGGAAGGATTTACCCCCTTCCTGACCAGAGCACTTTTTACAATTTGGCACTGCGTCGCTTTAACTGCTAATTGCGCGGTCATGCAATGCTGTACCCAAACTAAATTTGCGTCCTTTTCTTCCTACAAATAGAGATTTCTTTTGATGGTATTTGATCACCTCTGCCATTTTTATTTTTTTGCGCTATACATGGAAAAAGACCGAAAATATTGGAAAAAAAATGATATTTTCTAATTTTTGTTCTAAAAAAAATCCAAGAAACTCAATTTTAGTCATACATTTAGGCCAAAATATATTCGGCCACATGTCTTTGGTAAAAAAAATGTCAATAAGTGTATATTTATTGGTTTGCGCAAAAGTTATAGCGCCTACAAACTAGGGTACATTTTCTGGAATTTACACAGCCTTTAATTTATGACTGCCTATGTCGTTTCTTGAGGTGCTAAAATGGCAGGGCAGTACAAAACTCCCACAAATGACCCCATTTTGCAAAGTAGACACCCCAAGGAAATTGCTGAGAGGCATGTTGAGCCCATTGAATATTCATTTTTTTTTTGTCCCAAGTGATTGAATAATGACAAAAAAAAAAAAAATTACAAAAAGTTGTCACTAAATGATATATTGCTCACACAGGCCATGGGCATATGTGGAATTGCACCCCAAAATACATTTAGCTGCTTCTCCTGAGTATGGGGATACCACATGTGTGGGACTTTTTGGGAGCCTAGCCGCGTACGGGGCCCCGAAAACCAATCACTGCCTTCAGGATTTCTAAGGGCGTACATTTTTGATTTTACTCCTCACTACCTATCACAGTTTTGAAGGCCATAAAATGCCCAGATGGCATAAACCCCCCCCCCCCAAATGACCCCATTTTGGAAAGTAGACACCCCAAGCTATTTGCTTTGAGGCATGTTGAGTCCATGTAATGTTTTATATTTTGACACAAGTTGCGGGAAAGTGACAAATTTTTTTTTTATTTTTTATTTTTTGCACAAAGTTGTCACTAAATGATATATTGCTCACACAGGCCATGGGCATATGTGGAATTGCACCCCAAAATACATTTAGCTACTTCTCCTGAGTACGGGGATACCACATGTGTGGGACTTTTTTGGAGCCTAGCTGCGTACGGGGCCCCTAAAACCAATCACCGCCTTCAGGATTTCTAAGGGTGTAAATTTTTGATTTCACTCTTCACTGCCTATCACAGTTTCGGAGGCCATAGAATGCCCAGGTGGCACAAAACCCCCCCAAATGACCCCATTTTGGAAAATAGACACCCCAAGATATTTGCTGAGAGGCATGGTGAGTATTTTGCAGCTCTCATTTGTTTTTGAAAATAAAGACAAGAAAAAAAATTTTTTTTCTTTTTTCAATTTTCAAAACTGTGACAAAAAGTGAGGTCTGCAAAATACTCACTATACCTCTTAGCAAATAGCTTGGGATGTCTACTTTCCAAAATGGGGTAATTTGGGGTTTTTTTTGCCACCTGGGCATTCCATGGCCTCCAAAACTGTGATAGGCAGTGAAGAGTGAAATCAAAAATTTACGGCCTTAGAAAGGCGGTGCCTGGTTTTCGGGGTCCCGTGCGCGGGAAGTCTCACATATGTGGTATCCCCGTACTCAGGAGAAGCAACAGAATGTATTTTGGGGTGTAATTTCACATATTCCCATGGCATGTTTGAGCAATATATCATTTAGTGACAACTTTGTGCAAAAAAAAAAAATTGTCTCTTTCCCGCAACTTGTGTCACAATATAAAATATTCCGTGGACTCGACATGACTCTCAGCAAATAGCTTGGGGTGTCTACTTTCCAAAATGGGGTCATTTGGGGGGGGGGTTTGAACTGTCCTGGCATTTTATGCACAACATTTAGAAGCTTATGTCACACATCACCCACTCTTCTAACCACTTGAAGACAAAGCCCTTTCTGACACTTTTTGATTACATGAAAAAATTATTTTTTTTTGCAAGAAAATTACTTTGAACCCCCACACATTATACATATTTTTTAAAACAAATGCCCTACAGATTAAAATGGTGGGTGTTTCATTTTTTTTTTCTCACAGTATTTGCGCAGCGATTTTTCAAACGCATTTTTTGGGGAAAAAACACACTTTTTTAAATTTTAATGCACTAAAACACACTATATTGCCCAAATGTTTGATGAAATAAAAAAGATGATCTTAGGCCGAGTGCATGGATACCAAACATGACCAAACATGACATGCTTTAAAATTGCGCACAATTGTGCAGTGGCGACAAACTAAATACATTTTTAAAAGCCTTTAAAAGCCTTTACAGGTTACCACTTTTGATTTACAGAGTAGGTCTACTGCTAAAATTACTGCTCTCGATCTGACCTTTGCGGTGATACCTCACATGCATGGTGCAATTGCTGTTTACATTTGATGCCAGACCGACGCTTGCGTTCGCCTTAGCGCAAGAGCAGGGGGGACAAGGGTGCTTTTTTTTATTTTTTTTTCTTTATTATTTTTTTGCTTTTTTTATCTTATTTTTAAACTGTTCCTTTCATATTTTTTTTTAAATCATTTTTATTGTTATCTCAGGGAATGTAAATATCCCCTATCGTAGCAATAGGTAGTGACAGGTACTCTTTTTTGAAAAAATTGGGGTCTATTAGACCTTATATTTATCCTCTGCCCTCAAAGCATCTGACCTCACCAAGATCGGTGTGATAAAATGCTTTCCCAATTTCCAATGGCGCTGTTTACATCCGGCGAAATCTAAGTCATAAAATGCTCGTAGCTTCCGGTTTCTTAGGCCATAGAGATGTTTGGAGCCACTCTGGTCTCTGATCAGCTCTATGGTCAGCTGGCTGAATCACCGGCTGCATTCTCAGGTTCCCTGTTGAGACAGGAGAGCCAGAGAAAAACACAGAAGACGGTGGGGGGGCATTCCCTCCCACTGCTTGTAAAAGCAGTCTAGAGGCTAATTAGCTGCTAGGATTGCTTTTACATGAAAGCCGACCGCTGGCTGAAAAGAATGATACCAAGATGATACCTAAACCTGCAGGCATCATTCTGGTATAACCATTCAAATTCGTGAATTGCGTACCTGAAGACAAAAAAATGGTTAACAATAAAGCACAGTAAACGGTAAAGTATAAAAAATTGCATACCTGAAAAGCAAACATGATAAAACATAATAACAATAAAACATTGCAGAATAGAATACAGTAAAAAGGAGCAGAACAATAGAGAGAATAGAGAGAGAGAGAACAATAAAACTATTTTTTTTTATTTTATATTTTTGTATGTTTTTTTTTTTTTTTTTTTTTACACTTTTTTTTGTAACTGTAACTTTTATAACTGTAACCGGTTCCAGGTTTGGGTCTCTCAAAATGCAATGGCATCTTGGGAGACCCTGTGAAAGTGCTCCTAGTCTGTGCAATGCCGTACCCTACGCTAATACTCAACTAGTGAATGGTAGCGTTCAAAACATTCACCAATGCAAAAACCAGGATTGTCAGGACAGGGGGGACAATAATAGCGGGTGTCACGCCTATATCCGCGCTTGCTGCAGACACGACATTTTTTTGGGGGGGTTCGTTGGGTAGGGGTACTTGGGAGGACACAAAGAAAATGCCTCTCATGCAGCCGACTGCATTTGGTTGGGATGTGAATGGGGAAAGTACGGGCGCTGCAGAAGTGGTGGGTTCCCAATTAGGATTGGCGAATGCAGCAGGAAGGGCATTATGGGCACGACGGGCCTGTGTTTGTCTTTTTGGTGGCAGCGGGACACTACTTGTGCTTGCCACCTCACCAGCTTGAAATGCACTTATGGGACTCCCCACGTCACCAAGTGTTACTGCAGTGCTGGTTTGACTACGACCGGGGTGTACTAGGCCGCTGGCGCTTGCCAGTTCACCAAAACGCTACCAAAAAAAGTGTTAGCGATCGCAGGGATCAGGCCTGACTCTGCGAATGCTGCAGTTATGCGTTTAGTGTTTTGTAAGTGACCGATCGATACTGCACTTGGGTGGGCTGGGCTGGGCTGGGCCGGGCGGAGGGGCAAAATGCAGGTGCTAGCAGGTATCTGGGCTGATCCCGCTAACACTGCGTTTTTGGGAACCCTAAACTGCTGGGGACGCCAGTATAGATCTGATCGGATCAGATATTGATCCGTTCCGATACCATACCACTAAGGGAGGTGTATGCTGCATGCGTGGGGGGTTAGCGGTCCTGGCGCTAATCTGACGCTGCCTAGGGCTGGTGCTTGCCAGTTCACCAAAACGCTACCAAGAAAACTGTTAGCGATCGCAGGGAGCAGGCCTGACTCTGCCAACGCTGCAGTTATGCGTTTAGTGTTTTGTAAGTGACAGTGATCGATCAATACTGCACTTGGGTGGGCTGGGCCGGGCCGGGCGGAGGGGAAAAACGCAGGTGCTAGCAGGTATCTGGGCTGATCCCGCTAACACTGCGTTTTTAGGAACCCTAAACTGCTGGGGACGCTAGTATAGATCTGATCGGATCAGATATTGATGCGATCAGATACTATACCACTAAGGGAGGCGTATGCTGTGTGCGTGGGTGTTAGCGGTACTGGCGCTAATCTGACGCTGCCTGGGGCGACGCATATCACCGCCGGGCGATCAGGGGGCTAAACCTTTATTCGGTAATAAACGGCGGGTGCCCTGACACTATAAAAAATAAACGAACTAACCAGCGTCACCCGTAACGGTTATACAGTGATCAGTGGTGAAAGGGTTAACTAGGGGGCCATCAAGGGGTTAAAACATTTATTCGGTAGTATATGGGGGTCCATGACGCTATAAAACGCTGACGGCGAACCTAAATATTTACGTCCCTAACTAGTGTCACCAGCGACACTAATACAGCGATCAGAAAAATGATCGCTTAGCGACACTGGTGACAGGGGGTGATCAAGGGGTTAAAACTTTATATGGGGGGGTTAGGGGGGTACCCTAGACCTAAAGGGGGGTAATACTAACTGTCCCAACACTGTAACTGTCACAAACTGACACTATGCAGTAATCAGAAAAAAAAAAAAAAACCTGCTTGGTGTCAGTTTGTGACAGGGGGGGTGATCGGGGGGGATCGGGGGGCGATCGGGGGGGGGGGATCGGGGTGTTTTGTGTGCCTGGCATGTTCTACTGTGTGTGTGTTGGTGCACTCACTCACATGTCGTCTCTCCTCGGGCCGGAACGGAAACTGCCGAGCCGAGGAGAGATGACATCACATCCTCTGCCTGTGTGAAACTACACACAGGCAGGGGAGGATTCCCATTGGCTGGGAGCGATCGCGAGGGGGGGCCACGATCGGATGGCCTCCCCCTCGCCTCTCAACGCTCCTAGACAAATGCCGACCGCCGCTGGCACCGGGAGGGGGTCCGATCAGACCCCCCGCCCGCGGGAGGCAGATCACGTACGGGTACGTGATTCTGCCTGCCCGTGCCATTCTGCCGACGTATATCGGCGTTAGGCGGTCGGCAAGTGGTTAACCTTTAATTCCTTCCCGACCGGTGCACGCCGATGTACAGCGGCAGAATGGCACGGCTGGGCAAATGGACTTACAGGTACGTCCATTTGAGTTTCCCGCCGTACCATTGCGTGCACGCCGCCAGCAGCGCGCGCGCTGGCCGGGAGCTCCGTGAGTCGGATCACGGGTCCCGCGGACTCAACCGCCACGGAGATACCCGCGATCGCCTCACGGAGAGGACGGACAGGGAGATGCTGATGTAAACAGCATTTCCCTGTTCTGCCTAGTGACAAGTGTCACCGATCACAGCTCCCTGTCATCGGGAGCAGTGATCAGAGTAATGACACAGCTAGCCCATCCCTCTACAGTTAGTAATCACTCCCCTAGGACATACTTAACCCCTCCCCGCCCCTAGGGGTTAACCCCTTCACTGCCAGTGTCATTTACACAGGAATCAGTGCATTTTTTAGCACTGATTGCTGTATAAATGACAATGGTCCCAAAAATGTGTCAAAAATGTCCAGCATGTCCGCCATAATGTTGCAGTCACAATAAAAATCGCTGATCGCCGCCATTACTAGTAAAAAAAAAATATTAATAAAAATGCCATAAAACTATCCCCTATTTTGTAAACGCTATAACTTTTGCGCAAACCAATCAATAAACGCTTATTGCAATTTTTTTTACCAAAAATATGTAGAAGAATACGATCGGCCTAAACTGAGGAAAAAAATGTTTTTTTATATATTTTTGGGGGATATTTATTATAGCAAAATGTAAAAAATAATGCGTTTTTTTCAAAATTGTCACTCTTATTTTGTTTATAGCGCAAAAAATAAAAATTGCAGAGGCGATCAAATACCACCAAAAGAAAGCTCTATTTGTGGGGAAAAAAGGACGTCAATTTTGTTTGGGAGACATGTCGCACGACCACGGAATTGTCAGTTAAAGCGACGCAGTGCCGAATCGCAAAAAACGCTCTGGTCAGGAAGGGGGTAAAATCTTCCGGGGCTGAAGCGGTTAACATAAAATTGATTTCAAACAGTTAGAGTTTTTCTTGAGAAATAAAAGCATGAAATAAAAACTTTTAATGCATGTGTATTTCATAGTATCATACTTATATGAGGTTGATTTACTAAAGGCAAATACACTGTGTACTGCTGGTGCAGTTTATCTAGATTTGAGGGGAAGCTCTGAAATGAAGGGAAGCTCTTCTGATTTCTATCATCCAATCATGTGCAAGCAAAAATGCTGTTTTCTATTTACCTTGCATGTAATTGCGTATTCTTGACAAAGTGAAGCTTTACCTCATTTACTAAGCTCTGGAGCAAGTGCACAGTATATTTGCCTTTAGTAGGGATGAGCCGAACACCCCCCGGTTCGGTTCACGGCAGAACATGCGAACAGACCGAAAGTTTGCGCGAACATTTGAACACCATTAAAGCCTTTGGGACCCGAACGTGAAAAATCAAAAGTGCGGATTTTAAAGGCTAATATGCAAGTTATTGTCCTAAAAATGTTTGGAAATCCGGGTCCTGCCCCAGGGGACGTGTATCAGGGCAAAAAAAAGTTTTAAAAACGACAGTTTTTTCCGGAGCAGTGACTTTAATAATGCTTAAAGTGAAAAAATAAAAGTGAAATATTCCTTTAAATATTGTACCTGGGGGGTGACTATAGTATGCCTGTAAAGTGGCACGTGATTCCCATGTTTAGAACAGTCCCTGCACAAAAGGACATTTCTAAAGGAATAAAAAAAATATGGATGAAAATTATTGAGAAAAATGACATGGGTACCCTCCCATCCCATTACCAGGCCCTTTGGGTCTTGTATGGATATTAAGGGGAACCCTGCACCCAAATTAAAAAAAGAAAAGGCGTGGGGCCCCCAGGCCCTATATACTATGAACAGCAGTATACAGGCGGTCCAAACAAGAGAGGGACTGTAGGATTGTTCTTAAGTTGAATCTGTTTGTAATTTGGAACAGGTACATTTTGTACATTTTTAAGTGTAGCTCAAGCCAAAAAATCTATTTTTAAGCTTTTTGGAAAACATAGGGAAGGGTTATCACCCCTGTAACATTTGTTTTGCTGTCTGTGCCCCTGTTCAGAAGATTTCACCTCACTTTCTGTCCCAATGACAATTGGATTTTGAAAATTTGGGGTTATTAGGGAAACAAGGATTGGGGATAAAGCATCAGTGGAGACACGTTTTTCCCATATTAACTCTTACAGGAGAGAATTTCCCTTCCTAGGGGTAGATTTCCTCTCACTTCCTGTTGTCTCCCTCCATTTGTAAGTAGAAGTCATTTGTAAGTCAGATATTTGAAAGTAGGGGACTGCCTGTATATACTATACGGCCTGCCCTATATACTCTGCAGAAAATTGGGCCTAAGGTGTTGGTGGTACCAGAACACTGTAAGACCTCACAATTACTCTTGGTGGGCGCTGGAACGGACCCTGCTGTGAAATATTATATCAAGAATTGTAATTACATGCCCCTGTTTAACAGGGGCAGAAAAATTGGGCCTTTGGTGGTGGTCTGGTGGTGTTGCTACAACACTGTAAGCCCTCACAGTTACTCTTGGTGGGCGCTGGAAAGGGACCTGCTGTGAAATATTATATCAAGAATTGTAAATACATGCCCCTGTTGAACAGGGGAAGACAAATTGGGCCTTTGGTGGTGGTGTGGTGGTGGTGCCACAACACTGTAACCCCTCACAGATTCTGTTGAGTGCAGGAACAAGCCCTGCTGTGAAATATTAGAGCAAATATTGTAATTACATGCCCCTGTTTAACAGGGGCAGAAAAATTGGGCCTTAGGCGGTGGTGGTGGCACAACACTGTAAAGTCTCACAGATACTCTTGCTGAGTGCAGGAATGGGCCCTGCTGTGAAATATTAGAGCAAATATTGTAATTACATGCCCCTGTTAAACAGGGGCAGAAAAATTGGGCCTTAGGCACTGGTGGTGATGCCACAACACTGAAACCCCTCACAGATACTCTAGTTGAGTGCAAGAACGAGCCCTGCTGCAAAATATTACAGCAAAAATTATACTTATACGCCCTTATTAAACAGGGGCAAAAAAATTGGGCCTTAGGCACTGGTGGTGGTGCCCTGAAACAAAAATGTTCTTAGAGGCTATCAACATGAACATTGATGAGGAATAGGATAGTCACTCAGCATAACAGGATAGTGGCTCAGCATAGGCAGTCTTCAAGGGATCTCACGTTCATAGAAAATTAATCGGTTACATCAGCATCAGGTGCTTGGTAGCTGTTCCAAGACTGATTCATTTTTATGAAGGTGAGCAGATCAACTGAGTCTGTGGACAGGCGCACTCTGTGATCGGTTACAAAGCCTACAGCAGCACTCAATGTGCGTTCAGAAAGAATGCTGGATGCAGGACAGTCCAGTAGCTCAATTGCATATTGTTAAAGCTCTGGCCAGTGATCCTGTCAGGTCTACCCGTTGGTGGCGCTATCGGTCTCTTGGATCGCAGTACCAGTGTCCATCAGCAGGTGTCTTCCAACACCTAGGACCTGCAGTAAGAGGTCTTTCCTGCTGGTGGCACTGTTGCATCCTTGGGCCGTAGTACCGGCGTCAACCAGCGGGTGCACTCTGGCAGTGTGGAGCAAACAGGTCACACTGCGCTCAGCTGTAACGTGAGGTCAATTACCACAGCCTTACAAATACCCGGCAAGCCCTCATAGGCTTGCCTTGGTATCTCTCTTGCTCTCTCCCTGCGTTCTGACTTGCTGCCTGTTTGACCTTGAGCCTGCTATCTGCCTTGTCCTGATCTGATCCAATCCCTATTCTGAGGCCTTCCTAGTCCTGTCCCTTCTGTTCCTGGCTCCCTTGGATCCCTGCCCTGAACCCCATCCATCCATCCTCTCCTTGTCCTGTTCAGGTTCCCGTCCTTACCCTTTTGCTGACTTCCCTGTGTATGACCTTGGCTTGGCTTGTTTACGATTATGGTATCTCCCTTTACTTATATATATATACATTGTTGTTGTAGTGGGTTGTTGTGTGGGTTTTTGCACTGTTTGTTCCTGTCACTTATCACTTGTTAATAAACACCATTTCACTTACATGTGTTTCTGGTCTCCTCTGTGCAGTCCACACAGTCTGGTCAATTAGATATCCTGACAGTATACCAAGGCCATCTCTGACCAGAAGTGGCTGCACAAGGGAACCATCTCGGTTCTGTTGCACATTACTGGGATGAATTCAGACATAATTGCTTATTATGTTCTGCTGGCAACAGAGAGTTCTGAATATCTCCGCCAGACATTGGAAGGGTGGTCCAGTGATCAGCTGCTGGAGATTATCCGTTTAGCTCATTCTGTGGTCGATCAGGGCAGTATACGGTTTGAGGATGTTCAGCCTTTGATTCAATTATGTATAAAGTCAGCCCTGTCATGCACTCCCGAAGGTAGAGACGATTACTCCCCTCCTTTCAGTTGTGACCAGGTGGAATCCCTGGTATGGTTGTTAGAGGATGATCCGGCTTACTTTGATGAACATTATTCCGCTTGTTCCCAGCAGGTGTTATCCGATTGCATTTATTCAGTACAATCTCTGGTTAGTCAGGCTGTATGTGAATCAGCGTTTGTTCAACCTTTGCTGCAGGCATGGTCCGACCTCCTGTCTTTAGCTAAGCCACAACATTCCAGCCCTGCCATTAATCATCTGCCTTCTAAAAGATCTATCTCCCCGTCACCTATGGCAACCTCCGCTACAACCCAGTTTAATCAGCTCCCTACCAAATACTACCACCCAGTCTCCAAGTGTCGCACCTATCCTGCTTTCAATTCACCTGTCTCTTCTCCTCCACCTGTAACAGTCCCACAAAACCCCTCTCTAGCTACAGTTCCTTGGTCTTCCTTCGATCCAGCTACTTTCTTTGCTTACAGCCCTGCACCTACATACAAAACTGCACGGGCTAAACCAAAGAAGAAGCAAAAATTCTTCCCGACCCATACCATCCTGCCAGTAACCCAACCTGTTCCAGCTTTGCAGTCTGACGTTCCGGCTCGCCAGTCTGATGTTCCAGCCTTCCAGTCTGAAGCCCCAGCTTTGCAGTCTGAAGTCCCAGCTTTGCAGTCTGAAGTCCCAGCTTTGCAGTCTGAAGTCCCAGCTTTGCAGTCTGAAGTCCCAGCTTTGCAGTCTGAAGTCCCAGCTTTGCAGTCTGAAGTCCCAGCTTTGCAGTCTGAAGTCCCAGCTTTGCAGTCTGAAGTCCCAGCTTTGCAGTCTGAAGTCCCAGCTTTGCAGTCTGAAGTCCCAGCTTTGCAGTCTGAAGTCCCAGCTTTGCAGTCTGAAGTCCCAGCTTTGCAGTCTGAAGTCCCAGCTTTGCAGTCTGAAGTCCCGGCTTTGCAGTCTGAAGTTCAGGCTTTGCAGTCTGGTGTTCCAGCTTTGCAGTCTGGTGTTCCAGCTTTGCAGTCTGATGTTCCAGCTTTGCAGTCTGATGTTCCAGCTTTGCAGTCTGATGTTCCAGCTTTGCAGTCTGATGTTCCAGCTTTGCAGTCTGCTGTTCCAGCCTTCCAGTCTGCTGTTCCAGCCTTCCAGTCTGCTGTTCCAGCCTTCCAGTCTGACGTTCCAGCCTTCCAGCCTGACGTTCCAGCCTTCCAGCCTGATGTTCCAGCCTTCCAGCCTGAAGTTCAAGCTTTGCAGCCTGATGTTCCAGCCTTCCAGCCTGAAGTTCAAGCTTTGCAGTCTGATGTTCAAGCTTTGCAGTCTGATGTTCAAGCTTTGCAGTCTGATGTTCAAGCTTTGCAGTCTGATGTTCCAGCCTTGCAGTCTGATGTTCCAGCCTTGCAGTCTGATGTTCCAGCTTTGCAGTCTGATGTTCCAGCTTTGCAGTCTGATGTTCCAGCCTTCCAGTCTGCTGTTCCAGCCTTCCAGTCTGCTGTTCCAGCCTTCCAGTCTGACGTTCCAGCCTTCCAGCCTGATGTTCCAGCCTTCCAGCCTGATGTTCCAGCCTTCCAGCCTGAAGTTCAAGCTTTGCAGTCTGATGTTCAAGCTTTGCAGTCTGATGTTCAAGCTTTGCAGTCTGATGTTCAAGCTTTGCAGTCTGATGTTCCAGCCTTGCAGTCTGATGTTCCAGCCTTGCAGTCTGATGTTCCAGCCTTGCAGTCTGATGTTCCAGCTTTGCAGTCTGATGTTCCAGCTTTGCAGTCCGCTGTTCCAGCTTTGCAGTCCGCTGTTCCAGCTTTGCAGTCCGCTGTTCCAGCTTTGCAGTCCGCTGTTCCAGCTTTGCAGTCTGATGTTCCAGCTTTACAGTCTGATGTGCCTGCCTCCCAGTCTGTCGTCCCGATGCCTGCCTTCCAGCTTGATGTCCCTGCCTTCCAGCCGGATGTCTTGCAGCTTGCCTTCCAGCCTGATGTCTTGATGCCTACCTACCAGTCTGGTGTGCCAGCTTCCCAGATTGATGTGCCAGCTTCCCAGGTTGATGTGCCAGCTTCCCAGGTTGATGTGCCAGCTTCCCAGATTGATGTGCCAGCTTCCCAGATTGATGTGCCAACTTCCCAGATTGATGTGCCAGCTTCCCAGCCTGATGCCTTGCAGCTTGTCTTCCAGCCTGATGTCTTGATGCCTACCTGCCAGTCTGATGTGCCAGCTTCCCAGATTGATGTGCCAGCTTCCCAGATTGATGTGCCAGCTTCCCAGATTGATGTGCCAGCTTCCCAGATTGATGTGCCAGCTTCCCAGCCTGATGCCTTGCAGCTTGTCTTCCAGCCTGATGTCTTGATGCCTACCTGCCAGTCTGATGTGCCAGCTTCCCAGTCTGATGTGCCAGCTTCCCAGTCTGATGTGCCAGCTTCCCAGTCTGATGTGCCAGCTTCCCAGATTGATGTGCCAGCTTCCCAGATTGATGTGCCAGCTTCCCAGATTGATGTGCCAGCTTCCCAGATTGATGTGCCAGCTTCCCAGATTGATGTGCCAGCTTCCCAGATTGATGTGCCAGCTTCCCAGCCTGATGTCTTGCAGCTCGCCTTTCAGCCTGATGCCTCGAAGATAGCTTCTCAGTCTGATGTGCCAGCTTCCAAGTCGGATGTTCCAGCTTTCCAGTCTGATGTTCCAGCCCTCCAGCCTGATGTTCGGGTGTCTGCCCTCCAGCTCAAGTGGTTCCTGTCGTCTGCTGCCCAGCTCAAGTGTTTCCTGTCGTCTGCTGCCCAGCTCAAGCGTTTCCTGTCGTTTGCTGCCCAGCTCAAGCGTTTCCTGTCGTCTGCTGCCCAGCTCAAGCGTTTCCTGTCGTCTGCTGCCCAGCTCAAGTGTTTCCTGTCGTCTGCTGCCCAGCTCAAGTGGTTCCTGTCGTCTGCTGCCCAGCTCAAGTGGTTCCTGTCGTTTGCTGCCCAGCTCAAGTGGTTCCTGTCGTTTGCTGCCCAGCTCAAGTGGTTCCTGTCGTTTGCTGCCCAGCTCAAGTGGTTCCTGTCGTTTGCTGCCCAGCTCAAGTGGTTCCTGTCGTTTGCTGCCCAGCTCAAGTGGTTCCTGTCGTTTGCTGCCCAGCTCAAGTGGTTCCTGTCGTTTGCTGCCCAGCTCAAGTGGTTCCTGTCGTTTGCTGCCCAGCTCAAGTGGTTCCTGTCGTTTGCTGCCCAGCTCAAGTGGTTCCTGTCGTCTGCTGCCCAGCTCAAGTGGTTCCTGTCGTCTGCTGCCCAGCTTAATGACTCTGACATGCCAGCAGTACCCACTGTCCAGGTTGATGTACCCGATGCCTGGCCTGATGTGCCCTCCCCTGTCCAGTTGAAGGCCATGAACTTTGAACAGATACACCTTGTTGGAGCGTCCGGAGGCCGCTCCTTTAGGGGGGGGTACTGTCAGGTCTACCCGTTGGTGGCGCTATCGGTCTCTTGGATCGCAGTACCAGTGTCCATCAGCAGGTGTCTTCCAACACCTAGGACCTGCAGTAAGAGGTCTTTCCTGCTGGTGGCACTGTTGCATCCTTGGGCCGTAGTACCGGCGTCAACCAGCGGGTGCACTCTGGCAGTGTGGAGCAAACAGGTCACACTGCGCTCAGCTGTAACGTGAGGTCAATTACCACAGCCTTACAAATACCCGGCAAGCCCTCATAGGCTTGCCTTGGTATCTCTCTTGCTCTCTCCCTGCGTTCTGACTTGCTGCCTGTTTGACCTTGAGCCTGCTATCTGCCTTGTCCTGATCTGATCCAATCCCTATTCTGAGGCCTTCCTAGTCCTGTCCCTTCTGTTCCTGGCTCCCTTGGATCCCTGCCCTGAACCCCATCCATCCATCCTCTCCTTGTCCTGTTCAGGTTCCCGTCCTTACCCTTTTGCTGACTTCCCTGTGTATGACCTTGGCTTGGCTTGTTTACGATTATGGTATCTCCCTTTACTTATATATATATACATTGTTGTTGTAGTGGGTTGTTGTGTGGGTTTTTGCACTGTTTGTTCCTGTCACTTATCACTTGTTAATAAACACCATTTCACTTACATGTGTTTCTGGTCTCCTCTGTGCAGTCCACACAGTCTGGTCAATTAGATATCCTGACAGATCCATCCTCAAGACCCAGTAACCCAGTGGATTTTCGGTTGGAAAGGTCTCCAAGTCTGATCTTGCCCCTAGGTATTCCTGCACCATGGTAATCAGACGCTAGCGGTGGTTGCTGGAACCGATCAGACCTTGGGGCTGCGGACTAAAGAATTGTCTGAACGCATCGGTCAGATGGCCACCTTCTCCACCGCTCCTTCTGTGACTGACCGAAGCCTCAGCAACACGTTGTCCAGGAGGACCAGGAAAGTGTAACTTCCCAGGCTCTGGAAACGCATTGCACAAACCTTTCTGTAAGTCCTCCCGAAGATGTTTCATCCCCTGCTCCCTCTGCGAAGGCTTGATAAATTCCGCAACCTTACCCTTTTGGTGTGGATCAAGAAGGGTTGCCAGCCAATAATGATCCCTCTCCTTGATACTACAAATTCGAGGGTCCTTTCGCAGGCTTTGCAGGATCAGGGAGGCCATGCAGGAAGGTTTGCTGAGGCATTCGATCCAGAGTCGTCTGGGTCACTAAGGATGACATGATTCACAGCCACCTCCTCCCAGCCACGTACAAGTCCATGGGTTTCTGGGGACTGAAAACGATCCCTTGAAGACTGCTGCTGATGCTGAGTGCTAGGCTCCACTTCCATGCTGACACAATCCTCCTCCTCCTCTTCCTGTGTGATTGGCGGGCCTGCAGGAATACTGTCTGGATAAAGGGGGCCTTGAGAGGTAAGGAAGTCCTCCTCTTCCTCCCTCTGTTCTGCCTAAAGTGCCCTGTCCATTATTCCACAAAGCGTGTGCTCCGACAGGAAGACAAGAGGGACAATATCACTGATGCATGCACTGTCACTGCTCACCATCCTCGTGGCCTCCTCAAATGGTGACAGGACAGTGCATGCATCCTTGATCAGTAGCCACTGGCATGGCGAAAAAAAGCCAAGCTCCCCTGACCCTGTCCTGGTGCCATATTCACACAGGTACTCATCGATGGCCCTTTGCTGCATGTGCAGCCGCTGCAGCATTGCTAACGTTGAGTTGCACCTGGTGGGCATGTCACAAATGAGGCGGTTCTTGGGCAGGTTGCATTACTTTTGAAAGTCAGCCAGCCGAGCACTGGCATTATATGACCAGTGGAAATGCCCACAGACTTTCCTGGCCTGCCTCAGGAGATCCTGTAAGCCCGGGTACCTGCACAAGAACTGCTGAACCACCAAATTAAGGATGTGAGCCAAACAGGGAACATGGGTCAAGTGTCCCTGTCAGAGGGCGAAGAGGAGGTTGGTACCATTGTCACAAACCACCATTCCTGGCTGAAGCTGGCGTGTCGTCAACCACCTCTGAGTCTGCCCCAGCAGAGCTGACAATATCTCTGCCCCAGGGTGGCTCCTGTCCCCTAAGCAGACCAACTCAAGCACCGCATTGCATCTTTTTGCCTGAGTGCTTGAATGCCCCTTGAATGCCTATGCAGCACCGCTGGTTCCGAGGAGAAATCTGCAGAGGAAGAGACCATAGAGGAAGAAGAAGAGGAGGGGGTGGAGGAGAGAGGTGTGGCAGAATCACCACTACCAGCAATTTGGAGATGTGGTGGCGAAACAAGCTCCAACAATACTGCACCCTGTCCTGCATCCTTCCCAGTTGCCAGAAGAGTTACCCAGTGCGCCGTGAAAGAAAGGTAACGTCCCTGTCCATGCCTGCTGGACCATGAGTCAGCGGTAATATGCACCTTACCGCTGACCGCCCTGTCCAATGAGGCCAAGACATTGCCTTCCACATGCCGGTAGAGAGCCGGAATGGCCTTCCGTGAAAAGCAATGGTGTTTGGGAACCTGCCAGTGAGGTACCGCACATTCCACAAATTCATGAAAGGGGGCAGAGTCTACCAGCTGGAAAGGCAGCAGTTGGAGTGCTAGCAATTTAGCCAAGCTAGCATTCAGCCGCTGAGCATGTGGATGTCTGGGACTGAATTTCTTTTGACGGTTTAGCAACTGGGGTAGGGAAATTTGCCTATTTTACTATCGGATGTTCATGTAGCGATAGCAGATTGCCCGCAAGTACTTGGCACACCTAATTCTACACCTTCATTCCTCTCAGTGCAGGTTTATGAGAGGACTGAAGGTATAGTGGGGTTGAAGATCCCAGCTGATGAGAAGCAAGGAGAGGTCCGCCTTGTTCTTTGGTGTGGGTCTTTTAAGTACTGTTAACGGACTGCATGGGAGTTCGACACATGTCTGGTCAAGCATGTGGTGCCTGTTTTGGCCACACTTGATACGCTTCAGACATATGTTGCATCCCCCTGAAGAAACCCACGTCACAAGTGGGTGAAACATGTCGGTGTGTGTGCCTACACATGCCCTCTGCCGATAGCCAACTTGGGCTTTTCATCACTCCTTAGCCCTCATCCTATCTCCGCAAACTGGAAATCCACAAACAACCGAAAACTGGAAGTAAATGGCCAGGCGGCCCCATGCTGGTTTTGAGTGGATAACATCCTGTGCGTGTCACCAGGACTAGGAATACAGAGATTCCCATCCTGCACACCTGTGGACCCCTGCAAAGAACTCTGGATTCACCACCTTGTCGCTGCTATTGAGGACCAATCTACTATCATCTAAACAGTAAATCTCTTTTCAACTGGTATATCCAGCAAGCAATAACAGCCTGAACATTTAAAAAATAATTATTTTTTTTTTGGAGGCTCTGTATTTTGACTCAGCTGACTATATTTTCCTATCCAATCTATATGCGGTGCTATCTTTAATGTTTCATGGAAACATGGTGCTGAATGACTAACAGGTTTGTTGTGGATCTATTGTTTCTCCTTGACTCAAGTCGCATGCTTGCATCACAGAGTGGTGCTTTTTTTTTTTATATATATATATATTATCTCTATGATTGACAGTGCTACATCCAGAAATCAAACCTGTCCTGTTCACTAACTATCAGGAATACTTTCTAGTCAGAATTGCATTATTTGTCTGAGATAACCAATGCTTTCTTTAACATTGTAAAGACTTAACTCAGCAGCTCTATAGGCATATAGGGAGTCTGGAGGTCCATGGTTAAGCACAATACGGGTACCGACTTGTGCTACCAAGGTTTCCCGGAACTCACCTCGCCTAAACATATGTAAGCATTATATATTAAGCAGGGCTGGACTGGGAATAAAAACCAGCCCTGGAAATAATTTCATACCAGCCCCATAGTATTTTTATACCAGCCCAACCGCATAACGTCATTATTTTCTTGTTCACAAAAGGGAAAACCATGCATTTTAAAGCACATTTGAAGAGTGTATTATATATAGATAAGAGAGACATGGAATTTACAAAACAGCAGCAATTTTTTTCTGGCAAAAATCATGCCATTTACTGGCACATTTTTTATTGACACTGCAAAAAAAAGGTGCTGTAAATGGCAGTTTTCAGTGCAAATATCAATATTTAAGCTATAAACTGCTATTAGCAATGTGTTAAGTTAAACAAAAGTGAAAAACCATATTTCTCCATTTACATGAAAGTCAGATTAACCACTAAGCCACCGCCCACCGTCATATGACGGCGGGACGAGGCTTCTCTTGTTCTGGGCGGACGTCATATGACGTGATCGCCCTCCCGAGCCACTAGGGGGCGCGCGTGCCGCCGGGGGCTGCGTCGCTCGGGACCCGGTGCGCGTGCCTTGCGGCCGCGATTGCCGCCGGGCACCTGCAATTGCCGGGTAACAGAGCAGGACCGTGGATCTGTGCATGTAAACACAGATCCACGTCCTGTCAGAGAGGAGATCGATGGCGTGTCCCTTGTACATAGGGACACCGATCGGTCACCTCCCCCAGTCAGTCCCCTCCCCCCACAGTTAGAATCACCTCCCTAGGTCATACATTAACCCCTCGAGCGCCCCCTAGTGTTAACCCCTTCCCAGTAATCAATGCAATTTTATAGCATTGATCGCTGTATAAATGTGAATGGTCCCAAAAATGTGTCAAAAGTGTCCGATATGTCCGCCGCAATATCGCAGTCACAATAAAAATCGCAGATCGCCGCCATTACTAGTAAAAAATAAATAAATAAAAATGCTATAAATCTATCCCCTATTTTGTAGACGCTATAACTTTTGCGCAAACCAATCAATATACGCTTATCGCAATTTTTTTTACCAAAAATATGTAGAAGAATATATATCGAGGAAAAAATTTGTTAAAAAAAAAAAATTGGATATTTATTATAGCAAAAAGTAAAAAATATTGTGTTTTTTCAAAATTGTCCCTCTTCTTTTGTTTATAGCGCAAAAAATAAAAACCGCAGAGGTGATCAAATACCACCAAAAGAAAGCTCTATTTATGGGGAATAAATGACAAAAATTTCATTAGGGTGCAGTGTAACATAACCGCGCAATTGTCATTCAAAGTGCGACAGCGCTGAAAACTGAAAAATGGCTTGGGCAGGAAGGGGGTGAAAGTGCCCTGTATTGAGGTGGTTAATATAACCCAACACAGAGTTCCCCCGTATATCAGGAGGATTCCCCTTTACAGTGCAAGGGAACTCTGACATAAAGGGGAACATTGCAGATCATGATCTAAGCGGGAACTCTGATATAAAAGGGGGGCACTGGTGACCAGAGACCCCACTTATATCAGAGTCCACTGCATTCCCCTTTACATCAGAGTTCCCCCTTGCACTGTAAGGTGGAATCCTGCAGACTATGATGTAAAGGGGAACTCTGGGAATGTGGGGAGGACTCTGGTGACCAGAGACTACCTTCCGCAGGAAGAAAACACTAAAGTAAGGGGGTTTACTGATATAAGGAGTAAACCTTTATATCAGTGCCCCCTTACAATATTGTATTGACCCCCCCCCCCCCTCTCAGGCTGGCCTGGTGGTGCTGTCACTGACCTCCTCTCAGGTGCACCATGCAGGGCTCAGTCAGTCGGCTCCAGCTCGGTGGCTCTGGTTTTATCCCATAGTTTCCTCTCCACAGTCCATACATGTCTGACTTCTCCCATGACCCCCATCCCTGAGGCACTCCCACTCTTGACTCCACTCCAGACTGCAGACGTGATATAAGACAAGAGATGGTCAGAGGCTGCAGATGGTACAGGGGAGGTCAGAGGCTGCGGATGGTACAGGGGAGGTCAGAGGCTGCGGATGGTACAGGGGAGGACAGAGGCTGCGGATGGTACAGGGGAGGTCAGAGGCTGCGGATGGTACAGGGGAGGTCAGAGGCTGCGGATGGTACAGGGGAGGTCAGAGGCTGCGGATGGTACAGGGGAGGACAGAGGCTGCGGATGGTACAGGGGAGGCCAGAGGCTGCGGATGGTACAGGGGAGGTCAGAGGCTGCAGATGGTACAGCGGAGGTCAGAGGCTGCGGATGGTACAGGGGAGGTCAGAGGCTGCGGATGGTACAGGGGAGGTCAGAGGCTGCGGATGGTACAGGGGAGGTCAGAGGCTGCGGATGGTACAGGGGAGGTCAGAGGCTGCGGATGGTACAGGGGAGATCAGAGGATGCGGATGGTACAGGGGAGGTCAGAGGCTGCGGATGGTACAGGGGAGGTCAGAGGCTGCGGATGGTACAGGGGAGGTCAGAGGCTGCGGATGGTACAGGGGAGGTCAGAGGCTGCGGATGGTACAAGGGAGGTCATAGGCTGCGGATGGTACAGGGGAGGTCAGAGGCTGCGGATTGTACAGGGGAGGTCAGAGGCTGCGGATGGTACAGGGGAGGTCAGAGGCTGCGGATGGTACAGGGGAGGTCAGAGGCTGCGGATGGTACAGGGGAGGTCAGAGGCTGCGGATGGTACAGGGGAGGTCAGAGGCTGCGGATGGTACAGGGGAGGTCAGAGGCTGTGGAGGGGACGACAGGAGGGGTCAGAGGCTGCGGGGACGACAACAGGAGAGGTCAGAGGCTGCGGAGGGGATGACAGGAGGGGTCAGAGGCTGCGGGGGGAACAACAGGAGATCAGAGGCTGCGGAGGAGACGACAGGAGAGGTCAGAGGCTGCGGGGAGATGACAGGAGGTCAGAGGCTGCGGGGGGATGACAGGAGGTCAGAGGCTGCGGGGGGATGACAGGAGGTCAGAGGCTGCGGGGGGGATGGCAGGAGGTCAGAGGCTGCGGGGGGATGACAGGAGGTCAGAGGCTGCGGGGGGATGACAGGAGGTCAGAGGCTGCGGAGGGGAGGGGGGATGACAGGAGGTCAGAGGCTGCGGGGGGATGACAGGAGGTCAGAGGCTGCAGGGGGATGACAGGAGGTCAGAGGCTGCAGGGGGGACAGGAGGTCAGAGGCTGCGGAGGGGAGGGGGCGGACAGGAGGTCAGAGGCTGCGGGGGGGGGACAGGAGGTCAGAGGCTGCAGGGGGATGACAGGAGGTCAGAGGCTGCGGGGGGGACAGGAGGTCAGAGGCTGCAGGGGGATGACAGGAGGTCAGAGGCTGCTGGGGGGCAGGAGGTCAGAGGCTGCAGGGGGGGCAGGAGGTCAGAGGCTGCAGGGGGGTGCAGGAGGTCAGAGGCTGCAGGGGGGGGACAGGTGGTCAGAGGCTGCAGGGGGGGGCAGGAGGTCAGAGGCTGCAGGGGGGGACAGGAGGTCAGAGGCTGCAGGGGGGGCAGGAGGTCAGAGGCTGCAGGGGGGGGACAGGAGGTCAGAGGCTGCAGGGGGGGACAGGAGGTCAGAGGCTGCAGGGGGGGACAGGAGGTCAGAGGCTGCAGGGAGGGCAGGAGGTCAGAGGCCGCAGGGGGGGCAGGAGGTCAGAGGCTGCAGGGGGGGGCAGGAGGTCAGAGGCTGCAGGGGGGGGCAGGAGGTCAGAGGCTGCAGGGGGGGCAGGAGGTCGGAGGCTGCAGGGGGGCAGGAGGTCAGAGGCTGCAGGGGGGGCAGGAGGTCAGAGGCTGCAGGGGGGGTAGGAGGAAGAGGCCACCAGACGAGTACTCACTGCGGTACTTTTAAAAATGGCGCAGCTCGGTGCCATCGTGTCACTGCGCATGCGCCCACATTTCCGAGAATTGCCGAGTGTGTACGGACTTTCCCGAGCACGGCTAGCTCGGGAAAGCCCTACACACTTCCGAGAATAGCGCTAGCGCATGCACAGTTGCATGTCACCCTGGCGGCCCGCAGCCATATTTCTTTCAGGCGCCGCTGCCCTCACAGCGGCCCCAGGGGCAGCCAGACAGCCGGCCCACCGGGGGATTTCCCGATATCCCGGTAGGCCAGTCCGGCCCTGATATTAAGTCACACTTAATGACTGGAGATGATTGACACGTGTGGATGACTGGGATTTGGCTGAGCTCATGGGCATGCGTTTTTAAGTGACACGTTGTCAGTTTTTACCTTATGCAATCTCCTATTGTTTATGCTTTCCTTTCAATGATTAAAATGTTTTTCTACTAATTGTTCTAATAAAGTTATATCAGGTTAAACCGCAGTTTGTTCCTTTTCCTTTACTGAAGGTAAGGACACCTTGGGTCCTATTCCCACTCCCCTTTTATTTTGACTACTTCTCCTGCTCTGACAAGGAACACCACCCTATTAGGTGAGCCGGTAACCTGTTACCTGAATTGACCAACGATACTGGTCATCAGGACCCCGCCCATTGCGTTTTTTTTACTACGATATGTTGCAAACAGCAACGGTGCGATGTGCTGCACACAATTCAAAAAAGGCCCACACCGATAGTCTCACACATCAGATGTCCCACCCGTGGGCGTCACGGAACCTCTTCCACTATGGAGCACTGGTGGATCCCAGATCCCGCAAACTATTGTCCTACTCTGCCCTCCAGACCAAATTTGATCTACCACACCAAGCTTTCTACAGTTACATGCAGATACGTCATTATGCCATGTCCATATCGCCTGACCTACAGTTCTCCCCCCTATCACCCTTTGAAAATTTAATCCTGGCGGGCACGGCCCAAAAAGGGTTAATCTCTGATATCTACAAAATACTAAATGCTTACCCACTAGAAATCAAAGGTAAACATGCCTATATGATTAAATGGGAAAAAGCCCTTAACGAGGAACTTCCCATGGAGCAATGGCAGACGATATGGACACAGGCAGCAAAAAGCTCCCTCTGCACTCTATACAAGGAAAATACCTACAAAATTCTCCTCTACTGGTATATGACTCCGGATATTCTTCATGCCATATACCCATCTAGCTCAGATCGCTGCTGGCGATGTCAAAAAGACAGGGGGACCCTCCTCCACATATACTGGGACTGCTCAATGATTGCCCCATTTTGGGACACAGTCCAACAACTACTGGCTCGCTTACTAGAAACACAGATCCCCATGATCCCCAAATTTTTCCTCTTAGGAATCTCACAATTAAAGATCCCCAAAGCCCAAAAAAACCTCACACGCCACATTCTCACAGCGGCACGTTGTCTTATCGCTTTACACTGGAAAAAAACCCTCCCCCCCACACCTGAAGCCTTATACGCTAGAATCAAAGATGTGGAGTTGATGGAGAAGATGACAGCCCGGATACAGGACAGGCTGGAGGCACATAACAGAGTATGGGAGTTGTGGCATCTTCGAGAGGACCCACCATGAGCACGTAAACGAATTAAAACAACACTCTCCCTCCCCTCTCTTTCCCCTTTTTCCTTTTCCCCCCTCTTTCACTATTCTTCCACCCTACCTTGAGTACTTCAGTGACTTGCTTAGTTATAAGCAGATTAGAAGATGAGACCACAATGAGAGTTGGAGAAAGAGAGAAAAAGAGAGAATAATGCCTAGCATATGTATGTCTTTTCTCCTTTTTTCTTTTCCCTTTTTTTCTATTATGCTTTTTTTTTTTTGCCACATGTTCTCACCTCTTATTATATCTCATCTAATATGTACTTCTGTATTGCAAATACTATAATAAAAATGTTATTTGGAAAAAAAAAAAAAGGCCCACACCAAAGAACTTTTCAAAATAGGTGGGGGTCAGCAGCGCCCTGCGGTGTGATGCAGTCAGGTGGCTGCCCTTAAGCTGGCCCCTGGAGGGCATCCTGCCTAGTTGGAGATGTGCCTTCTCCTCCTCCTCTCTTCTATCAGGCACCCATGTAGAGAATGCAGTGCATATATATGTAGGAGACTGTATATATATTTAATGCACTGCAGATCACTGAATCACCTGCCTGCCTGCCTGAAAGTGTATTTGAAAACGTACACCAGGAATGGCCTGCAGTCAGATATAGGCTTGGCTAAACTGAAATGCAGTGGATATTTATATGTAGGAGACTGTATATATATTTAATGCACTGCAGATCACTGAATCACCTGCCTGCCTGCCTGAAAGTGTATTTGAAAATGTACACCAGGAATGGCCTGCAGTCAGATATAGGCTTGGCTAGACTAGAATGCAGTGGATATATATGTAGGAGACTGTATATATATTTTTTGCACTGCAGATCACTGAATCACCTGCCTGCCTGCCTGAAAGTGTATTTGAAAACGTACACCAGGAATGGCCTGCAGTCAGATATAGGCTTGGCTAGACTGGAATGCAGTGGATATATATATGCAGGAGACTGTATATATATGTTATGCACTGCAGCTCACTGAATAACCTGCCTGCCTGAAAGTATATTTGAAAACGTACACCAGGAATGGCCTGCAGTCAGATATAGGCTTGGCTAGGCTGGAATGCAGTGGATATATATATGTAGGAAACTGTATATATATTTTATGCACTGCAGCTCACTGAATTACCTGGCTGCCTGACAGTATATTAGAAAAAGTACACCAGGAACAGCCTGCAGTCAGATCTAGCTACACTGGATACAATGGATGTATATATACGAGACTGTATAT
Organism: Lithobates septentrionalis; assembly: GCA_037952835.1. NCBI lineage: Eukaryota > Metazoa > Chordata > Amphibia > Anura > Ranidae > Lithobates > Lithobates septentrionalis. The sequence goes on along the minus strand of JBBDGP010000648.1, from coordinate 2,716,416 downwards.
ATATATATATTAAATGCACTGCAGCTAGCTGAATCACCTGCCTGCCTGAAGTATATTAGAAACAGTACACCAGGAACGGACTGCAGTCAGATCTAGCTAAACTGGATATAGTGGATACAGTGGGGCAAAAAAGTATTTAGTCAGCCACCAATTGTGCAAGTTCTCCCACTTAAAAAGACAAGAGAGGCCTGTAATTGTCATCATAGGTATACCCAGTGGTGTATTTAGGTTTTGTGCTGCCCTAGACCTGACTAAGCTCGAGCACCCCCTAATTTAACTATGACCCACCCTTTCCTGTCTTGGCCACACCCCTTCCTTTTTAAGATCCACCCTGTCATCTTCATGGGAGGACAGAGGGATGCCGTGGGAAGAGGAAAGAGGGACGCCACGGGAGGAGGACAGTGAGGGATGCAGCATCTTTTCATTTGGGGTGTAAGGGGATATGTGCTGGGTGCTTTGGGAGGCTCTTGCACTGAAGTCGTGTCCCTCCTCTGTGGCTCCTCCTCCTCCTGGCTATGTACACTAGAACATTGGACCAGAGAAGGAGAAGGGAGGAGGAGCCGAGGAGTGTGTGTGGCTGACAGTGGGGAGAGAGGTGTCAGCTGCTACGGAAAGCCCATCACCGCTTGTGGGACTGCAGGTGGCAGATGTCCTGGGTGCCCCTGCTGGTGCATCCCTGTCTGGCCAGTTACCGAAACTCAGTGCCGGAACTTGTTGTGGGCTCCGGGACAGTGGCGTCACTAGGGTTGGCCTAGAGGATATCAGGTTAGGCACTTCCTAATGGCTCAGTCTCTGGGAACAGTAATGGATAATGGCCAAAAGGCTCTCTTACCAGACCTGGTGAAACCGCAACAGTGATCCCTCCGGCTGGACGTTCGCTCACTCTGGGTTGCCCAGGCTGACTCGAGTCAGTAGTGTAGCATGTCTGTACCCTGGCAGTGGCTTCATCCTTCTCCCCCTCTGGTGGTGCGGGTACAGCGTGGCTCTCTCTGGTGGTGCGGGTACAGCGTGGCTCTCTCTCTGGTGGTGCGGGTACAGCGTGGCTCTCTCTTTGGTGGTGCAGATACAGCATGGCTCCCTCTCTGGTGGTGCGGATGCATCGTGGCTCCCTCTCTGGTGGTGTGGGAACAACATGGCTCTCTGGTGGTGCAGGAACAGCATGGCTCTCTGGTGGTGCGGGAACAGCGTGGCTCTCTCTGTGGTGGTGTGGTTACAGCATGGCTCTCTGGTGGTGCGTGTACAGCGTGGCTCTCTGGTGGTGCATCTACAGCGTGGCTCTCTGGTGGTGCACGTATATCATGGCTCTCTGGTGGTGCGGGTACAGAGTGGCTCTGGTGGTGCGGGTACAGCGTGGCTCTCTGGTGGTGCGGGTACAGAGTGGCTCTGGTGGTGCGGGTACAGCATGGCACTCTGGCGGTGCGTGTACAGCGTGGCTCTCTGGCAGTGTGTGTACAGCGTGGCTCTCTGGCGGTGCGTTACAGCATAGCTCTCTGGTGGTGCGTGTACAACGTGGCTCTCTGGCGGTGCGTGTACAGCGTGGCTCTCCGGTGGTGCAGGTACAGAGTGGCTCTGGTGGTGTGGGTACAGCGTGGCTCTGGTGGTGCGGGTACAGCGTGGCTCTGGTGGTGCGTGTACAGGGGTACAGTGTGGCTCCCTATCTGGATTCCCCCAACACAGTACTCTCTTTTTCTCCTCCTGTAACCCCCCCCCCCTCCAGCAGAATGCATGCATGCTGGGGGCTGTAGCATGATGTCTGTGGACACACAGGGGCCGCCACTCTTTAGGGACTAATTTTCCCATGATGCCCCCAGAGTCTTCTGATTGGCCCTCTGCTGTGGCCAATCATGGGGATGGAAACAGCGGGCAGGAAGCTGGGCAACAGCGCGGGGAAACCAATTAGAGCTTCTCTCTCTCTCTTCTACATTCGGCTGACAGGAAGGGGAGGGGGGGGCGAGCAGGGAGATACACAGACAACCCACAGCTCTCCTCTCCCTGTCACAGCGCTGCTGCTTCATTTACCAGAGAACTTGGCATCAGCAGAGAACTCGCCGAAGGGAGAAGAGATAGAGAGAGGCTCTAATTGATTTTGCTGCGCCGCCGCCCAGCTTCCTGCCCGCTGTTTCCCTCCCCATGATTGGCCACAGCAGAGGGCCAATCAGAGAGATAGAATCACGGCTTAGCGGGGGCGGCTTGACGGCTCCTGCTTAAACTTTCTGGCCCCATCTGCAGCCGCGACACCACTGCACTCCTTATCTGTACTCTCCTGATGTGCCCTGCTGTGCGGGAGGAGGGCGCGGGCGCCGTTTTGGTGGGGGGCGGCTTTTTTGCCGCCCCTCGCAAAGTGCCGCCCTAGTCCTGGGCCTTGTTGGCCTATGCCAAAACACAGCACTGGGTATACCTCAACTATGAGAGACAAAATGTGGAAACAAATCCAGACAATCACATTGTCTGATTTTTGAAAGAATTTATTTGCAAATTATGGTGGAAAATAAGTATTTGGTCAATATCAAAAGTTCATCTCAATACTTTGTTATATATCCTTTGTTGGCAATGACAGAGGTCAAACGTTTTTTGTAAGTCTTCACAAGGTTGTCACATGCTGTTGCTGGTATGTTGGCCCATTCCTCCATGCAGATCTCCTTTAGAGCAGTGATGTTCTGGGGCTGTCGCTGGGCAACACGGACTTTCAACTCCCTTCAAAGGTTTTCTATGGGGTTGAGATCTGGAGACTGGCTAGGCCACTCCAGGACCTTGAAATGCTTCTTACAAAGCCACTCCTTCGTTTCCCGGGCGGTGTGTTTGGCATCATTGTCATGCTGAAAGACCCAGCCACGTTTCATCTTCAATGCCCTTGCTGATGGGAGGAGGTTTGCACTCAAAATCTCACAATACATGGCCCCATTCATTCTTTCATGTACATAGATCAGTCGTCCTGTTCCCTTTGCAGAGAAACAGCCCCAAAGCATGATGTTGCCACCCCCATGCTTCACAGTAGATATGGTGTTCTTTGGTTGCAACTCAGCATTCTCTCTCCTCCAAACACGACGAGTTGTGTTTCTACCAAACAATTCTACTTTGGTTTCATCTGACCATATGACATTCTCCCAATCCTCTTCTGGATCATCCAAATGCTCTCTAACAAACCTCAGACGGCCCGGACATGTACTGGCTTAAGCAGGGGGACACGTCTGACACTGCAGGATCTGAGTCCCTGGCGTAGTGTGTTACTGATGGTACCCTTTGTTACGTTGGTCCCAGCTTTCTGCAGGTCATTCACTAGGTCCCCCCGTGTGGTTCTGGGATTTTTGCTCACCGTCCTTGTGATCATTTTGACCCCACGGGGTGAGATCTTGCGTGGAGCCACAGATCGAGGGAGATTATCAGTGGTCTTGTATGTCTTCCATTTTCCAATTATTGCTCCCTCAGTTGATTTCTTCACACCAAGCTGCTTGTCTATTGCAGATTCAGTCTTCCCAGCCTGGTGCAGGTTTACAATTTTGTTTCTGGTTTCCTTCGACAGCTCTTTGGTCTTCACCATAGTGGAGTTTGGAATGTGACTGTTTGATGTTGTGGACATGTGTCTTTTATACTGATAACAAGTTCAAACAGGTGCCATTAATACAGGTAATGAGTAGAGGACAGAGGCGCCTCTTAAAGAAGAAGATACAGGTCTGTGAGAGCCAGAAATCTTGCTTGTTTGTAGGTGACCAAAATGCTTATTTTCCACCATAATTTGCAAATAATTTCTTTCAAAAATCAGACAATATGATTGTCTGGATTTGTTTCTACATTGTGTCTCTCATAGTTGAGGTATACCTATGATGACAATTACAGGCCTCTCTCATCTTTTAAAGTGGTAGAATTTGCACAATTGGTGGCTGACTAAATACTTTTTGGCCCCACTATATATATATATATATATATATATATATATATATATATATATATATATATATATATATATATTCAGGCAGGCAGGTGATTCAGTTAGCTGCAGTATATTTAATATATATATACAAGACTGACTGTATATATATATTAAATACACTGCAGCTAACTGAATCAATCACCTGCCTGCCTGAAGTATATTAGAAACAGTACACCAGGAACGGATTGCAGTCAGATCTAGCTAAACTGGATACAGTGGATATATATATGTATATATATATATATATATATATATATATTCCTAGATTGTAAGCTCTAACAAGCAGGGCCCTCTGATTCCTCCTGTATTGAATTGTATTGTACTTGTACTGTCTGCCCCAATGTTGTAAAGCGCTGCGTAAACTGTCAGCGCTATATAAATCCTGTATAATAATAATAATAATAATATATATGACTAACTGTATATATATATTAAATACACTGCAGCTAACTGAATCGCCTGCCTGCTCAATCTAAATGAAATGACATTCTTTTTTTCTGTTGCTATTCAATACTGTGGCATCTTCCATCTATTCTGTAATCAATTGGGTCCTACTTTGAAACCTATGAAAAACGTTTTGCCTGCTCTACAATCTGCTGTATTTTGAGACTTCTTTCAGGATGTCTGAGCTGCCATAATCTTATCATTCTGAAGGAGGAAAACTAGAAAAGGATCTTTTATTTCACTGCTATAGTCACCTTTTCTGCCAAGGTTACCACATTGTCACCTATTGTTCCTTTTTTTCTTTTTGCTTTTTTGCCTCTTTTATGCCATTCTTTGACATTTAATATACTTTTTTTGCAGAATTCTCATTTTCAGGCTCTTATAAATAAAGGGGCAGTTTACTTAAAAAAACAAACAAAAAAAAAACACATTGTCATTAACATTAACACAGGTAGCATACACAGCAAGCATTTTAAAGAATATCATAATTAGAGATCAACAGCATTACAATGTATTTTACTGAAATTCAAATGCAACAGTCTAATGACCCGTACACACGGTCGGATTTTCCAATGGAAAATGTCCGATCGGAGCTTGTTGTCGGAAATTCCGACCGTGTGTGGGCTCCATCGGACATTTTCCATCGGACGTTCCGACACACAAAGTTTGAGAGCAGGATATAAAATTTTCTGACAACAAAATCCGTTGTCGGAAATTCCGATCGTGTGTACACAAATCAGATGGACAAAGTGCCACGCATGCTCAGAATAAATAAAGAGATGAAAGCTATTGGCCACTGCCCTGTTTATAGTCCCGACGTACGTGTTTTACGTCACCGCTTTCAGAATGATCAGATTTTCCGACAACTTTGTGTGACCATGCGTATGCAAGACAAGTTTGAGCCAACATCCGTCGGAAAAAATCCTAGGATTTTGTTGTCGGAATGTCCGAACAAAGTCCGACCGTGTGTACGGGGCATAATTCTTCTTGCCATGCACCATCCCTGTGCAATCTAATTAAAGATTGTAAATTAGGTGTTAACTGCAGACAGTTTGATAAATGGTATTAGAATACTCCAATATTCTCTCTAGGTCATCTCATTAATACCCAATTTATCTAATTTAGTTGCATTTTATGTCTCACTATTGTGACATATTGTATTTTTTTTTTATATATATATATTTATCTACTTATTTATTTATTTTTCCAATTACAAAAGCTCTATTAATTATTATAACCATATAATTCAGATATGTACACTGGATAATAGATTTTCTTACTGATTTCTACAAGATAACTTAAGTATTATTATTCTAAGTTATTATTGATAAGTTCCTTTTCCTCATATTTTGTAACCTTACATAAATTTAAAACCAGTACTGTAAAATTGTATTGTTGTATTCTCAATAAATTATTTGAAAAGTAGAATACTCCAATAAATGTAAATAGTGGTAACAAAATAGGATGAAGATAATGTGAAAAAAAACACACCACATGTTTATCTTCAGCTCCTATAAATGAGTAGAGAACCAGAGTTTCAATCAACAGTGTTCACCTTATTGATTCAATTAAAACAAGCATTTCTCCTCTGGAGTGATTACATTGCATAATACAAATAGCATGAATGTGAACATTCATCTACTGCCTACTACCAGTGGTCTCTAAAACATTCTCTTGTAATCAGTTATTTGCTAGTATATGTCAGATGACCTCCTGACCGTAAAAAAATTCCGAGCCTTGGTTCCTTACATATCAACTGATCTCTGTACGACGCATAATAGATTGAGTATTTTATTTAGGGTGACAGAACAGCTGAGTAGAGGTGATAGGTTTGTATTTTTTGCCTGTGTGCGGTCTGTCATTTCCCCCAAAGAAACGAGAGATGAGCCCACAGGGAAGGTTATGGCATATCTAAGACTCCACCATCCCTCCCATTCCTTATTGTTCAGGGTGCTCACTAAAGTAGGCCCTCTAGAGCCTTGTCTGGAATCACATGCTTACACAATCAAGAGAGGCCCCTCTGATGCCAAAGTTTCCAGGCCTAGTCTGTAGGTATCCTACCGAACACACGAGGCCCATGAGACATGAGGGCCTAGGTTACCAGGTGCATGCATCCAGGCAAATCTTCCCACCATGACCATGCATGTGGATCTTCCTTAAATAAGCTATCACTGATTTCTGACCGAAACCGGTTGCAATGTCCCCACTCCACAGATATTGGCTGTACTGTAATTGCATGACATGAATATCCAAACCAGTCCAGCACTTACAGCAGCAGCCTAAACTCTTACCTTAGTGCTGCGTATTGATTCCTGCCAAGTTGAGCATGGCTTACCCATGGCATAAATCTTCACTGCACACATCACAAAGGCATTATTGAATTAAAATATTTACTGAACATCTTTGCATAGATTTACACATTTTACATCAGTCAGTTGTAGTTGTATCCATAGCTTTCTCAAAATTATGGCAGAGAGTTGCAAGTTTGAAATTTTCAAATTTCTCACATCTCATTAATAATCCATTACAGTTTAAAACATCTAGGTATAAGAAAACAAGTAACCTAATCCCATGAGGCAGTGCCCATGCCTAGTTGCCATCAACCCTTTGTAACCTTTGGCACCATCTGACACAAACCTCAAAGTGGGTTTGAGTCTCAGAGAAGCACATTGGTGGGGGAATGCAGGGAGAATGTTAACAAGTGGGTCACAGGGTGGGGTAGCTTGAGACTCTGTCACTTTTCCCTTACTAGGCAAATTTTCTACAGTTACGACCTATTTGCTGGAATTGATGGAACAAAGAAAATAGGCATGTGGTATGTGCCAGGGAGGTTAGTGGCTGGTGAGACACTGGCTAGTATCAGAGCCAGATACACACAGGTTACATACGCTGCGATCGTTAGAGCGAGAGTAATAATTCTAGCACTAGACCTCCTGTAATACTAAACATGTAACCTGTAAAAAAAATGTATAGTGTCGCCTATGGAGATTTTTTAAGTACTGAAGTTTGGTGCCATTCCACAAGTGTGCGCAATTTTAAAACAAGACATTTTAGGTATCTATTTACTCGGCGTAACATCATCTTTCACATTATGAAAAGGGGGGAAAAGGGAGTTGGGACTTTATATGAGGCAATAAGTGGGTAGGTTCATCTGCCTCCATCCCTGGTAATGTATTAAAAACAGGAAGGGTTTGTGGGACTTTATATGAAGCATAACTGCAAAGTAAGTATGCAAAGACATGTTTAATGATTCCTCGTCTATATTATACAGGGATTCATAGTAAATTATGTAACATTGGTAACAGTAGATATCATCTTAATATTTTATATTTCATATATATATATATATATATATATATATATATATATATATATATATATATATATATATATATATATATATACATATCTCAACATGATCCACAATTGTAGTGATGAACATGTTGATATAGAATACATTGTTCAGGTTAGAGGTAAACATAAATGATCTTAAACTTGATAAAGATAACATTTTTGATGAAATGCATAGTCTAGGAGAATTTCAAGCACATAATTGCAAGGTGTAGCATATATAACAGCTCTACACGTTTCATGAAGTTTATCCACTCATCGGGAGCAATTTGAGGTAAAATATCTATAAAGAGATAAATGAATGCAAAAGAATCAGATAATTGGCACAAGGGGGCAGAAGGAAGAGGAGGGACATAAATTCCCCAGTCACACCTACAGGTAAGCTAAATCTTCAAGAGGTAATGTTGACAGCTGAGGGCGCCATGGGAACAAACATCCCTGGGAGCTGAGGCAATAGTCTCTACGGCTATAAGGTGGCACAAACAGCAGGAATAATACATTAGCAGGGATTCCTGTTAAATATCTTTCACATTATATTAAAAAAAATGGGCTAACTTTAGTGTTTTTATTTATTTTTTTTATTCATGAAACATTTTTTTTCCAAAAAAAACACGTTTGAAAAATTGCTGCGCAAATACCATGTGACATAAAAAGTTTCAACGACTGCCATTTTATTCTCTAGGATGTCTGCTAAAAATATATATATATATAATGTTTAATGTTTGGGGGTTCTGTGTAATTTTATAGCAAAAAATTATGATTTTTACATGTAGGAGAGAAGTGTCAGAATTGGCCTGGGTGGCAAAGGGTTAATTACCATAAGTAAGTAATATACAAATGATTATTACATATTGTTTTTAGGGTAATTTACTATATTTTCAAAAACTGTACTCAAGCAGGTGGCTCAGCAGACAAATTATTGTAGTTTGAAGTTATAACTTCAAACCAGTAATTGCACAGTAAATAGATAAATAATACATTATTATGTTATAACATATAGCATAATAATATATGATTTAGCTTGATTAAAACAGTACCTTTTCAGCAGCAGATCCTCATTCTCCCTCTTAACTGTGTGAAAAAAACATGACACTGCAGTGAGAGGCGTGCCTCCACTGCAGCATTTTTATTGGACAGCTTAGGCCAATGGTACTTTACCATTGGTCCAAGACTCCAAGCTGTCCATTGAGCTCAGTGCCTCTGACAAGAAGGTGAGGAGAGGCACTGTGAGCTCATCCTCTCAGTCTGCTGCAGAGTGTGCCAGCTTGTATTTAAACTGGCTGTTCTGTATGTAGCTTCTGACAGGCTGCACAAGGAGCCCCGGAAACCTAGGTCATAGGAGCCCCAAATTTTCACCAGTGGTGGGGTAGGACTTCAGCTACATACCCTCTAAATATGGGGTCTCAATCTTTTTTTTTTATGTTGATGGCTTTGCCTCATCTGCCTCCCCTGACTGCACGTCCCTGGTATGTGCAAAAGCTTGAACAACCTGTAGCTTACAAATAATTAGGACTCCCTTTGCCATGAATCCCAATCTCTAAATGTGTGTTGTAATTACCTACCAGAAAATTTTCTTTTGGCTTAACAAATCTGTTTTAATCTTTCTTAAAAAATGATCCTAGTCCAAAAAAATGTTATTGACAATTTGAGATAATATCTACCGAGTTTCAATAATATATATTGGAACTATGGTATGTAAAAAGCCAATCCAAAACCATAAGGTTTAATTTCTTGAAGTAGTTCATGTTTATTTTTTGGGTGCTTTCAATAATTGCCTTGCTGGAATATCCAACCTCTTTTCAGAATTTTTTGACATAACCTCTACCCATGAAATAGTTACTGTGCCACTGGCTGCCACATAAAACTGAAGGACAAATGATTCTCTTTTTTACAGTTAACCATTAGTAAAGTGTTATCTACTTTTTCTCCAACAATTCTCCAACAATACCTTCAGTACTTGTTTTTTCAGATCACAATACTTTCAAATGTTCCAAAAGGCCACTAACTTAATTTAGTGCTGTGTTAAATACTTCCAAAGTGGGCTACAGTAATGAAATTGCAGCTATAGCTTCCTGCTGATGAATCCTCCTTGCAAGCAATGCTGTACAGAACACAACTGCACTACTATTCCTATTACCACTAAACGTTCCTGTAGGTCTTTTGCAGTGAAATGGGTATTTTTTGTCATCCTCTACAATCTAAAATTAATCTATATTTGTCCATTTCTGAACGACAATTCGGGCAGAGAAAACTGGAGGTAGATTTTTATATTATTATTCTTTTTCGTTGTGATGGTCGGTTGTTTTTTTTTTCTTTTAGATTGTAAGCTCTAATGAGTAGGGTGCTGTATAATAATATTAATAAATTTCAGATCCTCACTCAGTTGCTTAAAGAAAATCATAGCTATTGGGTGTATACAAAACAATTTAATTGATTCCAAGGTACAGAAAAACAAAGTTATGGTATTGTATAACCCCTCAACAAATAACAATAGTGGCTCGAAATGGAAGGGTTCACAAACTTTTCTACATGTCACATTCTAGGAATTATTTTTTCAGTCTGGTAAATTCATCAAATAGAAATTTGCAGAAATGTTTCATGTCCAAGTATGCTCTTGTGTTAGCTGAGAAAAGCAACAAATGGTGCATGTGTATGCATACATATACTTATATATCCATATACTGTCTGTACACATACACTATATCACCAAAAGTATTGGGATGCCTGCCTTCACGTGCCCATGAACTTTACTGGCATCCCAGTCTTAGTCTGTAGGGTTCAATATATACTAAGTTGGCAGCTATAACAGCTTCAACTCTTCTGGGAAGGCTGTCCACAAGATTTAGGAGTGTGTCTATGGGAATGTTTGACCATTCTGCCAGAAGAGCATTTGTGAAGTTAGACACTGATGTGGATGAGAGGGCTTGGCTTGCAGAACTAAGGGACTAAGCCCAACCCCTGAAAAACAACCCTGCACCATAATCCCCCCTTCACCAAATGATTTGGACCAGTGCACAAAGCAAGGTCCATAAAGACATGGATGAGCGAGTTTAGGGTGGAGGAACTTGACTGCCCAGAACACTTTTGGGATGAATTAGAGCAGAGACTGTGAGCCAGGCCTTCTCATCCACATTGGTGCCTGACCTCACAAATGCGCTTCTGGAAGAATGGTCAAACATTCCCATAGACACACTCCTAAACCTTGCGGATAGCCTTCCCAGAAGAGTTGAAGCTGTTATAGCTGCAATCGGTGGGCCGGCTCAATATTGAATGCCATGGACTGGGATGCCATTAAAGTTCATGTGCGTGTAAAGGCAGACGTCCTAATACTTTTGGTAATATAGTGTATATTCATACAGAATATAGAATACTCTATTAATCCCAAGGGAAATTGGGAAATTATTATGGCACAGACACTCTTAACAAAGACAACACAAGATCACAACAATAGACTGAACAAAATGCAAAAACACAACAAAATGACCAATACCAGCCTAATGTCTGTTATTTGTTTTTTTTTTTTGTTAATACACCAAATAACAAAATTAAAACTACACTACAAATAAAACATCCATACAATTAAAATACAATATAGAATAAATAACACAGATTAAAATAACAGGCAAACTACCAAATACAAATAACACACCACTTTCATATACAGTATACAGTATTAAATGATACATGTGTGTGTGCTCACACACACACACAAACATATTTTGCCAACTGAATAAGTTGAGTAATGAAGGAAAATCTAGATGTATTTAAGAAAATTTTCCAGGAATATAAATTGTTTGTTTATTTTTTAATTGATAATTCTTTATTGTCTTAGGGCTTGATCACAACACATTGTATGTTCTAATGCTCATAGTTCTGCACTGTATGTATGTGTTGCCATGCCCTGCTATTCATTGATAATTGCACCAAACTATGCTATAGTGCGCAGTGTGTTACAGTGTGTGCTGCCTTCGAAAAAATAGAGCAAGATCTTTTTTCTCTTGCATGCATTCACAGCCCAATTCAAATTAATGGGTTACCTAAAAACTCATCTCAACTAACTTAAATACTGTATTTGCCCTTACACTGTGTAAATGGTGTGAATGTGCCCTTGTGACTATGGGGTTAATTTATTAATAGAAAAAAATTCTAGCAGATATTTGGGTATTTAAAGGGTACACGGCTTCACTGTGTTCACTAACACTCACTCAAAGTGAACATACATGTTCTAATGTGCTACTTTGCTAGGTGAACAGTCTGTTCATAAATGGAGTAAATCAACCCCTGCTGTTTTTTGGCTTGCAGTCTAAATAATTAAACTGCATTATACATTGCCAACAATAATTTTGTTCAGATGAACCTTTACTGCATGACTTTCATTTGTCGTTTTTTTTTGTCGTGGTAGTTAGTGAAAATGTTATTTGACTGTAACATTATCTGGGGTACGTGTACTTTTAATGGAGCTTGTGTGCTCTCTAGTGGTTGAAGTAAGCTTTTGAAAGCCTCAGAACAATTTCATAAAGAGTTTAAAGGCCAACTGTCTTTTTGGTAAATATGTCCCTTATTTACACCACCACTCTCATGAGGGCAGCTTGCCTGTCAAAATACTTGCTTGTTGATTTGGCAGTAACTTTGCCATGACTTATGCAATACCAATGTGATGAGCATATATATTTTGTTTTTATCATGCCAGCCATCAGAGAGATTGTGCCAGACATAAGGCCCATGCGCATAAATGTTCACATGTTTGAGGATGTAGGAGCCTAACTGACCTTACAACATAGTGTGAGCACATCCAACATAGATACTGGTTCCTAGCGGGCTATGAAAACATATGTTCTATTTTGCATAGGACCATTGCTGAATGGTTTTTCACCCTGAGTTACTTCAGCTCCTGATCCTGATCTTGACCTTTTTGTTGACCCAGCTTTTTTCTAATATTCTTCTGGATTATCCTTGTCTGCGTTTGCTGCTTATCTCTGTTGGTTGTTAACCCACTAAGTTAAAATTACACCATCCTCTTGGTTTACTAATGTAATGTGCCCAAGTGTCTGTACCTTATAAAAATAATGCAGCTATATACCTGTTTCAGAGCGCCGATTGGCGCTCACATGACCTGCCCCCTCTCTCGCCCTGACAGCTGCAGCGGGCGGGGCCGAGGATCCTCCACTGACATCAGTCAGGAGGGGAGGAGGAGAGAGGTGGCCCAGCCCACTACGGCTGTTATGTGAGAGAGGAGAAATGCGGCAGGTCAAGTGAGTGCCTATCGGCGCTCTGAAACAGGTATATAGCTGCATTATTTTCATAAGGCACAGACATTGGGGCACATTACATGAATAAACTGAGTGTAATTTTAACCATAATTTGAGCAGCAGGAGGGGAGTAGAGTGGCACGGACATGGAGCTTACAGGCAGGGAGGGGAGGGGGGAGAGGACAGAGGAGAGCACAGAGGAGAGACAGGAGACACAGCGGATGATGGAGGCATGTAAACTGACCACGGTGTCAGGGCTCAACAGCCTCTGGGTTCTGTGAAGATGGAACTGTGGGATCCTAAGTTGCCCAGTAGCAATGTCTCCACATGCCCATAAGAAATGAAGTGGATAGTGTAATACCGGTTAAAAAGTATTTAATAAAACAAAAGCCCTTTTCCAGGGTACATGCATGGTACAGGTGCTTCAGTGCACCACTCTTTAGCAAGCAAAAAAACACTGAGATTGTGTCCCTCCGCATCCAAACAGAACTGCTGCTGCCTCCTACACCATCCTGTCCCTTCCTCCACGCGTATCGACACAGGGATATGATGTGTCTTCCTTCTTGATAGCCCTCTGAGGAAGACACATTATATTCCTGTGTCGATACACGTGGGGGAGGGGACAGGACGGTGAAGGAGGCAGCAGCAGGTCAGTTTGGATGCAAGGGGACACAAAATCTCAGTGTTTTGTTGCTTACTAAAGAGTGGTGCACTGAAGCGCCTGTACCATGTGAGTACCCTGGAAAAGGGCTTTTGTTTTAATAAATGCTTTTTAAATTGTATTACACTATCCAGTCCTTATTTCTTATATGTATGTGGAGACATCGCTACTGGGCAACTTAGGATTCCACAGAGGTGGTTCGCAGGCGTGTATTGACCAAGCTTAAGTGTGAGGTTACACGCCCTGAGGTGAGCATACTCACACAGAGGGGGAGCACAAGTGTGTTATCACCTGAACATGTTTGGAACACCATTGCAAGTTTCAGGATTACGTTTTTATGAACTTTATGATTATTGTGCAAATTTATTTTTGATTCATCTTCTGTAATGTTGTACTGTGTCACCAGCACTATAGCACTTTATTTATCAATATAAGATTTGGAGCATGTTAAATGAAATATATCTATGGAGCAACTTTGATTGATACTGTATATCTTAAACATTATTATTGCATTTTGTCACAAAGCACTTTGGCACTTTATTTATTATGATTTTAGTATTGTTTGTTTTCTATTACCCTCATTTATATGGGTTTTATTAATGAGCACTAGGGATGGGCAGAATGGACCCCTGTTCGAACACCATGAAAGTTCGGACCCGAATAACAAACCCAATTAAAGTCAATGGGACCCGGTCAAAAATCAAAAGTGCCCATTTTGAAGGCTTATATGCAAGTAATTAGGCATACAATGGTTATAGGGGTCCAGGTTCTGCCCTGGGGGACATGTATCAACAGAAAAAAGTTTGTAAAAAACATTATTTTAAATGAGCAGTGTTTTTTTGATAAGTGAAAGTGAAAGCATAAGTTAAAGTGAAAGCATAAAAATGAAAAATTCCTTCCAATATAGTGCCTGGGGGGCCACCTTCGTCTATCTGTAAAGTAGCAGATCTGTACCATATCTAGAATCTGCTGCAGCTATAATTGCATTTATAAAGCTTCAATAAAATCACATTTTCCCTGAAAGCTGCTTTTATTTTGCTCAGCAATAGCTGGGGAGCCAGTGTGTATGATGAGGCCACAATTTAGTGAACTGGGAACAAGATTAGAGATTGTTTGGATACATTCTGGTGTCACTTTGACTTTGGATAGAAGTAACGGGTGCGTAAAAATTGGTCTTTGGGTGTTGGTGGCGCCCTCCCACCGTAACCCTATAGAGGTACTTTTGATGAAAGCAAGAATTGGCCTTGCTGTAAAAAATTGCAATGATATGCACCTGTCAAACAGGTGCAGAAAAATTGGTCTCTGGGTGTCGGTGGCGCCCTCCCACCGTAACTCTATAGAGGTACCCTTGATCAAAGCAAGAATTGGCTTTACTGTAAAAAATTGCAATGATATGCACCTGTCAAACAGGGGTTGAAAAATTGGTCTTTGGGTGTTAATTGTGCCCATGAAACCTATACCAAAAACATTCTTCCAGATGAAATAATTGAACACCCTCAAAGCTAGACAGCCTTGAAGTCCTGCAGAGATTTCACATCCCAAAAAGACTTAATCAGTAACATCAGCATCAGGGGCTTCATAGCTGGTAATCCAGGACTGATTCATTTTTATAAAAGTCAAACGGTCCATAGAATGCCCGTTCTGAAAGCACGCTGGATGCAGGGCAGCCCAACAACTCAATAGCATACTGGGCAAGTTCTGGCCAGTGGTCTATTCTCATGACCCAGTAAGTCAATGAATCGTGAGCTGGAAAGCTCTCCATCTCAGTTTTGGCCCCGAGGTAATCGTTCACCATGTGATGCAGACGTTGCCGATGGGATGTGACAGCCCTGGGTGGCGAGGACTAAAAAAATTCTAAAATGCCTCACTTAGGCAGACACCTTCTCCAACGCTCCTCTCTTGACCAACAGATGACTCAAAACTAAGTTTTCCACGACACTGTAACCTACTGGAGTCAGGAAAAACGTTCAGTAAAATCCTCTTTAACGGAAAAAAAGCAGAGGCGGCCTGAGCCTGTCCCTGTGTTGTACTGGCACAGGTACTCGTTGATGGCCCTCTAATGCATGAATAGCTGCTGCAGCATTCCCAAAGTTGAGTTCCACCTGGTGGACATGTCACAAATCAGGCGGTTTAAGGGCAGGTGGAATTCCCGCTGAATTTCAGCCAACCGAGCACTGGCGGTGTTTGACCACCTGATATGGCTACAGACTCTTCTGGCCTGCTTTAGTACATCTTGCAACCCTGGGTACGTACTTGGGAAACGTTGCACCACCAAAATGAGGATATGTGCCAGGCATGGCACATGTGTCAACTTTCCCTGTCTAAGGGCGGACAGGGGGTTTGAGCCATTATCAGACTCCACCATTCCTGGCTCCAGCTGGCGTGGTGTGAACCACCTCTGGGCCTGTCCCTGCAGAGCTGCAAGAATCTCTGCTCCGGTGTGGTTCCTGTCCCTTAAACACACCAGCTGAAGCACTGCATGGCACCTTTTAGCCTGACTTTGGGACTAGCCCTTTGAACGCTTAGGGGGTACCTGATGTTCATAGGACAATTCTACAGAGAAGGGCATGGAGGTGGTGGAGGAGGAGGAGGGGTTAGAGCTTACAGGTCTGGCATCATCACCACCACCTGTATGGAGACGTGGGGGCACAACAAGCTGCAGCACCGAGCCCTGTCCTGCATCCTTTCAAGTTGCAAGCAGCGTTACCCAGTAAGCTGTAAACGAAATATATCATCCCTGCCCATGCTTGCTGGACCACCTGTGAGCAGTAAGGTGAAATTTACGGCTGACTGCCTTGCCCAACGATGCCAGAACATTCCCTTCCACGTGATGGTAGAGCGATGGAATGGCCTTACGTGAAAAGTAGTAGCGACTGGAAAACTGCCATTGTGGTACAGCACATTGTGTGAATTCACGGAAGAGGGTAGAATCCACTAGGCTGAAAGGCAGAAGTTGGAGAGCCAACAGCTTTGACAAGCTTGCATTCAGACGCTGGGCATGTGGGTGGCAGGGACAGGGTATTTTTTTCTGCTGCAGCAGATGGGGCAGAGAAATTTGCCAGCTACAGTCTAAAGCTGGTGGTGTGCTTCTGGCAGATGTGCTGCTAGGACCTGGGACACCCTGTGCTATACCATCATCCCTGTCAGTGGAGGCTGCTGAGAGGTAATGACTCGGTATCGCAGGGGCAGACAGAAGTGGGTAAGGAGGAGGAGGGACAGATTTGTGCCCCTTTTGTGTGGCTTTTAGGTGCTCTTGCCAACGGGCTGAGTGGTTGGATGTTAAATGCCGTGTTAAGCATGTGGTACCCAAATGGTTGGTGTTTTTGCCACGTTTGATGTGCCTGAGACACAGTTTGCAGATAGCAATAGTGTGATCTGCTGCAGGTTTGTTGAAAAAGGCCCAGACAGCTGAGCTTTGAGGAGTGGGCCGGGAGATAACAGCTGCAGAATGTGATGGAATAGAGTGGCTGCTCTCTACTCTTTCTTGATGTCGGCCTCCTTGGGGTTGTGCCGCCTCACCTTCCGTTTCCTCCTCTGCTCTATCTGGCACCCAAGTTGCATCAGTGACCTCATCAATATCATCACCATCATCATCCTCATCGTCATCATCATCTCCATCTCCTCCATTTTCATCATTACAATTGGAGACAACTTGGCAATACGCTGCGGCTTAGGGAACATGAATCGCAATTTGCCTACCAGTGTTCCTCTCTCTCTCTAGGCTCATGTTCCTGTCATCCTCAACCTCAGAACCAACATCTGAATTCAGTAATGGCTGGGCATCATCAAGGAGCAAGTGGCTGATGCTGTGGTCAAATAACTCAGCTGACTCCTCAATGGCTGATGTGGGGGCTATGGCAGGAATAAATGTGGACTAGAGGCAGGTTTATCCACTCTGGCAACTGCAGGGGACTGCATACATGAGGAGGATGAGGAAGGTTTAGTAAGCCAGTTCACCACCAGTTACTGCATGCTGTGGCTGGATAGCACGGGTAAACTCACTAAACAGAGCCTGAGGACTGACCACCACGCCACCTTTGCCTGTGGACACATTTGTTGCTGGCCCCCTTACAGTGCCAAGGGAACGTCTGCCTTTTCTTGTTGTCCTCCCAGACATTTTAGGGAGGGAGGGGGCTGTGCTTATAAGCAAATGTAAAGAAGAAGTTGAAATCTGTACGTAGATGCACTTTAATCAATGCAAAGAGGTGTTTGGTGCACTTTAATTTGAGTTCTCTCACTACACAGACACACTCCACAGATACACTATAATATACTGCAATATAATGCGCCAAAGGTACAGTGATGCACGAACTATGTGACGTTAAACTGGCAGTAACGCACACAAAACGATATGGCGTTAAACTGGCAGTAAAGCACACAAAACTATATGGCGTTAAACTGGCAGTAACACACACAGAACTATATGGCGTTAAACTGGCAGTAATGCACACAAAACGATATGGCGTTAAATTGGCAGTAACGCACACAAAACTATATGGCGTAAAACTGGCAGTAACGCACACAGAACTATATGGCGTTAAACTGGCAGTAACACACACAGAACTATATGGCATTAAACTGGCAGTAACGCACACAGAACTATATGTCGTTAAACTGGCAGTAACGCATGCAAAACGATATGGCGTTAAACTGGCAGTAATGCACACAAAACGATATGGCGTTAAACTGGCAGTAATGCACACAAAACTATATGGCGTTAAACTGGCAGTAACGCACATCGAACTATATGGCGTTAAACTGGCAGTAACACACACAGAACTATATGGCGTTAAACTGGCAATAACGCACGCAAAACTATATGGCGTTAAACTGGCAGCAACGCACACAGAACTATATGGCGGTAAACTGGCAGTAACGCATGCAAAACGATATGGCGTTAAACTGGAAGTAATGCACACAAAATGATATGGTGTTAAACTGGCAGTAGTGCACACAGAACTAAATGGCGTTAAACTGGCAGTAACGCACACAGAACTATATGGCGTTAAACTGGCAGTAACGCACGCAAAACTATATGGCGTTAAACTGGCAGTAATGCACACAGAAGTAAATGGCGTTAAACTGGCAGTAACGCACACAGAAGTAAATGGCGTTAAACTGGCAGTAACGCACAAAACTATATGGCGTTAAACTGGCAGTAATGCACACAGAAGTAAATGGCAGTTCTATATCTCTCCACACCAAAATCAAACTGAAAATGGCTGCCATTGAAAGAATACTTTTATACTGTGGGGCGGAAATGAGCCATGATTGGATAAAGTCATGATGACAGTGTCCAATCATGACTCTGACAGTGCTCTGTGCCCAGATTGGCTGAAGGTTTCACTGCTTCAGCTAATCAGGTCTTGCAATGCACTGTTCAGCTCCGCAATGCATTGTGGTCGGTTCAGGGGGCCGAACAAACAGTCGAACGACCCGTTTGTTTGGCTGTTCGCTGAACATCCAAACAGGGAAAGTTCTGCCTGAACTTGTGCTCAAGCCGAACCCTTCGCCCATCCCTAATGAGCACTAGTTTAGCACTGCCATGTACCACCATGCACTCCTGAATGACTTTAGATCAGGCTTGAAACAGTTAACAGCTTTACTGAAGATTCACCAGCACAGCACAAATGAAACAGAGTCCAGTCCTAACTATTTATTGCAGGGTGCCCAATCTCATATCTTCAAGGGAAGCAAAGTTCATTCAGCAAGAGATCAGTAATGGTAGGTTCCTAGTCCAGGGAGAACCTAACCAGGATGACTGAGCAGGGGGGGTCACATGCTCCAGCAGACCTACATAGTGTAGTAGTTTTTCCTCTGAAATCCCACGTGGGAGAGAGAGAGCTCTGAGCCCTTCCCTTGTATTGTTGTGGCTTGCAGCAAGGGAAGGGATTCAAAAAGTTCAGGAAAGAGCCCAGTCACTGTTAGCTCATTCTCATTCTGGGCAGCCTGTAACTGTATAACTACGCAGTGCCATGAATACAACAGCAAAAATAAATTCAATGGCACTCCACAAGCACCTGTTTACATATGGACTCTAATTGACAGCCTGGCTTAACCTTTTTATGGTATGAAAGAGGCAAAATAGTAATGTCCAGTAGGGGAGTAACAGGATCTCAGCGTACAGACTGAGTTTTTGCTGGTTGATTATGCACCGGTGAATTAATTGCAAGCTACATAATTTATATTTGGCAGTGGTTTTGTCAAAGCTGGACATACACCAGTAGAATTAAGGGTCCTTTCAAATGGGCATTCCGTATGTCTGTTTTTCCTCCATCCATTGGCAGATGAAAAACTGACATATCTATGGGCTAGCAGACGTTAGCGGATGATCATCTGCCACCATTATGTTATTTTCCGTTTTTTCTTCCGGTTAAAAAACGGAATGGACGGAAAAGGATGTTAGCGGACTTACATCCGATTCACTGACATCCGTTTTTAAACACTTTTTTTCCCCTCTTTAAACACACTGCATATAGCTGGTTGCTAAGGAGAGGGCCGGAAAGCCATGAGGTGTGGCCATCCGATGATGTCACCCGGAGTACCCGCCCTTTATGACAACATGTGACATCACAAGGGGCGGGCTCTCCGGGTGACGTCTTCGGCACCAGGAGAAGACAGCACCAGGAGAAGATGGCTCGGGGAGAAGACAGCTAAGAGCTATTTTTTAATGGCCAGCTCTTGTTTTTTGGGGGGCCCCCTTGTTAAATGGGGCTTCCAGATTCCAATAACCCCCGCCACAGTCCCCGACAACCACAGCCCAGGGTTGTCGGGAAAAGGCCCTTGTCCCCATCAACACCCCAAGTGCTTTGAGGTGGGGGGCGCAAAGCCTCCCCTACCCCAAAGCCCCCACCCCCTATGTTGAGGGCATGTGGCCTGGTATGGTTAGGGGGGGCGCTTGTTCGTCCCCTCCTTTTCCTGATCTGCTAGGCTTCATGCTCGGATAAAAGTCTGGTATAGATTTTAGGGGGGCCCCACGCCATTTTTTTAAAAAATGTTGGCATGGGGGGTCCCCTTTGAATCCATACTAGACCCGAAGGGCCAGGTATGGACCTGGGGGGGACACCAAGCTGTTTTTTTTTCACAATTTTCTTTTTACATTTAGCTGTCATTGGGGAACCCCGCTGACAGCTGATGACTCATCGGTTGTTAAGGATGCGGCAGCCAGCTTCCTGACCCCATCCTTAGCAACCAGCTATGTTTAACCTTTTCCCGCCTGCCGGCCGTCAAATGACGGCTGGGCGGTGTGGCTCTCATTCTGGGTGGACGTCATATGACGGCTGCCTAGAACGACCGCTCTCACGCGCCCCCGGGGGCATGCAGAGCGGGGATTGCAGTCGTGCTGTGTTGCTAGGACACAGCGCGACCCCGAACTGTGTAAAGAGCCATGGCCACAGCTCTTTAACCATGTGTTCGGCTATTTCCAATCACAGCCAGTCACAGAGGACATCTAGTAATGTAATCAGGGCACCAGTGCCAGAACTGTGTGCCCACCACTGCCGGCAATCAGTGCCAATCTGTGCCCACAATTGCCACCAATCTGTGCCCACAAGTGCCAGCAATCAGTGCCCATAAATGCCAGCAATCAGTGGCCATTAGTGATGCCAGTCAGTGCTGGCTATCAATGCTGCCCATTAATGCCCATAACTGCTTCCCATCAATGCTCATCACTGCTGCTCATCAATGCCACCCATCAATGCCCATCAGTGCCCATCAGTGCCACCCATCAGTGCCGCCTATCCATGCCGCCTATCTGTGCCCACCAGTGCCGCTTATCTGTGCCCACCAGTGCTGCATATCTGTGCCCGCCAGTGTCGCCTATCTGTGCCCAGTGCCCGCCAGTGCCACCCATCAGTGCCGCCTATCAGTGCTCATCAGTGCCACATATCAGTGCCACCTATCAGTGCCTATAAGTGCGGCATATTTGTGCCTCTTCATCTGTGCCACCTAATCAGTGCCCATAAGTGCCGCCTCATCAGTGCCCATAAGTGCCACCTCATCAGTGCCCATCAGTGCAGCCTATCAGTGTCCATCAGTGATGCCTCATCAGCGCCCATCAGTGAAGGAGAAAAATGACTTATTTACAAAATTTACTGACAGAAACTAAGAAAAACTTTTTTTTCTTCAAATTTTAGGTCTTTTTTTTGGGGGGGGGAAATAAAAAACCCAGGAGTGATTAAATACCACCAAAAGAAAGCTCTATTTATGTGAAGAAAATTATAAAAATTTCACATGGTTACAGTGTAGCATGACTGCGCAATTGTCATTCAAAGTGTGACAGTGCTGAAAGCTGAAAAATGGCCTGGGCAGGAAGGTGGTGTAAGTGCCCTGTATTGAGGTGGTAAAAAACAAATGTCCGCGGACATGAAAACTGATCCGTATCCGTTTTTGATTCGTTTTTATACAAGAAACAATGTGACTGAACTGAACTAAAAAACTGACCGCCTGTTTAAAAGGACCCTAAGTTTGATCATTTTCATTTTTGGAACAGAATGGGAAACGTTACTTGAACAACTGTAATTCTAACTGTGACAGTGGTCTTCATTTAGGAAAAATCATATACAGAATATTGTAAAGAAACCTGTTTAACCGCTTCAATACTGGGAACGTTGACTCCCTTCCTGCCCAGGCCAATTTTCAGCTTTCAGCGCTATCACACTTTGAATGACAATTGCGCGGTCATGCAACGCTGTACCCAGATGAGATTTTTATCATTTTTTTCACACAAATAGAGTTTTTATTTGGTGGTATTTAATTACAACTGGGTTTTTGATTTTTTGGTAAAAAAGACTGAAAATGTGGGGGGAAAACAAGTTTTTCTTAGTTTCTGTCAGAAAAAATTGTAAATAAGAAATGTTTCTCCTTCACTGATGTGCGTTAATGAGGCTACACTGATGGGCACAGATGAGTTGGCACTGAAGGCCACTGATTAAGTGTCACTGATGAGAAGGCACTAATATGCAGCACTGATGGGCACTGATAGGCGGCACTGATAAGCACTGATAGGCGGCACTGATGGGCACTGATAGGTGGCACTGATGGGCACTGATAGGCAACACTTATGGGAAATGATAGGCAGCACTGCTGGATAGGCGGCACTGATGAGCAGGCACTCATGGGCACTGATAGGTGGCACTGATGGGCACTGATATGCGATACTTATGGGCAATGATAGGTAGCACGAATAGGCAACACTGATAGGCACTAATGGGTGGCACTGATGAGCAGACGCTGATGGGCACTGATTTGCATCACTGATGGGCACAGATTGGCCTCACTGATGGGCAAAAATTGACATCACTGATGGACACAGATTGGCATCACTAATGGGCACAAATTGGCATCACTGATCGGCACAGACTGGCATCACTGCTGGGCACTGTTGGGGCTGCACTGATAATCAGGGCACTGATGATAAGTGTCCTGACTATCTTTACTAGTCTACCCTGTGAGGAAATGCCACAGATCTGCTCTCCTCGCCTAACACTCAGTGTGAGGCGAGGAGAGCCGATAACCGGCATTTCCTTGTTTACTCGTGATCAGCTGTCATTGGACACAGCTGATCACATGGGTAGAGAGCTGTGTCATTGGCTCTTTATCGAGATTGTGGTCGTGCCATGTCCCAGCGACACATTGAGCCCATGATCGCCGCGCTGTCTCGCAAGTGCGGCGAGGCCTGGGGGAAGTCATCCGACATCGTCCCAGAACAACAGAGCACCCCGCCCACCATCATTTGTCTATACGGCAGGCAGAAGGTAGTTAGTACGTCTGGGAATCAATCAATATTGCAGGTTTGGTTGGAAATTTAAGGGCTTTCAAACAAAATGGATTGCTGATGGCAAGAAACGATGTACTGACAAATGATTTTTAAGAATTTCCATACAAACGTTTTTTCCTTAAGCTGATCGTACATGGTTCCATTTTTTCGCAGATGAATAGTAAAGCTGAAATGTATACAGTATATAGAAGTCTAACCCTTGGACTTCTATTCGTATATACTGTATATGACTGGATGGAACAGCCTAGTTGTAATGCACCAGTGATCTCATTTACTTTTTGTTCCCCTTTCTGCTTTATTTTTTTATCTTTGGTTTGATATTTTACATGTTGCTAGCAATCAGCCAGCAATAGATCACTATAGCTGTGATCTGCTGCTGTAGGGAGAAGCTGGACAGAACTGCAACAGTGTCTGTTTGCAAAAAGTATAGTTTACATTTTCTTCTATATCACTCTCCTATGAAGCAATTTGTAGAAGTATAGGAAACCCAGGGGCTGATTGTTTCAGCTTCAGGGTATAGTAGTAGACCCCAGCTAGTGCCGTGGAAGGGAAGGGCACCATTTTCAAAAAGGCGCTGGGATAAAAAACATTATCCCAGTGCCAATTCAAAATAACTCTTGGATCTCAAGTGTTAAAGGATACCAGTGTTAGAGACTTTGATGAAACGCACATGTAGAGGTGTACCCTCACAGCCAGAAGCCTCACCCTCAAACACAAGAGGCCAAATGTCATACATGTGTCTGTAAAGATTTGGAATGAACAGGGTGATTTTGTTACTTTAAGTTTCCTCTTTCTGTGAAAAAAAAAACCTGCCCATACTGCAATTCCAACCTGTATTAATTTAGAGAAATTTAACAGAAGGGTTTTACCCTCATGCTTATCTAAACAAGCCTGTCAAAATACAGATCTAATAAACTTCTATCACAAAACATGACTTAAGGCCCTTGGTACTAATGTATGACCTTAAATATGCTAATAAACATTAACAAAACAGATTTCTGGTCTGCATGGAATGTGTTTTGCAAGTACCTCCATCTTAATTCAAATGTATTATTTCAATGAGTGCAAGGTCGGTTAGTCTGGTGCTAAACCTTCATCTCCATCTCTAGCTGTTTCCCTTAGTCATTCTTGAGATCCAGTAAACTGTGCAATTGCCTTATCTCCACAGACAAACTATGCGTAATATTTTCCAACCAAGCTGAGCAGAAAGGGGGGAGGGGCGATGCCAGTCAACCCAAGAGTAAACTTTTGTTTCTTGGCAGTTACTATCAGGTTTCTCGGGAGCTCCAGAAGTGGGACTGATGATTCTGAGCTAGGAAGTCACGGAATGATTCAACCAAACAGAATCACCCAATAACTGAAATGCATAAGCAGTGATTATCTTCAATCTTTATCTTGTTACATAGTTACATAGTAGGTGAGGTTGAAAAAAGACACACGTTCATCAAGTCCAACCCATGTGTATGCTTATATGTCAGTATTACTTTGTATATCCTTGTATGTTGCGGTCGTTCAGGTGCTTATCTAATAGTTTCTTGAAACTATCGATGCTCCCCGCTGAGACCACCGCCTGTGGAAGGGAATTCCACATCCTTGCCGCTAGTACAGTAAAGAACCCTCTACGTAGTTTTACGGTTAAACCTCTTTTCTTCTAATTTTAATGAGTGGCCACGAGTCTTGTTAAACTCCCTTCTGCGAAAAAGTTTTATCCCTATTGTGGGGTCACCTGTATGGTATTTGTATATTGAAATCATATCCCCTCTCAAGCGTCTCTTCTCCAGAGAGAATAAGTTCAGTGCTCACAACATTTCCTCATAACTAATATCCTCCAGACCCTTTATTAGCTTTGTTGCCCTTCTTTGTACTCGCTCCATTTCCAGTACATCCTTCCTGAGCACTGGTGCCCAGAACTGGACAGCATACTCTATGTGCGGCTGGACCAGAGTCTTGTAGAGCGGGAGAATTATCGTTTTATCTCTGGAGTTGATCCCCTTTTTAATGCATGCCAGTATTCTGATTGCTTTGTTAGCAGCAGCTTGGCATTGCATGCCACTGCTAAACCTATCATTTACTAGGACCCCCAGGTCCTTTTCCCTCCTAGATTCCCCCAGAGGTTCTCCCCCCAGTGTATAGATTGCATTCATATTCCTGCCACCCAAACGCATTATTTTACATTTTTCTACATTGAACCCCATTTGCCATGTCGTTGCCCACCCCATTAATTTGTTCAGATCTCTTTGAAAGGTTTCCACATCCTGCGGAGAAGTTATTGCCCTGCTTAGCTTAGTATCGTCTTAGTATCGTCCGCAAATACAGAGATTGAACTGTTTACCCCATCCTCTAGGTCGTTTATGAACAAATTAAATAGGATTGGTCCCAGCACAGCACCATTCCGAGTACTCCCCATTTATCACCACCCTCTGAACTCGCCCTTGTAGCCAGTTTTCAATCCATGTACTCACCCTATGATCCATGCCAATGGACCTTATTTTGTACAGTAAACATTTATGGGGAACTGTGTCAAATGCTTTTGCAAAATCCAGATACACCACGTCTATGGGCCTTCCTTTATCTAGATGGCAACTCACCTTCTTATAGAAGGTTAATAGTTTGGATTGGCAAGAATGATTCTTCATTAATCCATGCTGATAACTGCTAATGATACAGTTCTCATTATTAAAATCTTGTATATAGTCCCTTATCATCCTTGTGAAAAAAACAGGTCAAAATAACCATAATATACTGTATGTACAACTACTTGTACTTTATGCGAATCTTGGCTTTTTCCTTAAAAGTTGAGCTTGTTACCAGCTCCCTTCCACCACCGAAACCTCTATATATCAATGAGGTCACCCATCGCCTTAAAGCGTTTGTTACCCCAACACTTCATATTCCTGATATGTGCTTGCTGTACCATGTACTTGTATGAGAAAATATCCTGTTTTCTTTGTATTGCTTCCTTTATGTAAAATCCCTGGTGTTCCTGTCAGTCCCTTTGCTTTCCTATTAAAAACTGACCACACTAAACACCAGAACACACTGTGGTCATTTCTCTAACTATGCTGGGAACTCCGTGGGCTCTCCTCCAATGATCAGACTTGTCCTGAGCCCCCCCCCCCCCTCTTTGCACATCCTTAAACTGGGACGCTCAGTGTGCTGCTGCTTTTCCTCTTATGCAGCTGAGAACAGAGGGAATGTGATCACTTAAAAAAAGGGACAACAATTATTTATAATGTATTTTTATATCTCTACAAAAAGGTTCCATTTCTATTTTAAATTGAATGGGTTGTTTTACAAGGAGATTGTTTACAATCACTTTCAAGTACCAATAGGGAGGCCAGGAGGGCAACTTTATTAACAAAGTTGTTATTGCATTGCATCTGATTCTGGGACTGGGAGCGAAGAAGCACTTTTTTCATGACTAAACTTCAACTTTCTTTGAAACTTCCTTCCAGCAAATGTGACTGCATCATGTACACTATAGAATACATGCAAACCATCATTGCTTTTGGAGCCATCAAAAAAGCCTCCATTGTGGATTAAGCGGCGTACTGATGGATTACAGTTGGCAAGAAATACCCGCACACCAATCTCTTCATAATCACTGTAAACCTCTTTTAGCACACTGAAACTCATTGAATCTATAAACTGCATGGCACCACAATCAATTATTAGCGAGTGCATATTGATTGATGGAGTGGCAGTATCATGAGACCTCTGGGGTTTACAAAGTGTTTTTATTGCATTTAGCCTTGAGAAAAACTTAAAGTTGCTTTCTGCTTGTGAAACCTCTTTTTTGGCTTTTCTTTGTAATGCCAACACAAATGATGGGTTAACTTCAGTTTTGTTATACAGGGCTGATTTGAAATAATCCTTGTTTGCATAGTACAGAGAGCTATCAAATTTATAAATTTTAATATTAGGTACATTGCCAAGCTCTTTATATTTGAATTGATCTTCATAAATCTCTGTGCCACTGACATGACCTAGAAGTGTGGCCCTCGGCCTTTGGGTATGGAATATCACACAGAGCATCGAGAAACAAACGCCCACCAGTAAACCGATCTCTGTTGAGATTACTGCAGAAGCCAGCATACTCACCCACCAGACCAATGTGTCTATCCTGTTAATCCGCCACATTTGGGGTGTATCTTGAAATTTCATAACAGCACCTTTAAGGCTAACTATTGTAATAACACCTAAAATACAGATTTGTAGAGCATAAAAAAGGGGTGCAATAGCAAGCAATACTAGTAACAACACTATGCAGGAAACAATTCCATTTAGCTGTGTGTTTGCACCTGTGGATTCCTTAAGCATGGTTTTGGCAAGAGCAGCACAGCTTGAAAAAGAATAGAAGAAAGATGGTATCAGATTACACATGTCAATAGCTATCATCTCCTGATTGGTGCTGACTGTGTACCCGTGTTTTTTGGCAAATATTTCAGCAAGGGAAACAGTCATGGCAAATCCTATGATTGCAATTGGGATTGCATCTATTGCAATTCGTGGAATCAGACTCCACTCTGGTGCTCTTGGTGGTTTAAATCCAGTAGGAATCATGCCACAGATTGATGACGCATATTTGTCATTGAAGTTAAAGTAATAGGAAACCAATGTAGCCACAACGATAACAAATAATTCTATTGGAATTGGGACTTTCATCTTAGTCTTGTATAAATCATTAATGCTTTTCACTGCTACCAAGACAGCAATTGCTACAATGCTGGTCAGTAAATCACATATATTAGTATGCTGCAAGTCCTGAAATATGTCAATCCAGGTGCGTATCAAAGATCCAACACCATCACGACGAGGAATCTTCAAACCTAGAAGATACTTCATTTGGGATGTTATTATGGTAAGGGACGATCCAGTGACAAAGCCACTTAGCAAGGGCTCGGATAAGTACATTGATATAAAACCCAAGTGGAATAGTCCCATAAGGATCTGCAAAACAGAAACATTTTAGTAGGCTTTTTAAAAAACACACATTTGTATTTAAACTTTAATATGTTACTTGAAGGATTTGTACAGTCATCTCAAATTTACCACCACTATTTCCTCACCCCCTCTCAAGCACATCACTGCATTTATTTTCTATATTTTGCTTGTAATGAGGAAAAACCCTTTATCACCAGGCTTGATAAATTATTGCAGGGGAAGGTGCTGGATGGCCAGCTCCTAATGATGTAAGCATGCCACGCCTCCCTCCAGAACTACATCTCTCAAGATCTCTTTTACTAAACACAGTGTGCAGTCAGATAAGGCAACAACAAAGATTTTCAGGGAAAAAATAATAAATGCAGGTGGGGAGCGACAGAGGAGGTTGAGCAAAACGTTGAGTTCTGCAGTCCACAAGAGGAGAAATCAGGCAGAGCTGACAACACTGTTCGGCATTTCAATGCAGCAGAGTCAACCAATAGCAGGAAGTTAGGAGCTCACTGGATTTGTTGCTGGATCACCATTAGGGTTGCACAGATACCGATACTAGTATCGGTATCAGTGCCGATACCGAGCATTTGCACGAGTACTTGTACCGATCGTTCCTGACTGTCCCCTGTGTCCTCCTCCGGTCCCCCTCTGTGTCCTCCTCTGTGCTCTGTGTCCTCCTCTGGTCCTACTCTGTGTCCTCCTCCGGTCCCCCTTCATGTCCTCCTCTGTGTGCTCCTCCCTGTGCTCCTCCGTGTCCTCCTCCGGTCCCCCTCTGTGCTCCTCCGTTCCCCCCACCCCAGATGTTTCACGATGGGGAGCGGAGTAAGGAGTCGGTAAATATGTCATTTATCGGCTCTTTCCTTTTCTGAATGGACAGAATTGACTCTGCCCATTCATAACTGAGCATGGTAAACTGTGTCAAACTTACGATGTTTCAGTTTATGAATGAACACTGTCTCCTCTCCATTCATCTTCAGTGCAGCTGAGGCTGCAGATAAAGGGACTGGGGAATATGTGTCCTCAGTCCCTTTCCCTGTCTCAAAGGGGAGATGTCAGGGGTCTGTGTATTTTGTTCTTGCAGCATTTTTAAATGAATAATGCTTAGGGAAATATACGTGAATATGTTTACTTTTATGTTTCCCAGACATACACTTTAAAATGAATATAAAGACTTATTTTTGTGTGAGAGTCCAAAAAAAATAAAAAATAAAAATCAGCTTGTAAAAATGTTCACATTTCACAAAGTTAACACACCAGGATAAGGCCCATTACTTTTTAGAAATATGTTCTTTGGGAAATTCTTTTTATAAGTAGGGGAGCTATTTATTTTGCAGGGGAAAGGACCCTGGCTACCTTACTTGATCTAAAAACAAGACAATGAGGGCAATGGTTTAGGGAATAGAGAGACAGTAATAGATGGAAGCAGCTTTTTCACTGTTTCAACTTACGAATGCCAGCAAAAAACTGAATTTCTTCTTTTAGTAAACTTTGACTTTCAAGGAAGTCTACCATAAAATGGATTACCTCTGATGGAGGTTGCTATGATATGGTTCAAAACTGCAGGCTTATTCCTTGGCAGTGAAGTGGCTGTTCAGCATCAGTCTAGATGGGGTGACTCCTTTGAATCAGGTTTGCGGCTTTACCTTTTCATTTCCAAGGATGTAATGCCGCGTACACACGAGCAGACTTTTCGACCGGACTGGTCCGATGGTCTATCCGATGGACTTTCGGCGGACTTCCGACGGACTTTCCGAAAAAACGGACTTGCCTACACACGATCACACCAAAGTCCGATGGATTTGTATGTGATGATGTACGACCGGACTAAAATAAGGAAGTTGATAGCCAATAGCCAATAGCTGCCCTAG
Organism: Lithobates septentrionalis; assembly: GCA_037952835.1. NCBI lineage: Eukaryota > Metazoa > Chordata > Amphibia > Anura > Ranidae > Lithobates > Lithobates septentrionalis. The sequence continues at coordinate 2,686,202 of JBBDGP010000648.1, read as the reverse complement.
CGTCGGTTTTCGTCGGTCGGATTAGCATACAGACAAGCGGACTTTTCGATAGGAACTGGGTCCGGCGGAGTTCCAAAGTAAAGATTTGAAACCGAAAAAGTCCGCTGCAGGTCCGATAAAGCCCACACATGGTCGAATTGTCCACCGGACTAGGTCCATCGGACCAGTCCGGTCGAAAAGTCCACTCATGTGTACGCGGCATAAGGCTTGCATGAGAAGAGGATGGCTTCTAGTTGGCCAGCTCAGTAAACCTTATATTCTCTACCTTTTCTTCTGCTATAAAATCATTGCTGCTTTAGTGACCATGAAGTTATAACAATTGTCCAGAGACTCTCCTGATTAAAGGAATAGCTGTGATTGCAGCCACTCATTAAAAATGTATCACGTGTGTAAGGATATTTTAGCTTGCTGTCCACCATTTTAGCTATAAGAATATGTATCCATCTTAGAATAATATGTATATGTGACATCTATCAAAAGTTAGTTTCAAATCCTTGTAAATAACATGATTTCCCCGAAAAGACGCATGAAGGTTTTCGCTTGTTTATAGTTTCTGTATGAAGAAATAATGTCTCATTTTTAGGTGGTTTTTAATCATCTGATGTATACGTAATGTCTGTATATTAATGAAAGGGTTGAACTTTTTTTGTGATGTCGTTTTGATTATATAAGTGATTGTCTACGGAAGTAAAAAGCAGAACATTCCAGACATTTGACTGTTGTGTCATTATTTTCTTACTGGAATGGTCTCCGGGCCTGATTTGGGTTTGAAAGAACACCCTATGCAGATATTCTAGAGAAGAGGTTCACGTGCTCCTAGAAGAAGATCGTTAGCCCCCTAACAGAGTTTTGGTGGCAGCGGTGGGATGGTCATTGTTCATGAGATGATCATCATCCAAGATCATCATCCAAGTTTCTAAAGTCCGGTGAGTCTGATTTAATTATTATTATTTCTTTCACCGTGACTTTAGTTTAAAAGACCGTTTCCTTATATGGGGTTAACAGAAGGTGTAGTGTTAAAAACATTTATGTAAATGTATGAATCTCGCAGAGATTCGTTCGGGTGATGGATCAAAGGACTCTGAGTTAGTCCAAAGGACTCTGAGTTAGTCCAAAGGACTCTGAGTTAGTCCAAAGGACTCTGAGTTAGTCCAAGGGGTTCTGAGAAACCCAAAGTAATATAATACAGTACTGTAAGAAGTTTTATAAAGATATCTGATAGAGTGTCTCGGAAAAACCCAAACCTCTTTGCTTACCTTATCTATCGCTAATCGCTTAGATTTTTTATATATATAAAGAAAGATAAGATAATCTGTACGTGTATTGTGTGGATTTTGTCGGACGCTGCAAGGTGAGGTGGCGTTCACCACTGTATTGTTATGGGTCAATCATCAGGGAAGAAAATTCCCCTTCCAGATGTAGGAGAGACATGTAAATGTTATGTAGCCAGAATATGTGGAACTGATTATGTGTATATTAACCCTTGGGTAGATAATCTGGCGGGATGGACTGAAGGCATGAGGAGTAGTGACCCGTTTCCCTGACAGGGTCAGAATGACATTTTTCATATGGACATGGTCAAGGGACTTTGTTTAGGAGATAGGGAAGCTTTCCCATATTATACGGGAGACCCCCAATGGGATAAGGAATATATGAGGAAAGGTGGGGAAAATTGGTTATTGTATGCTGGTATGAGAGAGCGGATAAGAAAATAAGAAAGAGAAGTCCAAATCCAAGGGACAAGGAAGCTCCGGGGTTACATGCTTGTGAGAAGAGACTTAAATTAGGTTTCCTGTCCTTAGTTCCATGTGCATCAGCTCTCTCAGTAGCTCCCTCAGTTGATCCCCCAGTTGTTCCGTCACCTCCACCTTATATACTGCAGCCAAATAAGGGAGCGCCAAAACAAATATACCCCTCGTTCTCAAAAGAGGACATTGAGTTTTTGGCTGCAATTGCGGCAGTTCGTCCATTTGAGAATAGAGTGTCACCTGCAGAGGCATCTGTTTCCTCTGTATCCGTTCCACAGCAAGGTGCAGTGGTGGGTCAGGCACTGCCTGTGGTCTTACCAGAGTCACAGGTTGCTGTCCTATCAGATCAGCCACTGCCTGTAGTTTCACAAATGCAACAGCCGATGGGTGCTGCCTCCTCCACAATGGATGAGGAGTTACCTGAAAAGACATCTGCGGGAGAACATAAAATAAAGATGCCCCGTGGACCTTTTAGGGAAGATCCGGCTCAGACCAGGAGTACAACTCAGAAATTAAAACAAGCTGCAGAGAGTGAGATTGCACAACATGCAGTTTCAAAACAAACAGCTGACAGAAAGAAAGAGGAAGTAGCTACGCAGCTAGCAATGCAAAGCTTACCTTTTCTGACTGTCGTGACGTAATGGTGATAAAATGTATCGATATTGAAGATATCAATCGTATTGTCAAACATTGCCCCAAACCTTCCACATCAGCTTTGGGGGCAATAGCTTATTTAAAGAAAGCTTGTAAGGGTAGAAATTATACACAGGAAGATATAAGGATTATTATAGATAGTTTGGTGGGAACTACCTCCCCATGGGATTGGACTAAAGTGCCCACCATAGATGTCCTAGAGGCACCCACTACCAAAGCAGAGGCTTATTCACTAAACACTGTTGAAGGAAGCAACCTTATGTGGGAAGAGCTAGAGAAGGAAATGAAGAGAGTTTTCATAAACAAGTCGTCACTCCCTACTGCAGTAGCTTGCAAACAGAAATCATCAGAGTCAGTTTTGGAATTTTGGAAAAGATTTCAGGAGGTCTGGACACAAGATGCCGGACTCAATACTCAGGATGGAATGCACAGTCTTTTAATACAGACTTATCTTAGCAACCTGGCCCCTAAATATGCCCTAGTTGTGAGACAGCAAATCTCAGATTGGGCGACAAGCAGTATGACTGATTTTCAAAAAAAATTGACTGAAAAAGACGCAGCGGGGTGTTTTGACATTCCCAAGCAGACACCAGCACCGATACATTACCAGGATAATTTCCCAGGAAATCAAAGGGGAAACTTTTATAAGAAAATGGGACAGGATAGAGGGGGTTATAGAGGTGGATATAGGGGAAAAGGACAGCGACAGCCACAAAGAGGGGACTTCCAGCAGAGACAACCTAAACCAGGGTGTTTTAATTGTGGGGACCCCGGACATTGGAAAGCTCAATGCCCCTGGTATGACTGAGAGTATACAAATTCAGGGCCACCGGCTGCACCTACTCCCCCTCAGGCACCACCCTCAGTACAGCAGCAGCATGGTGTTAAGTACCCCATTTCTTGGAAACAACAGCAGTCACAATGAAGCTGCCCGGAAGGTAGTATCCTGGCATTTCCACTTGTCTCTCATTCTTATCATGAACAGCCTATAATTTCATTGCTTGTAGACGGGCATGAGGTACCATTTGTGCCTGATTCAGGAGCGACGTGCAGTACCATTAGCAAGGATTTTTATAGGGGAGAGATTGTGGATGCTGAGCCTTCAATGGGAATAAATGGGATACTCACCAAAACTTTTAAAACACCCCCGCTTTCACTAAGCACCCGTAGTGGTGCTGATTGTAATCTGCAATATTGCTTTAGAATTATTCCTGGTTGTCCCGTGAGTCTCTTGGGTAGGGACTTGCTGGGAAAATTGGGCATTACAATGAAAATTACTGCAAAGGGAGGATTATATGTAAAATCTGACAGGGTTCACCTTTTTACATCCCTCTCACACCCAGAAGAGGAAGATGTCAAATTGAGTGAGGAGGGAGTATTGGCAGTGAATCCTCTTGATGTAGGGTTCATTTCCTGTACGCCCTATAAAGCCACTTTGAAACCAGGAGCTTTACCTGTGTATCATAAACAGTACCCCATATCCAGAGAAAAAGAAGAGGGTATAGAGCCCATTGTGGAAGATTTCTTGAAGAAAGGTATTTTGAGAGAAATCATTTCTCCTTATAACACTCCTATCAATCCTGTTAAAAAGCCGGATGGCAGTTACAGGTTTGTACAGGACCTGAGAGCCATAAACAACTTAGTGGTACCAATTGCCCCAATAGTGCCTGATGTGCCATCATTGCTCACCTCCATACCATCCGATGCTGAATATTTTTCTGTAATTGACCTCTCAAATGCGTTTTTTTCAATTCCTGTGGACTAGGAAACACAGCCACTCTTTGCCTTCCGATTTAAAAATCGGACGCTGACCTGGTGCAGATTGCCCCAGGGCTATATAGACTCACCTGTTGTCTATTCTATTGTCCTCCAAACCACTCTTAGAGCTTGGACACCTGAACATGGTTCAGTCTTGCTGCAGTATGCGGATGATCTGCTACTCTGCAGCTTGACAAGGGAGGCCGCCCTGGAAGATGGAAGAAATCTTTTGAAATGTCTTTTTGAAAGTGGTCATAAAGTGTCAAAGAAAAAGTTGCAATGGTGTCAGAAAACAGTTGAATATCTAGGGTTTGTTCTCACAAAAGGAGAAAGAAGAGTCAGTCATAAAAGAGTTAGGGCTCTGATGGGTCTGCCCCGCCCACTCAATAGGAAGGACATGCTCACCTTCCTAGGTATGATTGGTTACTGCCGCCAATGGATACCTGACTGCTCTTACTATGACAATCTCCTGAGACAGGCCACAGGTTCAGATATGCCAGACTGTGTTAAATGGACAGATGAAATGTGTAATGCTTTTGTGTATTTGAAAAATGCTATGGTAACAGCTCCAGGACTCGGCCTTCCTAAATATAATGTGATGTTTTATTTGTATGCCAGGGAAAATTGTACAACGATGGCAGGTGTCCTCGCTCAGGAGCATGGAGGCAAGCTTCGCCCTGTTGCTTTTTTTTCAAAGGTGGTACCAGTACCAGTTCAGGGCATGCCCGCATGTTTCAGAGCTTTAGCGTCTTGTGCTATGTTGGTTGACATGGCTGCAACTTTCACTTTGGGCCATGATACTACTTTGTATACTACTCATAATGTGTCCACATTACTGAGAAATATACATACGCAACATATGTCCGCCCAAAGGTTGAGCGGCTATGAGGTGATACTGTTGTCAAATCCAAAACTGCATATTAAATATGCTTCCCCTAATGCAGGCCCAGCTCCAATTTTAAATGCACTGCTAGGATTAAAAGGAGAGCAGGATGAAGTGGTGCCACAACATGATTGCACCAACCTCATCCACCAAGATACATCTCCTAGACCTGACTTGTCCCCTACTGCTTTGCCAAATGTGCAAAATGTGTATGTGGATGGATCTTGTTCTAGGCCAAATGATCACACATATCATGCAGGATATGCGGTTGTGCAACTTCCAGATGTTATACTTGAGGCCAAACCTATCCCATATCAATCAGCCCAAGCTGCGGAATTGATTGCTCTCACCAGGGCATGCCAAATGTTTGAGGGTCAAGATGTAAACATTTACACTGACTCCAAATATGGGTATGGGGTGGTATATGATTTCGGCGTCATATGGAGTAGGCGTGGCTTTATTGCGGCTGATGGAAAAAGCATCTCTCATTCCTCTCTGGTAGAGTCATTGTTAAAAGCTATTCAGTTGTCCAGAACTCTTGCCATAATACATTGCAGAGCACATACAGGCCAACAAACAGAAGTAGCTCGAGGAAATGCTCTAGCTGATTCAGCAGCCAGAAAAGCAGCTATCTCTCAACCAGCTCAAATCCAAATGCCAATGTTACAGCCTGAACTATCTTGTTTTGACCATGTACTGTCTGACCTACAAGATTATGCCTCAGAGGCCGACATGAGAGATTGGGAAAAAGTAGGTGCACAAATAGATCCAAAAACAGGACTTTTGTGCAAAGAGGGGAAGGTATGTATTCCAATGGCAAGTGCATCACTTTTTATTGCCCAGTATCATGGAATAGGTCATAGAGGCTGGAAGGCAACTTGTGAGTTACTAGGCAAGGATTTTTACATTTCAGATCTCCCTTTGTTGACAAGGGATTATGTGTCCAGGTGCATTACTTGCATTAGGAACAACCCAAATAACCCAAACAAAGCGAAACACGAACATTTGGTATATCCCAGTACACCTTTCACCCACCTACAAGTTGATTTCACACACATGCCCAAGTTAGGGAAAAGACAGGAATATTTTTTGGTGGTCTTGGACATGTTTTCGAGATGGGTTGAAATTTTTGTAACTACAAAGGAAGACGCACAAACAGTAGTGAAAATTCTCACACAGGAAATTATTCCTCGATGGGGATGTCCACTTCAGATAAACTCAGACAGAGGTCCTGCATTCACTTCAAAAGTATGTCAGGACTTGGTACATTCACTCCAAATAAAATGGAAGTTTCACATTCAATATCATCCCCAAAGTTCAGGGATAGTGGAAAGGGTAAATAGGACCGTGAAAGATAAAATAAGGAAGGCCACAGGAGCAACCTTTGTCCATTGGAAGAGGGTTCTCCCAGCGGTTTTGGCAGAGATAAGAAGTACTCCCTCCAAAACTACAGGCTACTCTCCTTTTGAAGTGTTGATGGGTCGTCCCTTTCCTACTCCCTGGGCCAGAGCACCTCTTATGATAGAGCAGGGGGATTTGGATCTAGTACAGTCAGAGTATGTGAGGAAACTAATTAAAACTTTGGATACAGTTGAGAGAAATGTTGCTCGCACCTCTCCTTTTTCTTCACAGGAACCTACCCACCCTTTTAAAGTAGGAGACACGGTGGTGGTCCAACAGTTGAATAGAAGCAAGAAACAGGAATATCCTTTTGGACCTCCTACTACGGTGATTGCAGTGACCAGAACAGCTATCCTGGTGGAGAATTGCCAATCCTGGATCCATGCCAGCCGAGTCAAAAAGGTTGCCCAAAGCCCAAAGAGCAGGAAGGTGATCTTAAATACAGGAGGCCCTCAAGCAGAAGTCCAAGCAGATGAAGGAGAAGTTTCTGGAAAAGCAGGTCCGGCCAGAGAAGATGACCTTGCTTATTTCACCACAGACTTCTGGCAAGGCATTCTGCCTCCTGTTCCTGATCACCCTGATAGTGTTCCCACCCATTTGGATCATCACTAACTGTATCTACCACCCTGAAGATTTGGGTGCGATTAAAAGTATTTGTGGTAACACATATACACAGAAGAACATTACAGTGATACAAGTTAGAAATAAGAGAGACATTGAAGATAATTTTGCTGATAAAATGCTTTTGTTAAAATTTAAATATGCTTATGCTCGGAAATCAGGATTTCAAAAATGTTGGATCTGTAGTAAACTGCACCCTAGCACTGTTAGGATACCCCTAATGGCTATACCTTTAAATATTACTCCCCTGTTGAGAGAAGAGATTCTCCTTGACCTTCTGAATGTCAGTAGAAGAACTAATGACACCATTTCCTTTCACATCATCAATAGAAGTCATAATCCTACCTGGTGTTTTAATTTAGGGAATTCTACTAGAAATGCTCATACCTGTAGTCAATCGGTTTTAAACATTTCTAATTGCTATGCCCCTAGTGGGAAGTTTTGTTCTTTATATCAAACACACCACGATGAGGTCAGAGTATGGGCTGATTTTGAAAAGATTCTTGCCTCTGAAGATGAAAGTAGTAAATCTGTACAGCATTTGTTTCAGGTTTTAGCAGCAGTTACAGCAGTAGATCAAGAGACTGCTGTGAATACGCCCTTCTCGTTTGGTAACCACACTTATGTTTGTTGTGGAAAGACTTGTTATCCTTGGATTCCACAAGAGGTCCAAGGCTGGTGTTACCTGGCCTCACTGGTGCCCATAATGGGGGTGATAGGTGATAGTGATGGGAGTCATTTGCTTGAAGCTAGTATACACCCAAGGTATCCATTGAAACATCATAACAAGAGAGAGTTATTCCTTGAGAAGGATATGGCCTGGGCATGGTTCCCTTCCTGGACAGGATGGGGAATAGATTTGATGAAAAGGTTAAATAATTATTCAGGAATTATTGATGAGATGATGGAAAAGAATTCTGATGACATTTCTAAACTTAATGTTGAAACTAGGGCTATTAGAAAACAACTAGAATTGCATGACTTAGCCATTGAGAGCATGAGTTCAGCCCTTACAGGATTATGTGAAATGACTGAGGATTATGAATGTTGTACTTGGGTACATAATACCAGTATAGAGGTACCAGATTATTATGATGTGATAGCTCAGCATAGAAAAGAGGTGGCCAAGCTGCAACAAGACGCTCGCAACATAGCCCAGACCTGGAGTCCTTTTGGAAAGGTTGATTTTGGATTTGGAGGGATATTCTCTTGGATAAGGGATATTGCCATAATTTTAATTATTGTTGTGTTCTTTTTCCTTTTCCTTTATCTTGTGTACAAGCTTATTATGTGCCTTATTAATAGAGCCACTCACATTTCAGATCCCTCATCTCCCAATAAAACTTATCTCAGTATGTATCATCAGAAGCAAGCTGAGAATACCGCCATGATAAGGAAGTGAGATCATACATATATATATATATACATGTGTGATCAAAGAGGGGATTGTAAGGATATTTTAGCTTGCTGTCCACCATTTTAGCTATAAGAATATGTATCCATCTTAGAATAATATGTATATGTGACATCTATCAAAAGTTAGTTTCAAATCCTTGTAAATAACATGATTTCCCCGAAATGACGCATGAAGGTTTTCGCTTGTTTATAGTTTCTGTATGAAGAAATAATGTCTCATTTTTAGGTGGTTTTTAATCATCTGATGTATACGTAATGTCTGTATATTAATGAAAGGGTTGAACTTTTTTTGTGATGTCGTTTTGATTATATAAGTGATTGTCTACGGAAGTAAAAAGCAGAACATTCCAGACATTTGACTGTTGTGTCATTATTTTCTTACTGGAATGGTCTCCGGGCCTGATTTGGGTTTGAAAGAACACCCTATGCAGATATTCTTGAGAAGAGGTTCACGTGCTCCTAGAAGAAGATCGTTAGCCCCCTAACAACGTGCTTACAATATATATCCTTTGTGAATGAACACAGAAACAATCTGTACTGAGCATTCCATTACAGCAGTGTTGGGCTGCAAAGGAAAAGGAGATTGAGAACTCTCTACCCTCAATCTCTCTCTCTATCTTATAACTTAAATACCCACCGACTATTTAGACCGCTGATATTTCTGAAAAGCCCACATACAGTACTTAAAAATATTAAAGAATATAAAATATAATACAAACACCCCCACACATTGTGGTAATGCATGTTGCATATGTTGGTGTACCAACACACTAAAGGACACTTTCCTGGTGCGTGCTGTGAACATGCAAAACAGTGTATTGATACAACACCTCACAGTGCTTGATTTATTATTTTGTTTTTTCAAATTTCATTTTTTTAATGACTGTATATGTGCAGCAGCGCTTTCCTCTGCATTGCAAAACGATGTATTAAGATAAAGTGTATGTCCACATCATTCTATCACAAAGCACACCAACATAATGCACAATGTGTGTAATCCCAATGCATGGATGTAAGCCCAGCCACCAGATTGTTGGTGTAAGTTGTTTATTTACAGTTTTGCTTACCTTCTGCTTTCACAGTTTTGCATAAACGCACAATTTAAAATTTACAAATATTTGTTATTTATTAGCTTGATACAGTTGTATGCTTTACATTTATAAGTGATTTTGTACGTTATGTTGTGTTTGTGTGTGTGAATAATGATTTCAGTGGGTTTTTTTTTCAAAAATATAGTTTGAAAAACATCAATATAACTAAACTGCAACAATCACTGGACCTACAAAATCAATAGCACCATCTTTTTATTATATTGGTCCTGTGCTTTCAGAAAATGTATGGTTAGGAGAGTCTTTTACAAACTCAGGATACTTTTACTGAGAAATTAGCACGTAAAAAAATGGAAAAAATTACCTGGACACCTGAAGTTAAAAGTGGAGAGCAAAGCTTGGCTTCGAAAAGCATAAAAGTCAGAAAATAGCAGCACCCAGCAGAAAGGTGTCAAACTGAATGACAGGTTCTTTATAATATTTTACATAATTGATATGCAACATAACATTACCTGGTAAATTCCAGCCATAAAGGTTAAAGATGTGGCCACCATAATGGCATAGCAGCCTCTCCCACATACAGTTCCATCAGTCATTGTTAAGTTGAATCTGGTATCTTCTTCTGTGAAACCTGCAGCTTTCAACTGTTTGTTCACAGATTCCCCTACCATAAGACACAGCACCCCAAATGTTCCAACACAGTTATGGCGAGAGGATGCCATGAAGAAGTAGATAATGCAGCAGAAGAAGTTGGTGTAAAGGCCATAGATAGGATCCTGGCTTGCTAAGAGTGAATAAGCTATTGCCTGAGGAATAGTCACAATGCCAACTATGATTCCAGACATAAGGTCTCCCAGCAGATATTCTCTAACTTTGTAGCGAGGAAGCCATGTTAGTACTGGGAATAGTTCAAAGCAAAACCTGCCCAAGTTTCTTGGACTACTTATACAACATTCTTTGGTTGCCTCACAAATTACATCTTTTAGTTTGAATGGTGGCTTGATTTGTTCTTCAAGTTCCACGGAAATGTAGGGTAGAGAAGGTGAGTGCTCTCTCCGGTTTGAGAACTCATTCTTAATAGAATGTTCAGAATCCACACACTGCTGATTAAACTAGTTAAGAAAATATGAAACACGTTAGTGGACAGTACATCTAAACTTTAACTGGATGATACTTAGCTTTGTAAAGTACATCATAAACAATTGAATGCTTTTTCCATTAAAATATACAGTATTTATCTTATTTTACTCCCATTGTTCATCTCAGTGCTGCTGATATCCTCCAGCCTCTTTCAGCCATGTCTTACCTACATGTCCTTACTCCTGTATCAGCTGCACATCATTGCCCGGGATTGACTTCCTTATAGTAACAGTAAACTATGCCCATGCAATGTGTGGTGGCTTGGTCGCTTGCACCAAGGGACATGTGAAAGTGACAACACAGGAGTACAACAGGGAAATAGTTGTCACCCTCATAACAGGAAATGGTTAAATAAAGACTTTCATAACAGAAACATAAATTATTGTTTTATGAGGCTTGATTACAGAGATTTTTAAAAAAAAAACATCTGAAACTAGTCTGAATTTAGTGACACCTACAAGACTTTTGTTATTTCTTCAAAATTATTTCTTCCCCAAATCATCACTGACTGTGGAAACTTCACACTGGACCTTATGCAATTTGGATTCTATGCTTCTCCACTCTTCCTCCAGACTCTGAGACCTTAATTTCCAAATGAAATGCAAAATTTTCCACAGTCCATGATGATTTCGGGAGCCATGGCATCTGCTGGTGTTGGTCCACTGTGTTTTATCAAGTCCAAAGACAGCGCTGTCCTCTACCAGGAAATTCTAGGGCACTTCATGCTTCCCTCTGCTGACCAGCTTTATGGAGATGCTGATGTAATTTTCCAGCAGGACTTGCCATCTGCCCACACTGCCAAAAGTACCAATACCAGGTTTAATAATGATCATGGTATCACTGTGCTTGATTGGTCAGCAAACTTGCCTGACCCAAATCCCATAGAGAATCTGTGAGGTATTGTCAAGAAGGAAATGAGAGACATCAGAGAAACCCGGGCTTACTAAATTACTGAATTACTGAAATGAATGAACTTTTTGATGATATTCCAATTTTATGGGATGCATCTGTATATGTAGGAAGGCCAGTATGGTGGCCTGAATTTATGGGAGGAGCCCGGGGGGTATTTAAGCAGCCCGCTCACCTGTGGTGCTTGTCGGTTTCCTGTGCGCGATATACGTCACTAAGCCGACTATTCGATATACCAGCGTCCGCAAGTTCTTGCCTCGCAAGTTCCCGTATTCGATACTCCGTACTCAAAACTTTCGAAGTCCGCGTTTTCGTTTATAGTTTGTACCACGCGTCTGGCTTGGCTGTCGCAGGTAAGGTCCCGTCGGACTTTTCGTTTTTCATATCATGTCACTAAACCGTGAGTTCAAATTTCGTTTCACCCGCATCTCACAAACTGCAATGTATATCGCTCGTACTTTCGATATGTTACAATTCGACAGCACAGCGACGCTAACGTCGCTTCATTTTTAGCATGTCGGTATCAGTAGACAGCCATAGCCAGTCGCAATTTGTTAATTATCAAATCAAGTTAGTTCGATACCAATCATTTCTCATTTCTGAGACATTTCTAAACTCATTTCGGACATTTCAAATCATTTCTCATTTCTGAAAACATTTCTAAACTCATTTCTGACATTTCAAATCATTTCTCATTTCAGTCACCTACCGCGCTCCGATTCGAATCCAATCGCACCAAAAGATGCGCCGATTCGTTCCGGTGTGCCCCAGTTATTACGGCCTCATTTCTATACATGCTCCAGAGTTACGTTATTGTCAGTCAATTGTACCTCTGTCATGGTTATCATTTCATTTCCACGTATCACGTTCCGACATGAATTCAGTCGCATGAAAAAATGCACCGATTCGTCTCGGCGTGCCCCAGGGTTGGCCTCATTTCTATACATGCTCCAGAGTTACGTTTATCAGTCATTTGTACCTCTGTCATGGTCATCATTTCATTTCCATATATCACGTCCCGACATGAATTCAGTCGCATGAAAATGCACCGATTTGTCTCGGCGTGCCCCAGGATTGGCCTCATTTCTATACATGCTCCAGAGTTACGTTTATCAGTCATTTGTACCTCTGTCATGGTTATCATTTCATTTCTATGTATCACGTTCCGACATAAATTCAGTCGCATGAAAAATGCACCGATTCATCTCGGCGTGCCCCAGGATTGGCCTCATTTCTATACATGCTCCAGAGTTACGTTATCAGTCATTTGTACCTCTGTCATGGTTATCATTTCATTTCCACGTATCACGTTCCGACAGGAATTCAGTCGCATGAAAATGCACCGATTCGTCTCGGCGTGCCCAGGGTTGGCCACATTTCTGATACATGCTCCAGAGTCCGGATCATAGCTAAATCGCAGACATCGGGGGATTGATCCATATCTCTGTCATGCAATTTCTACCATTTCACTCCCACAACGCATCACCGTTTCGAAACCAGTCGCATCTGAGGTGCACCGATTCGTCACGGCATGCATCACTGGTTCCGATCGCATTTCATACCATACCAGAGCTCGGTTAGTTGCCAGTCGCTAACACGGCACAACCAATTCGAGCCTCGGTCAAAACAAACATTTCTCTCATTTCATTTATACTGCACTCCTATTCGAATCCAGATGCATCAAACAAGCACCGATTCGACCCAGGAGCACCAATATTTTCAGTTGCCTCATTTCTATACATGCTCCAGAGCCCGGTTCACGGTCGAACAAATCGTGACACGACCAGGCCGCACCTCTGTCATGCAGTTCATTTATTTTACAATCAAGGCAAATATTTCGAATCATTTCATTGTCACAAGATTGCAAGCACCATACAAATCATTGCTTCAAGTTACTTAGCAATCCCTTCACGAATTGTCACCTTTCATTTTCCTCAGGTCAGTCAAAGTTCAGTAGGTCCACCCTGCACCAGGTTGGACGATATCCCCCCAGGTAAAAAAAAAAAAAAAAAAAAAAAGGGGAAAGGGAGAATAAGTCGGGTAAGTATGACTCAGCGGATCAAAGAAAAAACTTGAAATTCATCTCACCCCCAATAGGTTACAGTCAACCAGGAAATAAAGCTCGAGAGATCCTCACCAGAGCAACCATGTCCCAGGCCGGCAGTGAAGACTTCACGGCCCCTCTGTCACCTACTCCGGTCTCAGAAAGCGGCAGCGTGCAATCCCTCAGGGGATGGACTATCCCCAAACTGACGGCAGAGCTCAGACGCAGAGGTGTCCCCTTCCCCGCCACAGCGAGGAAAGGCGAGCTCTTCAAACTCCTCTTTCCCCCACCAGCAGCAGGACCCAGTACCCAACAGGCATCCCTCCAGTCCATATCATCGGCCATCTCGCAATTACACACGATGGTGTCATCTCTATCCACCTCAGTTGCAGACGTTCAAGCCAGGGTGGCACTTCTGGAGGCCCGACCGGCTACGGCTGTCCCCGACCCAACTGCAACTCAGACCTTGACACCTCTTCCTACAGGTACCTCAGGCTCAAGCGCCATTGTCTACCCCTCCCATCTGGTCCCAACCAGTATCAGGAAGGACATTTTGGATGGCAAGGACGTCAACCTGGCCTCTCTCCTTATCTCCGTGCATGATTTGGCAGAAAATAAGGCCTACTCCTGGGGCGACATATCGGTGGTCCTTAAAGCCAAAGACCCCAGGCTGAACCGCAAGCTATCAGTCCCCGAATTTACCCTGGCCTTTGGCATGCTCAGAGATGTCCTGTGCTCAGCCACCCCTAGCAGGCGGGAAGAGCTGGACTTATATCTCCATACTGTGGTAGACCTTGGCCACAAGTATGGAGGTTTCGCCTTCTACGATTATCATCGTTCCTTCTCAGCCAAGGCCGCCGCCAGATTCACACAATTCCAGATCACGACAGATTGGAGTCTCATGGATACAGAGCTCTTCTGCCGCCACTTTGCCGGCTTACGCTCACCTCTGTGTGCAATTTGTCAGTCTTCCACCCACACTGCCACCTGGTGCGCCAACACGGCGATCAGACGGCCCTTCGAGTTCCCCTCCACCTCAGGTACAGTACAGGGCCAGTCGATCCCTGAACCAACGCCTCAGGTGGACAAACTCGGACGCCCAGTCCGAACCGTGGGAGGGGCAGCCATCTGTAACAACTTCAACTATGGGTCCTGCAACTTCAGCCAATGCCGTCTACTTCACATCTGCACTTTATGCCAAAGAGCACACCCTAGGAATTTGTGTGAAGTCAAGCAACACAAGAGGGCATGACTAAGCCGAATCAACATCTTATGGTTAGGACTGTATCTCACTTCACACCCCACCCCTTCCCTGGCCACCTACCTTATCCAAGGCTTCACAGTAGGCTTTCACACCGGCCTCATTGCACTGCCCCACAGTACTCACGAATGCGCCAATCTTCGTTCGGCAGCCATCGACGTACAAGCCATAGATCAGCTCTTACAGGCAGAGGTAGATCGGGACTACGTAATAGGCCCTTTCACTTGCCCCCCTTTCAGCACATGGAGAGTCAGCCCTATTGGGCTTGTCAAGGGCAAATTCTCTAATAAATTGCGTTTGGTGTACGACTTGTCTGCGCCTCATTCTTCACACATACCCAGTCTCAATTCCCTGATCCCCTCCGAAGAGTTTTCCCTAAAATATTCCTCCGTTGACATGGCAATACAAGCGATCATCAAAGCAGGCACAGGTGCCTGGCTCTCCAAAGCCGACATCTCGGATGCTTTCAAGCTCCTGCCCATCCACCCATCCCTTTGGTGCTGGCATGGCATCAAATGGAAGGAAGCGTACTATTTTGCTACGAAACTCACCTTCGGTTCGAAGAGTAGCCCGTGGCTCTTCGACACGTTCGCACAGTCCCTCGTCTGGATACTATTACACAAGGGCCAATGCCATGAAGTCATCCACTACCTGGATGACTTCCTACTGATAGAACCGCCCAGCAAGCCCCCAGGAGACCTCGACAAACTTAGAGCAATTTTTGGAAACCTCAACGTTCCTATCGCCGAGCACAAAGTCGATGGTCCAGCAAACACCATCACCTTTCTCGGGGTCAGCTTGGATACCTGCGCAATGCAGGCCAGTCTCCCCCCCTGACAAACTAACACGCATTAGGGCAGTCCTTCACGAGTTTACACACACCAAGGGCTGTACCAAAAAACAGTTGCAGTCTCTCCTGGGTATGCTCAACTTCGCTATGCGAATTATCCCACAAGGCCGCACATTTGTATCACACCTGCTTAGATTTCTGTCAGAAACTCAAGACCCCGATCAGATTTTGAAATTAGACTCCGCAGCTATAGCGGACCTATCAATGTGGGAGGAATTCTTGTCCGCCTGGAATGGCATATCTCTATTTATACCTATGGTTTCGGTCCATTCACCCCAGGTGGTGACCGACGCTGCAGCCTCCACAGGTTTCGCGGCAATTTTTGGCCATCATTGGTTTTCAGGACCCTGGCCTCAACAGATACTGTTGATACCCGGCTTCTCCCAAACATCTGCCCTCTTTGAGCTTTATCCCATAGTGGCAGCTGCACAACTCTGGGGCCACCACTGGACAGGACAAACCGTAGTCTTCACCACCGACAACCAGGCCACGGCAGACATCATCAACAGAGGCAGGTCCAAGTCCCTAGCAGTCATGTCCTTCCTGCGCAGGTTGGTACAACTGTCTTTACAGCGTCAGTTCAATATACACTGTGAATTTATTCCCAGCAGATACAACTCAGCAGCTGACGAACTATCACGTTTCAATTATCCCTCCTTTTTCAAACAGGTTCCCGATGCCGATCCAATGTCGGCCCCTATCCCTGTCTGGTCACAACTGACCCTGGACTAGTTCAACATCTACACGGAGCTACGCAACTAATAAATCATTCCCTCTCCCACAACACACTCAAAGCCTACCAGACAGCTTGGAAGGCCTTTAATAAATTCCTCACGTCCTGCCGCAAAGAACCAACAGACATCAAACAGGTACTGGCCTTCACTGCACACTGCCACACGCAGCTGGCCTTATCCTACAACACCATCCGGTTATACCTAGCCGGCATCCAACATTTCATGGCGCTTGAAGACCCGACGAAATCGTCACTGTTCTCATCTCACGCTGTACGAGCCATCCTAAGGGGAATACAGAAACAACAACCAGTCATCAGCACTAAGCGCTTGCCCATTACGGGGCCCATCTTTAGGGACATGTCAAATATTCTGGCTACTTCGCCATTCGGTCTGCTCCCCAGCACGGTCTTACAAGCAGCCATATATTTAGCTTACTATGGGTTCTTGCGGCCTGGCGAATTCACCTCTAACAAACCCACAGACCAAGTACTATGCAGACGACACTTGCTTCGACACCAAGACCACTTTATCCTGCACCTCGAGGTCTCTAAAATCCAGCAAACGGGCTCGGGAATGAACATTCACCTCTACAGAACCAACAACAGCTGGTGTCCAGTCGCTGTACTCAACCGACTCCTATCTCTCCTACCTGAGCAACCAGACAGCAGTCCCCTTCTACCATTCCCAGTCAAACCCTTAAACGCCTCTCAGTTTGTGAGTCACATAAGGATACTTCTCCGCAATCTTCACCTTAACCCTAGTCAGTATTCCGGACACTCTTTCTGCATCGGAGCAGCCTCCGCGGCGTCCCGCCACGGGGTGCCAGATCACATCATCAAAAGACTAGGCAGGTGGAAATCAGCCTGCTTCGCCCGGTACATCCCCAATCCACAAACAGAGATGGCACAGGCATTCTCCAAATTGGCTCAATAAATATCTGAAAACCAATAAAATTATAACCCTACCTGAATGTTTTTGCCCCCTTATTTTGGCATACCGGCCATTAGACCAAGGCACACTTTCAGGTCCATTTCATATGGTAAGTCCACACTTTCAGGTCTATTTCCGATGGTAAGTCTTATCTTTACTATAAGTGTTATCTATGTCCATATCGGACATAGGGCTCCGACCATAAGTAGGAAGGCCAGTATGGTGGCCTGAATTTATGGGAGGAGCCCGGGGGGTATTTAAGCAGCCCGCTCACCTGTGGTGCTTGTCGGTTTCCTGTGCGCGATACCCACCCTCCCATCCCCATTTCACAGCATTTCCCAACTATTCATTTCATTCATTTCTCTTACAGAATAATCATTTCTTAAACCAGGGTATGCCCCCTTATTTTGGCATACCGGCCATTAGACCAAGGCACACTTTCAGGTCCATTTCATATGGTAAGTCCACACTTTCAGGTCTATTTCCGATGGTAAGTCTTATCTTTACTATAAGTGTTATCTATGTCCATATCGGACATAGGACTCTGACCATAAATATATATAAATATATATATATATATATATATATATATATATATATATATATATATATATATATATATATATATATATATATATATATATATATATTTATACTGTCCTATATGGGCCAATTGAAGGAATAAAGTGTATCTGTCACTCAGGCTGTGGGGGTTTTTGCACTTGTGTGACAGGAGTGTTATTTTGAACGATCTATGCATGAGTCACAACTCCAAAGTAAAGAGCTTCTTAATCCTGCAGTGTAGCAGGGTGCAAAAGCCCAGGATCCCACTGCTGCTCCAAGCTGCATATGAATCCAAAGAATCAGGCTGAACCCTGATGACTTATTGAAAGTTCAATCAATATTAACGAACATGTAAATCAAATGTATAGCACACACTGAGAAACCTTCTACCTGAGGCCATACCACTAACACATTTCACCCCTTCTGGGGCTTAATCATGAGAATAATCTGAACTTTCTACATGTCATCGGTGTACAGCCCAATACTTTGGATTCATGTATGAAAATATTATGTTTTTGTTTTTTTGGACACTGGAGCCTATTCCAGGAAGAGTAAAGAGGGGCTCTTTAGTCACCACTGCAGGCTGAATTTCTGTGGTGGGATGGGAAATCCACAAGCAGGTTTAAAGAAGAAGTAGAGTGCGTGTCCCTGGTTGGTTGAAGAGTTTGCATTGTGTTCTATGTGTTTGGTATACACACCCCGCAAAGGCAGAGCCTTATTTGTGTTACTCCTAGTAGCTGGAAAAAGGTAGGCTGAAAAGGTCCACACTGTATAGCTACATATATAGCTTGGAAACTTGGTTAATTTGTACTGTGTCACCTTTAAACCTTAATATCTCTACAAAATGTTTTGTTCCTATCTCTTCTTCCAGAAGAAACATGGTATAAACTGATGTTACCCTTCAAAGGCTGTGTCACTGTGGAGGTCTGTGTCTTCCTAAATGGCTAACATTGCAGAATTCCTATTGCTTTTATTGCAATTAATATATGTGGAATTAACTCTGTACTGTATTTATAAGGTAAAATTATCCCCGTGGGACCTGTTCAAGGGTTCAGGTAAGTAAAACGGGGGGCTGATCACTGACAGGTGTTTTTTCACCTTAATGCATTGGATGCATTAAGGTGAAAAAACACAAACCTTTACAACCCCTATAAGCCACTATAGATTCTACAGGCCATCAAGCGATCCAATGAAACGAAATGATCAACGCAAAAATTATGCAGGTGAAAAACAAAGGGTGCAGGTAGAAAGGTTTATAATGGCTTTAAAAGAGGCTTTCCCCATACAGAAATAAATCACTGCTGAATGGTTTGCCCTGGTGGAGGATTTGCCTCTACTAAAGCAAGAGGTGATGTATTCAGGGAGATCTGCGTATTACATCTAGGTCAGTGTGACAAGGTAGACAGAACATTCTCCTGTTATTCTGTCTGGACATTTAAATTCTCAGATAGGTATCTGTACAGATAGACCTTTTAACTTAAAGTGGGGTTCCACCCAAAAAACAAAAATACCTGTAAAAATTCTAAAAAAAACCCCAAAAAAACATTTGGATATTTTTTTTTTTCACTTACCTCTAAATGCCTGTTGCTAGGTGGTCCCTCGTAGTCTGCCTGTTCCTTTGCCTGGGCTGGTGACATCACTTCCCCCCAGGCACAGGAAGGGCTCCACTCTGCTCCCTCCCTCCTGTCAATCATCTGGGACCCATTACAGGTCCCAGGTGATTGAGCGGCCAATCACGGCGCGCGGCGCCGCTCGCGCATGCGCAGTGGGTGCCAGGCTGTGAAGCCACAGCCCGGCGCCCACAGTTGAAATGCCGGCGCCGACGAGCGGAGGGAGGGGACGAGCGGGGCTTCGATCCCCCGCATCGCTGGACCCAGGGACAGGTAAGTGTCCAATTAAAAGTCAGCAGCTGCAGTATTTGTAGCTGCTGACTTTTAATTTTTTTTTTTTTGGCGGCCCCCCTGGGTGGAACTCCTCTTTAAAGGCATTATACTGTTTCAAATAGATGTTCTCCAAGACTTTTATTCCTATTAATATTATGGGTTCATTGGAGCTTTTTACAATACTAAAGGGTGCATTGGCCAGGAAACAAACAATAGACACGTTATTACAACCTGATGCCCCACGAGACCTGAACACCCAAATAACTGATCACAGATCACAGAGAGAGAATGATATATATTGAGTAATTGTCAAGAATTGTCAGTCATAGTAGCTAGAACGCTGAGTACACTGTGATCTGTGTTATCTAAACCTGCTACTTTTAAATTAGAAAAAGTTTAAGTAGATAGCCAATGGCTGATATTTCATGAAAGCTTAGTGTATTTGAATATAGTAAAAGGTTAACCCCTTACTAAGGAAATGGTAACAAATTAGTGCATATATTGTTGGCACAGAATTTTTGTACTTTTGGAACTACTATGGGGTGTTTAGAAGATTTCCTTTTAGACCAAGTTGGGAAATAAAGGAAAAGCAGGATGTTTAAAGATTTAAAAAAAGAAATGTGGATGGATATACAGAGGTGCTTAATATCACTAGAGTGTGCCCAAGGTACCTGGGCTCCTCTCAATTGCGAAGGTAATAAAGCACCAGACACCCATGAAAGTGGAAGACCCCTGCCACGAGGAGGTGAATCTGGATTTGTCTTATATCAAGCCTTATTTTTGGTTAGTATTTTGTTTAAAGGTCAATTAGAAACCATGAAAGATTTTAAGCTACAGAAGACCACCAGGTGGCTGATTGGTGAGTAAGAGCCCCGGTCTATGAGCCGATGGGTTCTTCCAACAGAAAAAGAAATTCTTGAGTCTTTCCAGACAATCAATGCAAGAAAGTACTTGCACCTGATCCAGCCCTTCCAATGGTGCAATTTGGCGCCTTGTCAAGGAAGCCCAGCTCATAAGAAAAGTAATGTCTGACAGCTTAAAAAGTGCAATGAAAAATTAAATTATGCTTTATAGGGTGATGTTGAAATTTTTATGTTTTCTTCCCCAGAGAAACAATGAATGATTGTGAAGTAAATCCCTTCTTCTTTTCTCCTATTACTGCCTTTCATCTCCTTCCCTGCTAGACAACTGTTTTGTAGGCATTCCTACTGTAAAGCCCAGGCAGAGCTCATATGCTTCTTTCCTCTTTTCTGAACACTTACTACTTTACATTGTAGCAAAGTGTTATTTCTTCAGTGTTGTCACATAAAAAGATATAATAAAATATTTACAAAAATGTGAGAAGTGTACACACTTTTGTGAGATACTGTGTGTATATATATCTATATATATAGATATATCTATATATATATATATATCTATATATATAGATATATATATATCTATATATATATATATATATATATATATATAGATATATATATATATATCTATAGATATATATATATATATATATATATATATATATATATATATATATATATATATATAGCGTTGGTAGATTTTACAATCTACCGCTTATATGTAAATTTAGTGGGTCATCTGTTTTGTATATAGTTCAGATTCAATTTATTGTTAATTTAGCCTCTGTTCCAGTTTGGCTGTGTTGCGTGCAGTTCCACATTGTGTCTGTGGGTGTCGTTGTCACCATAGGTCGGTGTTGGAAAGCAACAAGCTGAAGTATATGAGTGCTCTTCTTTCCCGGAGACGAATCGGCGGAGGTGGTCCTCTGTGTTGCATTCTGGGAGAGAGTATTTATGGGACAGACGCCATGTTTCTGAGAGTCTTTGCCTCGTGGCCCTCCTGGCCTAAAGGTATGTGCTAGTTAGTCCTACCTCGTAGCCCTCCAGGCTGGAGGGCTGCGTTGCTGCAGCCATGCAGGTAGGCCCAGAAGCCTGTCTGGGGCCTGCTACTGCTGGGATGGTCCTGGGCTGTCTGTCCTGCGGGAAGAAGCCGGACAATTGAGAAGAATCCAGGGGAGGACCCGTCTTGGAAGGGACCATGCGGAGCGCTGGTCTGGAGAAGGGCCTGGTGACTCAATTGGAGGACGCATCTTAAGTCAATCTACCGCACAAGTACTGCTGGGTCGGCTTAAAGGTTCTGGTACTGTGTTTGCTGTTCATATAAAACTACTACATCCTGTTGCAGAGGATCGTACAGTTTTGTTCTACTCAAGTCTGTGGCAGAGACTTTTTGTTCGTGCTGTGTTCCGGCTGCTAGGTTAGTGAGAGAGACCTATCCGGCGGGCAAAGATATAATCCTGAATGGAGGATACAATCATCCCTGAGATTTCAATTCCTTAGTGCTACACCGAGAAAAGGTATTTGAACTTCCCAGCAACTTCCCTGCAATTTCCCAGCAACTCTTCTTCTACCTCTTTCCTGCTACATCTTCCAGTTATCTCCCATTAAAGCATTGGAAAAGTACTGAAGTGACTGGTGCCTACATTGTCAGATAATACGCTCATAATACGTGGACTCTGAGTCTGGTATTGCTGAAACTACAGGTAAAAAGGTGACGGTAACAGCCCACTTTAAATCAGCAGCTCCACCGTGAGTTAGTGCTACATATATATATATATATATCTATAGATCTATATCTATAGATATATAGATATATATATCTATAGATATAGATCTATATATATATATATATATATATATATATATATATATATAAAATTATTTTTGTATTATTATTTATGTATATTTATTTATATAAACTACATAGTCCGTTTTAAAAGAATCATTTTTCAAGAAGAGTCTATCGAAAAATTGGTCCAAGGCAAGGCTTAGGGGTTGATTTACTAAAGGCAAAAAGACTGTGCACTTTGGAAAGTGCAGTTGCACACGGCAAGAGCAGTTGCTCCAGAGTTTAGTAAATGAGCAGAAGCTCTGCTGACTTTCATCAACCAATCATGTGCAAGCAAATATGCTGTTTTTTTTTATTTTCCTTGCATGGGATTGGGTATTCTTTGCAAAGTGAAGATTTACCTCATTTACTAAGCTCTGGAGCAACTGCACTTGCAGATTGCAATTGCACTTTCCAAGGTGCATAGTCTATTGGCCTTTAGTAAATCAACCCCTTAGTGTCTCTCTCTTTACTGACTGAAGGAGGATGGATAAAATGTGGGAAACAGCATGAAATTATTTCGATTTGACTTCTTTATATTCTGGGATCATTGAATACACCAGCATTCCTCCATGCAGAGAAAGTAGGGAGTCTGATCTTCTATCAATATGATAGAAGTGTGACCAGGGTACTATTTCAAAAGATTGCCCAGAGAAGGAAATAAATTGTAAATGCGGCTATTGACTGTCTTATGAAAAATAATTACCGGTACTTTAATATCGCTTTATTTATATATTGCATATTATATTTCCTAAAGTTTTATAGTAATATTATTAAATACTGACATATATATAATATTAAAGGCATTTTTAACTCAATATATTATTCATATCACTCAAAGTAGTTCTAAAGCATTCTGTGTTTTTACCTTAATGCATTCTCTGCATTAAGACAAAAACCTTCTGTGTCCAGGATCCCCGCAGTCCTCCTTTATACTTACCTGAGCCAGATCCAGTGCTGTGCCCAAGAGCAGAGGCTCTTACCACTCTCTCCCTTCTCAAAGGGAAGACTGAAAGCAGCGGGAGCCATTGACTCCTGCTGCTGTCAATCAAATCCTATGATGAGGGAGTGGGGGGTGGTGCCCAACTCCCACTGTCTGTATCTATGGATGGGGGCAGTAGTGCTTGGAAGCCGCTTTCTATGGGGGCACTAGCTCAGGACTGCTGGTGGGGGACCCCAGAAAAGGAGGATCAGGGCTGCGCTGTGCAAAACCAATGCAGGAGCAGGTAAGTATAACATGTTGTTATGTTAAAAAAAAAAAAAGGTTTAGAATCACTTTAAATTCCCTGGATAAATAATACAGCTATCTCTGTAAACAGAGAAACAAGTGTCTTTGCCTCATTCTCCCATCTCTTGGACAAAAGCTTTGGAGATAGGAGACTGGACTATTTATTATGTAAAGAGTTGCAGACATCTGTGCTCCATTGACCCATCATAAGGGGAAGTTAAAAAATAAGCATTCACCATCTGAGGTTAAGCTGTCTGCCCCATTTCTCCCTTATAAGATGCTATGCCCTTAAAGCTGTAATAAAAAATGGGTCCAGAAAAAGATTCTGTCTTGTGCAGATGTCAAACTCAATTAAATATATATTGGGGGAATACAATAAAGCTGCTGAGCCATTTTTCTGCCGTTAATTCCTCTTGTTAATGTATAGCACCAAATTCATGAAGCATCTGAGATACTTTTGGTTCTGACAGTGACTTGTCCAAATTCAGGTAGTACTAAAATGCGCCACTTTTACGTTGTGGTGCAATGAATGTGCCAAATTCAAAATAAAATAACGACAGTTCATATGCTATAAAAGTGGAACTAATTAAGACTTATGCCCTGTACACACGGTCGGACATTGATCGGACATTCCGACAACAAAATCCATCGGATTTTTTCCGCCGGATTTTGGGCCAAACTCGTCTTGCACACACACGGTCGCACAAAGTTGTCGGAAAATCCGATCGTTCTAAACGCGGTGACGTAAAACACGTACGTCGGGACTATAAATGGGGCAGTAGCCAATAGCTATCGTCTCTTAATTTATTCTGAGCATGCGTGGCAATTTGTGCGTCGGATTTGTGTACACACGATCGGAATGTCCGACAACGGATTTTGTTGTCGTAAAATTTTATAGCAAGCTCTCAAACTTTGTGTGTCGGAAATTCCTATGGAAAATGTGTGATGGAGCCTACACACGGTCAGAATGTCCGACAACAAGGTCCTATCACACATTTTCCATCAGAAAATTCTATCGTGTGTACAGGGCATAACTCTCTTTTGGCTTACAGACAAAAAAGCTAGCGCATACAGATTTTGCAAAAGTGTGTCACATGCATTCTTAAAGTGGTGCAGCATGCACAAAAATCAAGTACAAGTTCTAGACAACTACGTAAATTTGATTCTAACGTTTATCAGAACACTTGTCTCCCTGTCTGCTTGCTACAGTTAGAAAGATTGCTAACTTCATTTCCAACAGCAGATATCCCCCTGAACTGAATTTCCCTATTGCTGTTGTTGATATTATTGGTTAAATGATTGTGGTACATTTTTTTTTTTAACTAACTTGCTGAGCCTCTGCACGGGCTGATATTGAAGTATGAGAGCGGGTAGTTTGTGTAGAATTCACTTCATTGCACTTATTATGTCACTTTTAAAGTGAGGTGAAAACTCAGAGCAATACAACAACCCACCATCTTTCTCACTACACTGTTTTAGTAAAAGTTTAAATGACAAGCAACAGATAATAGCTGATCTATTCAATTTTAAAGAACTTTCAATTTAAGCTTTTAGTTCCTTACATGTGAAGGATCATAATCCTTAATTTAAATGAAAACAAAATCAGTAAGGTCTCAAATTTTCAACCAGAAAAATGGAAAAATATACTTAAAAACTTAAAAATGCATGAACTCATTGAAATTGCCTTCAGCATTTACATTGCCTGTAATTATTGTGAATACACATAAAATAAAACATAGATTTTCAAACCTGAGTCATGGTTATTGAAGTCTTCTCAGCTTCTGAAAATAAAGATTAATGAAGCGGTAGCAGTTTTAACAAATATATATATATACTAAGATGATGTCATAAGCATAAAATAAACTACAATTCACCTGATATCATATAATCTTTGCCAGCTTTCCAAAACACAATAGGCAGCATGCATTATAATTAGAACAATTTTTGCAAGACAATATTGCCAGTAGATAGTTTCCCAAAACAAAAAAGGGGCATGCAATATGATTGGAATAATACTTTTTGCAATACATTATATTGCCAGAAAATAATTTAATCATAACATAAGGGGAAGGATATAATATAATAGGAGTGGGATAAATCAAAACTTTGTCATTCAGGTGGCATTCGTTTTTCGATAAACCCTGCTACCCCAACACAGGTGGTAGAATAAATTGTGTTTTATTTGAATACATAGTAATTACTACACATGGGCAAACAGAGCAGTAATTGATGATGCTATTTGAATACTGTACACAACTCCTTGTATTACATCAGTTGTCTTATGACATAAATTAATTATTTTGTACTATTTTGTTAATGAAATAGCTAATGACATTTACCGCAATACTACAAAAACTTGGAATGTTAAAGGATTTACTCATAATTACATTGTTTTAAACCAAGCCTGAAAAATACACTGTAATGGAATAAGTTTTATTATAGTGTTGTAAGTGTTTCCAGGCACTGGTAAGGAAAGAAGACTGCTCTGAAAAGCAATGGATACATGCTTCTACTCAATCTGACAGCAATACCCTTGACCTTGTTTTCTCCCATCTATGCACTCTGTGCAACCTCTCCAACTATCCTTTCCCTCTCTCTGATCACTAACTTATTACTTTCACTCTCTCCCTCTCCTCCACCTCCTCTCCCTTCAACAGTTACCCATAGAAACCTTCGCCATCTCAACCCTTCTCTTCTCTAACAACAAAGTCTGGGGAATGCCCAGGAAAAAACCAAAGCCTACTTACCACCAGCTCGCAGACAACCAAATTGACCTGTCTAACAGTATGCGTTAAAAACAGGGGTTTAGTCCGCACGCATTTGCAAACGCATGCGTGAACCACAGAGCCACATCACGGCACCTTGGTATCTGTGGTCCTAACACTAAAATATGAGTGTCCCCACAGTGGAGGCACATGCATTCTAATGGATAAACGAGGGCAGGTGGACTGAAGGGGGGCCCACCCCTTCTTAAAGGTACAGGAGCACACCAAACACCCAGCTAATAGCACAATAGCTGCAAAGGTGTTGGTGCGCTGCTGGACCAATACAAACACACATGTGAAAACAAAAGCTTGCCACCACCCTCATTTATAGCTGGCTATTGCAGTAAGCGGCATTGGAAGGCTAAAACATGTAACAGCAAAGTCTGGGGAATGCACAGGAATAACCAAAGCCTACTTACCACCAGCTCGCAGACAACCAAATTGACCTGTCTAACAGTATGCGTTAAAAACAGGGGTTTAGTCCGCATGCATTTGCAAACGCATGCGTGAGCCACAGAGCCACGTCATGGCACCCGGGTATCTGTGGTCCTAACACTAAAATATGAGTGTCCCCACAGTGGAGGCACATGCATTCTAATGGATAAACGAGGGCTTCTCTTCTCTACTCTGCTACTGACCACTTCTATCACAAAATCTCACCCCTGTGCTGCCCCAACCTTGCTACTTCTGTCTACAACACTTCCCTGTCATCCTCCCTGGACACACTGGCCCCCCTCACTACACACAGAATCAGGCCCCAACCCTTACAACCTTGGCAAACGGATGACACCAGAAGTCTGAAAAAACATAGCCGTGCTCTTGAGCGCCTGTAGTGTAAGACTTATGCCCCGTACACACGGTCGGACATTGATCGGACATTCCGACAACAAAATCCATGGATTTTTTCCGACGAATGTTGGCTCAAACTTGTTTTGCATACACATGGTCGCACAAAGTTGTAGGAATTTCCGATCGCCAAGAACGCGGTCACGTACACCACGTACGACGAGACTAGAAAAGGGCAGGTCCGAACCAAGTGCGGCACCCTTTGGGCTCCTTTTGCTAATCTCGTGTTAGTAAAAGTTTGGTGAGAAACGATTCACGCTTTTTCAGACTCGTGGTTTTCAGATCGTTTTCTGCTGTTCAGTTTGTGCTTGTGGGTTTGTATCTGCTCTTCAGTGCGTGCAGTGAGTTCGTATTGGAGTTTTCTGTGCAATCTTGTCCGCTCGTTGCTGTTTTTCAGGTCGCTTTTCACAGGCCTTGCTGTTCTTCAGTGCG
The DNA here is from genome assembly GCA_037952835.1 of Lithobates septentrionalis. Lineage (NCBI taxonomy): Eukaryota > Metazoa > Chordata > Amphibia > Anura > Ranidae > Lithobates > Lithobates septentrionalis. Next base: position 2,658,395 of record JBBDGP010000648.1, on the reverse strand, counting down.
TTCTGTTACTTCGCTCTGAGCAGCTGATCGTTTTCTAGCCATGTTGCGTATACGTACTCCTCGTAGAGTTCGTGCTGTGCGGGGGCTTGGTGTTGGGGTCCTTACCTTGACACAAGTCCAGTCCATGAACAGGGTGGGGAGGAGTTCATGGACCAAGAATTGGTTGCTCCAGCGTGACCAGTTCTGTCATATGCCTTTGCTCCGTGAGATCCGTGAGAATAATCCTGATGGTTTCAGGAACTTTCTCAGGATGACGGACCCCGTGTTTCACCATTTGTTGGCTTTGCTGACCCCTTATATTAGCAGGCAGGATACCTGCATGAGGCAAGCCATCACTCCGGAGCAGAGGCTAGTCGCCACCCTGCGGTACTTGGCGACCGGGAGAAGCCTGCAGGACCTCAAGTTCTCAACAGGCATCTCCCCCCAGGCTCTGGGGATCATTATCCCAGAGACCTGTTCTGCCATCATTCAGGTCCTGCAGAAGGAGTATATTAAGGTAAGATTTTTATCCTTGAATATCACATTTTATTGTATTTAATATTTGATAATATATTGTATTTCTTTCCTCATTCCCTAATTACCATGATTGTAATATGCTGTGAATGTCCCCTTTGTTCTAATGCATGCTGGATTTTTATGTAATTATTTTTTTTTGTCCTTCATACATATTTGCCTTCACTTACCTCCCCAGCATGGTCTCCTGGCCCTATATTCACCTCATGTAGTCACTTAACAATGTATTTTATCAGCTCCATAGTAGTGCTTTACCCTAAATACCCCCTAAAATGTTTTAAAATGTGATTTGTGCTTGAAATTCAGGCAGAGTGCCAGAGGCTTTTTTTGGGGGTCCCCAAATCAGTTGGAACCCTCCCTCCCCCCAACTGCTAAGCCAGCTGATACCAATTCTCTATCTATCCTCAATCATCTATCTGCTGACTTTGCCAAACCCATACACACTATACCCATCTCTTTTGTGGTCAGATGTATGGATGAATTCCCCAAAGCATGTAGTGCAAGGGCCTGCCTGTATACTTTCAAATGGTAGTGTTTAAAGTTTTTGTATACTATTATTATCTTGATAGGTAATAGCAGAATTTCCAAATGTGCTCAAATGTGTACAATGTGTATTTATATCTTTGTATTATGACACTTCTTACCTGTCCAGTGGGCTGCCAATAGTGTAACTAAGGAGGGGCTGGCCAAAGTAACACACATTATTTAGGCATTCATCTCTCAATGAAGTGGAGAGGGTTACCTGTCCAAGAGCCCCCCCCCCTATAATGTTAGAAATGGCCCATGAGAGGGGGGGGGGATCTGATAGGTGTACCTTATACCTTGGTCTTTAAAAACTCCCTCAAATAAATGTTATCTTGATGTTGGCCAAGAATGTTTGTGTCTAATCTGCTTTCCCTGTTTATGTGCAAAATTAATTTTTTTTTTTCTTGTTTGACTCCACAGTTTCCTTCCAACCCACAGGAATGGCAGACTGTGGCCTCCCACTTTGCCCAGCGGTGGGACTTTCCTAACTGCGCAGGGGAAATTGATGGGAAACACGTCCACATCGTCCCACCACCCAACTCGGGATCATACTATTTCAACTATAAGGGGTTCAATAGTATTGTGATGTTGGCAGTGGTGTCGGCTACTTATGAGTTCCTGTATGTGGACATGGGGAAGAATGGCCGGATGTCCGATGGTGGAATCATCGCCCAGACGGAGTTCTACAGGCGTCTCCAGAATGGCAGCTTGGACTTACAAGGACTCCCATTCGTCTTCGTTGCAGATGAAGCGTTTACGCTGGGGGACCATGTTATGCGGCCATTCCCGATGAGGACCCTCACCCCGGACCAGAGGGTTTTTAATTACCGGCTGAGCCAGAAGAGTGGTGGCGCCAGAATTCCGAATGAACCAAAGCTGACGGCGCTTGAAAGTGGCCATCCTGGCTTGCCCCCCCAGAGTGCCTGTGAGGTCCGTCTAAGATACCTTGAATACTTTGCGGGTAGGGGGGCCATCAATATGCCAGACAATGAAATAGGGGGATAGAAGCGGGACTTTGCATGAGGCATGATTGGTGAGTGTGTTGTACTGAATGGTTTGTGTTGGGGTGTAGATAATAAAGATGAGTGCTAAATAACGTAATATCCACAGATAGTATTGTAGGATAATCATAGTATAAAAGTTTAATAGCATAGGTACTTGAGCCAGATACAATCATAAAAGTACACATCTTAGACCATAGTTGAACATGTTAACAACAGTATATTGACAGGCAAAGTTCCAATACTAGTTGTACAGTTGCAAGAAAAAATACATTGTACAGTAAATAGGTGCATCAATAGTTATTAACTCAACGCGTTTCTTGGCTTGAAACCAATCATCAGGAGTCCGATGCAATTTGACTGTATTGAGACAATGAGGTATCTATTAATGTATGGACAGATGTTTGTAGCAGAGATACACTGAAAATGTAAATTTCTAAATACTCACAAGTAATGCATTAATTAATGATGATCTATTTGTTAGGATACAATATTGGTCTGGGTCCATAGAGTCTCCCCCGGGGTTGAGGCAGAAAGCACACCCCAACGAACCGTCAGCCACGGCAGCCCGAGTGACACAAGCACCCACGAAGGCCGGCAGGCAGGGACATTTGGCGAGGCTGGAGAGTGTGTAAAAACTGTGGAAAAATAAGGAAAAGTGTGTGAGCTAGTATCTAAATGTGATAAGGATGGGATGAGTGAGAACGGCATAGCTAAGCTTATGAGTGTGTGGAGAGGAGCTGAGAAATAAAAAGTGTGGGAGTTTGTTGGTGGGATAGAGTGTATATGCAACTGTGAAGCCATTACTATTGTGGATGAGCCAGAGTGACAGAATGTAAGGGAATTACCTGTGTGGTGAGTGCCAAGCTGAACCAGATGTCTCAAATGCATGACGGAATGACAAGGTGCCCGGCCAGAGAACGCCTTTTGTTGTGCGGGTCAGGGGCGCGCTCACACCAACGTCATGCGCGGGCATGATGACACGGTGAGGGGAGGGAAGGGACAGCTCACACCAACGTCATGCGCGGGCATGATGACACGGTGAGGGGAGGGAAGGGACAGCCAATCAGTGCGGCCGCCCACCATCCCATACAGCGCCTGAGCCCAGAGATGGAGAACCACTGAGCGTCCCGTATGCGGCGGCATAGACGCCGCAGACGGGATGTGGGGAGCATGAAGCCGATGCGCAAAGGCCAGGGCCCGCCCACGTCATGGACAGGAGGGTAATGGGTCCTGGACTGGGCGCGTCGCAACCCCGGGGAGTAGACAAGACGGATCACAGCATCGAGTGTGTGTAGGAAATAAATAGATGACAGATGTATGAACTGGGAAAGAGAGAAAGAAAACCAAAGCAACTCAAAAATGAGTACGAAAACAAAAGCAAAAACAGGCATTTCTTTGCCTTGAATAAAATCAATATAGCAAAGAAAACAACAAAATAACATACTCACTCTTTGCACTGAATACGATCACTGTGCAAAGAAGTGTAGGATATAAAAAAACTTTAGCCCTGAATTAAATCAGTATTTGTCTGACTAAAGAAAAGCAACAAAAATAATATATAACTACAAATAAAAACTTTAGCCCTGAATTGAATCAGTTATTTGTCTGACTAAAGGAAAACAACAAAATAACAAAAACTTTAGCCCTGAATTGAATCAGTAATTATCTGACTAAAGGAGAACAAAACAAACAAATAAAAAAAGCAGTTTTAGCTATGAATTAAATCAGTGTAAGTTTGGCTAAGGGGAAATAACGAAAACCGAGACAGAAGGAAGATTGTTACATAGAATAAATATATATGTATCAATTATGAAAATTCCTATATGACGTAAGGAACAAAACAAAAACAGAATTATGTTGTACTGTGTTGAAACACTGTATGATAGAGGAAAAAAGGGGAAAATGTAGGAAGATAGATAGGACAAAAGATAGTTCTAATAATTTGTACTGTATGAGATCAATATACAAATGCAATTATAAAGAATAAAAATGTATATACAAAAGATTATATATGCGACTCTTGCATTGAAATCGGTCAATGAACAAGAGGGGGACCATAGGTCTCTATCAAATGATTTATGATACAACAAGAAAAAGAAAAGAAAAGAAACTAAAAATATTGATGTAAAAAATAAACGGTAGAATAAAAAGTGGGACAAGAAAACAGAGAATAAATGAAGGGTGAATTATAGTGAGTGTGTGTGGGCATGGATAGGTGGATTGATCAGGTCACAAAAAACGGGTGTCTGCCACCCTGACGGCGCTTGAAAGTGGCATCCTGGCTTGCCCCCCCAGAGTGCCTGTGAGGTCCGTCTAAGATACCTTGAATACTTTGCGGGTAGGGGGGCCATCAATATGCCAGACAATGTCTGAAACCTTTTTCAAATAAAAAAATCATTTTAACTACTAAAATCTTTGGTGACATTTACTGCTTGTGTTTCTTTTAGCTGACCCTGACAGAAATGTGGTGAGTACTGAAAATGGCGCGATTGTGTAACATTACAAAGCACTGTTGGGTGTTATTTACCAAAGGCAAAGACACTTTGCAGTACAAGTGCACTTGAAACTGCACTTGTAGTGCAAAGTGGATTTTACCTTAGGAAATAACACCCATTGTCACAGAAAACACCAATTAGAGCACAGCAAAAGTTTTGGAGCGTTGAAACAATAATCCACACATTCTTGATTATCAATCTTTTTAATCCCAGCACAATCACATGTGCATTTGTAAAAGGTTTTTAAAACAAACCAACATGTTTGTTGTATAACAATTTTTGGGGTCACATTAGAAAAAGTAGATATGTCCATTTAAGATAAAACAGGCATGTTTAAAACCAACAAGAAAGACACAAATCTTGAACTTACAAAGTTCACATTTGGTAGAACTTGAAGGCAATATCAGACATAAGTATTTACAAACTGTGTTTGATATTGCATTCAGATGGGGTGAAGTCACCCCAGGAAAAGCCACATTTTGAAGATGCACACAAATTGACGAATGTCAACATGTGCTAGCTGCCATCACGGGGGATCAAGGAACGTGTTTAGTGGGTGTAACCCCTTCCTCTCAGCTACTTTATTATTGAGGAAGGGGTTGCACCCCCAAAATGCCTACATTGATCTCCCGTGATGGCAGATAGCACATGTTGACACACTGTGTGTATCTTCAAAATTTGGCTTTTTCTTAAATATGTCAAAAAATGGTATAAATTTTTAGATCACAAAAAGCACAAAAAAACAAAGGGATTTGGATGGGTTTTAAACTCTCCCTAAAACATCAATGATGTTCTTCATTTTTTTTTAAACATCATTGATGTTTTTCTGGATGTTTTCCAAGTCCCTATTACACCCCATGATCTCCCCGATCAGGATCTGTGCACTTTCAGAGGTGAAATGATCTGGATCCACAACATCACGATCACCTAAAAAGATAGAAACAAAAACACACCATGTATTATAAATATGCTGTCATCCATCTCTTACCTGAGCCTGTGGTCGCAGACACTCACCTGATGTGGTGACAATTTCCACCACGTCTCCTTCCTCCTCCTCCTCCTGTTGTGTTTGTTGGATTTCCCCTTCTTCCAGAGGTGGGGGGTCTGTGGTCTCCTCGGATGAGGGGTGTCCTCCGAGTCTTTTATCCCCTATGTAAAAACAAATAGGTATACTTAGCACACAGATATTTGATGGCAGAACTATAAATATGAAACATAGCTTGGAAGTGGGGTACAATTGTCTGTTTTGGCAGAGTTCCAAGATGTTGACATTTTTTTGTCCTTTGTCAAGCTTGAATACTTACCTGTTTAGTACAAGCTTCACAGATGGGGTCACCCCTATAGTTAACACTGGAGCACCTGTGTGGGGCCCCCTAATAAAAAGGGTGTTCTGGGGTCCCACACTAGTGCTCCAGCGTCCAGATGTGTAAACTGCTGCTGAGTGTCCTCTGCTTACACAGAATCTAGTTTGCATTTCATTCTAGTTACAAACCCATCTACACAACCAAATTATTTTCTGACAAGTCGGCCATAAAAAATGTTTTTAAATGCATATGGCCAAAACAATGGTGTTTTCTAGGCCGAACGAACAATGTTTCATACGAATGAATAATGTGCCCATGAACATGAATGTTGCCATTTTAAACTGTACAACAGTAAAGAAAAGCACATGGAGCAGCACGAACGTAATAAACATAAAGAATAGGAACACAGCACAACTACTTACTTTTTTGCAGCATTCTCCCGATCCTTCTATACTGATCGTGCTCCCTTAATTTGAGGTCCGACCACCGCTTCCTGAGCTGATCCTTGGATCGCCGTACCCCAAAATTCTGGTGCAGACTCTTGACTACTTTCGCCATCATCTTGGCCTTTCTGACATTGGGGTTGGGGTAAGGTCCATACTTCCTGTCATAGTCGGCCTTCTTCAGGATGTCCACCATCTCCAACATCTCCCCAAAGGACATATTTGATGCCTTAAATCGTCTCTTCCGGGATCGGGACGTTTCTGCCTCCGGGCTTTCCTCCTCCTCGTTGGTGTAATTATCAGACACCTGCTGTGTCTGCGCCATGTGCTCTTCCCCCACTCAATAACACACAATTTTACACAGAAGCAGCTGCATTTTTACAGTCAATTAAATTAAATTAAAATTATGAAGCTAAATACCTTATTTCACAGCGTCGCTGTGCGGTCACTTGACCACGCAGCTGAGGTCAGAGGGGAATCCCAGCCCCTCCCACTGTAGTCTTTACATCGGGGAAGCTTGTTATAACAGAGGAAATGCCAACAATTGTCCTCACTGACTTTACAACCACTTTAAGGATCACATTTTGTCAAACCACCTTGTACTGCAGTGAATCACGAATGATCACGTGCATGAAAAATTTTATATTGTTCAGTGTTTTGCCCCACCAACATGCACCATTCTTTTGCTAGTTATAAATTGATTTGTGTGGTTGCAGGTTAGCAGTCACAAATCATGGTTAATATATTCATTAGTGTCAGAAAAAGGGTTGTTGATGACATTATATCTTCCCCATGGCCCACTGGGTTAATTTGCTGCAATCTGGAAAAGATGCAAGATGGGGCACTGCCCTGGAGCTGGTGGTGCCACCCTTTGTGGTGCAACGTGGTGATGGTGACAGTTCAGTCACCTCTACCCCCTCCTCTTCATAGGTCTCATTCTGTGACTCCTCAGAGCCACCAGTCCCACCAAAGTGCCTAAGAGCCAACACAATGTCCAATGCAAAATGTTACCATGATATTTTGCTACTGGTATGCCAAAGGGACAGAAGCCACGCTGTTGAGAGGCTCTTCAGGGACAGGCCTAGAGATGGCTGACTCCACACCGTCTTGTGCTAGGAAACTTCATGTGTGATAAAGCCAACAACCTGCTGTAAAACATTTGGAAAGGAAAATAAATACATGTGCCTTGCCTGACATATATTTTCAACTTAGTGGTGGAGTGGTTACTAGATAGGTACCCAAGCTTCCATGATATCCAGGAAGAAGAGGGTATAGCCACTTCAGGTGGTCATACCCAGCCACTGCTCAGCTGGATGAAATTCAACGGCAACACTGCTGCTGCTTGCCAACTGCCTGATATGCAATATGCCCACCCACTGAAGCTCGACGTTGGCCATGGTGTAGCAGCTGCACTTGGATCAGTGGGCCATAAATGAGTATTTGTGGGAATGTGGGAAAAGGACGGGTTTTTGGAATCAATTTTTTTTTCCGCACGTCAATGGTTCCTCATACAGGGTTTATGTACCACATTGTCATGGTCCAAAGAGGCAGCCAGAAAAGTGAGCCACTATAAAGTGGGAATGTTTTTATAAAATGGGCTGGTTTAAAGTACTTCTTTGTCTTTTAGTTCCACAATCATCTCTAGTGACAAATGTATTAAACAAACTTTCAATAAATGTGAGCTTCAATTCAACTACCTCCCCCTACACAGAGCAGATGTCCACTGAAATACAATACCATCTCTATTCACAATATTCCATAAGAACCTGGGGATGGGCAAGAGAAGAAAAGCCCAAGCCTCCTAATTAGTAACATGTGTAAACTCTCCACAGAGAAGCTTAGAAAGCTATAATAAAATGTATATTTTCACATAAGTATAAAAGTCTGTATATTTTACTTTTCCCAATCTAGAAGAAATAAGTATATACAACTCAATCATACTATAAAGACCCAACCCATTCATACATATTAGTAATGTTAATTGATAAATATTAGATATTAGATTAAGGAAGGCTTTTAACACATTTCACCCCTACCAAACACCAGGGGTTGTACAAAGGTGGGTTGAAATAGTTTGAGGACACTGTTCCTGACACCATTAGCGACATTAAGGACTTGTGTTCCTCTGCCACAAGAAATGTGCAGCAAATGGGCTCATTCATGATTTGCTTTTTTGTTTTTTCTTTGAAAATCTAGCCAGCCACGGCTGCTGGCCTCTTGACATTTCTATCCACTGCCAGCATTACCATCTCTTGTCACTGCCACCTGGCCTGCTGCCATTTCCATCTGCTGCCACTGCTGCTGGCTTGTTACCATTACCATGTCCTGTCATTACTGTGATGTCATGCAATGTCATGATGTCACAGCTAATGTTTGTGCAGTTGCTCAATTGAGAATTTGAGAAATGCAGGGTTATTCCTTTGTAGTGCCTCAATGCTTGTGGTGTATTATACTGCATTGGCAAGGTCAGGGTGATACACCTAATGTTTTAACCATTGCTCCTCAGCTGCCAAATTTGAGAAACTTTTTATGTAGGGTCATTCCTATGCAGTATTTCAATAATTGCAGTGTTTTATGCAGTCCCGGCAATGTCATGGTGCCACACCTAATGTTTATACAGCTATTTTTCAGTTGTAGAATTTTTAGTGCTTGATTCAGGCTAAATCATGCTCTCTGCCTCCTATTTTTCAGCCTAATTCTTTGCTACTTTAATCCAGAATATTTTGATAATTGTCTCTCTAAAATAGCATAATCTAAAAGTGATTTTTTTTCCTTAACATCTGGCTGGTCATCCCACCTAAACTGGGGTCTGGAAAAACTGCTATGCTTTTATTAATGTGTCAGGGGTCAGTACAATATTTGTTTGTTTTTTTTCTGAGGAAAAAATACACTCTAACTTGATTTTCTTTTTAATAAAAGCTGACTGTGGTCCCTCCTATTAAAATGCAGCCAAACTTGGTTGCTTAAATACTGCCTATCCAGTTAGCGAATTATTTATTTTGTTTTTCATGCAAAATATATACAGTACACTTAGGCTGAATTCACACTGATGAAAAAATTTGCCGCTCCACCAGAAATGCCTGCATTTGTACACGTGTCAAGATGTGTGCACAGATGTGTTTGCACACTCAGAGCCTTCTCCCAACTGGTTTAACCCCTTCGCACCCATGCTATACCCGAAAGACAGCTACAGCGTGGGCCTAAATTCCTGGGAGGGCGCCCATGTATCTCCTCCCTTACATGAGCTGCCTGCGTGTCCCCCTGCGGGTGGCATGCTCTGTGATCGGCGAGTCCAGGAGACTCGGCTGATCATAGATCAGAGTAAAGGGCCGATCCCACCCCTTACCACATGATCAGCTGTCAGCCAATGACAGCTGATCACGTGATTTAAACAGAACCGGTAATTGGCTATTTTTTTCCTCACACTGACAGCGCGAAGAGAAAAAAAAATGATCACCGGCTTCTGTCAGAGGGACATCGGTCCCAAACACGGAGAGCCACCGATGCCTCATCTGTGCCCACCATTGCCACCTGCAAGTGCCCACCAGTGCCACCTAAAAGCGCAAGTCAGTGCTGCCTATCAGTGCCCACCAGTGCCACCTACCAGTGCCCACCACTGCCACCTATCGATGCCCACCAGTGCCACATATTGATGCCCACCAGTGCCACCTATCAGTGCCGATCAGTGCTGCCAATCAGTGCCCATCAGTGCCTCATCATCAGTGCTGCCTATAAGTGTCACCTACCAGTGCCTATCAGTGCCCATCAGTGCCACCTATCAATGCTACCTAACAGTGCCACCTATTAGTGCCCTTCAGTGCCACCTATCAGCGCCAACCAGTGTTGCCCTTCAGTGCCACCTTTTAGTGCCACCTATCAATGCCACCTATCAGTACCCACCAGTGCCACCTCATCAGTGCCCATCAGTGCCACCTCATCAGTGCAGTCTATCAGTGCCCATCAGTGCAGCCTATTAATGCCTATCAGTGCCCATCAGTGCAGCCTCATTAGTGCACATCAATGAAGGAGAAAAATTACATGTTTGCAAAATTTTATAACAAACTATGAAATCTGTATTTTTTTTTCAAAATTGTTGGTCTTTTTTGTTTGTTTAGCAAAAAAAACCCAGTAGTGATTAAATACCACCAAAAGAAAGCTCTAGTTGTGTTAAAAAAATTATAAATATTTAATTTGGGTACAGTTTAGCATGACCAAGCAATTGCCATTCAAAGTGCGACAGCACTGAAAGCTGAAAATTTGCCTGGATAGTGCCCAGTAGGCAAGTGGTTAATATGGTGTACCCCTCTGGGACAAATCAAGTTCACATTACCCTCCAGATTCCTCTGCAGCTTCCAGAAAAACTGTCTTCAGCAATCATAGACTGAGAAGCCTGCAGGGACATTGTGGACTTCATATTTTCTTTAAAACAGGCTCCCTCTTTGTGTAAGGCTGGGTTCACACTGAAACACGCAGCAGCTCACAGCAGGAGTCCGGTGCGTCTCCATTCACCATTTCAGGTCAGATTTCAGCCCAAATTTTGGGCTGAATTTGGATCTGAAATGGACCAAAAGATGCACAGGGCTCCTGTGCAATTTGCACCGGAGACGCTGCGGAAATGTGTGAACCGGCTCCATAGAGAGCTGGTCACATTCTCCTGCTCTGCAAATCTCTGCATCCAATTTACATAAGCGTGAACCCATCCTAAAGTAACAGGAGTTCTCAGTCCACTTGGTTTTGGTATTATATCATCCATCTCAACCGCTCCTCTCCTCAGTATTTATCCAAATTCACAAGCAACCACGCTTGTTTCTGCCGTTTATCATTAATATTTGGACGTCTGTTACAAGAGACACACAGATTCCTTCCTCCTCATTGAACTTCTAATTGATAGATTTGCTGCTGGGAGTGGAGATTACTTTTGGGCAGACATATTCCTTATGTAAATATATCTAAGAGAACATTGAAAAGGGCTTTATTTGTCCTTCCACATCTCCAGCAGGAGCTGGCATCTTTTTTGTTGAAAACAGATTCATACCCTTCACTTTTTATGTGGACTGGGTGGCAAGTGGTATAATCCAACGCTTGTAGCAAGCAAGTATAATGATAATGTTAACTACTATACCACCAACAAAGCATGTGCGAGGATGTGTTGAAGATTTGGCACCAGTTGAAGCCATAGCAAAACAATTTATTTATCTGAAAATGCATTAATCACTTAAGGACCTCCCCACGTACATATACTGTGGCAGGGTGGCCCTTAAGCGCATAATCACGTACCTGTACGTGACTATCATGAATGGCTCTGGAGCACTCGTGCACGCCACTGGAGCTGCGCTCCCACTGTGACTGGATACAGCGGGAGCCAATCAGCGGGTCGGGCAGCCGTAATGGCCGCCGGCTACCCGTGATCGCTTAGTGGAGAGAGAGAAGGATGGTCAGCCTATGTAAACAAGGCAAACTGTCCTTCCTTCAGGGAGGAAAAGAGACATCTGTGATACTTGCTCATTGGGAACACAGATGTCTCTCTCCCTCTAGTGCATCCGCCCCCCCCCAGTTAGAAAACACTGACAGGGAACACATTTAACCCTTTGATAACCGTCTAGTGTTAACCCTTTCCCTGCCAGTGTCATTTATACAGTAATCAGTGCATTTTATTAGTGCACTGTATTAGAGTCACTGGTCCCAAAGCACTGCATAAACTGATGATGCTAAAAAAATATAAGTACCAGTAATAAAAAAATAAATGTGTGAGTAATTGTGCAGACCACTGTCTACAGTATATGCATAATTTAAGGGCCAGTTTACACAAAACCACCATTGAATTGTTGGCCAGGTCCTCTTTACATAAATCTCTGTGAGAGCCCATTGTTCAGATTTCCTCACAGCAATGTGCATCTCTACACATACACTTATGCCGCGTACACACGGTCGGACTTTTCACCTGCAAAAGTCCGACGGACGCCGCCGGACAAAGTCCGGCGGAAAGTCCGACCGTGTGTGGTCTCCATCGGACTTCCGACGGACCGTTTCGGTCGGATTTTTGCGGAAATCCAACGTACTTTAGATTTGAAGCCTGCTTCAAATCTTTACGTCGTACCTCCGCCGGACTCAGTTCCTGACGGAAAGCCCGTTCGTCTGTATGCTAGTCCGAAGGACCAGATACGACGGAGGAGCAGGTTACTGCATCTCGCGCTCGCTGCAATAGGAAAAACAAATCTTCCTATTGCGGCGAGCGCGGGGCATACCAGGCCCTTAGGTCTGGTATGGATTATAAAGGGGAACCCCTACGCCGAAAAAACGGCGTGGGGTCCCCCTAAAATCCATACCAGACCCCGATCCGAGCACGCAGCCTGGCCGGTCAGGAAAGGGGGTGGGGACGAGCGAGCGCCCCCCCCCTCCTGAACCGTACCAGGCCGCATGCCCTCAACATGGGGGGGTGGGTGCTTTGGGGGAGGGGGGCGCCCTGCGCCCCCCCCCCCAAAGCACCTTGTCCCCATGTTGATGAGGACAAGGGCCTCTTCCCGACAACCCTGGCCGTTGGTTGTCGGGGTCTGCGGGCGGGGGCTTATCGGAATCTGGGAGCCCCCTTTAATAAGGGGGCCCCCAGATCCCGGCCCCCCACCCTATGTAAATGGGTATGGGGTACATGGTACCCCTACCCATTTACCTAGGTAAAAAGTGTCAGTAATAAAACACAACACAGGTTTTTAAATTAATTTATTAAACAGCTCCGGGGGGGGTCTTCTTCCGTCTTCGGGGGTCCCTCCGGTTCATCTTCTCCCGGCGTCCGGTTGGTTCTTCTCCGCCCTCTTCTCCCGGTGTCCCAGGTCTTCGGCCGGCCCCTCCGCTTTCTTCAGGTAGCTCTATTGCCAGCGGAGGTCCGGACTTCTGGGCTTCTTGGCTTCTTGTGTTCTCTTCTCTTCTCTTCCCCCAGATGTTGACACGACGCTCTCTCCGGCTGGACTGGTCTCTGAGGGCTGCGTTGTGACTTATATAGGCGGAGACCCCGCCCCCATATGATGTCACAGTCCCTGGGCATGCTGGGACTGTGACGTTTTAGGGGGCGTGGTACCCATTTACATAGGGTGGGGGGCCGGGATCTGGGGGCCCCCTTATTAAAGGGGGCTCCCAGATTCCGATAAGCCCCCGCCCGCAGACCCCGACAACCAACGGCCAGGGTTGTCGGGAAGAGGCCCTTGTCCTCATCAACATGGGGACAAGGTGCTTTGGGGGGGGGGGGCGCGGGGCGCCCCCCTCCCCCAAAGCACCCACCCCCCCATGTTGAGGGCATGCGGCCTGGTACGGTTCAGGAGGGGGGGGGCGCTCGCTCGTCCCCACCCCCTTTCCTGACCGGCCAGGCTGCGTGCTCGGATCGGGGTCTGGTATGGATTTTAGGGGGACCCCACGCCGTTTTTTCGGCGTAGGGGTTCCCCTTTATAATCCATACCAGACCTAAGGGCCTGCGACGGGGCTCGCAAGGTTTCAATCTCGCCAAAAAAAGCGGCGAGATTGAATTCCTTTTCTAGTCCCGTCGTACCAAAGTCACGTTCAAAATGAACGGACTTGTCCGTGTGTGTGGGAAAGTCCGTTCGTTCTGAAAGTCCGGCGGAAGTCCGTCGGGAAGACCGGATTCCGGAAAGTCCGGCCGTGTGTAGGCAAGTCCGGCCGTTCAGAAAGTCCGGCGGTAGTCCGCCGGAAGTCTGGCGGCAAGTACGTCGGACCTAGCTTTCTAGAAAGTCCGACCGTGTGTACGCGGCATAAGCCATAACAATAGTGTCCATCTCTTGTAGACAAGTTTTCCAGTTATTTCTCAAATCTATAATGTAAAGAATCCATCTGGGGATAATGGGGAGGATTTACTAAAACTAGAGCACCCAAAATCTGGTGCAGCTGTGCATGAAAGCCAACCAGTTTCTAATCTTAGCTTGTTCAATTAAGCTTTGATAACAAAACATGGAAGCTGATTGGTTTCTATGCAGAGCAGCACCTGATTTTGCACTTTACAGTTTTAGTAAATCAACCCCAGTAACTTTGTCATTTGGGTTAGTAGAGCTGGTTTGTAGTATTTGTGGGTGGCCATACACACTACAATCTGACTGTACAATCTATGCATGGTCTCCTTTAAATTTACCAAAACTATGTAATATGAGAAAAAACTTTCAGGGTTCACCTTTCAGGGCAATTAGCCCCAGACCTTATCCACTTCAGCTCCACTTCTTATCCACTTCCTTCCTTACCAGAGCACTTTCTACAATTTGGCATTCCGTCGCTTTAACCGACAATTGCGCAGTCATGCAATGCTGTACCCAAACAAAATTTGTGTCCTTTTTTCCCACAAATAGAGCTTTCTTTTGGTGGTATTTGATCACCTCTGCAGTTTTTATTTTTTGCGCCATAAAGAAAAAACAGCGACAATTTTGAAAAAAAAACCCACTATTTTTTACTTTTTGCTATAATAAATACTCCCCAATTTTTAAAAAAAAACTAATTTCAACATCAATTTAGGCCAATATGTATTATTCTACATATTTTTGGTAAAAAATATTGCAATAAGCGTATATTAATTGGTTTGCACAAAAGGTATAGCGTCTACAACGATTGGGAACGATTTATGCCATTTTTATGGCGTTTTTATTTTTTTATTTATTTACTAGTAATGGCAGTGATCTGCAATTTTTAGCGACATTGCGACAGACAAATCTGAGACTTTTGACACATTTTTGGAACCATTGACATTTATAGAGCGATCAGTGCTATAAATATGATTACTGATTACTGTATAAATGTCACTGGCAGGGAAAGGGTTAACACTAGGGGGTGATCAAGGGGTTAACGGTGTGTTCCCTCAGTGTGTTCTTACTGTGTGGGAATGGGCCTAACTAGGAGAGATGACAGATCGCTGTCCCTACTTTGTAGGAACACACGATCTGTCTTCTCTCCTCTGACAGCACAGGGATTTGTGTGTGTACACACACAAATCCCTGTGCTGGCTCTCGTGCATGCGATCGTGCATGGCCAGCGGCAATCGTTTTATAGCACGGATCGCTGTATAAATGATAATGGTCCCAAAAATGTGTCAAAAGTGTCCGATATGTCCTCCGCAATATCGCAGTCACGATAAAAATCGCAGATCACCACCATTACTAGTAAAATAAATAAATGAAAATGCTATAAATCTATTCCCTATTTTGTAGACGCTATAACTTTTGCACAAACCAATCAATATACGCTTATTGCGATTTTTTTTTACCAAAAATATGTAGAAGAATACGTATCGGCCTAAACTGAATAAAAAATTTGTTTTAAAGAAAAAAAAAATGTATATTTATTATAGCAAAAAGTAAAAAATGTGTTTTTTTTTTCAAACTTGTCACTATTCTTTTGTTTATAGCGCAAAAAATAAAAACCACAGAGGCGATCAAATACCACCAAAAGAAAGCTCTATTTGTGGGGAAAAAATGATAATAATTTCATATAGGTACAGTGTTGTATGACCACGCAATTGTCATTCAAAATGTGACAGCGCTGAAAGCTGAAAAATGGCTTGGGCAGGAAGGGGGTGAAAATGCACTGTATTGAGGTGGTTAAACAATAGGGCATCTTCCCTTAAAAGTGCAACTTCCCTTTCAAGTGAGCAGCCTGCTTGCCTTTAGTAAATCAACCCAGATGTGTATCCAGTCATGAAGGACGTTACATTACATAGTTGTTGGTAAACCTGAAGAAAATCATATAGTGTATGGTCAGTTTTAGGGTCACTACTGACAGTGTTGAAATCTTCAGGAGATTGAAAAAGTATAAAACTGCTTCCATTGCATTGTACCTAACTCAGTCAGTAGGTAACACAAAAAATTGCATTTGTAGGGAATGGATCTACTATCCTCTACTGTTAGCTGCTAATATCACAGTTATATGAATAATATGTACATTGTTTCCTGCCCTTGCTGGCTGGGCTGTGAGATCCTGAAGGAGGATGTGTAGAGTGACAGAGAAAGTATCACACATCGTGGATGACCTGTCCATGCTCCTAACCCCAAAACCAGAAGGAACTGCAAGTATTTCTATGATCTAATAGTTTAACTGCAATTGCTGAGTGAATATCTAAAATCCTTGTGACAGACAGAGTATGTGTGCCTCATCTTTATTGCCTCATAAGCACAGTGCCAGATAGCTAGGTGTGTGCTAGTGTATGTGCAGTGGTCACCTTCCAGTAGATGAACCTGCTTATTGCAGTGCGGTTTATATGCAGCTCCTGTTATTCTAGTTAACCCTATCCTTTCTGGTTTGGAAATCTATAGCTAGCAATCATGTGGAAGAAGGTGCCCTGGTCAGAGCAAATTGCTATGTGGTGGAAAGCTAACACTGCACATCACCCTGAACAAACCATCCCCACCGTGAAACATGGTGGTGGCAGAATTATGTTGTAGTGATGCTTTTCTTCAGCAGGGATAGGGAAGCTTGTAGAGTTGATGGGAAGATGGATGGAGCCAAAGACAGGGCAATCTTAGAAGAAAACCTGTTAGGGTCAGCCAGCCAGAGGCGGCTCTAGGCTTTGTGAGGCCTTAGGCAAATATGAGACATGAGGCCCCACTCACATCCATAATGGGAAAAATAATTCAAGCGATTAAAATTAACTGTATAAATTGCATATATTAAGAGTTTTAAATTCTATGAACTATGAATTCAACGTTTATAGAATTTTCTAAACCAATTCTTTAATGAAATATATATATTACATATATATTATATATTACACGCATATTTCTCCATTTACATGAAGGTCAGGTTAATATAACCCAGCCAGCACAGAGTTTCCCCATATATCAGAGTCTGCAGGATTCCCCCTTACAGTGCAAGGGAACTCTGATCTAAGGGGGAACCTGCAGACTTTGGTGTAAAGGTGAACTCTAATGTAAGGGAGGGGGGGGGGCTCTGGTGACCAAAGATTACCTTTATATCAGGGTCCACTGCATTCCCCTTTACATCATAGAGTTCCAACTTGCATTTAAAATGGGAACTCTAATGTGGAGGGGGCTCTGGAGCACCTTCCGCAGAGTGAGAGTTGCAGACATGATACAATAGATGGTCAGAGACTGCAGACATGATACAAGAGATGATCAGAGACTGCAGACATGATACAAGAGATGATCAGAGACTGCAGACATGATACAAGAGATGGTCAGAGACTGCAGACACGATACAAGAGATGGGCAGAGTCTATGCTGACATACTACAGGAGATGATCAGAGACTGTAGACTTGATACAGGAGATGGTCAGTGGCAACTGGTGCTCACTATTCTTCTTTAAAAAAAAAACATAAATTGCAGCCACTGTGCCCATCAAATGCAGCCACTGTGCCCATCAAGTGCAGCCACTGTGCCCATCAAGTGCAGCCACTGTGCCATCAAGTGCAGCCACTGTGCCATCAAGTGCAGCCACTGTGCCATCAAATGCAGCCACTGTGCTCATCAAATGCAGCCACTGTGCACATCAAATGCAGCCACTGTGTCCATCAAATGCAGCCACTGTGTCCTCAATAGCAGCCACTGTGCCCATCAAATGCAGCCGCTGTGCCATCAGTTACAGACACTGTTCCCATCAAATGCAGCCACTGTGCTATCAAGTGCAGCCCTTTTCCCATAAAATGCAGCCACTGTGCCCATCAAATGCAGCCACTGTGCCCATCAAATGCAGCCACTGCACCCATCAAATACAGCCACATCTCTTGTGGCGTGCCTAGAGCCACCCCCTTTGTGGCAGACAACATCTGTTTCATTGGGGGGGAGGATATGTGCTAGGGGGGCTTTGGGAGGGGAGAAGACATGTGCTGGGGGGTGGATTTCATATCCAAGCCCTCTTGTAGCACAAGTCCTAAAGTGCCCCCTAGCACACAGTGGCATCACTAGGGTGGGTGTCACCTGGTGCGGCAGAACGTGGTGTCACCCCCGGCACTTAGCAGGTTAGTGCGTTGGTGTGGCTCTCCCCCCTTAACCTGCCACAATGGATGGAGCAGGGATGGGAATGAGGGGAAATAGAGCTGGAATGGGATCGGGGGAATGGATGGAGCCAGATGGAATCGGGGGATGGATAGAG
This sequence comes from Lithobates septentrionalis, assembly GCA_037952835.1. NCBI lineage: Eukaryota > Metazoa > Chordata > Amphibia > Anura > Ranidae > Lithobates > Lithobates septentrionalis. The sequence goes on along the minus strand of JBBDGP010000648.1, from coordinate 2,640,020 downwards.
CTGGGATGGGATCAGGGTGGTAGATGGAGCTGGGATGGGATTGAAAGGAATGGAGGGAGCCAGGATGGGATCGGGGGATGGAGGGAGCCGGGATGGGATCGGGGGGATGGAGGGAGCCGGGATGGAATCGGGGGGATGAAGTGAGCCGGGGTGGAATCGGGGGGATGGAGGGAGCCAGGATGGAATCGGGGGATGGAGGGAGCCGGGATGGGATCAGGGGGATGGATGGAGCCGGGATGGGATGGGGGAATGGATGAAGCTGGGATGTGATCGGGGTGGGGTGGATGGAGCCAGGATGGTATGGGGGAATGGATGGAGCTGTGATTTAATCGGGTGGATGGCTGGAGCCGGGATGGGATTGGGGTGGGGTGGATGGAGCCGGAATGGGATCGAGGGGAATGGATGGAGCCGGGATGGGATTGGGGTGGGGTGGATGGATTCAGGGTTGGATGGGTGGTGGATGGAGCCGTGATGGTATGGGGGGTGGATGGAGCTGGGATTGGATCAGGGGATGGATGGAGCCAGGATGGGATTGGGGTGGGGTGGATGGAGCCGGGTTGGGATCGGGGAAATGGATGAAGCCAGGATGGGATTGGGGTGGGGTGGATAGAGCCAGGGTGGGATGAGGGGTGGATGGAGCTGGGTTGGTATGGGGGATGGATGTAGCTGGTATTGGATCAGGCGGATGATCAGAGCTGGGATGAGATTGGGGTGAAGTGGATGGAGTCGGGATGGGATGGGGGGTGGATGGAGATGGGATGGGATGGGGGTGGAGCTGGGATTGGATCGGGGGGATGGATGGATATCCTCTTCCCCAAATCACTCCAAGTGAACTCTTTGCTTGTCCCCCCTCCCTCACCCACCCACTTCTTCATGCCCCCCTGCCCTCCTCTGTAAGACTGACTTTTAGATTACACAGACCTCAGACCAGCACGCTCGCCTCACGGTACAGGTGGTGTGCCTCCTTCCCTCCTCCTCCTCTGACCTCTGTGCACAGGAAAACATTACAGCACAGGAGGAGGAGGGGCGGGTTCAGTTCACTCTGCTCCACAGTGCACTCACTGTACTGTGTGTGTGTCAGGCAGCTGGGGAGAGATGCCGGGCCAGCTGCAATGCACAGTGGAGTGGAGCTCATGGCGTGCAGGAACGAAGACACCCCGCACAAGCCGCGGGCATTGCGGTACTCTAATTCGCCGGGACTCCGGGTCGAGAATGGATCATATTGCAGCACGGTCCCGGCGAATCATCGAGGCTGTGGTATGGGCAAATTAGGCAGCTGCGAGGCCCCTCTGGGGGCGAGGCCTAAGGCGACCACCTAATTTGCCTAATTAGAGAGCCGCCTCTGGAGTCAGCAAAACACTTGAGAATGGGGCAGAGGTTCACCTTCCAGCAGGACAACAACCCTAAACATACAGCCAGAGCTACAATGGAATGGTTTAGATCAAAGCATATTCATGTGTTAGAATGGCCCAGTCAAAGTCCAGACCTAAATCCATTTGAGAATCTGTGGCAAGACTTGAAAATTGCTGTTCGCAGACGCTCTCAATCCAATCTGACAGAGCTTGAGCTATTTTGGAAGGAAGAATGGGCAAAACCTTTTTCCTCTAGATGTGCAAAGCTGTTAGAGACATACCCAAAAAGATTTGCAGCTGCAATTGCAGAGAAAGGTGGTTCTACAAAGTATTGACTGAATACAAATGCACGCCACACTTTTCACATATTTATTTGTAAAGAAATTTGAAAACCATTTATCATTTCCTTCCACATCACAATTATGTGCTACTTTGTGTTGGTCTAGCACATAAAATCACAACAAAATACATTTACGTTTTTGGTTGTATGAATACTTTTCCAAGGCACTGTAAGTGGTCTAAATAGAATACCAATAGAATTATACCAAGAGTTATATTAAAGAGGTGAGCATCTTGTGGCATTGTTCTGGTGATGCATTTGGATATACAGAACTTATATTTCCCTGCGTTTATATTATTACATTTGCAGACCTATAGAATGTTTGACTATTTATTGGTTCATTAGCCATTAAATAATTATATACAGCATGTATTCCATCACGCAGACATTGTCCTCCTTTACACATTGCTTCCACATCTGCCAGGGGGGATTTGACCTTCGTGCTATCCTCTGCATTGGTCCAATTGTGCTCGCTAGATAAGCCAACTTCTCTCCTTCAGTAGTACTATGTATGTTTCATTTTAATGTTGAACAATAAAATGACTATCCTTATAGTACATTGTTGTGCCTGCATTATGTTATGTCATATCTGTTGTTTTTGCAGACAATTTATTCACTCAAATACTCCTGAAGTAACTGTAGAACTGCGAAACATGTTAAGAAGAATTGGATTGTACCACCTGATCCATGGTGATCACTAGTGACATTCCATCTGTATTATTAGTCCAGTTTTGAGAGAAATATCAATGTGATTGTTTTTCTGGTTATGTTATCTGTTTACATTTTATATACTTTTTGTAACGCAAATAAATATATTGTTATTAACTCCTTGGCGCTGGCCCTGGCGCTGGTGCTGCCTGGCCCTTTAACTACTTCAGCCCCTGGAAGGTTTTACCCCCTTAATGACCAGGCCATGTTTTGCGTTACGGCACTGTATTACTTTGACTGACAATTGCATGGTCGTGCGATGCTGTACCCAAACAAAATTGATGTATTTTTTTCCCCACAAATAGAGCTTTCTTTTGTTGGTATTTAATTACCTCTGCGATTTTTATTTATTTTAAACAAAAAAAGAGCGACAATTTTGAAAAAAAAAACCATTTTTTACTTTCTGCTATAAAACATATCCAATAAAAATATCAAATATTCTTTATCAATTTAGGCCAATATGTATTCTGCTACATATTTTTGGTAAAAAAAATCCCAATTAGCGTATATTGATTGGTTTGCGCAAAATTTATCGCGTCTACAAACTATGGGATATTTTTATAGCATTTTTATTTTTACTAGAGGCGGACAAATCTAACACTAAGTGACACTTTTTGGGGACCAGTGATACCAATACAGTGATCAGTGCTAAAAAAAATGCACTCTTACTGTATAAATGACACTGGCAGGGAAGGAGTTAACATCAGGAGTGATCAAAGGGTTAAGTGTGTTCCTGGGGAATGCTTTCTAACTGTGGGGGGGGGGTGGACTGACTGGAGGAAGAGAGACATCCGTGTTCCTAAATAGCAAGAATCACAGCTCTCTCTCATCCTCTGTGGCAGAATGACGGTTTACGACGGTAAACAAGGCAGACTGTCATTCTATCACAGAGGAAGAGAGAGATCTGTGATTCTTGCTGTTTAGGAACACAGATGTCTCTCTTCCTCCAGTCAGTCATTCTGCCTCTCCTACAAATGATCGCGGGTGTCAAATCACAGTGGCGCTTGCACCCCAGACCCAGGAAGAGGAAACAATGTACATGTATATGTACAGTGGGCGGTCCAGAAACAGTTAAGGGGCTTCAGATGCTGGGAGGCGGGGGCGCGTTTTTTGATCATGTGACCGCCATGATTGGCTGTCACGGCAGTCACATGATTGGCAAGCTCCCAATCACTGCTTTCCGTAAGCTGTCGGTAACTGTGCACGCTATCGGGACAGCTGTGTTTTTCATTATTGCACGCAGATATGCAGCCACTTAATGCCAGGGCCCACCCACCAAGAAGCCACATATTTGCGTGCTGTCAGCGCCAAGAGGTTTAACTTGTGGTGTTTATAGTTGTACCATGAAAGTCCATAAGGCCTCAATTATTTTTGTCCATATAGTAATTTTGGGACGTAGGTACTTGTCATGACTATGAATTTTCTAGCATAGGACTCTACTTTAGCTCTTTGTTGTCAATACCTGTTTGTACATTGGATATACATTATGTACAGTTATTCATTTTTTCTCATATAAACTTTTTTATTATTTCTATACTGGTGTGCATCTATGCGCTTAGGATTACTGTTATATGCTGATTGCAGTTGTTCTTCTGCTCCCAATTACTTTGTTTAGATTACTAATCAATTTCCTAGGCAGGAATCCCCTCTATTCACAGAGGCCTTGTCCTGGGTGGAAACACTGCCAACTTTATTAAAGTGGAGTTCCACCCACTTTTACAACTCTTCAGCATCTCTCACTAAACTGTGCACTGCAAACGAATTGGATATTTTTTAAAAAAAATTCTCAGCACCTACTGTATATCTGCTGTATTCATTTTTCACTTCCTCCTCCCTGGCTGTGGCTCATTGCATCATTTCCTGTTTGCAATGCCTTCTGGGAAGGGGCGGCAACTTCCTCTGACACTCCCGTTGCTATGGAAACCTGACCTGAAACCTATTACACTGCTTGTGCTGCACTGAGCATGTGCGAGATCTGCAAGGATGAGATGCAGGAAGAAATACAGTCTGGCTTCAGATGCCCACACTTAAGATGGCCACGGCCTGCTGTAAGTTTATAAAATAACAAACTACTGCTATAAACTTACAAAACAGACCTTGGTTTACAGACTAACTTTACTAGAATACATTAAGCTTGTGTATTATATGGGTATTTTTTATTTAAAAAGTATAATTTTGGCCGGAACACCACTTTAACAAGCGTACTCTTCCACTTAGCAAAGGTTCTGTACTTTACCTACAGGTTTAGTGCAATATCCTGTTTGGGGGAGGGACATTACTTATACCCCCCCCCCCACTTCCCCAAAAGAGGGCTACACATTCATAAAAATAACTTTGAACCTTGACTACTAAAGCATACCCCAAAAACTAAGATTTATATTTATTTTCATCTCACAGAAAGTGAAATGTACACTGCACTTCTAGCAAAATCAATAGGTATTTTCTGTATTTGATGACAGTGTTCCTGAAAAATAGGAAAATGAATGCAGCCACCACATAAAAGCACAATGGGACCACGAGGGAGTGTTCATGGCTATGCAAATAGCAACCCTAGGAAAACTGCTATTTCAATAGCCAAGTCATTAAGGCCCCTCTGCTGATCTTTCCGCTGATCCCCGCTGAGCAGGCGGATGACAGGTGCTATGCAGAGCAGACACAGACACAGCCTCCTCTATGGGGCAATCATATGGAAATGGACCATCTGTCCATTACCACCAGATGTCATCCGATTTCATCCGCCAGACGGATGGGAAATAGGACCCCCATATGTCTGTTTTTGGCAGACAGGATCAGATCGGATGGCGACAGGTGTCAGCGGACATGTGTCCGCTGACATCTGCTGCTCCATAGAAGAATCTGGTGGGTCTGATCAGGTCCCACTGAAAAACTGACAGGCCGGTCTGATTGGGTCGCATGTATGAAAGGGGCCTAATGGCTTCTCAAGAGTTGCTGGAGGGAAAAATTGAATAAAACAGGTATGTGCTGACAGTTTTTTAGTAAAACAGTTACTATAGCATCTTGATAGTTACCCAGGTTAAATAATGTTGAAACAGTGACTATTTGCTGGACTGAGTTAAATAAATGAAGTAGTGACTTGAGACAATTATTTTTAGTTCTGAAATCAGCTTAGTTCAGTTCCCTGATTTTTTTTAGTGTTGTCCGTGGCAAAGGCAAGGAAATATCTTTCCATCTTCAGTGTTCTTTTGGCAGTGTGGGCTTTGCTGTGAGCTGAGCATCTTGGTTTCTAACTCTGGAGTACATTCTTCTTCATGCTCATATTGGGAATCCACTAGAGCAGGGATATGCAATTAGCGGACCTCCAGCTGTTGCAGAACTACAAGTCCAATGAGGCATAGTAAGACTCTTGACAGCCACAAGCATGACACCCAGAGGCAGAGGCATGATGGGACTTGTAGTTTGGCAACAGCTGGAGGTTCGCTAATTGCATATCCCTGCACTAGAGGCCAGGCAGTACCATCATCATGCAAGCTGTTAAGTAGTGAGCCATACTAAAAGTTACCCTAAGCCACTGGTGTACTCAAAATATGTGCTTATTAAAAAAAACAAAAAAAAAAAAAAACTGACATTTATGGTATTACATATTTAGCTTGTATTTATTATAACATTACAAGAACTACATACACATTGCATATGTTTAATGTACAGTAATAATTTTTAAGATTTAACATACATAGAGATTTACCATATATATTTAAAAATTGTCTTGTATACTTTCAAAGAAATCACCCAAAAACAACCTAAAATACCATTATTATTTACAGTTATTTTACATCAAGTAGTGCACTGGTCTTTTCTAGTGACTTGTAGTATTATTTTTCATTTTTTCATCATTGTATTTTTTTCAGCTTTTTTGCTGTTTGTTGTTATATCTTTCCTAATAAGTTCTAAGTGAGATTTATTCATTTTTCATTAGAAAGCATTGACAAAAATTATGTTTTCTTGCTTAATTTTACACATTAAAATATGAGATAAAAAAAACATTGCACAGCCTGTTAAAATATTGTTCCATGGATTTTGTTCAATTTTATTTTTGGTTTTTAAAGCACATCATTTCATGTGGCTTCAGTTCTTTTTCATCATTTTCCTCAAATTTTATATCAACTTTACCTGAAAATGAACACATTATATCAACTTTACCTGAAAATGAACACATTATATCAACTTTACCTGAAAATGAACACAATGAACACATGAAAATGAACCACTGGCATAAAGAGTAAGGTATAGTAAAGAACAGCTGTCATATGCAAAGTGCAGTAAACCGCAGCAAAAAAAATTACTGAATTTACATCAATGAAAAACAAATTGTGATTGGCTGTCAAGGGTTGCTACTCTAGGCATTTCTCTTTACCTGGATTTTTGTGGATTTAAACCCAAAAGCCAACATTTATTACTAATGTATTCAAAATATGTGCTTTTAAAAAAAATGTAAACAAAAGTTTAATTTTACTTAAAGTCAATTTTTTTACAAAAGGTAAAAAAAAACAGTTTGCTGTTTATAAAGTATTAACTGGAGTTTGGCTTTATTTGTGTATTTAAATCTGCTACTATATCTAACACTCCCCATGCCCCAGAGTGGCAATGTTGCTGTTTAAAGGCACCCCTGTGCTCTTTCATCCAGGGTGGGGGCACTCTAATATAGGAGGTGTCTTACTAGCCAGATCACCAGGTGAAAAGAGAGGGAAAAAAGAAAACATCTACGGATCGGTAAACTGCAATATATTGCATTTTTGGTTTTGCTTTTATTACAGCTTTAATAGATTTGTACAAGTCTGTAACTAAATAATCTGATTTTATTATGTACTTAACACAGTTGTAAGGACATCAGTATAGTACATAAACATAAACCCAAACATATGTGACACAAGAGAATAATGATTTGTCAATGTAGCAAATAATACGTCTGAAACTACTGAAAATACTTAAAATGGTAAAGGTACACTCCAGTAAAAGCATTTAAAATAGGCAATGAAACTGACAAAAGCATGTTGCCTGCTAGATGAGAATCTTTTATTTTTATCCCGGTGTTTATAATCTATACCTATCCATCCCACTCACTGAATTCCTTTAAATCTGTGTTTTTTCAAACATTTTTCAGTCAAGACACCCTTTAATAATCATGGACAATCTCAAGGCACCCTTTAAAAATTACAGACAGCCTTAAGGCACCCCATTCTATAATGTAAAAAACGATTTTAATCGCTTTACATAGTGCAGCAACATCCACGAGTCAGAGTAGGACACCCAGCGTTAGAGGTGATTTATTATTCCAAAGCAAATACACTTTTGCAAACTGGGACTGACTAGTATTCCAATATTTCTCCATCACTCAGCTAATGTGGATCTGACTGATGGAAATGGGAAGAGGAGGGTCAAACAAGGATGCTATTCAGGTGACTGACATCCTTATTAACTGATGACAATGGCAGCTAGAAGGTTGTAATGGTGCACAATGAAAACCTGTGACTTTGTGTAACTAAAAGGCAGGCTTCATCCACACGCCAGCTTGTATACCATTTTTGGGCAATTATTAGGCATTTTGCCAAGGCACCCCTGAATAAACCTCAAGACACCCAAAGTGCCTGGGCATCCTGTTTGATAAAGGCTGCTTTAAATGCTGGTATCCTTTTCTTGAATTGTGTTCATGTTGAACCCTGTTTCCACCAAGAGACAAAATGCAGGTTATTGTGTTCTCTAGTTCAAGTCCTCTGTCTGAGCCCACTGAAGCTCAGCTCATACACATTAGATCTTTAGAGGGAAGTTATATAGCACAGAATCACCTGGCACAAGGCTACAGTCCAATCCAGAGTATTGAAAATGGTTACTTTGGCGCCATGTTGGCAGTTCAATTTTAGTTGTTGCGTACAGTTGATCATTAAAATTTGACTGATGCTGATTTAAAAAAAAATTTAAGTAAAATCATTTGAAAATATATAAATCGGATTTATATTAAAAACACTTGCTGAATACTAATTGCTTAATACAACTGAACATTTTCACTTTGTGAAGTCATTGCTTATAGCTTGATCTGGATCAAATGAGAAGGCCGCATCCCTCAACTGAATTTCTTTCTGTTTTTCTTTAAATTGCCTCTCAGAAAATGTCACTGCATCATGAACACTGTGAAAGGCAAGCAGCTCTATATCACCGCTGATGTTAATGAAATACCCTCCATCATGAAGGGATCGGCGAACTGATGGATTGCAGTTAACAAGGTACACTCGTACACCTATCTCCTCATAGTCACTGCGGACTTCTTTAAGAACACCTAGCCCCACCGTGTCTATAAACTGCATGGCACCGCAATCAATAATAAGGGAGTGGATGTCAAGCTGTGGTACAGAAGTTTTGGTGGCTGTCCTCTTCTCGGTTTTAATCAAATTAAACCTAGCAATAAACCTATTGCTAGTCTCTCTTGAAGCCGCTTCTTCTTCTTTCTTTGCTTTCCTTTGTAATGTAGACACTATGGAGGGGTTAATGCCAGTTTTGCTATAAAGAGAACTTCTAAAGTAGTCTTTGTTGGCATAGTAGAGAGAGGCATCAAATCGGAATATTTTAACATTAGGTATGTTGCTCAGCTCTTTGTATGTGAACTGGTCTTCATAAATCTCTGTTCCGCTCACTTTACCTAATAGAGTTGCCCTTGGCCTCTGAGTACGGAAGATCACACAAAGCATGGAGAAGCAAACAGCCACCAATAATCCAATCTCAGTTGAAATTAGGGAAGACGCCAACATGCTGACCCACCAGACCACTGTATCAATTTTACTAATGCACCACATTTTTGGAGTGTCAGCAAATTTTCTCAGTGCTCCCCTAAGACTGGTTATAGTTATAACACCTAAAATGCAATTTTGTAGTGAATAGAACAGAGGGGCAATGGCAAGCAGTACAAGCAATAATACAGCTGAGCTGATTATACCATTTAGCTGGGTGTTGGCACCTGTAGATTCTCTTAGAAGACTTTTGGCGAGAGCGGCACAGTTTGCAAAACAGGAAAAGAAAGACGGGATAAGATTACACATGCCTATAGCAATCATCTCCTGATTGGTGCTGATTGTGTAACCATGTTTTTTGGCAAATATTTCAGCAAGAGATACTGTCATTGCAAATCCAATGATTGCAATTGGCACTGCATCAGCAGCTATGCTGGGAATCAAGCTCCAGTCTGGAGCTTTTGGAACCTGGAATCCAATGGGAATGGTGCCACAGATTGAGGATTTATATTTCACATTAAAACTGAAATAATAGGAAACCAGTGTGGCCACAATAATCACTATTAATTCTATTGGAAAGGGGACTTTCATCTTCTTTTTAAATCGATCATTTATTTCCTTGAAAGGGACAATAAGGGTTATTGCAACAATGCTAGTAACTAAATCACATATATTAGTGCTTTTTAAATTGGAGAAGATGTCAACCCAAGTAAGAACCAAAGCCCCAGCGCCATCACGACGAGGGATCTTTAACCCAAGGAGATACTTCATCTGTGAGGTCAGAATTGTCAGTGAAGACCCAGTGACAAAACCACTCAGCAGAGGCTCTGACAAATACATCGAGATGAATCCAAGCTGAAAGATTCCCATAAGGATCTGAAAAGAAAACATAAATATAATGAAAGTACATATGTTTTCCTTTTTTTTCCAGTTTAAAGCAAATATAATGCTAAAAGAATAAAGAGAAGGGACTCTTCTATTTATTTATTTATTTATTTCAATTTTCTTGCTGTTTTTCTTGCTTGAATTTTTTAAGTCTTTCCTTGAAATCGTCAATGGTAGTTGAAGCAAGGTTATACTGTAAGAAAGTTTTAGCTACAGTGAAATGATCTTAGATCCTTTTAGTGCTCATGGCATACTTACCTGATCCGTGCAATGGTATTGCACAGAGCAGCCGGAACCTCCTCTTCCGGTGTCCCCAGCCGCTGCTCTCGGCTCCTCCTGCTCCTAGGGTGGCATACCTGAGCCGGGCTTCCGCTACTGCCTCTCTATTACAGGTAAACTTTTATACGCAAGGTGATCCCATGAAAGTGGGCTCAGTTAAAGAGCCCACAACATGGGATTGTAGCCACGTTTGTCTATAAGGTTTTAAAACGTATTTAAAAAAAAAAAAAGAAGAGCGGGCTTGTCACGAGGCAGTTAGGCGGGAAAAATGTTTTTCCCACAGTCAAGGGGTCTATATAAACCCCCTGTGCTGACAGCCTCACTCACAGTTGTCCTGAAGCGGCTTGGCTGAGCTCTGCTATAATACGAAGCTATTGATACTTCAGCTCGCCAAGCCGTGACAGGACATAAGTCCCTGGTTCGGAGGGTATTGGAAAAGGCGGCGGCAGAAGGTGGCGATGAATGGCTTCCACGGTGTCTGGCACTGGCTGAAGAGTACCTGGAATTTGACACAGCAGTGACGGAACAGCAGCCCCCAGAACAGAGGACGGAGTCAGCTGAAGGGACCCGGCCATCAACAATTACCTCAGCCCAGCGCTCCCCAGCTCGCGGAATTCAGCGGAGCATTCCAACTGAATGTCCGGTGTCTGAGTCAGCATTGGAACAGAGGGGTAAGTCCTGCCCAGCAGAAGAGGAGGAGGATGTCTAACCAGTGGCGCAGCTCGCTGGTCGGCGTGTCAAGAGGAGAAGGCGGATCTTCTCTCTGTCCACGAGTCGCAGCAGTGAAGGTAGAGGGCGGGTGCGTCGTTTCCCTCTGACATCCAATGTCACTCCGCCCACATCTGACTTACCGCCTCCCAATTTTGGGCTGCTCCGCCTACCTCACCTTCTGCCAGAATGTCTCCACCCAGAGTAGAGGTAACACCGCCACCTGCGGCAACTTTCTCCAGGCATATGTCTCTGGTTAGATCGTCGGCATCACGGGCATCTAAGCCATCCAGGCAAGATACTGTAAGGGCCCCCTCGTCCAATGCAACGCTAAAAAGGCCAGATGTCCGCAGCCTCCCATCACAGGGAGTCCACATCCCAGTAATTTGTAATCATCCGAGGCCTGATCAGACGTGTGAGCCTTCTAATACTGAATTGATTAACCAACTACTTCTTTCTTTAAACAAATTTAATGATTTTTTATCAATACGTCAATCACCTTCTGTATCACTTTCTCCTGTTAATGTTTGGTCTTCTAATGCTGTTTCTCATACTAATCCTGTTATTACATTTCCTAACGTTCCTGTCCGTTTGTCTACATCTGTTCCTGAAACGTGCTTTAAAGAGGTTCTACCCTGTGAAATGTCTCCATTAGGTTTTCACTTGCCCCTTTCTGTAAAAGAAAAAATCTGGAAAGGGGAATTTTTTGGATTTATTATCCTTATTGCCTATTTCCAAAGAATTTTTTACTAAATCTGAAAAAAGATCTGAGGACAGCATGGATGATAATAGATGTCGTCTGGTTTCTAGGTCTTTCTTTCTTTAATTGGTTGCAGGCACATATACTTGAAGCTTACAAAAGTTTGGTGGTATGGGTTGCTTTAACTATGATGAATCTTTTCATCAAAAAATTACCATTTATCCTAATCTTAAATGGGGTAATAAAGATGTTGGGTTGTGGTTGAACCTTATCATTTCCCAAAAACCTGTTTTTTCAAAGCAGCAACCGCCGTCAACCTCCAACTCTAATGGTTCAGTTTCAGTGTATAAAAAAGGTACATGTTACGCTTACAATAAAATTCAATGTAAATGGTTGAATTCATGTCATTATCGACATGAATGTTCTTTTTGTTTCGGCAACCATCCGGTATCCAAATGTTTTAAAAGATCCTCTAGTATCCAAGTTCATAAGGATCATTCCAAAAGCCTGCACACCAGTGAGGCTGTCCGCAATGCATCATTGGCTAATGCTGTACCCCGACAGGGAGAAAGAACAATTGTTAATTGATGGTTTTTCGTGGGTTTTAAACTTCCAATTTTTTCAGGTTCGGGTTGCCATTTGTGGAGACAATTTAAAATCGGTATTTCTTCACACATATATAGTTAGGGATAAATTGATTAAAGAACTTTCAGCTAACAGAATTGCTGGTCCATTTATTTCTCCCCCATTTATCAATTTCCGCGTCTCTCCATTGGGATTAGTCCCTAAAACAGAGGCTAACTCTTATCATCTCATACATCACCTTTCATTCCCAGTAGGTCATTCTTTGAATGATGAAATTGATCCATTATCTGCCTCGGTTAAATATGCTACTTTTGATGATCTTGTCTATCTTATAAAAACTTTTGGTCGAGGTGCATTATTAGCAAAAAGCTTCGATCAAGTCAGCTTTTATATTATTTCCCATAGCTCCAGAATCCTATAATTCTTTAGGTTTTTGTTTTGATGGATATTTTTTCTATGATAAATGCCTTCCTATGAGTTGTTTGTTGTCCTGTTTTTATTTTGAAGCTTTTGCTTCATTTCTTTAGTGGGTAATGATTTATGAATCTGGCCATAATGGAATAATTCATTGTCTTGACGATTTCCTTTTCGTCTGCCCTTCAAATTCTTTGGTCTGGTCTTTAATTCTACGGTTATTTTTTCTCATATCTAAATTCTTCGGTATCCCTTTGGCACCTGAAAAGATTGCCTTTCCCTCTCCAATTATTGAATTTTTAGGTATACGAATTGACACCTTGTTATTTCAATTTGAGCTTCCTGCTTTGAAAATTGATAGGCTTCAATCTTGCATTTCAATTTTTCTGCGTCGAAAATGTTTTTATTGAAAGAGCTTCAATCTTTTTTTGGGTCTTCTTGCTTTTCCAACTCGTATTATGCCTATGGGCAGAATATTTTGCAGACTTTTATCTTTGCTATGTCTGATATCAAATCTCCTTTTTCTCACATTCGTATCACTTGTGAGTTAAAGGATGATTTATTAGTTTGGTCACAATTTTTACAAGACTATAACGGAAGGTCACTGTTTCAAGATGATTTTGTTTTTTCTAAGGATATTGAGTTATTCACGGATGCAGCTGGCTCTTGTGGATTTGCTGCTATTTTTCGCACACATTGGTGTTCCGGCAAATGGCCTCCATTTTGGGTTTCCAGCAAGGCTACAAAAATATAGTTTTACTGGAAATATTTCCAGTCATAGTTGCTTTAGAAATGTGGGGAAATCATTTAGCTAATAAACAAATTATTATTAATACAGATAATAAAGGTGTGCTTTTTGCTTTAAATTGTCTTTCTTCAAAATCTTTATCCGTTATTAAACTTTTACGGTATTTAGTTCTTTTATGTTTAAAGTTAAATATTTGGATTAAAGCGACCTATGTGCCAGGTAAGCAAAATATCATCGCTGATGCATTATCTCGCTTCCAGATGGCGCATTTCAGACACCTATTGCCAAATGCAGACATGGTTGGTTTCCATTGCCCGAGTCATCTTTGGGATCTGATCTAACTCCAGTTTTTTCAGCTATAAAAAAATTCAATCGCTCCAAAAACATGGACTGCATAGAAGAAATGGCTGTCTTTTAATATAGGGTTAGGTTTTTCTGGTTTTTCTCCTACTGAAAATTCCATTTTACCTTTTCTTTGTTCACTTATGTAGTTAAATTTTTCTTTCAATCATATTAATAAAACATTAGTTGGGGTGTCTTTTTTCCTGACGTCTCATAATTTACCAGCCTGCAATAGTTTCTTCTCAGTTAAGCAAGCTTTAAAAGGATTAAAAAAGGTAAGGTTGTTTCCAGATATGCGTAGACCGATTACGTTAGATATATTGTCCAAGCTGTGTTTGGTTACTTCTTGTGTTTGCATTTCAGAATATGAAGCTTTGTTATTTCATGCAGCTTTCATTTTAATTCTCTTTGCTGCTCTCCGTATCTCTAAAATGTTGCTAAAAAACAAACGCAGTTTGGATGGTTTACAATTATCTGAACTTTCCATTTTAGATGACCAGGTTAGCATTTTTATTAAAAGATCGAAAAAAGACCAAACAGGTAAAGGCCGTTGGCTCAGTCTATTCACTTGTGGCGACTCCATCCTTTGTCCGCTTTTAATTTTTAATAGATACCTTTCTGTTAGATCAGTTATTGGAAGTCATTTCCTGGTTCATTTGGACTCTTCTCCTATCACACAATTTCAATTCTCTGCAGTTTTCAAACACTGCCTTTTTCAATTAGGTCTTTCACATTTTCAATTTCCCCCTCATTCTTTTCACATAGGAGCCGCTACAGAAGCTGCTAGATTGGGTTTAAGTGATGCGGTCATTATGAAGTTAAGTAGATGGGAGTCTAGTAGATTTAATATTTACATTCATCCTAATTTATCTCTTTGATTTATAGGTGCCAAGTCTTATATTTGTATAGTTGGGCATTCATATATATACTGGGCTCATAAAAGAGCTTCACAGCGTTGCTACAGTTCCAACTTATCTTTACCTTCCAAAAAATTTCACATCCTTTGGAAAGGCATTAGAGGTCTACAATGGACTGATCTTTTCTTTCATCTTTCTACTTTGTTTCATTCTTGGCCCTCACCATCTCTTTTAATTATCCACCTGGGAGGTAATGATGTTGGTAAACTAAAAACTTTGGATTTGATGTTTTTAATAAAACAAGATTTGCATCGTTTACAACTTTCTTTTCCAGATACATGTATTGTTTTCTCTGAAATGGTTTCTAGATTACCTTGGTTATACGCTGCTGATGGCAGATCGCTTGAAAAAATTAAAAAGAGGATCAATCATTCCGTCGAAAAATTCCTGCCATTACTTGGGGTGTTCTGTTCTCTTTCCGTCACGTTGATTTGGAAGGAGGATTCCCTGGTTTATACAGACAGGATGGTGTACATCTATCTGATGTAGGTTTGGACATTTTCAATTCAGGCCTTCAGAATATCGTTGAATGGGCCACAGTGCTGGGGTAGCCATGTTTGTTTGCAACAAACCCGGCTGGTGGGAACTTTGTTTTTTTATGAATTGATTCATTTATAGCTCGAGTTCTATGACTGAGCGAGTTTAGAGTTTGTTTTTTAATTTTGAATATAATTTATTTATTTATTTATTGATTGTTTTTTGAATAAAGATTATTAAATTTAATTAATATACCAATAAAGGTGCCGCTGCCTTTTTAATACCAAATTTAGTGTATCGTATTTTATTAATAATACATAGAAGTGTGCGGTTTACAATCCCATGAAAGTGAGCTCAGTTAAAGAGCCCACAACATAGGATTGTAGCCGCCGTGTTTGTCTATAAAGTTTTAAAACTTATTTAAGAAAAAAAAAAAGAGGGGCCTTGTCACGAGGCAGCTAGGCAGGAAACACGTTTTTCCACAGTCAAGGGGTCTATATAAACCCCCTTTGCTGACAGTCCCGCTCACAGTTGTCCTGAAGTGGCTTGGCTGAGCTCCCCTTCCCTCCCACCCCTTGTCGCCGGCACCATTATGTGGTTTTGTCACCCTTGGATCAAGGGGGGGCTTTGGTTTTTTATGAATTGATTCATTTATAGCCCGAGTTCTATGACTGAGCGAGTTTGGAGTTTTTTTTTTCATTTTGAATATAATTTATTTATTTATTGATTGTTATTTGAATAAAGATTATTAAATTTAATTAATATATCAATAAAGGTGCGGCAGCCTTTTTAATACCAAATTTGTTGTATCGTGTTTTATTAATAATACATAGAAGTGTGCGGTTTACAGTCCCATGTCAACAGGGTCACTTTAAAGTGAATCTGTAATCAGATTAGCTTTCTTATAGGGAACATCTGTGCATATTCATTCATCCTAAAAAATCTACATTTATACACAAATTCATTTGGAGTACAATTTAATGATGTCACTACTGCACTGCTAACTGTTCTATAAAGAAAGCTGCAGTGCAAGGATCTCCCTGCTTTTGTTTTGATCATTCTGTAGCTATATGCTTCCGATCATGCTTGTGCTGCATAAATATTCCCCCAACAGTCATAAGCTTTACCATGAGGAAGCTAAACCCTGCTTCCACCAAGAGCAAAGTATAAGGACAAACTGTTCTGCACTGATAAGATGTGACAGTTAAAGTGGTTGAAAACCCTTACATATACCCAATGAAGTGACAAGACTCAGATCATACATAGAGATGAAACAAATCGTCCTGCATAGGTTGTATCTGTTTATCTGCACCCCTCGCTTCTGTAGATTGTTTTAAAAACACAAAGATCCAAGGATTTTTTTTCTCATCTCTATGCAGGGATATGAAGTCTCAATGCCGATCTCAATGAGGACAGCTCTGAGTCTCGACTGGAGGAAAGGAACATATACCCCTTCACACAGTGCATGGAGAACATGCTGAGCTGTGGATATGAATCACAGGCTGTGTGCTGGATTTCTCCTCCCCAGTCACTTATTTATGTCTTGGTGTTGGGAAAGCTGTCTTAAATGACTCATGCTGATAACAGAGAAACAAGGCAGCAGAGATAAATCACATTTAGTGCTTTGGATAGAGGCTTAACCAGTGGCAGCCCGTCTACAGGGGGGGCATGGGCGCCGCCCCCCCCCTTCCCTCCAGGCAGCCACACAAAAAAATGTAAAAAAAAAAAATTAATACTGGCCCTTTAAAAACAAAAATATACAAAAAAAGGGTCCTTAAGTGCACTGTGTTTGGACGCCGGACACAGGGCGATGCTGGACAGAGTGCACTTATGGGAAGCACCACGTCTATGCAATCACAAGATTGCAGACATGGCGCTGCATTTGCGGGCATTTAGCCAGCCTTGCGGCATTTTCTGAAGCACCGAGTAGCTTCCGCCCGGCCATAGTAGTATATACTACAGGCACCGGGCGGAAGCTACCTGGCGCTACAGATTTGATTGACATCTGACCTGAGTTAGATGTCACTTCCTGCTTCTCTCTCCCATTGCGCCGAGAGAGGAAACAGGAAGTATGCCGCTCCATCGCCGCTGCCAGTGGAAGGAGACACCGCAGGAGAGGACAACAGCAAGGTAAGTACCACTGTGCAGAGAACGGGACGGGGGGTTTGAAGTGACAGAGGCTGCATTTAATGGGACACAGGCAGGCTGCATTTGGGGGGGACAGAGGCTGCATTTGAGGGAACAGAGGTTGCATTTGGGGGAACAGAGGCTGCATTTGGGGGGACAGAGGCTGCATTTGGGGGTGACAGAGGCTCCATTTGGTGGGGGACAGAGGCTGCATTTGGTGGGACAGAGGCTGAATTTGGGGGGACAGAGGCTGCATTTGGGGGGACAGAGGCTGCATTTGGTGGGACAGAGGTTGCATTTGGTAGGACAGAGGCTGGGACAGAGATTGGATTTGGGGGACAGAGGCTGCATTTGGGGGGACAGAGGCTGCATTTGGAGGACAGAGGCTGCATTTGGGGGGACAGAGGCTGCATTTGGTGGGACAGAGGCTGCATTTGGGGGGACAGAGGCTACATTTGGTGGGACAGAGGTTGCATTTGGTGGGACAGAGGCTGGGACAGAGGCTGCATTTGGTGGGACAGAGGCTGCATTTAGTGGGACAGAGGTTGCATTTGGTAGGACAGAGGCTGGGACAGAGATTGGATTTGGGGGACAGAGGCTGCATTTGGGGGGACAGAGGCTGCATATGGAGGACAGAGGCTGCATTTGGGGGGACAGAGGCTGCATTTGGTGGGACAGAGGCTGCATTTGGGGGGACAGAGGCTACATTTGGTGGGACAGAGGTTGCATTTGGTGGGACAGAGGCTGGGACAGAGGCTACATTTGGTGGGACAGAGGCTGCATTTGGTGGGACAGAGGCTGCATTTGGTGGGACAGAGGCTGGGACAGAGGCTGCATTGGGGGGGGACAGAGGCTGCATTTGGTGAGACAGAGGCTGCATTTGGTGGGAAACAGGCAGCATTTTATGTGACAAAGGCTGCATTTGATGTGACACAGGCTGCATGTAAGTAGGGACTCCGCTGGGGGCACCTGATGTAAGGACAGACTCTGCTGGGGACGCCTGATGGCATCTGGTTGTAGGCGACGTGGCTAGTGACACGCTCAGGGCTCCCACTGATTCTGCATTATGGTGAGTTGAATGATTTAATTTTATATTACAATGTAATAATAGAAATAATGCGCTTCAATCATCCTGACACCATAACAACCATGGTGCCGAAATGATTGAAGTGCTAACACCAGGTGTTTGGAGTATCTTTATCTGCTGATTGTTAAACTTTCTAGAATACACGTATTTCTATTGTTGTGTAGGATCTGGGCCTGCTGTCCCTCCATCCCACTCTCCCTCTCCCTCCATCCCTCGTTCATCTCAGACGCTAACCACACCACCTTAGAGCCATGCCCACTATTTTACTCAAACCACGCCCATTTTCACCAAGTGGGAGGGGTCAAAAAGGAAGGGTGGGGTCTGGCGCCCCCCATCCTAAAACTTCACCAGCCGCCACTGGGCATAACATACAAACATCTGCTTTCTTTGTCTTTTTACTTATTTAAAATGTAATAACTGCATAACATTGTTAACTGTCACAGTTACCTATGCAGTGTTAAATAACAACATAAATGGCAATTTAAAGATGCATGGTTAATTTGAGATTTGTTTCTCAGAAAAGGCAGTTTAGTATCCACTGATATGAAGTATTAATGCTCTCTTCATTTTTGGATATGAAAACCCTAAGAGGCTAGGCTGTCAAGATTAGTAGAACTCCAGCCATAGTTTTTGTGTAAGGTGCGGTAGATTTAGAACTTATGTGATATGGTATGCTGACTGCTGTCTGTTCCCCTCAGTTCCTATGTGGTCATCAAAACAGGAAATGAGCAAAATTTCTCCTAGGGCAACATAGACAATAATTTCCATTTGACCTCCAGAAGATTTACCCCCCTTCATGACCAGGCATTTTCTTTGCGATACGACACTGCGTTATTTTAACTGACAATTGCACGGTCATGCAATGCTGTACCCAAATTAAATGTTTACCCTTTTTTTTTCCCACAAAGAGCTTTCTTTTGATGGTATTTGATCACCTCTGGGTGGAAAAAAACAATATTTTTTTTTACTTTCTACTTAAAAAAACAAAACAATTAAAAAATAGAATTCCTTCATAAATGTAGGCCAATATGTGTATTCTACTACATATTTTTGGTAAAAAAAATCCCAATAAGCGTATATTCATTGTTTTGCACAAATGTTATAGCGTCTTCAAACTATGGGATACATACTGGAATTTTTGTTAACCTCCCTGGCGGTATGAATTTTTCAGATTTTTAATGCTGAAAGCGGTACAATTATTTTGCATGGAAATTTGGCGTTTTATATTATAGGCCTGTAATTCTTAGGAATAACTCGCTTAAATCTGTCCAAACAAGAGTCTAGTTGACATCCTGGGTATGATAAATTTTGAAAAACGAAATCATAAATTATAATATAATAAATAACTATAAATAATTATAACAAATAATAATATAATAATAATACAAAAATATTCAATAATGTAATCAAATCAAAAACACTGAAATTTGCTCAGTTGCAGAATTGTCACTGACTCGCTATCATTACTTTCAGTGTGTGATGACGGATTTCCCCACAAATCACTATCGCTCAATTCTGCAAGTGATTCTAATTTATTATCGCTGTTTTCTAGCTGGTCTAAAACCAATTTTGATGTAAAGGGACGGTTTTGTTTGCTATGGACAATCTCCAGTTTCCAGGCAGAAAGAACAGTATTTATGATATAAAACTGCATGCAGGGCACTGGACAAACCACTAGGGACAAAAGGGATGTGAAATAAATTGATACAGTAATGTAATCTGTAAGATTACAGTGTACTGTATATGTATTGTGTGTTTAACTTTTTGAATTTGGCGTCGTTCTCCGTCCCCGTGCGTCGCAACGCTCGCAGGGAACGGAGCTCGGCTCCATGATAGATCGAGCGGAGGACAGCTCGCTCACACAGCGGGGAGACATCGCAGGATCGTGGGGACAAGGTAAGTAACATGTACCTAGATCCTGTGATGCAATCTCAAGTGTGGCTCGGGGTTACTGCTTTTGATACTGAAAATCCACCTCGAGCCACACTCGGGAATACTGCCAGGGGGGTTAATACTATTAATGGCGGTGATCAGCGACTTATAGCGGGACTGTAATATTGTGGTGGACAGTCTAACACTAATTGACACTTTTTACACTTTGTGGGAACCAGTGACACCAATACAGTGGTTATTGCTAAAAATATGCACTGTCACTGTACTAATAACACTAGCTGGGAAGGGGGTTAAACATGTAGGACGATCAAAGGCTTAAATGTGTGCCTAACCAGTGTTTGTGTACACTATGTGTGCTGTTTTTACTAAGGGATCTGATGGATTTTATTCCCTGCACTGCAAGGAAAGAAGGAATGTGTAAATAAGGGTTCTGCTGACAGAACAGAGCTATGCCTTGTTTAGATAGGCAGAGGTCTATTCTGTGTCTCTCCCCACTTATCAGCGGGTGCCAGAGGACATCTATTGGCCAGCACCCGCTGATCAGCTTGTGCTGTGTCTAATTACAGCACAGCTGTGGCACCGGCGGCGTGCACTCCATACCCAGGAGTGCTGGATCATATACTAGGTACGTGATCCAGAGCAGGAGAGCCACCTTGCCGCCATACATCTAAGTTATCCGGTCGGCAAGCAGATATAAACCCTTTTACGTGGTAAGGAAAAGGTTTAGCACCAAGTGAGACATTGAGATAGGATGTGTAGAGTAGACAAAGGGTTGATTTACTAAAACTGGAGAGTGCAAAATCTGGTGCAGCTTTGCATGGTAGCCAATCAGCTTCTAACATCAGCTTGTTCAATTAAGCTTTGAAAAAAAAAAAAAAAAAACTGGAAGCTGGTTTCTATGCAGAGCTGCACCAGCAAATCCAGATAAGAATAAATGACAGCATACTAAGAGATAAATTGCAAGTAATGGAGTCTTTACTTGTATGACATAACACCAATGTTTCATAGCTGCAAGGAACCGTTGGAAATGATGGTGTTAAGTCTAAACTAGTAAAAACTGCAAATTCTGGCATCTATTCTTATTCAGATAGGAGGAGATAAGATAGGAGCTACATTTAGATGTAGAAAGATCTTACAGCTAATCTATAACTAAAGGCAAAACCTTATTTTTTAGATTTGAATAGAGTGGAAAGGGAATAGAACACCTGTCAGGTTCTTATTGTTGTCTGTATCATCATTAGGGAGATTCACCCTCTCTATTTGCCCTCTTTTAAACCAAAAGTGAGAGAAAATCACAAATTTTGGGTTGTTGACAGAACAGGAATAAAGGGGGAACTTTCAAGGGGGGCACTAGTTCTGTTGACTCTGGTGACAACAAGGCATTCCCTCACTTTAATGAGATTTCCTCTCACTTGTCCATGGGAAATGTCCCCAACTGGACAAAGAGGACAAAAAAAAAATCTGACAGGGTTTATAACCCTTATTTACACTATCCAAAATGAAAAAAAAAAAGTTTTGCCTAAAGCTCTATTTTAAGGTATAAATTGTATAGAAGAGTAGAACTCTGGTTGGCAATTAATGGACATGACAAGGCCTCTAGGTGGGCTTTGGGTGGAAAAACAGAAGCCAGACCAACTCCTGTGAGATCAAAAATAGTTTAGTTCATCAAAAAAAAAAACATCAAAAGGACAAGCAAATCCATTTTATAGGTTCTAATAGGCCCCTGTCATTACAGCATAGAATTTCTGGTAAGAATCTGGGTGGTTTTGGGTTTGAATGGCCTATAACAAATTATATACAGTCCACAGGAAAAAAGGTGTCTGTTTTAACCCTAAAATTACTGCAATCTTTATAACCTATGTAGTACAACCGGGGGCTGTTTTTAATAATTTTCAAACATGCTACAGAGTACTATTTTTACCTACCTGGTATACACCAACAATAAAGGTCAAAGAGGTTGCCACAGTAATGGCATAGCAGCTTTTACCGCACAAAGTTCCATTGACCAGTGATGAGTTTACTGCTACTGTGGTAGTTTGATCTGTAACATAGCCGGCTGCTTTTAACTGTTTGTTTACTACCTCACCAACCATAAGGCACAACACTCCGTATGTGCCAACACAATTGTGACGTGATGTTGCTGTTAAGAAATAGATGATGCAGCAGAAAAAGTTGGTGTACAGTCCATAGATGGGGTCTTGATTGGCTAACAAAGAGTAAGCAATTGACTGTGGAATGGTGACAATGCCGACTACAATACCAGATGTAATATCGCCAGGCAGGTACTTTCTGATCTTGTAACGTGGAAGCCATGTGAGTACTGGGAAGAGGGTTAAAAAGAAGTTGTAAACCACCTTTGGGCCATCTCTGCAAACCTCTTTAGATAACTCTGTGAGGCGTTCCTTGGTACTGAGTTCTGGTTGGGCATGTTCTTCAAGTTTCACATGCATATAGTCAAATGATTTGGAATCATGATGTTCATTTGACTCTTCAAAATCATTCTTAGAGTCTTCTGGGTCTTCCACCTGAAAATAAAATAAATATGCAAGATAGATATATATATGTATAACTAAGTATCAGTGTAGTACTCCTGTCACTAGACACAATCCACAAAACTTAAATTTACACATAAAAATCTATGCACCTCCAGGTTCTCCCAAAACCGTTGGTGCCATTAGTATGTGAATGTTAGGAAACACTGCCAAAACATCCCACAATGTACTACTGTACAGGGTTCTAAAGTCATACATAACAGCCTCCATATCCTATTGAAAAGCTCCTAAAATTACACAGTGGGATCAGCAGGGATCATAACCACTCGTCCTGGCCTATTCTAAAGTTTATCACATACATGTAAAAATTAGCTTATTTTGCTATTCAATTACTTAGAAGCCCCCCCCCCCCCCCCCCACCAAATAATATATATTTTCTCAAAGCAAAGTCCCTGGAGAATAAAATGGTGGGTGTTGCAATTTTTTTTATGTTACAGGACATTTGTGCAGCGTTTTAATTCAAATTTTCAGGAAGAATACACTTTATTACACTTTTAGTGCACAGAGACACAATTTTTAGGTAAAATATAAAAGATGATGTTATACTGAGTAAATAGATACCTAATATGTCACGCTTTAAAATTGCGCACACACATGGAATGGCATCAAACCATTTACATATGCGCGCAAAACCTACATGCATGTTCTCATTTGCACGTAAGCACGGGGGGACAGGGCGCTTTCAATTTTTTCATTTTAGCATTTATTTCGTTTTTATTTATTTATTTTTTTTATTGCTATCACAAAGGATGAACAACATCTCTTGTGATAACATGGGCCACGACAAGTTCTCTATATAGAAAGATCTGGGAAATATTAGACCCCAGATCTTGCCATTGCCCTCCAAAGCAGCGAGTCAAACTGAGATCAGTTTGATCATCTGCTATACAAGCCATTAACATCTTGTAAACAAACAAGCCAAAACTGGAATTGACAACCTCCTCATTGCTTCCAGTTTCTGATATCACAGAGGAGGAAAAATAATGGAAGTTCCTCTCAGTCTTCCTAGCTCACATGAGTTCCAGGTTACCCAGTGGGATGGGAGAGCCTGGGAAAGGATGCGGGTGAGATACCCTTCTACCACCTGTAAAAGTGATCAGGTGGCTGTAGAGCTGCTTGGATCGCTTTTACACGAAAGCCCATTGCCTGCTCTAAAGAATGATACCAGGATCATGGGGTATATATACACACGGCAGATGGGATTAATTGTTGCCCCAGTGTCATAAGGACTGGAAGTGAGGGAATCTTCTTCCCACTGGGGTCACAGAAAGGAATAAAGGGCTGCCAGAGTGACCTCTCCCATGTGATAGTGTTTGGGCCTGAGCAGGCAATCGGCAGGGAAAGGAGGTCAGTGACGTCCTCCAGCCCTGACACCATCTGATACTTATGAGGGCCATACATGCCTTAATAAATGATTGATTTATTTTCTAATCAATCTCTCCCAATAGTAATAATTAATCTATAGTCGACAACCCAACTAATTGATATGTCACACACAGGAAAGTGTATTTTGATTCATAGTAGGAGGATACAATCGTTGCAAAATGATTGATCGTTTTCTATCCTGGCTGATTGGCTCAGTTTAAACAAATCAAATCTAAATCAGGTCTAAATTGATTAGAATGGAAGGGATGTCTATTTGATTATTTGCTGATTTGTAAATCAATAGGATAATAAAATCAAAGTGTATATGGTCACTCTTAGGCGGCCACAGGTTGCAGAATAGAAATTTGCTATAGCAGCTGCTAGCAATAATCACAGATAAAACCTGGCATGCTGGTTGTACCCAAGTTGATCGATCGATCAACTTGATATATTCAGCCTGCCCATACTCGCTTCTAATCTCAGCCGGTTCCTGCTGAACCGCCCGAGCTGTGTATGACCTGCCTTACTCAGGGTGGACTCCTGCAGTGGGGAGGTGGCAGGGGAGTGTGAATCAGTAAGTATATCTTGCTGGGAGATTATGTGGCCTATCTGGAGACATTTGCTCCTTGCCGTTAATGGGCAAAGCAACAGTTTCTCTCTAAAGTGTAAAAAATATTTCATGAACCCAGCTCTATCAAGGGGTAGTTATATTGCTCATAAACACTGTACACATTCATATACTTCTTGGCACCAGATGTCTCCTGCAGGCCTAACATACACTGTAATAACTACAGAAATGAATGGGAGCCATCATATATGTTCTAGTATGTAAGAGCATCCAGCATCAGCTGCATCTCTAAAAATGTTTAAAGACCATTGAGTGACTACACTTGGTTATAAGTCATTGCTCACGCATTGTAGATTAATTCTTAGCAAAAACAGGTAAAACTCTGTTAACTTGAGGTAATGTCAGCACTTGTGGCTATCTTAAGACCTCACATATTCCTATTTGTCCATTAGTGTAATGAACTACATCAGCGACCAATAGGAATATACAGAACACAAGAAGGGGAGGGCAAGCTTTGTCAATCTAAAGAGGTTCAGACACTCTGCCTGTCAGAGAAGCCTTGGATTCAGCTGTAACAGCAGCGTCTAAAGCTGGCCATACACTAGTAGAATTTAATTTGTTCAAAAATCTACTAGTGTATGTCTACGTATAGGGACCTCTAGGTGTCTGCACCATAAACTTGCATCTGTTTTTTTTAATGGTCTCTTTAAAGGCTCAGTTCACCTTTTGTTTTCTTCTAAATTCCAGCTACTCTATGCACCAATATAGCATTCATGTCATTTTTTTGAAAAAATATCAAAGCTTTCCATAAAATCTACAGACACCTACCTTTCTGTCCTCCATCCATGATTCATAACATATCTATTGCTTCTGTCTTACTTCCTTACAGACTGTAGGTCATGACACAGGAAGGAGTTGACCAGCTGATCTCATTAGCGCACACCCTGCATCATCCACCCTCCCACTCCCAGGTGTATATTTATTAAATGAAATGCAATCAATCAGTGATCACCCTTCTCACTAAATATACAATCAGATTGCATAGTGTATGGCCATCTTTATACAAGTACATAGGAGGGAGTGGGCAGAAACACTCAGCTGTCAAACCCTGTTCACATCTCTGCATAGCGGGAACTCGCATTCCCACATTTGTTTTTATTTATTTTTTTAGCGATTGGGGGAGGCGTTTTGGAGCATTTTCACTCATCACACATAGGGCAGTCTATCCACCTGAATGGCCTACCCTACACACAGCAATCACCCCAAAGAAGCTTCAGAACTTTTTTCAGAGCGGGCTTGGTGCGTGTTTTACTGTGATTTTTGGTGCAGCGCAATTCGGAAATGCAAGGAAATGCACAGATGTGAATGAAGCCTCATCGTTCTTGTGTTATCGCACCAATTTCACTTTCAGGCCCCATTCACATCTAGCATAGTGGGAGTGAAAGTTTTGTGTCTCTTTTTTCCTGTGACACGCATAGGGCAGCCCATTGATTTAAATTGGTTGTGCTATATGTGGCTTATATGTTGACGTTTTGTGGGTTGCGTGTTTTTTACTGTGCGTTTTGCAGCATTTGCCACTCATTTTTTCACATAGCAAAACGTGTGTTTGCTTCTGTGTTTGGTGTGCTGTTACCATTTAATGGCACTGAAAGCACTAGTAATTTTAGGTGTATAAAGGTGGCCATACACTATACAAACTGATTGTACGATCTCCTCGGGTACAGTGTAGCATGACCTCGCAATTGTCATTCAAAGTGCGACAGCGCTGAAAGCTGAAAATTGGTCTGGGCAGGAAGGTGTTTAAGTGCCCTTTATTGAAGTGGTTAATAGCAGTACATTTATGTCCGCTGTACTATTTTTTTGGCCTGCACATCAGTACACACCTAATGGAAATCTTAATAAACAATCTTAATAGGCAGGTTTAGTTAGTAAAGTATACACTTGCTTTATTGCTATCCACTGTTGCCACAACAGCTAAATATTTATTGCTATGTTCTCAAATATGACCTGGTCATAAGGAGACGTAAAGGTACATCTTGTATGATGTTTCTTACACAACATTTTTCAATAAAATAAAACTATGTTTAAGTGTTGTGGATGAAAAGCACAATTGCTCTAGTAATATTCCAATTTAACTCTAAAGAACGCTATATTTTCCAAACACTGAATTATCTATAAAAATGAATTCCTGGCATTGTATATGTTTTCATAGTTACATAGGTCAAGTTTGGAGCAATGTAACTAAGTATATGACATGTCTGGCCGATGCCCCTGGAAGCTGTAAACTACTTATGTAGACTAGGGATGAGCCGAACACCCCCCGGTTCGGTTCGCACCAGAACCCGCGAACGGACCGAAAGTTCGCACGAACGTTAGAACCCCATTGACGTCTATGGGACTCGAACGTTCGAAATCAAAAGTGCTCATTTTAAAGGCTAATTTGCATGGTATTGTCCGAAAAAGGGTTTGGGGACCCGGGTCCTACCCCAGGGGACATGTATCAATGCAAAAAAAACTTTTAAAAACGGCCGTTTTTTCGGGAGCAGTGATTTTAATGATGCTTAAAGTAAAAAAAAAAAAGTGAAATATTCCTTTAAATATCGTACCTGGGGGGTGTCTATAGTATGCCTGTAAAGTGACGCGTGTTTCCCATGTTTAGAACAGTCCCTGCACCAAATGTCATTTTTAAAGGAAAAAATCTCATTTAAAACTGCTTGCGGGTTTAATGTCATGTCGGGTCATGGCAATATGGATGAAAATCAGTGAGACAAACGGCATGGGTACCCCCCCAGTCCATTACCAGGCCCTTTGGGTCCTGTATGGATATTAAGGGGAACCCCGCACCCAAATTAAAATAAGGAAAGGCCCTATATACTCTGAACAGCAGTATACAGGCGGTGCAAACAAGACAGGGACTGTAGGTTTGTTGTTAAGTAGAATCTCTTTGTAATTTTGAACGGGTCCATTTTTAACGTGTTTAGCTCCAGCCAAAAAATCTTTTTTAAGCTTTTTGGAAAACATAGGGAAGGGTTATCACCCCTGTGACATTTGTTTTGCTGTCTTTCCTCCTCTTCAGAAGATTTCACCTCACTTTTTTGTCCCAATGAAAAATGTTTTTTGAAAATTTGGGTTTTTTTGTGGAACAAGGATTGGAAAGCATCAGTGGAAAGGAGAAATTGTTTTCCCATATTAACTCTTACAGGAGAGAATTTCCCTTCCTAGGGGTAGATTTCATCTCACTTCCTGTTGTCTCCTTCCGTTTGCAAGTAGGAGTCGTTTGTAAGTTAGATGTTTGAAAGTAGGGTCCTGCCCTATATACTCAGCAGAAATTTGGGCCTTAGGTGTTGCTGTGGCCACAACACTGTAAGCCCTCACAGGGCCCTGCTGTGAAATATTAGATCAAGAATTGTAATTACATGCCCCTGTTGAACAGGAGCTGAAAAATTAGGCCTTAGGCACTGGTGCTGGTGCCACAACACTGCAACCCCTCACAGACACTCTAGTTGGAATGCAGGAACGAGCCCTGCTGCAAAGTATTGCATCAAAAATTGTAATTACACGCCCCTGTTAGACAGGGGCAGAAAAATTGGTCCTTAGGCACTGGTGCTGGTGCCACAACACTGCAACCCCTCACAGACACTCTAGTTGGAACGCAGGAACGAGCCCTGCTGCAAAGTATTGCATCAAAAATTGTAATTACACGCCCCTGTTAGACAGGGGCAGAAAAATTGGGCCTTAGGCACTGGTGCTGGTGCCACAACACTGCAACCCCTCACAGACACTCTAGTTGGAATGCAGGAACGAGCCCTGCTGCAAAGTATTGCATCAAAAATTGTAATTACACGCCCCTGTTAGACAGGGGCAGAAAAATTGGGCCTTAGGCACTGGTGCTGGTGCCACAACACTGCAACCCCTCACAGACACTCTAGTTGGAATGCAGGAACGAGCCCTGCTGCAAAGTATTACATCAAAAATTGTAATTACACGCCCCTGTTAAACAGGGGCTGAAAAATTGTGCCTTAGGCACTGGTGGTGGCGCCCAGAACCAAAAATGTTCTTACAAGCTATCAGCGTGATGATTGAGGAGGAAGAGGATAATTACTCAGGGATAGTCACTCAGCATCAGCATAGGCAGTCTTTGAAGGGATCTGAAAAAAATTATTCAGTTACATCAGCATCAGGTGCTTGGTAGCTGGTGGTGATCCAAGACTGATTCATTTTTATGAAGGTCAGCCGATCGACCGAGTCAGTGGACAGACGCACCCTGTGATCGGTTACCACGCCTCCAGCAGCACTGAATGTGCGTTCCGAAAGAACACTGGATGCAGGACAGGCCAGTAGCTCAATTGCATACTGTGCAAGCTCTGGCCAGTGATCCATCCTCAAGACCCAGTAACCCAGAGGATTTTCGGTGGGAAAGGTGTCCAAGTCTGATCTTGCCCCTAGGTATTCCTGCACCATGTAAAACAGACGCTGGCGATGGTTGCTGGAACCGATCATACCTTGGGGCTGCGGACCAAAAAATTGTCTGAACGCATCGGTCAGACGGCCACCTTCTCCACCGCTCCTTCTTTGACTGACCGAAGCCTCAGCAACACGTTGTCCAGAAACAGGAGTTTGTAACCTCCCAGTCTCTGGGAACGCGTTGCACAGACCTTTCTGCAAGGCCTCCCGAAGATGTTTCATCCTCTGCTCCCTCTGCGATGGCAAGATAAGGTCCGCAACCTTACCCTTGTAACGTGGATCAAGGAGGGTTGCCAGCCAGTATTGGTCCTTCTCCTTGATACCACGAATACGAGGATCCTTACGCAGGCTTTGCAGGATCAGGGAGGCCATGCAGCGTAGGTTTGCTGAGGCATTCGGTCCGGAGTCCTCTGGGTCACTAAGGACAACAACGTCCGCAGCCACCTCCTCCCAGCCACGTACAAGTCCATGTGTTCCTTGGGACTGATCCCTTAAAGACTGCTGCTGATGCTGAGTGCCAGGCTCCACCTCCATACTGACACAATCTTCCTCCTCCTCCTCCTCCTCGTCCTCTTCCTGTGTGATCGGCGGGCACGCAGGAACACTGTCTGGATAAAGGGGGCCTTGAGAGCTAAGGAAGTCCTCCTCTTCCTGCCTCTGTTCTGCCTCAAGTGCCCTGTCCATTATTCCACGCAGCGTGTGCTCCAACAGGTGGACAAGGGGGACAGTGTCACTGATGCATGCACTGTCAGTGCTCACCATCCTCGTGGCCTCCTCGAATGGTGACAGGACAGTGCATGCATCCCTGATCATGGCCCACTGGCGTGGGGAAAAAAAACCAAGGTCCCCTGACCCTGTCCTGGTGCCATAGTCGCACAGGTACTCATTGATGGCCCTCTGCTGCGTGTGCAGCCGCTGCAGCATGGCCAACGTTGAGTTCCACCTGGTGGGCATGTCACAGATTAGGCGGTTCTTGGGCAGGTTAAACTCCTTTTGGAGGTCCGTCAGCCGAGCACTGGCATTATATGACCGGCGGAAATGCACACAGACTTTCCTGGCCTGCCTCAGGACATCCTGTAAGCCCGGGTACCTGCCCAAGAACCGCTGCACCACCAAGTTAAGGACGTGAGCCAAACAGGGCACATGGGTCAGTTGTCCCTGTCGGAGGGCAGAGAGGAGGTTGGTGCCATTGTCGCAAACCACCATTCCTGCCTTAAGTTGGCGTGGCGTCAACCACCTCTGAACCTGCCCCTGCAGAGCTGACAGAACCTCTGCCCCAGTGTGGCTCCTGTCCCCCAAGCACACCAGCTCAAGCACCGCATGGCATCTTTTGGCCTGCGTACTTGCGTAGCCCCTTGAACGCCTACGGAGCACCGCTGGTTCCGAGGAAGAGGCCATGGAGGAAGAAGAAGAGGAGGGGGTGGAGGAGAGAGGTGTGTCACAATCAGCATTTTGGAGGCGTGGTGGCGGAACAACCTCCAACACTACTGCACCTTGTCCTGCATCCTTCCCAGCTGCCAGCAGAGTCACCCAATGCGCCGTGAAACTTAAGTAACGTCCCTGTCCATGCCTGCTGGACCATGAGTCAGCGGTAATATGCACCTTACCGCTGACCGCCCTGTCCAGCGAGGCATGGACATTGCCTTCCACATGCCAGTAGAGAGCCGGAATCGCCTTCCGTGAGAAAAAGTGGCGTTTGGGTACCTGCCACTGAGGAACCGCACATTCCACAAACTCACGGAAGGGGGCAGAGTCTACCAACTGAAAAGGCAGCAGTTGAAGTGCTAGCAATTTTGCCAAGCTAGCATTCAACCGCTGGGCATGTGGATGGCTGGGAGCAAACTTCTTTCGGCGGTGCAGCAGCTGGGGCAGGGAAATTTGCCTGGTACAATCTGACGTCGGTGTACCAAAAGCAGATTGCCCACAAGTACTTGGCTGTGACACACCTAATTCTACACCTTCATTCCTCTCACTGCAGGTCTCAGAGAGGACTGAAGGTCTAGTGGGGTTGGAAATCTCAGCTGATGAGGAGCAAGGAGAGATCCTCTTTGTTCTTTGGTGTGGGTCTTTTAGATATGCTTGCCAACGAACTGCATGGCAGGTCAACATATGTCTGGTCAAGCATGTGGTACCCAAGCGGGAGATGTTTTGGCCACGCGAGATACGCTTGAGACATATGTTGCAAATAGCAGCGGTGCGATCTGATGCACTCGTCTCAAAAAAGGCCCACACCAAAGAACTTTTTGAATAACGCGCAGAGACTGCAGCGCCCTGCACATGTGGAGCTTTGGGGTGTGATGCAGTCAATGTGCTGCCCTTAGGCTGGCCCCTGGAGGGCATCCTGCCTCATTCTTGATGTGCCGCCTCCTCCTCCTCCTCCTCCTCCTCTCTCCTATCAGGCACCCACGTTGAGTCAGTGACCTCATCATCCCCTCCCTCCTCATCACTGGAGCAAACCTGGCAGTATGCTGCAGCAGGGGGAGCATGACTGCCAGATTGCTGTCCTTCTTGGGCACCCCCTCTGTCCGTGCTCATGTTACTGCCTTCATCGAGCTCAGTATCATCATCAGAGCCTTCGAAACGCTGGGCATCCTCCTGGAGCATGTACCCAACACTGTGGTCAAACAGTTCGAGGGAATCCTCAGGAGGACATGGTGGAGCTAGGGAAGGAGTCACTGATGACATTGAGCTGAGGGAAGAGGCCGCTGCTTTGCCAGACAAAGCACCCTGGGCATGGGTGAGAGAGGATGAGGAGGATGAGGACGGCTTGGTCATCCACTCGACCAAGTCTTCCGCATGTTGCGGCTCAACACGGCCAGCTGCCGAAAAAAAGGCCAAGCGTGTCCCATGGCCACGTGCTGATGAGGATGCACCGTCTCCACGACCAGCACTAGACACAGAGCCTGCTTGCCCTCTCTTATTGGCTTGTGACTGTCTGCCTCTCCTTCTTGGCCTTCCAGACATACTAATGGCCTGTAGCTGCACTAAGCTGGGATAGAACACCTGTAATTTTCTTCAGGTAGCTTTATATACTGTAACCAGACAAGCCTGCCTGTCAGTAGGAAGATAACAGGAACGGATCTAGCTGAACACTGTGAGCAGGACGCACTGCACTAAATGTAAATAGCAGGAACAGATCTAGCTGAACACTGTGAGCAGGGCGCACTGCACTAAATGTAAATAGCAGGAACGGATCTAGCTGAACACTGTGAGCAGGACGCACTGCACTAAATGTAAATAGCAGGAACAGATCTAGCTGAACACTGTGAGCAGGACGCACTGCACTTAATGTAAATAGCAGGAACGGATCTAGCTGAACACTGTGAGCAGGACGCACTGCACTAAATGTAAATAGCAGGAACAGATCTAGCTGAACACTGTGAGCAGGACGCACTGCACTAAATGTAAATAGCAGGAACAGATCTAGCTGAACACTGTGAGCAGGGCGCACTGCACTAAATGTAAATAGCAGGAACGGATCTAGCTGAACACTGTGAGCAGGACGCACTGACTGCACTAAATGTAAATAGCAGGAACGGATCTAGCTGAACACTGTGAGCAGGACGCACTGCACTAAATGTAAATAGCAGGAACAGATCTAGCTGAACACTGTGAGCAGGACGCACTGCACTAAATGTAAATAGCAGGAACGGATCTAGCTGAACACTGTGAGCAGGACGCACTGCACTAAATGTAAATAGCAGGAACAGATCTAGCTGAACACTGTGAGCAGGACGCACTGCACTAAATGTAAATAGCAGGAACAGATCTAGCTGAACACTGTGAGCAGGGCGCACTGCACTAAATGTAAATAGCAGGAACGGATCTAGCTGAACACTGTGAGCAGGACGCACTGACTGCACTAAATGTAAATAGCAGGAACGGATCTAGCTGAACACTGTGAGCAGGACGCACTGCACTAAATGTAAATAGCAGGAACAGATCTAGCTGAACACTGTGAGCAGGACGCACTGCACTAAATGTAAATAGCAGGAACGGATCTAGCTGAACACTGTGAGCAGGACGCACTGCACTAAATGTAAATAGCAGGAACAGATCTAGCTGAACACTGTGAGCAGGACGCACTGCACTAAATGTAAATAGCACGAACAGATCTAGCTGAACACTGTGAGCAGGACGCACTGCACTAAATGCAAATAGCAGGAACGGATCTAGCTGAACACTGTGAGCAGGACGCACTTACTGCACTAAATGTAAATAGCAGGAACGGATCTAGCTGAACACTGTGAGCAGGACGCACTGCACTAAATGTAAATAGCAGGAACAGATCTAGCTGAACACTGTGAGCAGGACGCACTGCACTAAATGTAAATAGCAGGAACGGATCTAGCTGAACACTGTGAGCAGGACGCACTTACTGCACTAAATGTAAATAGCAGGAACGGATCTAGCTGAACACTGTGAGCCGGACGCACTGCACTAAATGTAAATAGCAGGAACAGATCTAGCTGAACACTGTGAGCAGGACGCACTGCACTAAATGTAAATAGCAGGAACAGATCTAGCTGAACACTGTGAGCAGGATGCACTGCACTAAATGTAAATAGCAGGAACGGATCTAGCTGAACACTGTGAGCAGGACGCACTGCACTAAATGTAAATAGCAGGAACAGATCTAGCTGAACACTGTGAGCAGGACGCACTGCACTAAATGTAAATAGCAGGAACAGATCTAGCTGAACACTGTGAGCAGGACGCACTGCACTAAATGCAAATAGCAGGAACGGATCTAGCTGAACACTGTGAGCAGGACGCACTTACTGCACTAAATGTAAATAGCAGGAACGGATCTAGCTGAACACTGTGAGCAGGACGCACTGCACTAAATGTAAATATCAGGAACAGATCTAGCTGAACACTGTGAGCAGGACGCACTGCACTAAATGTAAATAGCAGGAACAGATCTAGCTGAACACTGTGAGCAGGACGCACTGCACTAAATGTAAATAGCAGGAACGGATCTAGCTGAACACTGTGAGCAGGACGCACTGCACTAAATGTAAATAGCAGGAACAGATCTAGCTGAACACTGTGAGCAGGACGCACTGCACTAAATGTAAATAGCAGGAACAGATCTAGCTGAACACTGTGAGCAGGACGCACTGCACTAAATGTAAATAGCAGGAACGGATCTAGCTGAACACTGTGAGCAGGACGCACTTACTGCACTAAATGTAAATAGCAGGAACGGATCTAGCTGAACACTGTGAGCAGGACGCACTGCACTAAATGTAAATAGCAGGAACAGATCTAGCTGAACACTGTGAGCAGGACGCACTGCACTAAATGTAAATAGCAGGAACAGATCTAGCTGAACACTGTGAGCAGGACGCACTGCACTAAATGTAAATAGCAGGAACGGATCTAGCTGAACACTGTGAGCAGGACGCACTGCACTAAATGTAAATAGCAGGAACGGATCTAGCTGAACACTGTGAGCAGGACGCACTGCACTAAATGTAAATAGCAGGAACAGATCTAGCTGAACACTGTGAGCAGGACGCACTGCACTAAATGTAAATAGCAGGAACAGATCTAGCTGAACACTGTGAGCAGGGCGCACTGCACTAAATGTAAATAGCAGGAACGGATCTAGCTGAACACTGTGAGCAGGACGCACTGACTGCACTAAATGTAAATAGCAGGAACGGATCTAGCTGAACACTGTGAGCAGGACGCACTGCACTAAATGTAAATAGCAGGAACAGATCTAGCTGAACACTGTGAGCAGGACGCACTGCACTAAATGTAAATAGCAGGAACAGATCTAGCTGAACACTGTGAGCAGGACGCACTGCACTAAATGTAAATAGCAGGAACGGATCTAGCTGAACACTGTGAGCAGGACGCACTGCACTAAATGTAAATAGCAGGAACAGATCTAGCTGAACACTGTGAGCAGGACGCACTGCACTAAATGTAAATAGCAGGAACAGATCTAGCTGAACACTGTGAGCAGGACGCACTGACTGCACTAAATGTAAATAGCAGGAATGGATCTAGCTGAACACTGTGAGCAGGACGCACTGCACTAAATGTAAATAGCAGGAACAGATCTAGCCTAATCTATCTAACTCAAATCAAATGACACTGTCTGTCTCTCTCTCTATCAGCACACCGGAACACACTACACAGGGCCGCCGTGCAGGCGGCCTTATATAGTGTGGGGCGTGTACTAAATCCCCTGAGCCATAATTGGCCAAAGCCACCCTGGCTTTGGCCAATTACAGCTCTCTCTACTGACGGCGCTGTGATTGGCCAAGCATGCGGGTCATAGTGCATGCTTGGCCAATCATCAGCCAGCAATGCACTGCGATGCCGCAGTGAATTATGGGCCGTGACGCGCCACACGAATTTGGCGCGAACGGCCCATAACGTTCGCAATTCGACGGACGGTCGAACAGCCGATGTTCGAGTCGAACATGGGTTCGACTCGAACACGAAGCTCATCCCTAATGTAGACACCTCTACTTCAGTGATCTCCACCTGTTTCCGGGTCTTACTCTGAGTGGGCGGCCTGATGCATTATGAACACAGGAGGTCGGCTGCTTGGCATAGAATGAATACAAAGCGTTCTCGGATTGGATGAGGTAGAGATTGTTACGTCACTGCTCCGTTTCGCCACTCCACCTTGCCCAATCAGAGAAGATTTTGTATTAATTCAGAAAATGCTATGCAGCTTTCAGGGATATCGGCCAGGTATGGTATATACATAGTTGCATTGGTCCAAGCTAGTCACCTGGTCAACTCCTTCCACATGAAAAAACTGATTCACAAAAAAAATGTTTGCTAAAAATATCTGTATAATGTGAGGTGCACTGAAAAACAGCTGTTGGGTTTCTATACACTGTAGGGGTGTTAATTAGAGATTTCTTATGACAACTTATTATTGAATCAAATTAGCAACACAAAAATAAAATTGAATACCAATGAAATATGATGCAGCATATGAATACAAAAAAATAAAAGTAAAATATAGTAATATAGCCACTTGACCTCCCATTCAATGTGTTTCTATTGGCATCTAAGTAATTAATAGATATAACTTTGTGCCTGCTGAACCTCACAGAATGGGCCAGTAAAAAATAATAGGCCTCTCTCACGATCCAGCTGTTGAATGCAGCAAAGACTTGTATCCCTTTGTGCTGGAGATCTGTGACTCCGCCTTCAATGTCTCTTTGGTATTCCAAAATGAATGAACTCAGGGACATGGAGGTCCTCACGGCCACCTATACAACCCGGAGGAGACCCTTTCGGGACACCCAGAGGCCATGACAACACTTTGTTTACACCCATGCCTATACGCGGGAGGTCTCGCAACCCGGATGAACCCCTGGGACTCACTAGGCCATGGCCCCAAGTGAGTGACTTTGCTTTTCTGGAGTTTCCATATTTTTTGGAGTCTCTTTTCAGTGCTGTCTAGGCACCTGGCGTCAAATTCCTTTCTGAGCTTCCTCCTTTCTTTCCCTCTTTCAGGGGCTGCTGGCCTCATTCCTTTATCCTTTCTTTCTTTATGAAGTTTGTTATGTTTTTGTATGCTCGTTATTGTTACGCAGACCCTGATGTCTAACCAGTGAAACAGTTTTTTGGTTATTTTTGTACCCTTTTATGCTTTACTCTTGCCTCAGTTGTACTATGCAATTTTTGGGTACAGTAAATAAAGGAATTATAAAAAAAATAGATGTGACTTTACAGCCACTTTAAGGCTAACTTACTAAAGGATATGAGAATTGAGTTTAGAATTATTTCAGTTAACCAATCATATACAGATAAAATAAAAACAGTAAACAAGAATTTTCTTTTCACATGATTGAACAATCGAAGTACATTTTTCAAGTGAAGATTCTCAACCCCTTTACTACATCAGCTTGATTATCTGCATGGATTTTGTATGTTCTCCCCACTGTTTGTGAGGATTTCTTCCTACAATCCAAAATACACTGCAATGTGGTTGGGTTGTTGGATTGGGAGCTCATTTCGAGGACAAAGTCCACGTATCATCTGTAAATAAGTTTATCAGTGCAAGATTCCAATTTTTTCATATATTTGTTTATCTGTAATTATGAGTTATATCATGTGTATGTCTTCTTATAATAGTGCTGTGCAAGCTGTTGGTCATATGCAAACAATAATAATAATAATTATAATAACAAACCTGTCTCATAATGGATAGCTCTCCTATTCCAGCCTAGTCTTAAGAGAATAAGGTCTCAAACGTACCATCATTAGCACACTCTATTTGTGACAGATTTATAGGTCTGATTGGCAGTTTTACAGTGGGTATGACCAATCAGGCTGCTCCGCTGTAAAACAAAAACAAGACAACTGTTCATTCAAGTTCAGGCAGTGGTTGGAAAAATTGTATTTAGGAAACAGTGCTTTAGTTTTCAAATAAACAAGATGAAATTCCAGGTAAAATGCCCATATAACACATCAATTGGTGATTTAGAGATATCTTAAATGCTTACAATTACCACATTAAAAATGTATGTATATTTTCATCACGTGATCTAGACTGTTGAACAGTGAGCTGAATAAATAATTCACAAAGTCATTTAAAGGTTTTCTTTGCTTTTCTAAGAAACTTGCATAAGGAGTTATATCATATCTGGTGTCATCTTTGTATTGAGACCTTAATGACCTCATCTTTATAAGGTCTATTATTTGAAGTCTCTAATTCCTTGTCTACTTTGATCTTGTTTGTTGAGTTTAAATCTGCGGTGATTCTTAAAAACAGCATATTTTTTCATTTTTTATTAATTTTTTCTTATTTAGAAAAAAGTAAAAATCTGGTCTCTGTAGCTTGGCCCAATAGGACTGTTAGCTAGGAGCAACACACAGCAGCAGTGCACAGCAAGGGCACTCAACAGCCAGGGGTGCAGAAAAGGGGGGTTAGGGTGGTCAACACTATACTCCCCTCCCATGCACCTATTAACAGCACAGTAACTAGACTAGTATAGTCTTTCAGCTGCCAGAGCAGTACATCCACACAGCAGCCTGTCCCTCCACGTACTGATAGGACAGTGCGGTGGAAAGCATGCTTGCCAGCTGTCCCAAAATAATTTTTCGAGATCTGAGTTAAGAGTGTGCAGCAGGATGCCAGGCACTGAGCACTCTCTGTGTTCCACCATCTGTCACTGAAAGGAACACTGTACTGTGGGAGCTGTTATCTCCCCTCATAGTACAAGCAAAGTCCCGGCCTGGAGGGAGAGAGAGCAGCGCGGGAGCCCGTGACCAGGTAAGTGATCAACAATTGGGCGAGGGATGGGGCGGGGATTGAGTGGCATTGAAATTTTACTCCCCCATGACCACCAATGCAGAAGGGGGGTTGGATTACCTTTCACTGTATAACCACAAATGCAAAAGGGGGGGGTGGTAGGTTAAAATATCACTGCCATTACCACCAGTGGTAATGGCAGTGACATTTTGACATTTTAACTCACCCCCCCTCCAACATTGGTGTTTATGGGAGGGGTTACATTTTATATTTAAAAGCTTTTATTGGTTTTCATTAAATCAACAGAACAGAGATATCAAAATAAAGATCGCAATACAAAACATTAAGCATCTTATTGACATAGGGTTAAATCATCCAGATGTGTAAGACAACGTTAAGCACTAACTCGTTATTCAGTTAGTAGCTGTTTGGTGGTTAGTGTGTGCTATGTATTCAGAAGACAGGGTGTGCCCCCCTGCTGCAGACACCCCCATTGGGATCAAGCTGTGTCTGGGGCAAGATGGGCGTTCCACCGCCTCTCACCATTCTAATTCCTGTAGAGACCTCCGTAGTATAGATGCTTAGGTGTCATATTCCCCTAAGGGACTGGTCTAGTACTACAACTCGGTCCTGGGGATAATTCTAACCCTCGTTGTAATTAGGGCCTCCTTAGGTCTTATGAACCTTGTTGTGTGATCTATTAACCGCTTCCTGACTAACCGCTGCAGGTATACTGCGGCAGGTTGGCTCCCCTGCGCGAGCCGTCGTAGCTATACGTCGGCTCGTGGGGTCGGGATAGCAGGCCCCCGCGCGCCCGCTGCACAGCAGGGGTGCCGATGCTTGTGCAGACGGTCGCGATGACCGCCGGCCATGAGCGATCGTGACCAGGAGACACAGAACAGGGATGAGTGTGTGTAAACACACACTTCCCTGTTCTATTCTGACAGGAGTGACAGATCATGTGTTCCTATTAGCTAGGAACCATGCTCCATCACTTCCTCTAGTCAGTCCCCTCCCCCTTCAGTTAGAATCACCTCCCAGGAAACACAGTTAACCCCTATATTGCCCCCTAGTGTTAACCCCCTCACTGCCAGTGACATTTTTACAGTAATCAATGCATTTTTATATCATTGATCGCTGTATTAATGCCAATGGTCCCAAAAATGTGTCAAAATTGTCCGATGTGTCCCCCATAATGTTGCAGTCATGATAAAAATCGCAGATCGCCGCCATTACTAGTAAAAAAAAAAAAATAATAAAAATGCTATAAATCTATTCCCTATTTTGTAGACGCTATAACTTTTGCGCAAACCAATCAATATACGCTTATTGTGATTTTTTTTACCAAAAAAATGTAGAAGAATACATATCGGCCTAAACTGAGAAAAAATGTGCTTTTTTAAAAAAAATGGGGATATTTATTATAGCAAAAAGTACAAAATATAGCGTTTTTATCAAAGTTGTCGCTTTTTTTTTGTTTATAGTGCAAAAAATAAAAACCGCAGAGACGATCAAATACCACCAAAAGAAAGCTCTATTTGTGGGAAAAAAAGGACGTCAATTTTGTGTGGGTACAATGTTGCACGACCGCGCAATTGTCAGTTAAAGCGGCGCAGTGCCGAATCGCAAAAAGTGCTCTGGTCAGGAAGGTGGTAAATTCTTCCGGGGCTGAAGTGGTTAACAGGTATTGTGGAGTGTAGAGTACACTAAAGGAAGAAAGAGGAGAGTAGGAAGAGGTTAGGTACGAGAAGAGAGAGTTGCCAGCCTTGGAGATGCTAGTCTCAGTGTTCAGGGACCGTTATTTCCGGGTAGTAGAGAGATGCCCATGTATTGGGCCCAGGGTTCCCATATTGCTTTGAACTGTTTGGATGTGTCCAGAATTACACTTACAATTTTTTCCTGGGCCATTATCTAAGAAATGTTCCTTTTTGTGGACAATAGAGACACTTTGGGTTGTTTCCAGGCCTTGGCTATAGAGAGTTTTGCTCAGGTTAGAATAAACCGAATCAATTTGCGGGTGAGTTTGGGGATACTTGGGATGAATCCATTCAGCAGAGCTATTGATGGGTTTTGAGCTCGTGACCTTGCGAATGATGTGGAAAATATTGTTCCAGAACCCTCTGAGTTTTGGGCATTCCCACCAGACGTGTAGCAAAGAACCTAAGTTCTGACATCCCCGGAAGCATAGTGGGGAGGAGGTAGGGAACATGGACGCTAATCTGGTGGGATACTGGGGACCATCTTATGAAGAGTTTAATATTGGCTTCTATAAGTGAGGTGTTGTAAATGCCTTTGAGTAATCTGGAGAAAGACTCGTGCCAGTCCTCCAAGTCCCATGGAGGTCTTCTTCCCAAGCAAGCATATAAGGTAGTTTGTTAACGTTTTTGGCAAGTGATGCATAGACCAAGGAGGGAAGTTTTCTCAGTGAGTCCCACAGAGAGAATGAGTGTGAAAGGATAGGGGATAGTATCGTGGGTCTACTCTTTGGTGGACACCATAGTAGGAAGTCTAGGGTAAATTTTGCCACTGCTTGTCTTTCTATGGCCACCCAGTCTGTTTTTTCTACTCTGAGGTACACAATAGATAACTGTGCTAACCTTGCTGCTTGGTAGTACC
Organism: Lithobates septentrionalis; assembly: GCA_037952835.1. Classification (NCBI taxonomy): domain Eukaryota; kingdom Metazoa; phylum Chordata; class Amphibia; order Anura; family Ranidae; genus Lithobates; species Lithobates septentrionalis. The sequence continues at coordinate 2,598,918 of JBBDGP010000648.1, read as the reverse complement.
ATGTTAAGTTTGGGAGGCCTAGTCTTCCTTGTGTTGTGAGGTTGAAAAGGTTGTGTTGTGAGAAGCGGGGCACTTTCTTGTCCAAAATTAATCTGGTAATCTTTCCCTGAAAAGACTTAAGGTGGTCTCTTCTAATCGGGATAGGGAGTGAGCGGAATAAGTATAGTAACCTGGGTAGGAGGGTCATCTTCTCTGAATTGATTCCACCTATCCATGCCATTTTATAATGGGTCCAGCTTCTGAGATCAGATTCAAGTTTTCGGTAAATGGGGGGGTAATTGGCCTGATGTAGGTGTTTGACTTTGGGAGTAAGGTTAAGCCCCAGATATCTGATGGAGGTATTGCTCCATCTGAATTCGAAGGAATTTTTCAGTTGAGTGATAAGGGTGGGTTGAAGGGAAACATTTAGAGTTTGAGATTTAGCCAAATTAACCTGTAGACCTGATACTTTGGCAAATTTATTCAGCAGGAGACAAAGATTAGGGAGCGAGGTGGTCGGGGAGGTTAGGAAGAGAAGTAAGTCATCAGTAAACAGGGCACACTTATGGGTTGTCTGACCACATTGCACTCCCCTAATATCTGGATGTGTACATATATCTATCCCCAACGGTTCAATCATCATGGCAAATATTAGGGGCGAGAGTGGGCAGCCCTGGCGTGTTGCCCCTAGCTATTTTAATCGGATTGGAATGGTAGCCTTGGAGCCTGACTTTAGCTTCTGGTGTAGAGTACCGAGCCTCCAGTTTGGGTCCTCCCTCCCATCCCGATTGTAGTATGGAGATTATGTCTACTGCACCTGATCAGGGCCCTGCCGTCCCACCTGATCCTTATGAATATATTGACTAATAAATGCAGCTAGGCGGTTTGCTAGGACTTTGTTAAGATTTTTAAATCATTGTTACTTAGTGAAATGGGTCTGTAGTTCCCTACTGTCCCTGTAGCTTTATCGGGTTTGGTTATTAGAGAAATGTAGGCCGAATTTAGTTGTTTACCCAGTGGGATGGAAGGGGTTAAATTTTAATGCCACTGACCACCAAAATAGGGGAGGTGGAGTAATTAGTACACTAGTGACACTAGTGTTGGGGCTATTATTGCATTCACTGACACCAATTTTGGAGGTTATTAATGTGACCACTGGCACCAATATTGGAGGTTTTTAAGCCCTTCATGACCAGCCGCCGCAGTTATACTGCAGCAGGTTGGCTCCCCCGGGCACCCGTGATCGCTCCACACAGAACAAAGATCTGTCAATGTAAACAGACATATCTCTGTGCTGTCAGGGGTGAGGAGAGTGATCTGTTGTTGATACTAAGTAAGAACAACGATCGCTCTCCTCACCCAGGTAGTCCCATCCCTCCAGAATGACTCCGTAGGTAACACAGTTAACCCCTTTATCGCCACTTACTGTTAACCCATTCCCTGCCAGTGTCATTTACACAGTAATCAGTGCATTTTTATAGAACTGATCGCTGTGTAAGTGCCAATGGTCCCAAAAATGTGTCAAAAGTATCTGATCTGTCCGCCATAATGTCGCAGTCCCAATACAAATCGCTGATCACCGCCATTACTAATAAAAAAAAAAATAATTATAATAAAAATGCCAGAAATCTTTCCCCTATTTTGTAGACGCTACAACTTTTGCGCAAACCAATCCATATTGCCATTTTTATATTTTACCAAAAATATGTAGAAGAATACACATTGGCCTAAACTGAGGAAAAAAATAGCTTTTTTAAAAAAAAATTGGGGATATTTATTATAGCAAAAAGTTCAAAATATTGTGTTTTTTTCAAAATGGACGCTCTTTTTTTTGTTTATAGCGAAAAAAATAAAAAACGCAGAGATGATCAAATACCACCAAAAGAAAGCTCTATTTGTGGAGAAAAAAGGACGTCGATTTTGTTTGGGTACAACGTCGCACGACCGCGCAATTGCCAGATAAAATGACGCAGTGCTGTATCGCAAAAAATGGCCTGGTCATTGAGCGGCCAAATGTTCCGGGGCTGGTTAATGTGTCCACTGGCACCAATATTGAGGGTTAATGCTGCGTACATTGATACCAATGCTGGGGGTTATTATTGCATTCACTGCCACTAACTTTGAGGGTTATTAACCACTTCCTGCCTTGCCTATAGCAAAATGATGGCCAGGCGGACTTTTGTCAATCCGAGTGGACTTCATATAATGTCCTCCTAGAATGTGCCTTGCGCACGGCCCTGTCCATCGAACACAGCCGATGACTGATCAGTGTGCCAGACCTGCTGCCTGTACCATGTTATCACTGTGACCAATCATAGCAAATCACAATGCAAAGCCCCCCTACCACAAAGCACCCCCTATTTTTGAGGGCATGTGGCCTGGTATGGTTCGAGGGGGGGGGGGGCGCTCGCTTGTCTCCCTGTCCTGGCCTGCTGGGCTGCATGCTCGAATAAGCAGCTGGTATTGATTGGGGGGTCCATGCTGTTTTTCTTTCTGAATTTTCTATTGCCGTCATTCTTTTGTTTACATTTCAGCTCTCACAGGGGAAGCCCACTGACAGCTGATGAGTCATCAGTTGTTAAGGATCTGGTGGCTGCTTCCCAGCCCGCTCCTTAACAACCAGCTATTCTTCGCATAAAATTGGAATCAATCGATTATTTTTCGACCAATCCAAATTCGAATCGTTTCGAATATTTGGATATATGAAACTTGTTAAAAATGTATAAATTAGAATTTTTTCTGTTCTGCACGTCTGAATGAATGAATGAATGATTTGTAAAGTGCTGCAAATGCGAATGAATCGCCTCAAGGCGCTAATGCGTTTTGTGCTGTCATCCTCTTAGAAGAGTAAGGTCTTGAGTTTTTTCCTGAAGGCCAGATAGTTTTCTTCCATGTGGATGTGAGTCGGAAGAGCGTTCCGTTGCCGAGGTCCCTGGACTGCGAATCTTCATTCTCCCCTTGCTTTGTAGCGGTATTTGGGAATGAGGAGGAGGTTTTGGTTAGATGATCGCAGATTGCGATTGGAAGTGTAGTGTTTTATTTTCTCTCGGAGGTATTGAGGGGCGTTACCTTGTATGCATTTGTGGGTGAGGCAGAGGGTCTTAAATGTGATCCTATTCTTTACGGTTAGCCAATGTAGGCTCCTCAGGGATGGGGAGATGGACTCCCAGGGTTTTTTTCCTGTTAGCAGTCTTGCCGCCGCGTTTTTGGTGGCCTGTAGGCGCGCAAGCTGATATTGGGGTAATCCTATGTAGAGTGAGTTTGCGTAGTCGAGTAGGGAATTGATGATTGTTCCAACTACTGCTGCTTTGTCCTCTTCTGGGATGAAGGGGATGAGTCTGCGTAGCAGGCGGAGGAGATGGTGAGATCCGCTAACTACTGATCCTATTTGTGCATCCATTGTCATTTCTGAGTCAAAGATAACTCCAAGACTCTTGGCTTTGGTGCGCAAAGAGATGGTTTGTCCTAAGATGGTGGGAGGAGTCCACGGAGTCTTGGTTTTGGCATTTTGGTTAGCATGTAGGAGAAGAAGTTCTGTTTTTGACCCGTTGAGTTTGAGGGAACTAATGGTCATCCAGTCATCTATCAAAGTGAGGCATTTCTCTAATTGCTGATGGTGGTCTTTTTGGCTGGTGATGCGAAAGTAGATTTGGGTGTCGTCAGCGTATGAGTGGAAGCAGAGTTGTGATTTTTTGATGATTTTGAGGAGTGGGCGGATGTAGATGTTAAATAACACTGGCGACAGGGGTGAACCCTGAGGGACTCCACAGGAGATTGTTCGGGTTTCAGAGGTGAATGCTCCTAGTTTCACTGTCTGAGACTGATTCTCTAATAAGGATGCAAACCATTTTAGACTAGAATCTGTGGCTCCTGCTACTTCTGTGAGGCGGACAAGTAGAGTATTGTGGTCCACTGTATCAAAGGCTGCACTGAGGTCTAACAGTACCAAGAGGCATGATTCTCCGTCATCTGCTGCTTCGAGGGCATCATCCCATATTTTTAGAAGTGCAGTTTCTGTGCCTACTGTGTCTGTGTCTACTGTTGGATTTTTTGCATACAATCATTGTGTGCTGCTGACAGGGAAGGCTCCCTGCACTCCCCCACTGGCAGAACACAATAGCGCTACGGAAGGTTACAGGAAAGAAAATCGCATCATCTATGGCTTTCCTAACTCTCTACCCAAAACAACAATAAAAGTTTTAATATAAAAGAAATCAAAAGGATATTTTAGTATAATTGCTATGTACTTTATTTATAAATAGCTCTGATTCATCATGTTAAAGTGACCTCTTAAGCAATATTTACATTTTTGATAAAGGCAAAAAGCATTATGTGCTTTTGCAGTGTGAGAAGGATGATGTTCAATAAGAATTGCGATTTGTGGCAGTAAATTAGGCCTGTCTGTGGCATGATACTGTTTCTGTGTGGTAAGGAAGCACATCTAGCTGCTGCACATAATACAGCTTGATTTAACAGTAAACCATTCCCTTGTAAACAGACTACTATGATTAGAAAGGTTCATAAGTGTAAATATGACTGTGCTACTAAAAACATCACTAAATAAATACATTTTATAAAATGTCACCAAATAAATAAACTTATTATTAAGCCCAATGTGTGCAATTGATTGGTGTAAATAAAAATCAATTCATTATTATTATTATTATTATTATTATTATTATTATTATATAGGATTTATATAGTGCCAACAGTTTGCACAGAGCTTTATAATGTTAGAGCAAACTACAGTTAAAATACGATTTAATAGAGGAGGAATCAGAGGGCCCTGCTCAGTAGAGCTTACAATCTAATATTTCATGGCAATTAATTGTGTGCAAATCTCCAAATTCAACGCATGATCAATTATATACTGTATATGAAAATTTCATCAACACATGATCACTTATTAGTCCATGAAATACTCATATGCCCAAAATCCAAAAACAAATTATTTCTGCACAAAAAAAGTTTTAGTTCTGTGCAAAAAAGTCAAATATATAGAAAAGTGCATTAAGAAAATGAAAGTGCATCTAAACATGCCAGTGTCTTTGATCACAAGTCATCATTATTCACAAACACCGTTGAATAGACTATTTTTTTCGTTTACAAACGTTTTTATTAAAGATTGACATAAAAACAGAGTGTACAGGCACAGAGAAGACATAAGTTACAATCACAAAGCAGGATAAATCCTCAAACAAGTACATCTCTCAGGTGGTCTATGAACAGAGTAATAAAGCAATCATTTATCCCATGAGTTGGGGAGGGAGAAGAAAAAAATATAAAAAAAAAAAAGAAGAAAATTATTAAGAAAGAAAACTAGAAACCTTGATATTTAGACCATACCATCACAAGGATTATATTATCATGCGAGCACATTACGAACTATAGCAATATACTGTGCCCTCCAATGTGGGAATCATACTCGCTCCTAATATTGTTCATGTCCAGTCACTCAATCTGACTGGGCAGCAACCACAGGGACCGAGAGATCCCAAAAGCCTGTACTGAGTAGGTGGGCCTTCCATAAGCTCCATTTACGATCAAAAATGAGGATGGAGTCCAGGAGAGTATGGTGAATCCTTTCCATCAACCTAATGGATTCCATGCGGAGAAGTATCTGTGACCATGACATAGAGGGGCACTTCCAGTTCAGTGCAACCGCCCATTGGATGGTGCTAAAGAGTGTGTGGGCTAATCTCTGTTGTGGAGGGAGAACTCCTGGGATTTCTGCGTATAATATGCACATCTGGTGAGTCAGAGTAACCGACACTCCAGTCAACTGAGTGACTAGAGTGGCGGTGTTATGCCATATAGGTTCTAATACCTTACAACTCCAAAATGTGTGTAAGAGTGTGCCCCTGTCCCGACATCCTCTAAAACATGTGTCAGCAACCAGTGGGTACATCCTATGTAAGAGATCAGGAGTGTAATACCAACAGGTATGTAGTTTGAGGATCGTTTCCTTAATGGAAATAGAGCGTGTGCATTTGTGCATATTTTCAATCATATCTTGCCAGTCTTCCTCTGGGAATTCTTGAGCGGTCTCAGTCTCCCAACCAACCATTGCAGTCGATTTTGAAGAAGTATTATAATCATTGAGATATTTTTATAAAGTTGAAATAGTCCCTCTATCCCTGGAGGTCTCACCACATAAATACTCAAATCGCGTTTTAGACAGATCCACTCCTCCACTCATTGCAGTTGAATAAAAGTGCCTTATCTGTAGGTATTGGTAAAAGTCTAATCTGCCAAGGGCATAAGTTTGCTGCAAATGTGCGAATGAACAGAAGGATGTACCCTGTAGCAGAGATTCTAAGGTTACCAGCCCATGTTCATTTCAATTGCAAAATGATTCAAGCTGGGGGGAATGAGGGTTCTCCCATAAAGGATGATAGGAGTGGAATGTCGGATTTCAATTTGAATTTTTTCCAGTAGAGAGACCAGAGGTAGAGAGACTGGTCCACAATGGCATTCAATGGGGCAACGTCTGTGGGAGATATTGAGCCTGACCAAAGAAGACCTGGGAGGTAATATGGGGCCACTAAGATCCGCTCGAATTGCAGCCAAGGTATGGATGCAGGAGAAGTGTGCCATTGCGCCAGCTGAACAAAGGAGGACGCCAGGAAGTACTTCCATAGGTCCAGGCATCCCAAGCCACCTCTCACTCGAGCCCTATACATCAATGAGCGGCTCAATCGGTGCTTCTTATTCTGCCATATAAATCTGAGGAGATCTGATTGAATTAATTGTTATGTGGAGCGGGATACATACAGGGGTAGAGATCTAAAAAGGAACAAGAGCTTTGGGAGGATAGACATTTTGACTGCTTGGATGCGGCCTAGGAATGAGATACGGTATGAGGACAATTAGTTAAGAAGGTGTTTAACATTAGAGAAGGCTTGAGGATAGTTTAATGAGTACATTTGTTTGAGAGAGGGAGCCAATTTTATTCCTAAATATTGTAGTGAGCTATGGTTCCAGGAAAATGTAAATTTGTCCTTAAGAGTGGCCAGTAAAGAATGGGGGAGGTGAATGGGCAACGCTGTGCACTTAGATGGGTTCACTCCAAGTCCTGTAAGATGATTGAAGGAAGTTAGGGAGATCATAAGGTTAGGGAGGGAGATTAGTGGGTCAGAGATAAATAAGGGGATATCATCCGCATAGAAGCTAATTTTGAATTCCTGATCACCTTTTTTGTATCCTTTTATGTTGGGGTTATTAGAGATGGACCGGGCCAGGGGTTCCATAGCGAGGGCAAATAAAAGGGGGGAGAGGGGGCATCCCTGTCTGGTTCCGCGCTTTAAAACAAAGTAGTCAGAGTTACACCCTGGGAGTTTGATGCATGTACAGGGGTGGTGGTACAGGGCTTTAAATCCGTGTATAAATTGGACATTAATTCCGAATTTGGAAAGAACTAAGTCTAAATAGGGCCAGAGGACACTATCAAAGGCCTTGTTTATGTCCAGGAGTAGTACCTTCTTGGAGTGAGTATCAGCATCTTGTAGAATGTTTGTTGCTAAGCAAATGTTATCTGTGATTTGTCTTGAAAGTATAAAACCCGTTTGATCAGGTGATATCAGTGAGGTAATGACCAAGGCTAGGCGATCTGCTAGAAGTCGTCCAAAGATCTTTAGGCCATTATTAATGACCGAAATGGGGCGGAAATTTTGGGATAAAGTGTGGTCTTTTCCTGGCTTAGGTATAAGGGAGATGTTGGCCAGTAGCATTTCTTCAGGGAAGTGTTTTCCTTACAGGATGAACAGACTATTTTTTTAAATAACAAACCTGTCATACTTACCTGCTCTGTGCAAAGGTTTTGCACAGAGCGGCCCCGATCCTCCTTTTCTAGGGTCCCCAGCCGCTCCTGGCTCCTCCTCTTCTCGAGTTCCCCCACAGAGAGACACTTTCTATGGGGACACTCGTGCAGGTGCTCTCCCGAGTCCTGCTGCTGCATCCATTGACACAGGCAGCAGGACTCAACCCCACCCCCCCAGCTCCTGCGCCACTGGATTTGATTGACAGCAATCTATCCAATGAGGACCCGAGACAGCAGCTGGAGCTTCTGTGCTCGTTCCCATCACTGGAACGATCGGGCTCAGATAAGAAAAAGTGGGGTTCTGGGGGCTGCTGCAGCACAAAAGGTTTTTCACCTTAATGCATAGAATGCATTAAGGTGAAAAACAGGGAGAGTTTACAACCTCTTTAAATTTTCATGCATAAGCCTTGTGGAATTCAGGTCCATCAACAAGGAGTCCAGTATTCTATGTGTGGTACCTATTATTTTCTCCCTCAAACTACACATGAGGAAAAAATGAGGAGGATTGAAAATCCATGTACTGCCACTGTCATTCAAATAGTCCTGGACCAGCATATAGCTGAGCTGTAGTTCCCGGCAAGCTCCAGTGAAATTGGTCCCTTTATCAGATCTTAACAGATTCGCTAGTCCTTTGATGGCCAGGAATCGTCTTAGAACGTAGATGTAGAAGCCTTTTGTCTGATATGTAGCCCATAACAACTTTTCAGTGTGTGTAGAACTTTATGTCATCTATCTGAATGTCTAACCAACACAGAATGAAGTCTTCTATTTTTAAATTAAATATGTTCAAGCATAGAAATTGTTCAGGCTTGTATGCCAACGTGGCTTTCCCAGACAGAATCCCAACATGGCTTTGATTGCAAGAGTCTTTAGCCTTGAGGTATTCAAAAGTATAGCAAAATGGTGTGTGTGAATCCCATCTAAGTCATATATATAGAACTTGTTTCCAGGGCTCCCATTTTGATTGTTTGTCAGTTGGTAGCAGAGAATCTCATTCTTTTGTAGTCTCTGTTTTAATAAGGATTTACCTTGTATGGTGATAGGAGCTACAAACCCCAGTGGATCATATAGGCTGTTAACCACTCAGAGAACACCACGTTTGGTAAATGGTTTGTCTGTAGAGCTAACTTAAAAGTCAAATGAGCCGTTTAATACGTTCTGCTGTAAGCACGTACTTCTTTGTACAGGTGGTTTATCCACTCCCAAATTTAAGTCTTTAAATCCTGTGACATGATCACCATACTGAAGTGCTTTTATGAAAGCTGTACTGTTTGAGGCAATACTTTGGAGTCTGAGGTTAGCTTCAGAAAACTTACCTTGTGCCCATTGGAGCAGGTCAATAGCTTCCTCATCTGTGGGTAAAGATTTGAGCCCATCATCAACATAGAAGTCTCTCTCAACAAAATGTTGAGCATCTGCTCTGTATTCACTTTCACTGTCAAGCGCAGTCCTTTGTACGCCCTATGTTGCAATAGCTTCAATGTTAATGTCTTGTTGTGGTGCCACAGAAACCTAAGGAAGTTCCTATGGTCTTCTCGTACAAAAAGCAATGCAACATCTGTTCAATGTCAGCTGTAATGCCAACTGGTTCTTTCCTGAACCTCATAAGTACTTTTACAAGGTTGCTGGTTAACCACTTCAGCCCTGAAAGGATTTGCCCCCTTAATGACCAGGCCCTTTTTTGACATGCGTCGCACTGCGTCGCTTTAACTGACAATTGTGCAGTCAGGCGGTGTTGTACCCAAACAAAATTTATGTCCTTTTTTCACACAAATAGAGCTTTCTTTTGGTGGTATTTGATCACCTCTATGGTTTTTATTTTTTGCACTATAAACAAAAAAAAGACCAACAATTTTGAAAAAAATATATATATTTTTCCTTTTTGCTATAATAAATATCCAAAAAATGTTTTTAAAAAAATGTCTATATCAGTTTAGGCCAATATGTATACATATTTTTGGTAAAAAAAATCACAATAAGCATATATTGATTGGTTTGCGCAAAAGTTATATCATCTACAAAATAGGGAATAGCTTTTTTTTTTACTAGTAATGGCGGCAATCTGCGATTTTTAGTGGGACTGTGATATTGTGGCGGACAGATCGGACACTTTTGACACTTTTTTGGGACCAGTGACATTTATACAGCGATCAGAGCTAAAAATAGCTACTGATTACTGTATAAATGCCAATGGCAGGGAAGGGGTTAACACTAGGGGGCGATTAAGGGGTTAACTGTGTTCCCTGGGTGTGTTCTAACTGTAGGGGGGGTGGGCTACCTAGGGCATGACAGAGATCGCTGTTCCCGATGACAGGGAACAGAAGATCTCTGACATGTCACTAGGCAGAACGGGGAATTGCCTTGTTTACATGGGCAGTTCCCTGTTCTGCCTCTGTACACCACAATCGCGGGTCACCGGCAGGCACGTGCTCCTGCTAGCCTCCATGCACAGACTGATGTACATCTACGGCAGTTTGCGCAGGAGAACTGACCTGCCGCAGTATAATGACGGCAGCTGGTGGGCAAGAGGTAAAATTGGGACCAATTAGTAGAATGTCTTTCAGGGATATGCTTTGATACTTGACGCTGGTGTTAAACACTACCCTGATTTGTTTCAGTTTACGGTGATACACTTCACAGAAAGGGAGATCGCGTTCTTGTAAAGGTGGACTTGGCTCAGTGTGATCATTGTTGAATTTCTTTTTCATAAGACAACAAAAAGTATTTTAGGGTTGTTTTTTTTTTAATCAGAATATATTTTTATTGTGCAAAAATTAAAAAAGGTACAAACAATCAGAGATAACACTCTGGAAGTAGAGAACATAGGACTGTTATATGCATGTCAGAGAAAAGGTACCTTTTACAAAGCTGTACATTGGATTGGGATAAACATTCTGCACAGTAAGTAAGGTAACAAACATATTACCAGACGTCGTACCAAAGAAAACACATACAACAAAGAATCCTCTGATATCCACTGATATCCTCTGATAAAGCATCCCTAACAGATAATGTAAATACACATCCCAAGGCAGTAGCCATCATGCCCTGAAATCCCCAAACTCACTCAGGCCGGTAGGACGGTATTTGGGGCATACCTGCCTCTTCTCCTAGACTTGGAGTAGTCTGGTAAGAACTAGCTGAGGGCTACTCCCGGGTTCTCTAGTCACTCTTGCCAGATTTTGGTAAATTTTCCTGACACATTCCTGTGTTGGTATGCATTCTTTTCCCTAACAAGTATATCATTCACCTGCTGTATCCATTGGTTGTATGTGGGGGCCCGGGGGGGGGGGGGGGGAGCCAGTATCATGCAATCACTTTTCTAGCTTGATCAAACATCCTAGTTAAAGCAATATATGTAGAAGGGGGGTATAGCTCCTCCTCAAGGCCACCAAGCAAACAGGTAACTGGATTTACCTGTAACTGTAGTTGATAGATACTATAAATGATCGCAACCACCTTTTGCCAATAACGCACTAGTTTGGGGCATTTCCATAGCAAATGGATCAGAGTGCCCTGGTGTAGTTGACATTTCGGGCACAAGGGGGGGTCTCTCCTACCCCACTTACATAACCGTAAAGGAGTTTTGTACACAGGGTTGTTCTTTAGTGTCCTCAACTAGATAGGGCTATTTCATTGTTGTCATGCATAGTTCAAAACATTGTGCTTCCTAAGTTGTCACCTGTCAGGATACTACCCATAACAGAGGCACGTGTGTACCAATATACAGGCCTGCCACTTCCAAGCGTATCCAGCATGGGCCTGCTCATTTGGGCTGCAATGCATGTATGCACATTTCACACATATTGACACGTGTATGTTTGCATCTAATTCCAGAACTGGCACCACTATTTAAAGAAGGAAGCAGTGACAGAAGATAGCTGGATGATCTTGAGCTTGCCCATGTTCATTGCTTTCGTGTATCCTGTGTTTACCCTGATTTCTTGTTACCAATTTGGTTTTCCTTTAGACTTCCCCCTCTGAAAGACCTCTGCTTCTGACCCCAGCTTGTTTAAGTACTCTGCTTCTACTGATCACCCATGTATGACCCTGGCCTGCCTCCTGACTATTCTGCTATCTACATCCTCTTGATCACCATGTATGACCTTCGCTCTTCGCTCTGGCTCCTGACTATGTTTCATGTATTACCTCAGCCCAGATCTTGACCATGACCATGTTTCTCCATTTTCCCCCTACCACTGTAGCCCTGCACCACCCTCATCCATTGTCACCTACTACTGAAACTGACCCTGCATGAGAACTTAATAGTGGGATACTTCCAGGAGCAGCCTCCAGCAAACCAGTCTATCAGCACCTGTGCTTCTTTGAACTTTGCACTCCCTGTCATCACCTCCAGGGGTGCTTGGACCATAGCCACAAGTTCTCTCATCACTTTGGCCTCCAACCAGGTACATGACATCATCACAGAAGATAGTAGTTACATTGGCTACTTAAATGCTCTCTATAGGCTTCTTCTTCAATTCTTAATGATGAGAGGTTGAGAGCATGGTTTCAAATGAGCGGTAAATCCATTTCTCAATACATATGTTTTAAAGGCGTTGAACTCAGATGGCTTGCACATCTTCTCCAAACATACATGTCCCACTTTTACCCAGCCTAGATCAAGTCTTTCTGCATTTGGGGTGTTGTCAGGACCATTACACATATGTACTCTGAGAATATCGCTTTCCAGCAGGACTAAGATTTCAGCATTCATGTACATATCAGAAATTTTATCAGCCCAGTGCCTTAAAAGGGGATGGTAATAAGCTCCTTCTAGAGTAGGAATCTCTTCCTTGTTGTGAGGTAACTGATCACTTTTAATGAATGTTGGCAAGGTTATGTGCATATTTCCTTAGTTCAAGGAGAAAAGGCCCATCTGCTGAAAGTCTCTATGTGACCACAACAGGTATTGATAGTAGTGTTGCATGTCCTTTTATGCTGAAGATCTCAAAGAATTTTGGTTTAAACAGAGATCTGTTGCTTTGTTCATCTATTATTGTCACGTACCTGGTAGGTGGAGCCCGGAATGCAGAGAACGGCCTCTCGTATACCTCTGACTTAAGAACCCCTGAAGGTGTGAACAGGGACTCGAAAGTACAGAGGGGCACAAGTGCCTGACTGGAACACTGAAGCAGAAGGCAGGATCCTGTAGTCAGCAGGGAGGTGCACTGTAGTCCCGTAGCAGGTTGCAGACAGCAGGGAGGTGCACTGTAGTCCCGTAGCAGGTTGCAGACAGCAGGGAGGTGCACTGTAGTCCCGTAGCAGGTTGCAGACAGCAGGGAGGTGCACTGTAGTCCCGTAGCAGGTTGCAGACAGCAGGGAGGTGCACTGTAGTCCCGTAGCAGGTTGCAGACAGCAGGGAGGTGCAGACAAGCCGGGTCAAGGTACTGGCGGGCAGATCAGGTACAGAAGGGCAAACCAAGAGAATAGTCAGAGTCCAAGCCAAGATCGGGGCGGGCAGCAAGCAGGTAAGTCAGGAACAAGCCAAGTAAATACTGGATACAGGAAAACTGGTAACAAGGTAGCAGGGGTCTCAGGAAACGCTGTAGACCGGACAGCAAGGCAGCATTGAAACAGTCTTCTTTAAATAGCCTATCTTTGGCGCCAAGTGGCGCTATTGCGCATGCGCGTACGCACGTTAGCGCTAGTGGCGCTATTGCGCATGCGCGTACGTTTGTTAGCACTAATAGCACCATTGGCGCTATTGCGCGCCCGCGAGCGCCGGATGGCGCTTCTATGCACAGGCATTCGTTTAACACTGCAAGAGGGCTTTTCCTGACAATTATAGTGTACATACTGATAGCTTTCTCTGGTTGCCCTTCTGGGTATATCTTGACTAGTCATACTTTTGCCCATCATTTGGAATTGGAGCCTTTCCTAGAGATGACCCGAACACCCCCCGATTCGGTTCACACCAGAACTCTCGAACATCGCAAAAGTTCGGACCCGAATGACAAACCCTATTGAAGTCTATGGGACCCGAATGTGAAAAATCAAAAAAAAAGTCCCCATTTTGAAGGCTTATATGCACGTAATTGGGCATAAAAAGGATATGGGGGCCCGGCTACTGCCCTGGGGGACTTTTACCAATGCACAAAAAAGTTTTTAAAAAAGATTTATATTAAAGAGGTGCAGGGGGGTGGGTGTAAGATAATTATGACCCTACAAAGGTACCATCCCAAATAGAACAAATATCATACTAGAGCAAGATAAAGTGGGACTTTGCATGTACCCTGTAGGGTCTAATGAATACACAAACCATAGGAATTTAACAGTGAACGTCTTTATTCTACATATACAAAAAATTAGGTTAAAAGAAGTTGAAAATACAACTGGTTAAAATCACAGTTACAGTTACATTGTCCAGGGTGTGCTGGTCTTTTCTGAAGAATGGCCTACGTATCTAGCGAGATAACTCGCTTCATCATGGCCTTGGATTAAAGCACAAATTGTACATATGCAGCACAAGCGTTTTCCCCGCACCAGGTTGTATCCAAACCAGGTATAAACTGAATGTTGCTCTCCAGAGTTGAAAAGCCCCAGGTGCTGGCTAATGCTAATCCATGTTGTGAGGGAAGCGTTAGCTGATTATCTGTACATTCTATCCATGGTACTTTGTACATGATTTGTTCCTGATTTTACAATAAAGAAATTTCGTTGGATTATATTCTCCTGGTGTGCGGCTGTTCGGACTTTTTTCTTCCCTCACAACAAATTGTACATATGCTGTAATGATATACAAACACATTATTTAAAAAAAAACACAACAATTATTAACTAACAATATCACATTATTTTAATTTCCTATAACAACAACCTAAAAAACTAGTTACATGCACCAAAGCAAGATACTGGGGCATGACCCAGTAGACGATCCATTGATCGAAAAGCTTCGGGCGCTTCCAGCATCCTCCTTGTTGCCCATTTTCGATTTTATACTCTGTGATCACATTTTATTGTTACCTGGCGTTTTTAGCAATAAAAATCCTATTTTTGCTCATCTACACTATGTGGAGCTTGTTTATTTTTTCTTCACATACTTACTGAGAGATTCAACCAGCCTTCACTCCAGCCTTTGTACGTGACGCATTGTTCCCTCTGATCCGCACCTTGGCCATCCTTTGGGAGGACCCACCTGGCGACCCCGGGAGATCCGCGCAGAGTTTGACCCAGAAGGTTCGCAGAGCTGTGATGTCTGTTCACTGGCCCTGAGAGGCAACCCGCTCGAGTGACTCCCTGTCGCTGACAAGGGAGTCCATCATATCTGGTAAGAGTTTCTTACACACCACCTTTACCAAGTCGCATGTTGTTGAGAGATACAACTTGGGGATGATTTGTTGATTCACCTGCGTTTTAACTTCTGTCTCCCTGCATCCACGCATGGTTTTCAGTGGGACATTCCATGTCATTTGTTTCCCACTCACCGACAGGATTTTATTCACCTATATTGAGAGACTTACAAGTTTTTTCACTGTTATGTTTATTATTTGTGGACATTTGTTTTTTTCAGTTGTTTTCTTGATTGAAGACTTTTGGCACCATTTATGCGCTACTTTTTATTTCATTTTCACATGTTTCTTTGGTTGTTGTCACCTTGTAAGTAGCTGCTCCGCACCATATTTTCTTTCAATTTAGCGCAGTGTACACTTTTATTATATTTGTAGATGCTCATTTCACCTGTGTCCCCATGTGAATGGCCGACCATGTTCCAACGCCCATGGGTGGGGGTATATATAGGGGAATCCATTGCGAATACAGAGGGAGGGGAAGGAATCCCTGAGGCCGCCCCCATGGCCTGGATCAAAGGTCCGAAATGGCCATATTTGATCCGAAGGGGTGGGAGCGGGCTCATCTTCCCAGTGATCTGCCAGTGTGGAATGTGGACCAGGGCACACACCATAGGAGATCCACCCCCAGTATGTACCACCCACCAGATAGGCGGTGTGGTGGGTCTCATCCCATTGGTGCGAACAGAGAGGGAGAGACACCTAGATGGAAGGCAGGGAGGGGGACAAATTCTGGCAGTGCACCAAAAATGACACGACCGCAATGGTGCTTCATGGTGCTTCATGGTGCTATGTGTTACATTGGGCGGAAATACACACCCGGAAATGACGCTTGACTAAGGCTGCGTCATCGGAACTGTGATGGTGTCAGGGCTGGGCTCGGCACTTTCTTCTCTGAACTGGCCGCTCAACTGTCAGCTAATTGCTAGCTCCCATTTCTCTCCACAGTTACTCAGCTGTTGATGATCCTGCTCGTCAGTCCTGCCTACTTAAGCTGTCCAGTCCAGAGGAGCTCTGCCTTCGTCTTGGTCACATCACAAGAAACTATCTCCTGCTTTCCTGTTTAAAGACTGGCTATGCTGACATCCCTTCTGGCTCCAGATCCTGCTTGCTGTTCCACTACTTTGATCCCTGACTTCTGGCTTGGCTGACTATCTGTTCCGGTTACTGAACTTTGGCTGTGATTTGACTACGTTTGTTCTAACAAGTGTGATTTAACTGTACTTCTGTCTCGTTCTGATTTCATGGTTTCTGACAGTAGGCGAAGGCCATGAATTCAGAAGATACAGTCAATCCACTTGTTGGTAATATTTTTTCCAGATTGGATGAGCAAGATCACTGCATGGATCAGTTTGCCATGGCATTACCAATGCTCATGAGTCACACGGCTCACCTGGAATCTCCCATTGTGGCTGCTCTGGTACAACCTGAGTTGCAGGCCATCCCTGCTGCTGCGCCAGTCTCTGTGCAGGCACCTGCCTCGAGTATTACCTCTAAAAGAGGTATGTCTGGTTCCCCAGCGATTTGGGGATGATTAAGTTCAATGCAGAGGGTTTCTCAACCAGGTTGAGATATACTTTGAGATGCTGCCCCAGGCGTTTCCCATGGACAGAAGCAAAGTAGGTTTTGTGATATCTTTGCTTTCTGAGAGAGCCTTGGCCTGGGCAAACGCTTGATAGGAGAAGCAAAAACCTGTTGTCTTGAGTTACCCTGAGTTTGTGGCCTCCTTTAAAAGGGTAATTGACGTTCCTGCATGCTCCGCTTCTGCTGCAAGTGCCTCATGTCCATCAAACAGAGTACGAGAACTGTTGCAGACTACGCCATTGAATTCCATACTCTGGCAGCAGAGGTTGCTTAGAACAATGAGGCCCTCGTGGCTGCTTTTTCTCATGGTCTCTCGGATTCCATCAAGGATGAGATAGCAGCCGAGATATACCCACTGAGCTGGAGAAGTTGATCACGTTTGCCATCCTCATTGACTCCAGACTCAGAGAAAGACTCTCTTTTAAGGAGCACTTGCAGAAGCCTCCTGTACGTTTGCCTCCGAGCTTTACAGTCCCACCCGTGCCTCCCTCACCTCCCATGCCTCCTGTGATTTATTCCTGTACTCAGGAGGCGTAAACTTGGAGATAGTTGTATCTTCCGTATTGGTTAATATCTAGTGCATTTCTTTGGGGTCATTCTAGACACCTCCCTCCCTCTTCAGTTGATCAAGGATTTTTAATTTTTAATTATAATTTTTTTAATTATGTTGTGTATATTGTCCCATTATCTTTATTTGAGCTTGCACTGTAAATGTACCACAGCAATTATGGGATGGGTAAAATGTGAGCAGCAGGGTTGTAAGTGTATCAAAATAGGGTCATATCTCTTTGATGAGATTGGCCCTTAAATATAGCTAGCCTATTTTTTGATGAAACTATATCTAGCTATTTGGTGTTTTCTGATTACAACATCACTCTTTTTCTTTTCCTTTGCTGGCATTGATAGAACTAGCCTGGCCTGTGTCTCCCCATTGCGTATTGGTGTAAGAGAAGTTGCTGCCTTTGCATCTACTCCTCTTCATGTCCCTTTATCATCACAGGGATCACACTGATCCCACAGAGGCATTACCAGGGCAGAATGCACTCACCATCACAGTTCCGAGTTGACACGGCCTTAGTCTCGCATCATTTCGGGTGTGCATTTCCCCTCAATGGAACGCATAGCACCATGACGCACCATTACAGTCGCGTCATGTACAGTGCACTGCCGGAATTTGTCCCCCTCCTTGCCTTCCCCATTCCTCTTTTCCCCTCCCCGTTTCCCTTCTCCCCCTCCCTCTCCCTTTCCCTTCTCTCCTCCCCCTTTTCTTCCCCCTAATTTTTTTAACCATTTAGTTTTGCTTTGTAAACAAAGTTATTTTTCAATTCTTATATGTATTTTTTGCCAATAATGTGTTTGTATATCATTACAGAATATGTACAATTTGTGCTTTAATCCAAGGCTCTGATAAAGAAGGTTATCACACAAAACGCGTAGGCAATTCATTCTGGATACATCAGCCAGGACCAGCACACCCTTGACAATTTAACTGTAACTGTGATTTTAACCAGTTGTATTAAACTTCTTTTAACCTAATTTTTTGTATATGTAAAATAAAGACTTGTTCGCTTTTTAATTCCCATGGTTTTAAAAAAGTTTTTAATTGCATGCCCCTATTCAGTACAGTGGATTTGTTGTTTTAAAAATGAAAAGGCTAAATACCTTTTGTCAGAATGTAGCTGTGTGGTCACGTGTTACCAATCTATGGAGAGAAGCGGGAGGGGCTGAGATTCCCCTGTGACATCAGCCGACCAGCACAGGGGAATCTCGGCCCCTCCCGCTTCTCCATAGGTCGGGGCCGGCTAACACAGGGGGGATCACGTGACTGCACAGCTGCGGTGTGACAAAAGGTATTTAGCCTTTTAAAAAAACAAATCCACTGTACTGAATGGCAGCATACCCAGAGGGAATACAGCCACTGTGCCCATTAAACGCAGCCACGATGAGCGGGCGGGGGGTCACAGTAGCTTAATTCAATGAGCACAGTGGCAGCATTTGATGGGCACAGTGGCAGCATTCGATGGGCACAGTGGCAGCATTTGATAAGCACAGTGCCTGCATTTGATGGCACAGTGGGAGCATTTGATGAGCACAGTGGGGGCATTTGATAGCACAGTGGCAGCATTTGATGGGCACAGTGGGTGCATTTGATGGCACAGTGGCAACAATTGATGGGCACAGTGGCAGCATTTGATGGGCACAGTGGCAGTATTTGATGGGCACAGTGGCAGAATTTGATGGCATAGTGGCAGCATATGATGGGCACAGTGATGGCAATTGATGGGCACAGTGGCGGCATTTGATGGGCACAGTGGCTGTGTTTGATGGCACAGTGGCTGTGTTTAATAGGAACAGTGGCTGCGTTTGATGGGAACAGTAGCAGCAATTAATGGGCACAGTGGCGACATTTGATGGCACAGTGGCTGAGTTTAATGGGCACAGTGGCTGTATTCCCTCTGGGCATGCTGCCATTTAGTACAGTGGATTTGTTTTTTTAAAAGGCTAAATACCATTTGTCACACCGCAGCTGTGCAGTCACGTGATCCCCCCTGTGTTAGCTGGTCCCCGACCTATGGAGAAGCGGGAGGGGCCGAGATTCCCCTGTGCTGGTCGGCTGATGTCACAGGGGAATCTCAGCCCCTCCCACTTCTCTCCATAGAATGGGATCACTTGACCACATAGCTGCATTATGACAAAAGGTATTTAGCCTTTTCATTTTTAAAACAACAAATCCACTGTAGTGAATGGGGGCATGCCCGTAGGGGATACTTGTACATTAGCTGCCTTATGCAGCTGAATAACGGCGGGAGGAGTGGGCAGGAGAGACGCTCTCATGATGACAGGGAGGGAGGGGGAGGGGGGAGAGAGGACAGATGCGGATGACGGAGGCACGTAAACTGACCACGGTAATCAGGGTTAAGCAGCCCTGATTACCGTGGTCGGCAGAGGTAGGGGGACACAGGAACTGGCAGGATCAGTCAGGTTTTTTACAAGATAGGAACGGGAAAACTACATATACAGCATGCCTTAAAGGAACAGGATCTTAATTTTGTTTTTTAGGGTTACAACCACTTTAACTTCAGTCCATAGCAGAATTTCAGAAATCTTTATTGCTAAGGCAACTAAGGGGCGATCTGTGAATAACGATGATCCTGAAGTCTGAATTCAGGTCTTCTATTCTTCTATTCTGGAAGCTTCACACTGTAGTTTTTCATAACAGTCTCCTTCATGGTGCCCCCCCCACCCCAGGCTTCATTGCAGCTACGTGGCCTGCTAGATGGTTGGCTCAGGAGAGGTAATATCTATTTACGCATTTTACACATCTGTTACAGAGATATTTCCAAACCATTGAGTTTCGCTTTTTTTTATTTTTTATTTTTTGCATGCTTTAATTATAATGAAGATTCATGCACTGGATACATTGCAGTGTCCACTTTGACATAACTTTGATAGTTTGCAGAAATTCAAGCAAAAATGTTGATTATAGAATACCACTTGAATACTAAAATGTACTGGATAGGCTCTAAAATACAAAAAATACAGTAGTGTCACTTGCTAAAAAGAACTTAAGAGGGCCAGAGAATGTCTGAAGAACCGTAGCCACCAATGTTTGAATTGCTTTCAAAATATTTAAGGAAGGGAGGAACTAGGGATGGAATAGCAAGGGAGGGGAAATGGTTAATGGGCAAGAACAGGAAGATGAGGTGACTTCCAGTTTTTAGCTGAAGTGTATATTCTCAAAACATTTAGGCTGCATTCACACCTAAGCATAGTGGAAACGAGGGAAAAACATACTACAATGCGCAACACCTTTGCAGTGCCATTATATCTTAATGGCACCCCATTAGACAAAAGTAGCAGTTTGTCAAGCATTTTCTGCCTGACAAAACACGCAAAGAACGTATTTGGCCCAGTGCCAAAATTTGGTAATCCAGCTTCATTGGTGCATTCAAGTCAATGTTCTGTCGCACCCAAAACATGTGACATAAAACGTGTTGCTATGCTCATATGTGAATGTAGCCTAGCTGGAAACAATTTACAAAAGGAGATTTGAACAGATTGTAATGTTTACAGATATGACAAACTCACTGAACTTCTAAACTGATAGACAGTCTTGTAAAATTCTTTATGTTTTCTAACAACAGATTTATTTTCATGCAAATAATTGCATTTGTCATGCTTTTGTAGTAAGGAAACCTAGAACAAAAAGTAAATCAGCTAGATGCAGGCAAGAATTTTATAATATTTCAAGAGTATATTAAACACATGACTATGACAACACATCAGAATTATTGTTTCATTTTTCCTATAAAGAAAAAAAGTTGAAATTTAATGGTGGCCACAAACGCTTAGTTTTTTTTTTATCTGATCAATGTGTGAATTGATGAAAACAATCAAATCCACAATCAAATAGTCATAACTTTTCTTCCCATTTAGACTCAATTTGTATTGGATTTTATCAAACTGAGTTGATCAGCTGTGGCAGAATATTATTAATCATTTAGCATAAATCGCCAGAACTGAGATAATTTGTTCATGAACAAAATTGCATTTTGATCAAGCCAATTATGAGATTGCATGGAGGAAACAGAGATGTGATTGGATTCCATCAAACTGAGCTGATTGGCTGATGCTGAATATTATTGATTATTTTGCATCATTTGGCAGCACTGAGATACTCTGCTTACAATTATTAGGAGAATAGTACAATTTTATGCCAGTTGAAAAGGATAGAGACACACCGCTGGTTTCACTAAAAATAAACTAGGGCAGCACAGTGGGAGGGGCCTAAAGGGGCATAGCTAAATAAAGCCTGAACTTACTCCCCCTATACATAGCACACATAAGCCACAGTCATTTTACCAACAAAATATGCTTTAATGCGGGGGTCTCAAACTGGTGGCCTTCCAGCTGTTGCGAAACTACAAGTCCCATCATGCCTCTGCCTGTGGGAGTCATGCTTGTAACTGTCAGCCTTGCAATGCTTCATGGGACTTGTAGTTTCGCAACAGCTGGGGGGCCGCAGGTTTGAGACCCCTGCTAATGACTGCCCCTCAAGCAAAAAAACTTAGGTGCTTGCACAGAGGGCACACCTCAACTGAACCGTGCCCTAGTTTGACTGTTCCCTCCCCACTACCCCCCCTGGTCTGCCCTCACACTTGGCTATAAGCAAGTGTTTCCAGGAACGGTTACATTATTACCCCTGCCAACCTAACCACGTTGTTCACTGCTTCTGTATTCAGTGATATATGGAGAGTTCTGTGCTCAAGCACAGTTTGTGCTCACAATGAAGCAAATAATACTGGACCACAAGTTAACTGTGCCCTGTACCACCTCTTCCAAAATGTCCCAAGCACAGTGCATTTAACCATTCCTGGGTATGGTTTAGAGTACTCCTGCAGGACTCAACAGCGCCTGCAGATTCAAGTGGCTTTGATCTCTTCTCTGGAACCGCCAACTGTCAGTGACAACTGAGGTCTAGTGCTAAGCAACCGATTTTAAAGGATCAGCTCCTAGGCTTGGGATTTTTCTACAGACTGCTCAGAATGCTTGAGCATTGTTTTTACATAGGCAGTGATGTGATATCATGTGTAACGCGCACCATCCCACAATTTATAAACGGAAATGGGCTTTTGATGTTTTAGCAGAGGAGGATTACAGAGTTCAAGTGATTGTAAAGTCACTATGTGACTGTACATATATCCCCTCCGAACATGAAAGGCTAAATACCTTTTGTCACACCGCAGCTGTACAGTCACATGATCCCCCTGTGCTGGCCAGCCCTGATCTATGGAGAGAAGCAGGAGGGCCCCGAGATTCCCCTGTGCTGGTCGGCTAACGTCGCAGTGGAATCTGTGGGCTGCATTTGGTGGGCACTGCACTGATGAGGCTGCATTTGATTGGCATCAGGGGCGTTGCTAGGTGGCAAAAAGACCAGGGGCTTCAGCCCGAAGTCCGATGCTGGCACCGATGGGGGGGGGGGGGGTCGAGAGTGGTCATGGCACGGGGTTTTTTGGCTGAGCGCTGGGGTTGTGTGGCGGGGGGTAAGCTTACTTGCTGGTTGCTGCCTGGGGCTTAGCAGTGCCCATCAATTTTGACCACTAATCTCAGCTACCTGACACACTGGCCTACCTAACATACACTGACCTGACATACATACACCTACCTAACATACACTGACCTGACATGCCATACACCTACCTAACATACACTGACCTGACATGACATACACCTACCTAACATACACTGACCTGACATGACATACACCTACCTAACATACACTTACCTGACCTGACATACATACACCTACCTAACATACACTGACCTGACATACACCTACCTAACATACACTGACCTGACATACATACACCTACCTAACATACACTGACCTGACATGCCATACACCTACCTAACATACACTGACCTGACATGACATACACCTACCTAACATACACTGACCTGACATGACATACACCTACCTAACATACACTGACCTGACATGCCATACACCTACCTAACATACACTGACCTGACATGACATACACCTACCTAACATACACTGACCTGACATGACATACACCTACCTAACATACACTGACCTGACATGACATACACCTACCTAACATACACTTACCTGACCTGACATACATACACCTACCTAACATACACTGACCTGACATACACCTACCTAACATACACTGACCTGACATGACATACATACACCTACCTAACTTACACTGACCTGACATACACCTACCTACCTAACTTACACTGACCTGACATACACCTACCTACCTAACTTACACTGACCTGACATGACATACACCTACCTAACATACACTGACCTGACATGACATACACCTACCTAACATACACTGACCTGACATGACATACATACACCTAGCTAACATACACTGACCTGACATACATACACCTACCTAACATACACTGACCTGACATACATACACCTACCTAACATACACTGACCTGACATACATACACCTACCTAACATACACTGACCTGACATACATACACCTACCTAACAACATACACTGACCTGACATACACTGACCTGACATACACTGACCTACCTAACATACACTGACCTGACATACACCTACCTACCTAACATACACTGACCTGACATACATACACCTACCTAACATACACTGACCTGACATACACTGACCTACCTAACATACACTGACCTGACATACACCTACCTACCTAACATACACTGACCTGACATACATACACCTTCCTAACATACACTGACCTGACATACACTAACCTACCTAACATACACTGACCTGACATGACATACACCTAGCTAACATACACTGACCTGACATACACTGACCTACCTAACATACACTGACCTGACATACACTGACCTACCTAACATACACTGACCTGACATACACTGACCTACCTAACATACACTGACCTGACATACACTGACCTACCTAACATACACTGACCTGACATGACATACACCTACCTAACATACACTGACCTGACATGACATACACCTACCTAACATACACTGACCTGACATGACATACATACACCTAGTTAACATACACTGACCTGACATACACTGACCTACCTAACATACACTGACCTGACATACACCTACCTACCTAACATACACTGACCTGACATACATACATACACCTACCTAACATACACTGACCTACCTAACATACACTGACCTGACATACACTGACCTACCTAACATACACTGACCTGACATACACTGACCTACCTAACATACACTGACCTACCTAACATACACTGACCTGACATACACTGACCTACCTGACATACACTGACCTACCTGACATACACTGACCTGACATACACTGACCTGACATACACTGACCTACCTAACATACACTGACCTACCTAACATACACTGACCTGACATACACTGACCTACCTAACATACACTGACCTACCTAACATACACTGACCTACCTGACATACACTGACCTGACATACACTGACCTAGCTAACATACCGTGACATACATACACTGACCTCACCTACCTGACCAGGAGACAGACTTCATGTGTCCAGGTGTCCTGCAGTTCAGTTCAGCCGTAGTGTGCGGTGTGCAGCCCACGCATCATGTGGCACAGCAGGCAGCCAGAGAGGAGGAGAGGAGACTGCTCGAATTTCATCGCCTGGACCTTGGAGCTCCGGGCTTTGTCCTGCATGTAGTAAGTTATACAAAGTAGAGCCTGCCTCCCAGTCCCAGCACGGCCAGCAGGCACAAGGCGATATGGAGAAGACTCTTCTGCCTCCTGCTGCACACTCCGGAGTACGGTGCCCATGATCAGACACAACGAGATCCGGAGCTCTTTACTCTGCCGTCCGCCACCCAGCACAGCTCAGGTCACCAACAACACACCCCAGCACCGGGCTCCTCTTCAGGTTATCCTCATCCCCTCTTCTACTTTCCTCGTGCAGTCACTGGCACAGATCGCTCCTCCGCTGCCCTGATCTATCTCAGCGCCGAGTGGGGATCTCAGTGATGTGGCGCGGCGGATTGTAATTCCCGCCTTCTGGAGCCTGCAGCGCCTATGATGGACGTCACACGTCCCGCGGTCCCAGCATTGGACCAGTGGGACGTCCATCATAGCTCCAGAAGGCGGGACCTGTATGTCATTCGGCTACACTCGGCCGCACTCGGCGGATCAGATCGGTCCCTGCTCGTCAGCGGCCGGCGGCGCTCGGGGATAACAATTGAACGGTGCCTTCTTGACACTCGGGGCTTTTCGGGGACCAATTCGGGGCTTCAGCCCCCCCTAGCCACCCCCTCCCGACGCCCCTGATTGGCATTGCACTGATGAGGCTGCATTTGGTGGGCACTGCACCGGTAGGCTACATTTGGTGGGCACTGCACTGATGAGGCTACATTTGGTGGACACCGCACCAGTAGGCTGCATTTGGTGGGCACAGCACTGGTAGGCTGCATTTGGGGGACACTGCACTGGTAGGCTGCATTTGGTGGGCACTGCACTAATGAGGCGGCATTTGGTGGGCACTGCACTGATAAGATTGCATTTGGTGGGTACTGCACTGATGAGGCTGCATTTGGTGGACACTGCACTGGTAGGCTTCATGTGAGTACATGTGTCTACCTGTGTGTTAATTTCGGATTATGTGCGTGTGTCTGTGTGTGTTTGTGTGTCTGCCAGTGTGTTAATTTAGGATTAAATGTGTGTCTGCCAGTGTGTTAATTTAGGATTATATGTGTGTCTGCCAGTGTGTTCATTTAGGATTAAGTGTGTGTATGTGTCTGCAAGTGTGTTGATTTGTGATTATGTGTGTATCTCTGAGTGTGTTAATGTGGGGTTATGTGTGTCTGTCAGTGTGTTAATTTGGGATTTTGTGGGTATTTGTGTGTCTGCAAGTGTGTTAGTTTGGGGTTGTGTGGGTGTCAATGTGTTCATTTGTGATTGTGTGTGTTTATCTATCAGTATATATGTGTGTATGTGTATGTGTGTGTGTGTGTGTGTGTCATTGCTGCATGTGCGCATACAATGATATTGCACACGAACAAAAACCATCACAAACACACACAGAAATCATCACAAACACATACTGACATTACACACAGAAATCATGACACCCAAACAACAGAAATTACTTTCTCGAGACAGGGATACTTAGGAAATTCGCTTAGACCTGCAGGGGTACTTCACCGTAAAAGATTGAGAAACACTGGTTTAGAGTACTCCTGCAGGACTCAACAGCTCCTGCAGATTCCAGTGGCTTTGATCTCTTCTCTGGAACCTCCAACTGTCAGTGACAACTGAGGTCTAGTGCTAAGCCACTGATTTTAAATGATCAACTCCTAGGCTGGTAATGCGCAGGCCGCTTTACAGATTATAACCAAAAATGACCCCCACTTTCCAATACAATTTCCCCCCCAAACTCTTATCCCCCACTGTACAGGTCTCACTGACATCCCTAGATCACCTCTCCCAATCTACTCCCTCAGTAAAGACTTCACCCCCAGGACAGACCCCTTAGTACGGTCTGACCCCCAACACAGATTGGTCAGTACATATGGACCCCCCCCAGCACAAACCCATCAGTACCGATGCCCCCCAGCATAAACCCCTCAGTACAGGACCTCTCCTGCTCAGACCCCTCAGCAAGGACCAACACCCCAGCAAACGCCCCTCAGTACAGATGGACCCCCCATCACAAACCCCACAGTATAGACTGACCCCCCCCCAAGCACAGACCCCCCTCCCCCCAGCACAAACCCCTCAGTGCAGACACCCCTCTCCTAGTATCAACCACTCAGTAAAAACATTATCACCCACCCCAAGCACAAACCCCTCAGTACAGATTGACACCCGCCCCCAGCATAAACCCCTCAATACAGATGGACCTCCCCTGCTCAGACCGCTCAGCAAAGACCAACTCCCCAGCAAACACCTCTCAGTACAGATGGACCCCCCCCCCAGCACAAACCACCAATATAGTGTAGCGCACCCCCTAAGGAGCTGCAGATGAGCTAGGATCCCCCACCCTGCACAGCCAGGCACAGTAAATTTTCACAGAAACTCTAGAGACAGAGAACAGTCCGTGACTTTGTTTTTTTGTGGTTTATTGAGGGCTAATAACTTGGATGGGAATAGAAGGTCATGGGATGTCCACTTGACTTCAGCAACAAAACTTTGGCAACAACTTCAGGGACATCTTCTTATACACAGTCTATATATATATATACGGTCTCCTTGACACACCTCCTACACTTTACTTGTTTGCAGACTCCAGTTGAATCACTGTAAATGTTGCTGACAAGCACAGTCAGATTTAGCAATGGATCTTTGCATACAGGAACTCGAACCCCCTTATTGTGTAGCAGAACACAGTGATCAGCTTGTACTTTCCCTCCTGTGGATACTGGTC
Organism: Lithobates septentrionalis; assembly: GCA_037952835.1. Lineage (NCBI taxonomy): Eukaryota > Metazoa > Chordata > Amphibia > Anura > Ranidae > Lithobates > Lithobates septentrionalis. The sequence continues at coordinate 2,571,311 of JBBDGP010000648.1, read as the reverse complement.
CCAGCACCACCTCTTCAGGCATTGCCAACCCACCTGGCTGCAGCTGCCCCTTTCATTAGCCCTCCAGGCTAACTTTCCTCCACAGTCCTCCAGACTCACTCACACCAGCCCACCTGGCTTACTCTGCAGGAGATCTTCCAGGGAAGGAATGAAGACTTGGCACACCGCTGTCTTCAGGGAGAACTGGCTATTTATGGCAGTCCCCCCCTTTGTAAGTCCACAGTAGTGCTGCTCTACTCACTTTGTCCTCTCTTGCTCCCATGCCACCAGGGAGGGCTTCCTCTGTGTGTTGTGGCAGGATCCTTCCAGCAAACGAGTCCTGGCCCAATCCCCCCCCCCCCCCCCCCGCAGATATATTATCAGTGAACAAAGATCATAGGCTCATCCATGATAAATGACTAAAACTGATCATTCACTGATCGAATTTGGCCGGTTCAGCAGCAATTAAAAAATCATTGTGTGGCCTTCCCCGGAAAACTTTTGTCAATCAGCGGTGCAGCCAGTGTATTTTGGTCCTGCTGTCAGAATACAATGTCTCGTCAGAGGGAATTCTGTTAGTTTAGAGGGCTGAACGAAAAAAAATTTAAACTTTACCATGAATAGCCGGTTTAATAAGGTATTTATTGAAAATATGTAAACTAAACTTGCCACCACTGTTCTTATAAGGTCAGCTTTTCTCAAGGGGATCGTTATGTGTTGATGAGCTTTGTACATGGGATTAAGAAAAGATTTAAAGGCCCAGAGCCTTCTGACTTCAGTTTGGGAGACAGTTCAAAATATCTGTGAGTATTTCTGTGGTCTTTCACCCATAACAAACTCTTGTGCTATGTCCAGGTGAGACCTTCACCATCCCTTAGGGGTACGTCCTCACCTTGTTGATCTGACCTTTTAATGAAAAAGGGTATACAGAGCATATTCCTTTTATAGCCAGGACAGGGCTGTCTCCCCAATGGTGGATGCAAGCTAATTATACCTCCAGAATCATTACCATTACCAATGATCAAAAGGCACACAGCAAGAAAAGCCTAGTGCTTAGTACATGTACATAATACATGTAAACGGATAACTTCAGTTTTTGATCATAAGGCAGCTGCATGCAGAGCGGTACTACATAACAAAGAAGTTCCTGTGTAAACGCCACTACTCCTCAGTCTCCTCTAGATGATTGTCAAGAGACCTCTCTCCACAATATGGTTGTTTTGCTCCAACCAACGCATTCACCAGCGGAAGGTGAAGCAAAGGGACGCAGACAGGAATTTTGGGTAAGAAAATGAACCTGTAGATAAGCAACAGTGTGAAATGTAGGCTTCTTTTTTTAGGAGGGGGGGGGGGGGGCAGGAGGCATCAAATATCAGCTTTAAGCAACAGAGCTACTGTATATCACCTCCTTGCTCCCAACCTGTGATTGGATAGTGGTGATAAAGGCTCCTGAAATTATCCTATTCTGCTCTCCTCCTGTCACCATGTTCCTTGTTAACACATGTAAATGCAGCATACCCAATCCCCTGATCCCAAAGACTGCTCCCCCCCCCCCCCCCCCCCCAATGTGAGTGCTGCAGTTCAGGGAATAACAATAAGCTAAAATCAAGTCAGATTTAGGTATTCACACTAATTGCATTTAATTGTTTGAGTCCCAGGTGCTATTTTAAAACAGCACAGGGCCAACAGTTATTTGTCACAGCACTGCTTTAAAACTGTTTAGCAGAGGAGGAACTCTAGGATTTTTGACTGCATTAGGCATACAGAGTTAACTCCAGTCCATTGCAGAAGTTCAGAAATCTTCATTGCTAAGACAGCTAAGGGGGATCTGTGAAAAACGATGACCCTGTAGTCTAAATTCAGGTCTTCTATTCTTCAAGATGTCCCAAGCACAGTGCATTTAACCATTCCTGGGTATGGTTTTGAGTACTCCTGCAGGACTCAACAGCTCCTGCGGATTCCAGTGGCTTTGCTCTCTTCCCTGGAACCGCCAACTGTCAATGACAACTGAAGTCTATTGCTAAGCCAAGGATTTTAAAGGATCAGCTCCTAGGCTTTGGATTTTTCTACAGACTGCTCAGAATGCTTGAGCATTGTATTATATAGGAAGTGATGCACCATCTTGCAATATATGAATGGAAATGGGCTTTTGATGTTTTAGCAGAGGAGGATTTTTGACTGCATTAGGCATACAGGTTTAAAGTGATTGTAAATTACTATGTGACTGTACATGTATCCCCTCTGGGCATGCAGACATTCACTACAGTGGATTTGTTTTTTAAAAATTAAAAGGCTAAATACCTTTTGTCACACCGCAGCTGTGCAGTCACGTGATCCCCCTGTGCTGGCCGGCCCCGACCTATGGAGAGAAGCTGACGTCACAGGGGAATCTCGGCCCCTCCCACTTCTCTCCATAGATCAGGACTGGTCAGCACAGGGGGATCACGTGACCACACAGCTACTGGGTGTAAAAGGTATTTAGCCTTTTCATTTTTAAAACAACAAATCCACCTCCGTGAATGGCAGCATGCCCGTAGGGGTTACTTGTATATTAGCTGCCTTATGCAGCTGAATAGCAGAGGAAGGGGCGGGCAGGAAAGCCACTCTCATGATGACAGGGAGGTAGGAGGGGGGGAGAGAGAGGACAGATGAGAGCTGAAGATGACGGAGGCACATAAACTGACCACGGTATTCAGGACTCAGCAGCCATGATTACCGTGGTCAGCAGAGGCAGGGGGACACAGGAACTGGCATGATCAGCCAGGTTTTTTACAAGATAGGAAGGGAAAATTGACATAAAACAAGCATTGTGCTATACAGCATGCCTTTAAGGATCCACTGATGGTGATACTAATAGGCTGCGCTGACAGATCCACTGATGGCAGAACTAATGGGCTGTGCTGACCGATCCACTGATGGCAGCACTAAGGGGCTGTATGACAGATCCTCTGATGGGCTCTATGACAGATCCACCGATGGACTCTATGACAGAACCACTGGTGGGCTGTATGACAGATCCACCGATGGACTCTATGACAGAACCACTGACAGGCTGTATGACAGAACCACTGATGGGCTGTATGACAGAACCATGGACGGACTGTATGATAGAACCACTGATGGGTTGTATGACAGAACCACTGATGGGCTGTATGACAGAACCACTGACAGGCTGTATGACAAATCCACTGACGGGCTGTATGACAGATCCACTGATGGGGCTATATGACAGATCCACTGATGGGGCTGTATGACAGATCCACTGATGGGCTGTATGACAGAACCACTGATGGGGCTATATGACAGATCCACTGATGGGCTGTATGACAGATCCACTGATGGGGCTATATGACAGATCCACTGATGGGCTGTATGACAGATCCACTGATGGCTGTATGACAGATCCCCTAATGGGGCTATATGACAGATCCACTGATGGCTGTATGACTGATCCCCTGATGGGGCTGTATGACAGATCCACTGATGGGCTGTATGACAGATCCCTTGATGGGGCTGTATGACAGATCCACTGACGGGCTGTATGACAGATCCCCTGATGGGGCTGTATGACAGATCCACTGATGGGGCTGTATGACAGATCCACTGATGGGGCTGTATGACAGATCCACCGATGGGGCTGTATGACAGATCCCCTGATGGGGCTGTATGACAGACCCACTGATGGGCTGTATGACAGGTTCTTTTTATTGGGAGGGCATGTTGTGCACTTTACTATGTGTGGCAAGGGTTAAATTCACTCTTCCTCCGGTTTTCTCCTCACACAGGATCGGTATGTGAGGAGAAGAAGCCAGGTACAGCGTGTAACCACTGTATGCTTACACTTGTGACCGGCTGTGATTAGACACAGCCAATCACGTGGTAAAAAGCCAATTTCATTGGCTGTTTACCCTGATCGGAGATGGGCTGACTCCTGGGGACACGGCTCATCACCGATCGCCGCATTAGATGCACATCCTAAAGGACGTCATATGATGTCCACTCAGGATGGGAAAGCCCCTGCCTGCCCATCAATCTGCTATTGGCTGGGAGGAACTAGAACAGCAATAGTAAGGGATGGAAAAGGGTTAATTGGCAAGTACAGGAAGATCTAATGAGGTGATTTCCACTTTTTAGTTGAAGTGTATATTCTCAAAATATTTAGGCTGCATTCACACCTAAGCGTAGTGGAAAAAGCAAAAAAAAATCCTAAAATGCACAAATTGCTTGCAATGGCATTATTTTTTAATGCAGATAACAGTTTGTCGAGCATTTTGTGCCCAACAAAACATGGAAAAAAATTCACAAAAACACATTTCGCCAAACGTGTTTGCCTCAATGTAAAAATTTGGTAATCCAGCTTTAGGTGCATTTAAGACAATGGCCTGTCACACCCAAAACATGTGACATAGAATGCGCTGCTATGCTCATTTGTGAATGTAGCCTAACAATTTACAAAAGGAGATTTGAACGGATTGTAATATTTACAGATATGACACAGAAACACCTTGAACAAACTCACTGAACTTCTAAACTGATCATAAACTGATAGACAGTTTTGTAAAATTCTTTATGTTTTCTAACAACAGATTTATTTTCATGCAAATAATTGCATTTGTCATGCTTTGTGGAGAGGAAACCTAAAGCAAAAAGTAAATCAGCAAGAAGCATGCAAGAATTTTATAATATATTAAGAGTATATGAAAACACATGACTAATCATAATTCTTGTTTCATTTTCATATAAAATAAAAATCTACAATTTATTGGTGGCGCTTTTTTTTCTGATCGATGTGTGAATTGATGAAAACAATCAAATAGTCATAACTTGCCTTCCCATTTAGACTCAATTTTGATTGGATTTTATCAAACTGAGCTGATTATCGATCATTTTGCATCAGTCACCAGCACTGAGATACTTTGTTCATGAATATAAATGTATTTCGATCAAACCAATTATGAGATCGCATGGTGGAAACAGAGATGTGATTGATAATTTAAGTTACGATCTTACCTGAACTATTGATCGAAATCCACATCCTCGTGTATGGCATGTCAATCGAATATGTTGCCAGCTATCGGCTGATTATAACTATAGGACCAGATCAATCTGAAATAAAGCAATCGTTTATTGAAATGTGTATGGCTACCATAAGAGGCCATTCACACCTATGCATTGTGTTAAAGTGCAGTAAAACATATGTTTCATTAATGCTAGGTTCTTATCTATGCAGGTTGTGGTTGATGTGTTTTTCCAGTGCGTTTTGCGGTGCATTTAAAACACACTTTTGTGAAGCATTTTGCTATTTTTTTGTGGCTAATAGGAAATTATGATAGTTCTGGTCATGGAGAGCGACTTTGATGCGACTTTACACTCTCTAGCACTCAAGTCGCATCAATGCTGCATCAAAGTTGTTCAGGAACCTTTATTTGTCCAAAATCGCATGTTAGGGTTATGCCGCGTACACACGGTCGGACTTTCCGGCATACTTGGTCCGGCACACTTTCCGACGGACTTTGTCCGCCAGGTGCGCCGGACTTTAAAACGGACGGACTTGCCCACACACGCCGGGACTTTCCGGCGGGCTAGGTCCGCCCGTCTTTCCGACGGACTTTCGCCGGAGTTCCGGCGGACTTTCAGAATGAACGGACTTGCCCACACACGGCCAAGTCCGTTCATTTTGAACGTGACTCAGGTGCGACGGGACTAGCAAAGGATGTCAATCTTGCCGCTTTTATCGGCGAGATTGACACCTTGCGAGCCCCGTTGCGGGGCATACCAGGCCCTTAGGTCTGGTATGGATTATAACGGGAAGCCCCTACGCCGAAAAAACGGCGTGGGGTCCCCCTAAAATCCATACCAGACCCCGATCCGAGCACGCAGCCTGGCCGGTCAGGAAAGGGGGTGGGGACGAGCGAGCGCCCCCCCCCCTCCTGAACCGTACCAGGCCGCATGCCCTCAACATGGGGGGGTGGGTGCTTTGGGGGAGGGGGGCGCCCTGCGGGCCCCCCCCACCTCAAAGCACCTTGTCCCCATGTTGATGAGGACAAGGGCCTCTTCCCGACAACCCTGGCCGTTGGTTGTCGGGGTCTGCGGGCGGGGGGCTTATCGGAATCTGGGAGCCCCCTTTAATAAGGGGGCCCCCAGATCCCGGCACCCCACCCTATGTGAATGAGTATGGGGTACATGGTCCCCCTACCCCTTCACCTAGGGAAAAATTGTAAGTAATAAAACACACTACACAGGTTTTTAAAATATTTTATTAAACAGCTCCGGGGGTGGGGATCTTCCTCCGGCTTCGGGGGTCTTCTTCCGGCTTCGGGGGTCCCTCCGCTTCATCTTCTCCCGGCGTCCGGTTGGTTCTTCTCCGCTCTCTTCTCCCGGTGTTCCAGTTCTTCGGCCGGCTCCTCTGCTGTGTTCATGTAGCTCTCTTGCCAGCAGAGGTCCGGACTTCTGAGCTGCTGGGCTTCTTCTCTTCTCTTCTCCAGATGTTGACACGACGCTCTCTCCGGCTGGACTGGTCTCTGAGGGCTGCGTTGTGACTTATATAGGCGGAGACCCCGCCCCCTTTTGATGTCACAGTCCCTGGGCATGCTGGGACTGTGACGTTTTAGGGGGCGTGGTCGAACACCGGGAGAAGAGAGCGGAGAAGAACCAACCGGACGCCGGGAGAAGATGAAGCGGAGGGACCCCCGAAGCCGGAAGAAGACCCCCGAAGCCGGAGGAAGATCCCCACCCCCGGAGCTGTTTAATAAAATATTTTAAAAACCTGTGTAGTGTGTTTTATTACTTACAATTTTTCCCTAGGTGAAGGGGTAGGGGGACCATGTACCCCATACTCATTCACATAGGGTGGGGTGCCGGGATCTGGGGGCCCCCTTATTAAAGGGGGCTCCCAGATTCCGATAAGCCCCCCGCCCGCAGACCCCGACAACCAACGGCCAGGGTTGTCGGGAAGAGGCCCTTGTCCTCATCAACATGGGGACAAGGTGCTTTGAGGTGGGGGGGGGCCCGCAGGGCGCCCCCCTCCCCCAAAGCACCCACCCCCCCATGTTGAGGGCATGCGGCCTGGTACGGTTCAGGAGGGGGGGGGGGGCGCTCGCTCGTAGTATGCCGGAAAGTCCGACCGTGTGTACGCGGCATTAGAATTAAGTGATAGTGTTGGGATTAAATGTTATGGTTATGGTTAAGGGTTAGGGGTAAAGACTAGGCTTAGGCTTAAATATTAGGGTTAGGGTTAAGGGCTTGGGTTAGGGCTAAAGGCTAGGGTTTGGGTTAAATGTTAGGATTACAGGCTAGGGTTAGGGTTAAAGGATAGGGTTAGGGTTAAGTGGTAGGGTTGTAGTTAAGGGCTAAGGCTAGAGTTAAGGGCTAGGGTTAAGGCTAAAGGCTAGGGTTAGGGTTAAATATTAGGGTTAGGGTCAAGGGCTAGGGTTAGCGTTAAGGGCAAGGGTTAAATACTAGGGTTAGGCTTAAATGTTAGGGTTAAGGGCTAGGGTTAGGGCTCAGGCTTGAGTTATGGTTAAATGTTAGGGTTAAGGGCTAGAGGTTGGGTTAAAGCATAGGGGTTAGGGTTAAATGTTAGGGTTATGGTAAAGGCTAAGGTTAGGGTTAAGGGCTAGGTTTAAGGTTAAAGGCTGGGGTTAAGGTTAAATGTTAAAATAGAGAAATCACACATTTGGAAATGAAGAGGCTGCACACCCTGAAAAAATTGCAATATGGAAAGTTCCCCCAAGGGTTTTTTTTTTAGCAGCGAGGTTAAATGTTAGGGTTAAGGGATAGGGTTGGGGTTATATGTTAGGGTAAGAGTTATTTTTTGGGTTACATCAAAGTGGTGCAGGAATGTTTATATGTCCAAAGTCCCATGTTAGGGTTAAGGGCTAGGGCTAAGATTGGGGTTAAGGGCTAGGGTTAGGGTTAAATGTTAGTTGCATCAAAGTCGTACTCCACGAACAGAACTGTCATATTTGCATGGTGCAGGTCCATTAAAGTCTATTACATGCATATTGCAATCTGCTGCGGGAAAAAGTCTCTGACCCTTCCTAAAAACGCACCGGCTGAAAACGCATAGATGTAAATTAGATCTATAGGAAACCCTGTTTAATGGACTGTAGTGCGTTTCTGCAAAACACGAAACTCAAAAAACACATAGGTGTGAACCAAGAGCTTCTGATAACACAGTTTGAATGGTAGTCCAACACATTGATACAATAGGGGACAATGTACTCGCACTGCAGCAGACCACAGTACACATGCCAATGAGAGATAGTGGCTTGCCATGGAAAAACGGTGCACCCCTTTGAGCTGCATTGTGGTGCAGTGGTAGCCCATTGATTCCACCACAATGCACAATAACGTGCTGCATAACTCACATTAATGCAGCACTACAGTGAGAAAGAGTGCACATTTAGTTCTACTGGTACTAACCCTGATTTTGTTTCCTTTTTTTCTCCAGTTTTTAGATAACAGCTTTTCATTAAAGTGGCGGTAAAGGCAGAAGGTTTTTTATCTTAATGCATTCTAAGGAGCTCCATTCCCAGTAGACGACAGTTTTGTAGAAACCTGTCAAATCAGAGAGTCCTTGTAGCGCCATTCAACTGGTTAGACAAATGACATCGCCACCAGACAATTTTTTCATGCCTGAATTTTCTGTACTGCTGTATGTGCAACCTTTACAAGCATTCTATTCTATTTTTGTGGTTTTACACTATGAGGCTTTTTCTTTCCTTACATATAATTTCCTGAATCTTGGAGTTCCATCTTTATTTACACGAATGCAAAAGTTTACATACCATTGCACCTGAGAAGTTTAAACTGGCTAATTGCTGTGATGTAGCTGAACGTCTATGGAAGTGAGTCAGTTCCTTGTTCTTTGAATCAACTGAGTTCAATCCTTGGAGGTGTTTGGTTGTGAAAAAACCCAGGAGAGTGATATCCACACAGGTGGTCATATTCCACAGCGAGTTTGATCTCTGTAATAGGGATCCACCATTTCTGGTAAGAGGCCAACTTTACTTTATGAAATATCCTATTTCAAGTCATTGGAGATTACTTACAAGTGGAATCCAGTAGACATCTTTCAAATTTCAGCGCTTTTCAGCAAAGGAGATTAAAGCGGAGTTCCACCCAAAAGTGGAACTTTCACTCATCGGATTCCTCCCCCCTCCGGTGTCACAATTGGCACCTTTCAGGGGGGAGGGGGTCTAACACAGGTATCTGCACCCACTTCCGGGAATAGACTCCCGCGGGAGTCACGCCCCCTCCCGCACTCCCCCGCTGTCTCCTGGGAAAGACACAGGTCCCAGGAGATAGCGGGACCACTGAGAAAGCGCAGCGCGATTCGCGCATGCGCAGTAGGGAATCGGGAAGTGAAGCCGCAACGCTTCACTTCCTGATTCCCTCACTGAGAATGGCGGCGGCAGCACCCGAGGATCGAGGGACGGTTCGGTCTCGGGTGCCGACATCGCTGGACCCCACGACAGGTGAGTGACCTTATTTTAAAAGTCAGCAGCTGCAGTATTTGCAGCTGCTGACATCTAAAAAAAAAATTTTCACCGGACTCCCGCTTTAATGCAGAAATCTTTGCTCATGAATATGAACTTTGTGCGATATAATTGTTTATCACATAAGGCAAATTTTTTCATACATATATTGTTTATTTATATGTATTGTTTTGAGCACCTGAGAGTGTCACGTATGCACTAATCTATTTAGTATCAGTCTCAGTCTATTAAGGCAATTACCCCACAAATTATTGTGTACACATCAGTAACTTTTTGTTCATTTCAATACATTGTTACATACTTTAACACAGGGAATAGTGCACCATATACAGTGCTAGTGCTGCACTACCTTTTGGTGAACTGACAAGCACCAGCGACCTAGTATATCCTGGTCTTTTACACACCAGCACTGCAGTATCACTTGGTGACGTGGCGAGTCCCATAAGTGTAGTCCAAGCTGGTGCGGTGGCTAGCACAAGTAGTGTCCCGCTGCCACCAAGAATTTGAACACAGGACCACAGAGCCCATAGCGTCCTTCCTGATGTGCTTGCAAGTCTTTATTGGCAGTCCACAGATTCTGAAGCACCTGTACTTCCTCCATTCATTGCCCAGGTGGTCAGATGGAAACAGCAAATTTAACGCAGATATACTGCGGCAGAATGGCTCTCCTGAGCGAAACCCCATATGGGTACGTCCTACCCTTTTTCGGCCGCCAGAGGGGCGCGCGTATGCCCGATGCAAGGCGGGGTACCCGATGCATGTGGCCGGCGGGCACGATCGCCACCTGCCACGGGCGATCGCATGCACGAGTGGAAGTACACAAATCCCTGTGCTGTCCCAGAAAAGGAGCCATATCCGTTGTTCCGTAGGAAAAACTATAGGTCTTCTCTCCTAGTCACTCCCATCTCCACACAGTTAGAACACACCGAGGGAACACACAGTTAACCCCTTGATCGCCCTAGTGTTAACCCATTCCCTGCCAGTGACATTTACACAGTAATGAGTGCATTTTATAGCACTGATTGCTGTATAATTGTCAGTGGTCCCAAAAAAGTGTCAAAAGTGTCCGATCTGCTCGTCGCAATGTCGCAGTACCGCACAAAATTGCAGATCACCACCATTACTAGTAAAAAACAAAAATAATAAAAATGCCATAAAAATGCCATAAATCTTTCCCATAGTTTGTAGATGCTATAACTTTTGCGCAAACCAATCAATATATGCTTATTGCGTTTTTTTGGGGTTTTTTACCAAGAATATGTAGAAGAATATATACTGGCCTAAACTAATGAAGAAATGTGTTTTTTAACAAAAAATTGGGGATATGTATTATAGCAAAAAGTAAAAAATATTGTTTTTTTTCAAAATCTTTTTTTGTTTATAGCGCAAAAAATAAAAACTGCAGAGGTGATCAAATACCACCAAAAGAAAACTCTATTTGTGAGAAAAAAAAAGGACCCAAATTTTGTTTGGGTACAGCGCCGCATGACGGCGCAATTGTCAGTTAAAGCGACGCAGTGCCAAATTGTAAAAAGTGCTCTGGTTAGGAAGTGGGTAAAATCTTTTGGGGCTGAAGTGGTTAACTACTACCCTTGATTTTTTTTAACTGTTTTTCACAGAAGATCTGTATCGATTGATTGTGGACCAAAGCAATTTATCACCGCCAACCCAAATTCAAATCTTGCCAGACAATTTGCATGGAAACCTATCACAGTTTCCGAGTTTAAAACTTTTTTAGGCCTAACCCTCAACGTGGGCATTACTAAAAGAATGAGCTGCGGTCTTGTTGGTCCACAGACCCAATTTATCATATGCCCATGTTCTCTGCTGCCATGGCCTGTGGTAGATATGAAAATATAATGCGATTTATGCACTTGAACGACAACACACTCTGTCATCCTCAAGGTGACCCTGAATATGATTGGCTCCACAAAAATCGGCCCCTCGTAAATCACCTTAACCAGCAATTTGCAGACGTCTATACGTCCCAACAAAGCGTCTGTGTAGATGAGTTCCTCATTAATTTTCTGGCCGCCTTGCATTCAAACAATTTCTCCCCAGCAAGCGTGCCAGATATGGGGTCAAAATGTATAAGCTCTGTGAGAGGGCAACAGGCTATACATATAATTTTTGGATTTATGAGGGAAAAGCTTCCCGGATGACCAGACTACATGGGGAGCAATGGCAAGATAGTTTGGGACCTGGTGTTTCCCTTGTTCTGTAAGGAGTACCACTTATACTTTTAAAAAAGATATGTTTCAAATAGCTGTAAACACGCTACTCAGCGGCGATATGCAAAAGATCGTAAACAATCCTACCTTATTCCATGTATAAAATTTAAACTAGCTGCCACTATAATAAATACAAGAATTAAAACATATATAAAAGCATTATAGCATTATGAATAATCAAAATACTAATAGTGGCGCTCTGTCCGAAGCTCCCCCTAAACCCCTCAAATGAATTGCGTATAATTGAATCAAATGTGTACTGGAAATTCGAAGGGTTCCATATTAAAACTGAGAGTGATACATAACTGTTATCCATAATATGTAATGCAATTATGATGTTTCATATTTAGTGTATATAAATTGTGCTAGTTTGTTGCATTTTTTTTTTTAAATAAGCAAAGTTATACCCCGTACACACGATCGGACTTTCCTTTGTTGTCAGAAAATTTGAGAACCTACTTTCAAACATTCGTGTGTGGAAATTCCGACAACAAATGTTCGATGGAGCATAGGCTCAACAGGCTCACATCGATCATTTCCCGTTGAAAATTCCGAACGCGTGTACGCGGCATAAGTTGTTTCTTTTAATCAAAGCATGCAAATGCACTGTATAGATTTTGATCTGTGGCACTGTTTCTCATAGAATTAAGTAAAGAGAGTAGGTTGCTTGTTTTAATTAATGCATGTAAATGTAGTGCACTGATTTTGAATTGGTGTATTAAAATGACCCCTAGAATTGGATTTCACTGACTTCCTGCTATCGGTGATGACCGATTGCGGTAATGCAGTGGATTACAAGCAGTGGGTGATAAGGGGTTAAGCAGCTGCCAGGAGATAAATTCCAGGATGCTGCGCCATGTAGCCACACCCTTAGATGAAGTCGTAATAATGAAATGAAATGCATCAGGGCGGGACCATACTGCTACGTCAGCACACCGCCAATAGCAATGGACACCAGACAGACTGAGAGTGTCAGCGTGGTGGGTGAGACACCATTGATTCCTCGGCAATCAAACTATTGATGTTGATGTGAACAAAGCGTGTTATGACCTATGTTTGTACGTGCATTTTAAAGGGGGGAATGTTGTTATTAAAGCAAGCTTGAAAGGGATTACACTATGTGGAGTTTTTTTCTTATATAAGATCAGTAACTCCATGATTGTTCCCGAGTGAGTGATATGTTCTCTGTACAAGTGATTGACAGCACTTTAAACAAAGGCATGTTTAAGTGATATTTCTGGTGAGTGCAAACCCTTAGGGGAGAGGGACTCACGTGGTGACAATCCAGTGATTGGTGCAAGTAATAACACTTAATTGGCAAGAGGATGTAAGGATATTGTACACCAAGAGACTTTCTTAGTGTCATGGTTCCTACCGTGCCATGCAAACAGCCAGGCATGGTCATGCCTCAGGTGGCTCAAGGAGGTATTGAACCCATAACTATCTGTTTACTGGTCCTGCTGTATTGCCTCTGAGCCACACCTCAGCTCATTATTCAGCCTGGTTTCCAGCTATGCCTTGTCCTGCATGCAGCACTGTGGGCTATACTCTGGATCTTGCTTTGCAATTAGCACCAGTCACTCCTGGTTCAGCTGAGGCAGTTTATCTAATCAGCTGGGTATAAAACACTGCCTCACCCTGAGGGCTGTTTCAGTTCATTGTCTCTTGTATTGCCAAAGGTTCCTATTTTCCTGTGTTCTTATTTTAAAGTTTCAGTGTTCCAAGACTGACCCCGGCTTCTGAACCTGGCTCTGTTCATCATTAACTCTGACTTCTAGAATCCCTGACTACGGCTTCACCTCGACAATCCTTTGGTAAATTCCCTGTCAAGCCCCCATGCACAGATTCACAGCCCAGGTAGCCTTTTACCTTGTTACCGTGGGCTATGTGTATTTGCAAGTGTGAGCATACATCTCTGCACTATGGACTCCAACCAAGGTAAGCTCTTATGCCCTGTACACACGGTCAGATTTTCCAATGGAAAAAGTACGATTGAATTGTGTTGTCAGAAATTCCGATCATGTGTGGGCTCCATCTGACTTTTTCCGTCGGAATTTCCGACACAAAGTTTGAGAGCAGGATAAAAAAAATTTCCGACAACAAAATCCGATCAGTTAAATTCTGATCGTGTGTACACAAATCCGATGCACAAAGTACCACGCATGCTCAGAATAAATTAAGAGACAAAAGCTATTGGCTACTGCCCCGTTTATAGTCCCAACGCACGTGTTTTACGTCAGCGCGTTCAGAACGATCGGATTTTCTGACAACTTTGTGCGACTGTGTGTATGCAAGACAAGTTTGGCCCAAAATCCGTTGGAAAAAATCAGATGTATTTTGTTGTCCGGAATGTCCGATCAATGTCCGATCATGTGTACAGGGCATTACACTTAGCACATACTCACGGGGTGGACTCTAATAACTTATGTGGTCAACTCATGATTACAGGCCAATTGTAGAGGCTTTGGATGGAGCGCCGATAGTATTTTGCTTATTCATAATGCTTTTATATATGTTTCAATTTTAGTACCACTTATACGTGGACAATTTTTATACAAGAGTGTCACTTTTTAGACATGTTTTTAGTCTTGGAATTGGCTCTTGTGGCACTGTCAGCTGCTTGTAAATACCCAACTTTGAAAGAGTGAGGAAGCCTGCTTGAGAAATGATTAATTGCTCACTGTGAAGTGGAAGGACAAACGGGATGTTTTCATCCTGTCTTCCATTCACACAGTCACAACAGTCCAAATTACAACGGTGTCTGGTGTTGTTGAGAAGCCCCTTTGTGTCCAACGACTACAACCCTAGGGGTGGACTTCAATGATCAGATGATGAAGCTTAGTTTCCCGTAAAGCCAGATGCTGGTACAAGAAAGTGTCTGTATATTTATTTTAGTTGGCTCTGTACAACAATTTTGTACTATACAAAGCATCAGGAAGAAGTGGATCCTTCCTAAAATTTTTATTTCATTTTTAACCTTTGTTTGCTTTGCTGGAATGCCATTAAGCTGTAACTCTTATATATTTATTCTGAGAGCAACAGGGTGTTGCTCTCAGAATATATACATCAGCGCTTGCAGCACTGCTGGAGGGTATTTAATTTAATTTAATTGAAATATTTAATTTACACAGGAAGATTGTTTGCTATTTATTCACAACTTATTGAGTCAGTTACTTTGCTTCATTATCCAAATTCTCCTTGCGTGCAATCATCAAACATCAAAGGGCTAGCTGAAGATCAACCAGATTGCCACACAGCAACACAGGACTACTTTCACCTCCCTCCCCACTTCAGGGATTTGTTTTACTAAAGCTCACAGAGCAATAATTCACCAAGAACTCTCTGAAAAAGCAGATTGAATTGCAATACAGTTTTCTTTGCTAAAAGTTGTATTTGTTATTTACTGTTCTGCATTTATGTGTGAAGGAGCAGTGGAGAGAGGTCTGACACTTGTAAGAGCCATTGCTCTGCTCTCCTCTAACCTGTTCACCTAGGCATTATATGCACTCGGTTGAGCACAGGGATTATAGTGTTCACTATTGAATGTTTGAATCTGATAGGTGATTGTTATTTAGTTATTAATAACATTCCTGTAGGAAACAACATCTTAAAGTGTGAACTTGAGTTGACTCTGATTTCTTTTGTTTCTATCTCATTAAGTAAATTTTGCTGATTTAATCAATTTTGGTGTATTTCCTTCTTGCTTTCATTTGGAGGGAGGGGAAAAAATGTATGAACCCAGGGTGTCAGAAGTGGCAGAGGACTCACATGGTCAGGGCAACCAGGGGGGTACTGATTTATTTTGCGACCCTCAAGAGGGCAGCGCTACATTTGGGGGCCTGTCTGGGATACCCCTCATGGGAAGCCCAAGCAAGTCCTTTGAGCAACCCAAAAAGAAGGGGAAGATGGACTCAGTCACTGCCACCAGTTGGGCGAGAGAGAGCAGGAAAGTCAACTGGAACTGGTCACTGTGGTGAAGGTGCCCAGAATTGGATGTCTAAAAGAGAGGTGAGACAGCTGATAAGACGGGCTGTTCCAAAGCAAGGATCCTATGTTGTGGACGTGAGGCCTGAATTTGAGGAAGATTACACCTATGCTCTGATAGAGTGGCGAGAGAGTGTTTGAAAGAGGTTTTGGAAAGAGACTGTGAGTTTAGCTGACAGTGTAGAGGCTCAAGTGATACCCTTGCTGACAGTGGGTATTCCAGAGGAAGAGCATTCCAGACGTGATTCAGTGAGTCCTGAGACAGAGGAAGAAGTAGATGCTTTTGGGATGGTAATGCCTCCTGCTTCCTTTTATATGGATATGAGCTGGCTGATTGAGAGTCTGATAAAAAGCACTAATATTTCCGTAAATCACCAACCCCAGAAGGTGAAGAGGAGTTTGAAAATTGGATGGATCAGGCCATCCAAGCAGTGAAAGAATGGAGTTTGCCTGAGGCAGTGAAAATACAGAGGATAAGTGAGAGCCGCAGAAGCCATGTGGCAGAAGTCATTCAAAGTTTGAAGAGGGGAAAGCCTGACTGTATAGTCATGGACTATATTGAAGCTTTGCGTGCAGTCTATGGGAGGGTAGAAAACATCCCCAACTTGATGTAAAAGTTTGAGCACACTCATTAGTACAGAGGAGAGAAACTATCTGCCTGTTGTTAGAGTGGACCAAATTCTGCATCAGATCATTCTGAAGAAAGCTATTGACCCGAAAGAGGCCGATAAAGTCAGGTTGGAAATAATTCTTCAAGAGGCTTGACCCAACCACTGTGCTCTGTCTGCTGTTAAAAGGGATGCAGATGGCCTCAACCTATCCAGCTGGTTAGGGGAAAGAAGCCTTGTTGGATGAAAGAAAACAAGGATCGCGAGAAGGGACAAAAGTCCCCCCGAAGACAGGAAAGTGTCAGCCCAGCCTGTGCAGGTAGAGAAGGGGGTTCAAGAAGTGGACAGTGATGAAGAATCAGAGTGGGGGGAGTGCCCCAAGACCCCCCCCCCCCAGTACCACCTCTTCCTGATAACAACACAATTAAATTGTTTAAACAAGTAGCTCAAGCTCAAGATCAGATGCAACAGACATTACTGCGAGTGATGGAAGCTCAAGCTACAGCTCAGCTGGACAAGACTGATCCTAGAAAGTGTTTTTAGTGTAGGGAGCATGGGCATTTTTGCAGGCAATGTCCCCAAAGAAAGGCAAAGTTGAACTTCCTAGTGGAACTTTTGAGAGCACTACAGCAGTTGCTAACAATTCAGAAGGTGGGAAACTTCAGGGGGTCTTAGTGGGGGAGCCAACTGAGAGCCCTAAGAAGGAACCGAGCTCCAAGAGTCAAAGGAAAAGAAAACAGAATGAGAAGGAATGTCGGAAGAAGAGTGTATCATCTCACAAATCAAGTAACTCATCACCGGGATCTAGGACTCGGGCACAGGGAGTCAATGTCTTATTACCACCCAGGGCAATAGTTAGGTCTTCTCAAAGTGGAAGTAGGAAGGACCTCAGGAAAGTCAAAGCGGGACGATTGCCAGAAATTTTAGTGGGGCCATCCCCAATTATGTCTGTACAGGTAGGTGTTTATACCAGGGCACTGTTAGATATGGGAGCTCAAGTCGTTTTACTTTACCGGGACTTCTATGACAAATATTTGAAGCACATTCCCCTAAGCAACCTTGAAGGGCTGGAAATTTGGGGAACTGGGACTGACAAGTTTCCATATGATGGATATAGTCCCATAAAAATCTCCTTTGGGTCAGCAGCCACAAGAAAAGATGGAGACATTTGACACACTGGCTGTGGTGTGCCCCAGGCCTCCTGGAGCTGAACAGAACTCCGTGTTAAATGGGACTAATACGCATCTAGTGAGAAGGCTGTTAGTAACTGTGTTTGGAGAAGATGGTTCTGTGCCCAATGAGATCCACCCACGACTATACCAGCATACAATAGAAAAGGTCAACCCCTATATTACTACAGGGGTCAAATAGTGGCTACTTGCAGCAACAATAAATCAACACCAGGATATGTATATGTATATGTAAAAAACAACTATATTTATTAATTTAAAACAGCTTCAACGTGCATCAATTGCATCCATATGTAGAGCAAATAGCTCATGCATGAGATGTGCATCACCAGGTGCAGTCAGGAAACACTGTCCTGGTGAGCACTGTGGTCAGTGAATTATCCTCAACCAGCAGGAAAAGAAAACACCTAAACCGAGACACATAACAAGACAACAAACAAGTGACACATTAATGACACAAACACCACACAGACAGTCCGGACGCCGGCTCATGCCTTATACAGTGAGGCTGGATGACCATACCCCAATGTTGCTACCGTGATAACCCCAAAAGGGTAAGAGACGTGGAGATGCATGTAATATGTTGCATCGGCCTAGGGTATGTCCAGTATCACTGTGAAGGCTCCCCCAGGACAACCTGATGGCTGTGGATAGTGCTAGTGAACAGGGGCTAGTTAAGCATATGTTGCTGGGTATGGGGTCTGGATAGGGGCCCAAGTATAACTGGAATTGATGGACTATGTCCTGTCACAAACTCCAGAGGCTCTCCTCATAGGCCCTCACTAATTGTGGCATACAACCGCTATAACTGAGTTCGTCTATTAGTTCACCAGCTGATTACTGTAAGCACACGAGGCAGTCCAATCTCCCCGCTGGAACATCAAACAGTCCATAAGTTCATTCAAACCACGATGTACATGTGTGTCATAGGCATAATATGCCCTTAGCATTGATATGGGCTGATGCTGCACCCACAGGTGCAGGTAGACGAGTGTCTATAGGTAAGGTAACAAGTGGACTTTAGAAGGAAGTAGAGTCTACATTACCACCCCATCGGTCAGCATGCCTGGATCACTTGTTGATATTCTAATCCCCTTCATCACATTTGTGTGGTGGTGTTATCTTGGCTTATAGCTGTACCTTCGTTGGCAGCGCGGGGTGACGTCACAGCGGTCATGTGACGCCGGCCGGACGACACGCCTACCACTCCCCCATCGGATACCGTCATGGATACCGTTACCGAGCTATTGACGAGCGTCTGAAGCAGAGTGGATGAGCACCCTTATCGGTCCCCTTGCTTCACAGCCCATTGGAGCCACGGTGGGGTAATTCCACTAACCCCGCGCTGCCAACGAAGGTACAGCTATAAGCCAAGATAACACCACCACACAAATGTGATGAAGGGGATTAGAATATCAACAAGTGATCCAGGCATGCTGACCGATGGGGTGGTAATGTAGACTCTACTTCCTTCTAAAGTCCACTTGTTACCTTACCTATAGACACTCGTCTACCTGCACCTGTGGGTGCAGCATCAGCCCATATCAATGCTAAGGGCATATTATGCCTATGACACACATCTACATCGTGGTTTGAATAAACTTATGGACTGTTTGATGTTCCAGCGGGGAGATTGGACTGCCTCGTGTGCTTACAGTAATCAGCTGGTGAGCTAATAGACGAACTCAGTTATAGCGGTTGTATGCCACAATTAGTGAGGGCCTATGAGGAGAGCCTCTGGAGTTTGTGACAGGACATAGTCCATCAATTCCAGTTATACTTGGGCCCCTATCCAGACCCCATACCCAGCAACATATGCTTAACTAGCCCCTGTTCACTAGCACTATCCACAGCCATCAGGTTGTCCTGGGGGAGCCTTCACAGTGATACTGGACATACCCTAGGCCGATGCAACATATTACATGCATCTCCACGTCTCTTACCCTTTTGGGGTTATCACGGTAGCAACATTGGGGTATGGTCATCCAGCCTCACTGTATAAGGCATGAGCCGGCGTCCGGACTGTCTGTGTGGTGTTTGTGTCATTAATGTTTCACTTGTTTGTTGTCTTGTTATGTGTCTCGGTTTAGGTGTTTTCTTTTCCTGCTGGTTGAGGATAATTCACTGACCACAGTGCTCACCAGGACAGTGTTTCCTGACTGCACCTGGTGATGCACATCTCATGCATGAGCTATTTGCTCTACATATGGATGCAATTGATGCACGTTGAAGCTGTTTTAAATTAATAAATATAGTTGTTTTTTACATATACATATACATATCCTGGTGTTGATTTATTGTTGCTGCAAGTAGCCACTATTTGACCCCTGTAGTAATATAGGGGTTGACCTTTTCTATTGTATGCTGCAGTTTCTTTGGCTATAGCAACATCACTAGACTTCAGTGAATGGTTATGGGGTGTAATACTATTTAAAGTCCCTAACACCAGACTGTATATAAAGTGGGACTTGGTTATATTTTCTCCCTTTTTTGGTTACACGACTATACCAGGCATGCCAATGAGGGATTAAGGAGAAAAATGCCCCTGTCAAGGGAGTGGGGTGGTTATGGAAGTTAGACATGAGAGAGAAAGTGCTACAGCCTGCAGAAATTGCTTGCCTGAAGGCCACTATGAAACTCACTTGGGAGCATCCAGGACCCTTTATTGTTTTGGAGACTGATGCACAAGTAGAAGCTTCTGGCATAGCGATGGTTCCCGAGTTGATTTTCAACAAGGACCTGTTCTGAATCGGGAAGAAGGTGTCTATCAGTCTCCGGAATGTCACCGATTATCTTGTGGTGTTAGGGGTTTCAGAGGGAAATGGAGGAATGTGCTGAGGCATTGCCTCCTTCATGGCAGAAAAGGATGAAGTTACAGTTGTCCCGTTGGGAGAAGATCTTTTCTGACAATGATTTTGATGTAGGCTGTGCTAAAAGTGCCCAACATCGAATCCGGCTACAAGAAGTGACCTGGAAGATCTAAGGGAGCAATTGGTTGAGTTGAAGAAGTCATAAGTAATCCAAGAATCTAGAAGTCCCTACGCTTCACCCGTTGAGGTTGTATGGAAGAAGAATGGAACCTGCGCATGTGCATAGACTATCGAACACTAAATCGACGGCCTGTTCCTGATCAATATACAACTCCTCGTGTTGAAGCTGCTCTCCAGTGCCTTGCAGGGGCTAAGTGGTTTAGTGTGCTGGATTTGAAAAGTGGTTATTACCAAATACCAATGCACACTGAAGATAAAGAGAAGACCGCTTTCATCTGCCCGCCTGGGTTCTTTGAATTTAATCTAGTGTCACAAGGACTTTCGGGGGCACCAGTAACATTTCAATGATTGATGGAGAAAACTGTGGAAGATATGAATTTGATTGAAGTTCTGGTATATCTGGATGACATCATAGTGTTTGGAAAGACCCAAGAAGAACATGAGGCACGATTGGAGAAAGTCTTTGAAAGGCTACATGAGGAAAGGCTTAAAGTGGATGTAAACCCGAAAAAAATTTTTTTTTTTATATATCATACTGTAGAGTATAAGATTTCCTATCATTTGAGCCCAGTTTTGCCACACAGAGTTAATCCATCTCTGAGCAATCCCCTTTTATTGTTCAGTGAGACAATTCTTGACAAAATGAGAAAAACTTTGTCAAATACTCCCCCTTGCTGTGAGTGACAGGTTATTTGCATCTCGTGCTTCAGCCTAAGAGACATGCAGTATTTTTAAATTCCCTCCCCCACTCCTTTCTTCAGCAGCTCTGCAAGGATTGGCTGTTCCACACCCCACCATGATTTGGCATGCTGAAGTCATGTGGTTACTTTCCTGTCTTTTCACTGGATGTTAGAGATCATAGCAGAAGTTCAGCGTTAGAAATACACACATTGACAAGGGGAGTGTAGAGGTGGGCGGGGAGTCTACTGACATCACGACTCCACCCACCGAGCTCCAGACAACAGACCCACCCACAGAATCTGCAGTTTTTCAGCTCTCATAACAGACAGAGGGGGGACATTTGACAGGTAAAGATACATGCAGGAGGCATGTATATCCTTATAGATAACCCGTATGGCAGTAGTTTAGAAAGGATGACATTGGGTTTACATCCACTTTAAACTATCTCTGGAAAAGTGTCAGTCACCTATTTGGGCCATGTTGTTTCTGCCAAAGGAGTAGCTACAGATCCGAAGAAGCTAGAAGCAGTCACTGAATGGCCTAGACCAGAGACTGTAACGGAACTGAGGTCCTTTCTGGGGTTTTGCTCTTACTACCGAAGGTTTCTAGCTAACTTCGGACCCCTTAATGAGCTGTTACAAGTGGTTTCAGGCGAGGAAGAAGGTAAAATGAAGGCGAAGAAGCCTGGAATAAGAGGAAAGATAGAATCCATCAGAGAACAATGGACTCATCCATGTGAGGAAGCTTATCAGCGTTTAAAGAAGAGTCTTACAGAAGCCCTGGTCTTGGCCTATGCTGACCCATCTAAGCCTTATGAGCTCCATGTGGATGCTAGTTGAGATGGGTTGGGAGGAGTCCTTTACCAAGAACAAGATGGTAGACTTAGACCGGTGGCTAAGGATGAGCTCCGGCGTGTTCACTCCATCTGCAGAGCCCGCCAGGAAGTCGACACGGCGCTGCGCTAATCACAGGCAGTGAGACATTTCCCGATCTCTGCAGCCGCACAACCAAATCAAACCTGAAGGGAAGTTAGGGCCTCTCAAAATGTGGCATCGTAATCATCTGCTTCCTTTATTGGATGCTGTTTGAGTGCCTCCTGCTCCTCCACCTCCATTGGAACTGAGTCCACCCACAACACGTCTTCTTCAAAGACTTCCCATTCACCCTGTGGTCCCAGCACAAGAAAAGAGTGAGGATGAGGAGAGTGCCTTGCTGGTTGTGGCCCGAGCTGCTAATGCTGAAGTAGGAACCAGTGATTGGACTAGAGAGAGAAGACCAACAAAAGAGGTGGAAAATTTACAGGGAGTGAATACTTCATAACTGCCTAGGAGGATAGATGCTCTTGAAACCAGAAGTATTGGACCAATTCTGAATTCAGCTGAAGGAGATTTGATTAGCTTTACCAATGGAGATTTTCCTCTAATGGTGTCAGGAAGTCACACTGAGAAGGAAACGTCATTATTAGAGGAAGTAAAAGGTCGTCGCAATGTACTAAACTTCAATGCTGTTGATGAGGCTGGTCTTATCACTCTTAAATCGGGTCCCTCTACTCCATGCCCAGACTTTTTGTCGGTGACTCATGACCTTACTTCTATGAAAAGTCCTGAGAGGAACTCTACTCTTGTGGAAAGTCCTGAGAGGAACTCTACACCTGTAAAAAGTTCTGAAAGAAATCTTACGCCAAAGTTAGAAGCTCATTCTCCTGTCAGACTAAGGAGAAATATGCAACCTCCTAGAAGACTCACCTATGATACGCTGAGAGAGAACTCTGATAAGTTGATTCCTACTATTCAAAGGCCAGTCCCTATGCTCGGCTCTGCTAGATTGGATAGAAGATGGCCTTGCTGTGACCTTTGACACCATTGGGTGGGACACGGCTATTGCCCTGGCTTGTCAGAAAACTGATTATGAGTTAACTGAAAATGTGTACAAGTGGTTTCAGCAGAATCCAGACGTATTTCAATATTTGTTGAATTTTAATAATGGTTAGAGTTGACTAACACCTTTCTTTCTAGCAATATTTGAAATATCCCTGCCTCTTTGGGGAATAAAGATTTTAAGTGGGGGGGGGATGTAGCCAGGAGCTGGATATTTACCTATTCCTGCAATCAGGAGACACTGTGTGGCATTGTTGCAGGGGGAGCCGTTTCCCTCTAGTGTTGAGTGTGATGTTGACCTGTTACCTTCTTAATCAGAGACAAGGCACAGCAAAGCATCTTGGGATATGTAGTCTGTACGGATGGGATTCGCCCTCTGGCTGAATGATGTGGAACTACAACTACCAGCTAGCTGATGGGGAAAAGCAGACCGCTGGGAGAGACTATGAGGGATGGATTGAGGCCTGGCACGCTCTCTTGGGACCCAGCATGGATCTCTATGCAGGGAATCTGTGATAGTGTGAGCTGCAGCCAAGTTGCTGCCTGCATTGGCAAAATTATCCAGCGGATATCTAGAGGGACACCTGCAGACAGCTCCCCTTAGCTGTCTGGCAGCAGCCTTAAGGCCGCTCCTATCCCATCCATCCTGCAGTGGTATCAGATTCTGGTGAGCCGTGGTGCAGTGCGGTGGAGGCTGGATGTCATCCCTTGAGCCACATTCCTAAGAGATCATCATCATCACCAAGATCATCAGCACCATCATCTCCTGTTCCAGTGTGGTGAGTGGGCAACATCCCAGCCTCATAGACACTGTATATAGACACTATTGTCTCCTGCACCCCTTAATATCTTTTTTTTTTTTTTTTAACAGAAAATTTTTTATTAAACAAATCAGCAGTACTTTACAGAATGATTTAAAACATTTAAAGTATAGAAGAAAATGACAGTAAAATCAACCTTCAACCTGTAGCCATTGCCTAACAGATATTCCAATTGTGCAAATATCAGAATTATCACTTAACAGTACGCCTTAATACATTATAGTATTATAGCATCGTAGATAAACTTACATAAGTAACCATTTTCAATCCAACCTGATAAGGAGGGGGAAGGAGGGGGAAGGGGGGGGGAGGAGGGGAGGGGGAAGGGGGGGAGGGGAGGAGGGAAGGGGGGAGGAAGAGGGGGGGGAAGGGGGAGCGAAGGAAAGGCAAGGGGGGGGGACAAGAGGGAACAGGCAGCAGGAGAGTAGTCAAAGAGACACAGGATTTCCTCCAACCAGTTTCATAGCATAATAATTATGGGAGAGGGGGTTCCGGGGCCCCAGAGGTATCTACCCAAGAGGACCAGATCTTATCGAACTTTCCTGGACATTGCCTACTTTCATATGTCAATCTATACAGGGGAAGTACCATGTTCACTGACCTTTTCCATGATGCCAAAGTAGGAGGCTCTGCCTTTTTCCATACCATTAATATTTCACGCCTAGCATAATATAATGCAAAGGTAAGACACAGCTTACTATATCTGTCTCCCTCAATATCCTCCAAATGGCTAAGCAATAGTATCTGAGGGTCGACCGGTACATTCAAACTTGTGACATCTCTCAGTGTGGAGGCCACTGCTGACCAAAAAGGTTTAAGTTTGGGACATGACCAGACCATGTGCCAAAAGGTGCCCACTTCCTGCCTACATCTCTGACAATTGGGGTCCCTTTGATCATAAATGCGCACCAGTCTCTGTGGGGTGAAGTACGCTCTGTGTAGGAACTTAAATTGTATGAACCTATCTTTCGCCGCTATCATGGAAGGAATGTAGGAAATTAAACACTCCTTCCATTCCTCTTCATCCAGGGAAGGGATATCAACCCTCCATTTTTCCCATGTCTTGGTTAGTTTGGTGTCATACTCTACTGTGAGGTATAGATATAACGTCGAAAGTGGCTTCCCCATCACGCTAGAAATCAGGAGCCGTTCAATGGAGTCTGGTTCCAAAATAAGGGGGGCAGGGAACTGAGCTTCAAAAGCGTGCTTTAGCTGCCAGTATCTAAATTGGAAGGAGGATGGGATAGCAAATGATTGCCTCAGGGCCTGAAAAGTCTTAAGCCTACCATCCTGAAATATATGTTTTAGTGTGAGAATACCCTTTTTTGCCCAGATAGAGGGGTCTGGTATACTATGAAGGTGAGGGAGCATGGGATTGCCCCATAAGGGCATATGAGGTGAGATATGATTGGGTTTCCCATATATCCTCCTGGCCTCCTGCCAGACCCTTACAGTGGTTCGCACCCCTTAATATCTTTAGTTTCAAGGATCTAGACCAAACATCATAGACACTATATACAGACATCTTTGCTTTTCATTGTTCTGCTGTTGCTTGTAGTTCCACAAAAAGTAACATCTTTAAGTCAGTGATCACTGTGAATCCAGTTACAGTTTAATTTACACAGGAAGATTGTTTGCTGTTTATTCACAACTTATTGAGTCAGTAGTTACATTGCTTTACCGTCCAAAGTCTCCTTGCATACAATTAAACATCAAAGGGCTAGCTGAAGATCAACCAGATTGCCACACAGCAACACAGAACTACTTTCACCTCCCTCCCCACTTCAGGGATTTGTTTTACTAAAGCTCATAGAGCTATAATTCACCAAGAGCTCTCTGAAAGAGCAGGTAGAATTGCAATACAGTTCTTTTTGCTAAAAATTGAATTTGTTATTTACTGTTCTGCATTTATGTGTGAAGGAGCACACTGATAAGAGCCATTCCTCTGCTCTCCTGTAGCCTGTTCACATAGGCATTATATGCACTCGGTTGAGCACAGAGATTATAGTGTTCACTGTTGAATGTTTGAATCTGATAGGTGATTGTTATTTAGTTATTAATAACATTCCTGTAGGAAACAACATCTTAAAGTTTCAACTTGAGTTGACACTTTGATTTCCTTTCTTTCTATCTCATTAAGTAAATTTTGCTGCTTTAATCACTTCTGGTGTATTTCCTACTTCTTGCTCTCATTTGGAGGGAAGGGAAAAAAATGTATGAATCCAGGGTGTCAGAGGTGGCAGAGGACTCACAGGGTCAGGGCAACCAGGGGGGTACTGATTTATCTTGTGACCCTCAAGAGGGCAGTGCTACACCTGCATGAGAGGTGTGTTAAGGAAAACATTTTGCTGTCCAAAAAGGAAGCAATAGGAGAGCTGAAACACTTACCTTTACAAGAAAAATGTTAACCTAAGCTCCCTCCAATGTGGATAGCTAAAAACTATTACTAACAGCCTGGGCATTATGATCTCTGCTGCTAAAAGAAGGATTAGACAATCCAATCTGTGATCCTCACCTGCTTGGATTACATGAACACATGTCTTGGCTTTATGTGACCAGCACTGGGAGGGCCAAATATTCTACACAAAAAGGTAGGTATTTTATCCCTCCTGTTTCTCTTAATTTATCTGTCTCTGGAAAATAGTAGGCATTGCTTTAAAGTGGATGTAAACCAACCAATCACCCAGTATAAACGAATGGCACAGTATTAATGTATACAGTGGATATAAAAAGTCTACGCACACCTGTTAAAATGTCAGGTTTCTGTGCTGTAAAAAAATGAGACAAAGATAAATAATTTTTAGAACTTTTCCCACCTTTAATGTGACCTATAAACGGTACAACTCAATTGAAAAACAAACTAAAATCTTTTTGGAAGGGGAAGTAAAAATAAAAACTAAAATAATGGGGTTGCATAAGTGTGTACACCCTGTTATAACTGTGGATGTAGCTGTGTTCAGAATTAAGCAATCACATTAAAACTCATGTTAAATAGGAGAAAGTACAAACCTGCCATCATGTAAAGTTCCTCTTATTAACCCCAAATAAAGTTCAGCTGTTCTAGTGGGTCTTTCCTGGCATTTTCCTAGTCGCATCCTACAGCAAAAGCCATGGTCCGTAGAGAGCTTCCAAAGCATCAGAGGGATCTCATTGTTAAAAGGTATCAGTCTGGAGAAGGGTACAAAAGAATTTCCAAGGCATTAGATATACCATGGAACGCAGTGAAGACAGTCATCATCAAATGGAAAAAATAAATGGGAAACTCCAAAATTGATGAAAAGACAAGAAGAAAACTGGTCAGGGAGGCTGCCAAGAGGCCTACAGCAACATTAAAGGAGCTGCAGGAATATCTGGCAAGTACTGGCTGTGTGGTACATATGACAACAATCTCTCGTAATCTTCATAGGTCTGGGCTATGGGTTAGAGTGGCAAGATGGAAGCCTTTTCTTACGAAGAAAAACATCCAAGCCTGGCAAATTTTTGCAAAAACACATCTGAAGTCTCCCAAAAGCATGTGGGAAAATGTGTTATGGTCTGATGAGACCAAAGTTTAACTTTTTTCCCATAATTCCAAAAGATATGTTTTGCACAAAAACAACACTGCACATCACCAAAAGAACACCATACCCACAGTGAAGCATGGTGGTGGCAGCATCAAGCTTGGGGCTGTTTTTCTTCAGCTGGAACAGGGGCCTTAGTCAAGGTAGAGGGAATTATGAACAGTTCAAAATACCAGTCAATATTGGCACAAAATGTTCAGGCTTCTGCTAGAAAGCTGAACATAAAGAGGAACTTTATCTTTCAGCATGATAACGACCCAAAGCATACATTAACAAAGGAATGGCTTCACCAGAAGGAGATTAAAGTTTTGGAATGGCCCAGCCAGAGCCCAGACCTGAATCCGATTGAAAATCTGTGAGGTGATCTGAAGAGGGCTGTGCACAGGAGATGCCCTCGCAATCTAACAGATTTGGAGTATTTTTGCAAAGAAGAGTGGGCAAATATTGCCAAGTCAAGTGCCATGCTGATAGACTCATTCACAAAAAGACTGAGTGCTGTAATAGAATCAAAAGGTGCTTCAACAAAGCATTAGTTGAATGGTGTGCACACTTATGCAACCATATTATTATTTATTTATTTTTTTACTTCCCTTCACCTAAAAGATTTCAGTTTGTTGTTCAACTGCGTTGTACAGTTTATAGGTCAGATTAAAGGTGGAAAAAGTTCTGAAATTATTTATCTTTGTCTCATTTCTTTTACATCACAGAAATCTGACATTTTAACAGGGGTGTGTAGACTTTTTGTATCCGCTGTATATACATGAAAGCCTCCTGCATGTATCCCTACCTTGCAAATGTCACCCCTTCAGCAGTAGGAGCCCCACAAAACTCTTGGAATCAGTGGGTGGGTCTCTTTGCCCGAGCTCGGGGTGGAGTCATGATATCACAAGACTCCCCGCCCACCTCTACACTCTCCTGCACTTCAGTCACACTGATCATGCCCCATGATGAGTAACATCCATTCAAAACTCAGGAAAGGCACCGCATGACTTCTTCATGCCCAATCATGCTAAGGTGTGGAGCAGCCAATCCTGGGAGGGCTGGAGAAAAAAAGGAGGAGGGATGTGAAGCTGGAATCGTAACACACTCTCTGCACTCTGCTCATTTATGAGATAAAGAAATCAGATGAAATCACAGTAGTGGGGGATGTGGCGACACAAACTTATCTGTGTGTGCTTTTTTTATCTTACTACAAAAAGACAAGAGGATTGCTCAGAGCTGGATTAACTCTTTGTGGCAAGACTGGGCACAGATGATTTGACATCCTCTACTGTACCAGGTAGAAGTCTTCATTAAAAAAAAAAAAATCAGGTTTACATCCACTTTAACGCCCAATTCTAGCTTTCTACATCCTGCCCCCTAGTCCTTCCCGAATGTGAGAAGAGTTTCCCATGGGGATGGGGGTGGAAATATGACAATGGCTGAATGTGATCAATCCTCACATTAGTGACACAACTTACATGTGCTGGTCAATGTAACATGCCATTTTAGATAATAATAATAATAATAATAATAATAATAATATGGTGTAATGGTATGATACAGTTTAAAGTGCTGTTGCAATGCAATGTGCTATGGTTATATTGACAGTAAATCTACTATGATGAATGAGATACTTTACTTCCATTAGCTGTTTTATTTCATGATATCTAAAAATGTTCACAAACATAAATAGAATTTTCAGTTGTATCAACACAAGGAATACCACACACACAGAGATGCAGAATAACAGTATTCTATTATTAAAACAGCCAGCAGAACCAAGTTCTATTCTCACGTGTGTTTTACTTTTTTGTGTGTTTCACAGGCTGGGCAGAAACTTGTCAGAATGGAACTTGTTCCTGCTGGCTATTTTAATAAAGAAAGAATATTTTTTTTTGTATCTTGGGGTGCAGTATGCCTGTTGCTAGCACAGTTGAATGCTTTGGTGAAAACAAGCCGAGCCCGGTCATGATTGCAGAGTGTGGGGCCTGATGGAGTGGCTTGACATTTGATAATAGTAATTTTTAAGTAAAATTTTTACATAAATTGAGCACTTTACCAAAGATCACTACTGACTTACTCACAATTTAATAAGCTATTATGTATAGGTTAATACTTGCCATTACAATAGTAATAATTGTGGCCCAAATATTTAAACACAGTTGCCCCTTGCTGGCTTTGTCCACCACTGTATCCCATTCAGGGCCAAAACTGGGGGGGGGGGCAGGGGGGTGCCTGCCCAGGTGACACATCTAGGGGGGCGCCGCCAGGGGTGCTGTCCCCACTCGCACTGGGAACCTCTGCTCTAAGGGTGTCAAGTGTAATGGATAGGAGCGCCCGCTGCATAGTTTACCGGAGATACAAATAGGAGGAAGACCGCACAGGTGCACTAGCGCTGAATC
Source organism: Lithobates septentrionalis (assembly GCA_037952835.1). Lineage (NCBI taxonomy): Eukaryota > Metazoa > Chordata > Amphibia > Anura > Ranidae > Lithobates > Lithobates septentrionalis. Next base: position 2,541,506 of record JBBDGP010000648.1, on the reverse strand, counting down.
ACTCTGATCCACAGTGTCACTCTGAAGCAGAGGCACCCGGTGCGAGTGCCCCCCCCCCCCAGCGGAGTGCTGTGAGTTCTCCCTCCTAGTCCTGCCCAGCCAAACAGCCTATGTCTTTTCTGCAAGAGGCATCCCAGAGAAGGCATAGTTGCCAACAGTCCCGATTTTCCCGGGACAATCCCGATTTTGGGACCCTCGTCCCGATTGGAGGCTGTCCCGAATCTGGATTTTCCATAAGGAAAATCGGGAATGTTGTTTTTGTTTATTTTTGGAGCAGCTGGCTCCAGCAAAATGGCGGCCGGCGCCGCCGCTCGATCTTCCCCCTAGTGTTCAGTCAGTGGAGAGAGGAAGGGGGCTCGATCCGTGCAGCCAATGAATCGGCTTCTTTAGCTGCACGGACCCTCCCCTCTCCACTGAAGACACGGTGCCGCCGTGTCTTGCCGAAAAGTTCCCCAGCTCGGCTATTTCCGCTGGCTCGTACTGCGAAAGCGCAGTACAGGGGGGTCCTTACTTGCTGAGGGGAACTTTCTCGGCAGAACACCGGCCGCTGAGGGGAGCATCTGCACTGAGGGGAGCTGCACTGAGGGGGGGCTGCATTGAGGGGGGGGCTGCACTAATTGAGGGGGGGTCTGAACTAATAGAGGGGGTCTGCACTAATAGAGGGGGCTGCACTGAGGGGGGCTGCACTAATTGAGGGGGGTCTGCACTAATAGAGGGGGGGCTGCACTGAGGGGGGGTCTGCACTAAATGAGGGGGGCTGCACTAAATGAGGGGGGCTGCACTGAGGGGGGGTGCACTAATAGGGGGGGGTGAACAGAGGGGGGCTGCACTAATAGAGGGGGGCTGCACTGAGGGGGGTCTGCACTAATAGAGGGGGGCTGCACTGAGGGGGACTGCACTAATTGAGGGGGGCCTGCACTAATAGAGGGGGGGCTGCACTGAGGGGGGTCTGCACTAGTAGAGGGGGGCCTGCATTGAGGGGGGTCTGCACTAATAGAGGGGGGCTGCACTGAGGCGGGGTCTGCACAAATAGAGGGGGGGCTGCACTGAGGGGGGCTGCACTAATAGAGGGGGGCTGCACTAATAGAGGGGGGTCTGCACTGAGGGGGGGTCTGCACTAATAGAGGGGGGCTGCACTGAGGGGGGTCTGCACTAATAGAGGGGGGTCTGCACTAATAGAGGGGGGGCTGCATTGAGGGGGGTCTGCACTAATAGAGGGGGGCTGCACTGAGGCGGGGTCTGCACTAATAGAGGGGGGGCTGCACTGAGGGGGGGCTGCACTAATAGAGGGGGGTCTGCACTGATGGAGGGGGTCTGCACTGATGTAGGGGGTCTGCACTGAGGGGGTCTGCACTGAGGGGTCTGCACTGATGGAGGGGGGTCTGCACTGAGGAGGTCTATACTGACTCTGCTGGGGGCACCTGATGCGAGGACAGACTCTGCCGGGGGCACCTGATGCAAGGACAGACTCTGCCGGGGGCACCTGATGCAAGGACAGACTGCTGGTGGCAGGCGACGTGGCTAGTGACACGCTCAGGGATCCCACTGATTCTGCATTATGGTGAGTTGAATGATTTAATTTTATATTACAATGTAATAATAGAAATAATGCGCTTCAATCATCCTGACACCATAACAACCATTGTGCCGGGATGATTGAAGTGTTAACACCAGTTGTTTGGAGTATCTTTATCTGCTGATTGTTAAACTTCCTAGAATACACATATTTTTATTGTGTAGGATCTGGGGCTGCTGTCCCGTCATTCCCCTCTCCCCCTTTCCTCCTCCCCCTTTCCCTCTCCATCCCTCATTCATGTCAGACTCTAACCACACCCTCTTGAGCCACGCCCATTTAAACCCCGTCCACTATTTCACGTAAGCCACACTCATTTTTCGTTGCGGCGAAGCACGCCGCACTTGTATTTTTATTAAGCCACGCCTACAAAGAATACCCCGCCCCCTAATTATTGTAGGCTCCGCCTACAGCCAAAAAAGTGTCCCACATATGTTTTTTTGCAATGTTGTTAACTATGAGAAGGGGAGGCTTCAAATAAGGCCCTGGACTAAAGGGGGTGCAGAGAAGGCCCTGGACTTGGGGAGGGGGGTGCAGAGGAGGTCCTGGGCTGGGGCGTGCAAAAGAGGCCCTTGACTGGGGGGGGACAGAGGAGGCCCTGGACTGGGGGGATGCAGAGGAGGTCCTAGACTTGAAAAGTGGGGTTGATGTGGTAAAGGACCTGGATTCAGAGAGCAGGGTGCAGAGGAGGCTCTGAACTTGAGGTGGGCTGTAGAGGAAACCTTTGACTGGGAACAGAGTTCAAGGAGGCCCTGGACTGGGAGGGGGGTGAAGAGGAGCCCCTGGACTCAGAGGGAGCAGAGAAGGTGCTGGAGTGGGGTGGGGGGATCAGAAAATGGCCTGGCCTAGAAAAGGGTTGGTGTGGCAAAGACCCTGGATTAGGAGAGGGGGAGTGCAGAGGAGGCCCTGGGCTAGGAGGGGAGAGCAGAGGAAGCTCTGGACTAGGAGGGGAGTACACAGGTGGCCCTGGACTGTGGGGTGCAGAGAAGGCCCTGGACTTAAAAAGTGGGGTTGATGTAGTAAGGGACCTGGATTCGGAGAGCAGAGTGCAGAGGAGGCTCTGAACATGGGGTGGGCTGTAGAGGAGGCCATTGACTAGGAAATGGTGGTTGTGTGGCAAAGGCCCCTGGATAGGGGGGTACAAGGGAGATACTGGACTAGGTGAGGGGAACATTTATCAATTGTCGCGTGTAATGCCAAACAGGAGCAGAGAGACAGGTGGTGTGAAAGATTAATTAAAGGAGAAGTACACCTAAAGCCTGTCTGGTTGTACTTCTCCTGTTGATCACAGCAGTGCAGATTGTTTTGCACTCCTGTGACCCATTTTTAGCTGAGAGCAGGCTTAAGCCACAGTGTTACAGTCCCCTGGGACTCAACGTGGAATGGGATATTAACTGCCATATAGACAATAGTTAGAAGGGTGCTCCTTTACCATTAAATTCCCTCTCTCTCCCCCTTTTTTCTATGTATCGCCCCCTCTTTTTCCTCTCCCCTATATGCATATACATATCATTACATGTAATTAAAGATATTGTTTTTTATTGTATAGTATATGTTGCTGCTGTACGAAGTCTTTTAAAGCATTCCCTCTGCTGTCATTTCTGCAGGAGTTCTATTCCCAACGGTATGAATCGCAGCAGAAGATGGAGGTAGATGGATGAAACAGATTGGTTTCTGTTCATCCTAACTCCTCATGTACATGGACGTTTTAAAAAACGAGCTGTAAAGCTAGGTTCGACGCCTGGAAAAACCGGCGTTAAAAACGCGATTTTTACCGCGTTTTGCATTAGCGTTTTTGCGCGTTTTTCCGCGTTAGCGCTAAGTAGCGTTTTTTATTGAAAAACACATCTCTCAGCTATATACACTCCCAAATTTCCCACAATGCCACAGAAACCAAAGAAAATATGTTAATGAGCATGTGTCGGTGCCATTTTGGTAGGAGAGAGAGAGAGGAGAGAGTGTTTCAGAGTGTTTCAGAGTTTTCAGTATATTTCAGTATTTTTCAGTATTTTCTGAGAAATATGGATCCTGTCATGCAAAAGATCGATGAGGCAATCCTTCTGATTGTGTTGCGGAGGCAGCGGAGAATGAGACAGGAGGAGGAGAGAAGCAGCAGACGTCGATTTTGGGTGCATCCAATGGTATCCAATCGGTTTTCTACGGGGTACTTTGGCAAAATTTATTCCCAACTGCGCTCATATACAACAAAGTTCTTCAACTTTACAAGGATGTCAGTGCCGCTCTTTGATGACCTGTTGGAGAGGCTCAGGCCAAGGCTCACAAGGATGGACACTGTGATGCGTAGCTCTGTGTCACCGGAGGAACGGATGCTAGTGACACTCAGGTAAGTGAATACACATATGGGAGGAGGGGTTAGGGTTAGGGGTTAGGGTTAGGGGTTAGGGTTAGGGGTTAGGGGTTAGGATTAGGAGTTAGGGTTAGGGGTTAGGGTTAGGGGTTAGGATTAGGGGTTAGGGGTTAGGGTTAGGAGTTAGGGTTAGGGGTTAGGGTTAGGGGTTAGGGTTAGGGGTTAGGGTTAGGGTTAGGGGTTAGGGGTTAGGGGTAGGGGTTAGGGTTAGGGTTAGGAGTTAGGGTTAGGGGTTAGGGGTTAGGGTTAGGAGTTAGGGGTTAGGGGGATAGGGTTAGGGGTTAGGGGTTAGGGGTTAGGGTTAGGGTTAGGGGTTAGTTGTTAGGGTTAGGAGTTAGGGTTAGGGGTTAGGGTTAGGAGTTAGGGTTAGGGGTTAGGGTTAGGAGTTAGGATTAGGGGTTAGGGTTAGGAGTTAGGGTTAGGGGTTAGGGTTAGGAGTTAGGGTTAGGGTTAGGGGTTAGGGGTTAGGGTTAGGGTTAGGGGTTAGGGGTTAGGGTTAGGGTTAGGGGTTAGGGTTAGGGTTAGGGGTTAGGGGTTAGGGTTAGGAGTTAGGGTTAGGGGTTAGGGTTAGGAGTTAGGGTTAGGGGTTAGGGTTAGGAGTTAGGGTTAGGGTTAGGGGTTAGGGGTTAGGGTTAGGGTTAGGGGTTAGGGTTAGGAGATAGGGTTAGGTTTAAGGGTAGGGTTAGGACTTATGTTTATGCTTTACTCTTTCAATAACTAAATTTATTATGTTATCTTAGGTTCCTTGCCACGGGACAAAGTTATGCTTCCTTGCATCACTACTTCCTCCTTGGCCTCTCAACGGTCTCAAAAATAATAAAGGAAACATGTGTGGCAATATGGGAGGAATTGCATAACGTTGTTATGCCAGAGCCAACCGAAGACATCTGGGAATCAGTTGTGGACACTTTTTGGGAAAAAACTCAGTTCCCAAATTGTATAGGAGCCCTTGATGGGAAACACATCAGGGTGAAGAAGCCTCCCCACTCTGGATCGTCATATTTTAATTACAAAAAATATTTTTCGGTGGTCCTCCTGGCATTGTCCGATGCACACCTCAAATTTCTGTTTGTAGATGTGGGAGCATATGGAAGCCAAGGTGATGCCCGCATATTCCGCGAGTCGGCCTTCGGACGTCGTCTACATGAGGGACGACTCAATATTCCTGAAAGCAGGCCTCTACCCTGCACTGAAGAACCCAGCTTGCCATTAGTCATGGTGGCAGATGAGGCCTTTGGACTGGCTGAAAATCTAATGAGGCCATACAGTGGCACTGGTCTCAGCCGACAACAAAAAATTTTCAATTATCGGCTCAGCCGTGCACGCCGTGTTGTTGAATGTGCATTCGGGGTGTGCACGGCCAAATGGCGAGTTTTGCTGACAAGTATGCAATTGGATGTTGACAACGCCATTCAAGTCGTCCTGGCATGCTGCGTTCTGCACAATTTTCTGCGGGACAGTGACAGAAATAATGTTGAACAGGAGCCCATTAGACAACTTCAGAGGGTTCAATTTATGGACTTGCGTTCAACTGCACGTGTCATGAGCATTCGAAACCAATTTGCAGAATTTTTTGAATCCCCTGATGGAGAGGTGTCATGGCAGAATGATTATATCTAAAAAATATTTGCAATACATCTACCTTTGCTGTCTTGTGTTTTTTGAAATAAAGCATTTCAAAATTGAAGTTTGTTATTTTTTGGTCCATTTGTCAACGATTGTTCTACAAGTCAATTTGACTCTGCCTTCGGGGTAAGCCTAGGCTAAGCCCAAAAAAGAGCAAGCTTACGCTTGATCCGAAGGCAGAGTACGATAGAGTCCTTTGCACTCTGCCTTCAGGGCAAGCAGAGTGCAAAGGACTGCTGTTGTGCATCATATAAAAGACTTTTCAAACAAAAAAAAAAATTAAATAAAGGATTGGGATCACAACTGGTATTTAAAAAAAAAAAGATTTTATTTTGGGATCACAACTGGTGATAGGTGGTGGTGGATGGTTGATTGCATTGGGGATGTGGGGATTGGGGACGGGGTAATGGTTGGGCCTGGCGATCACTCCCAAAATCCTGCTGGTAGCGGGGTAGAGGGTATGAGGGCTGAAAATGGGAGGTGGAAGGTGGAAAATCACCATACGCTTGCAGGTTATGGTATGAGGTCTGGGACGGCATAGGTGGTGGTTGGCGTTGAGGAGGGGGCTGATAGTGAGAGGGGGGTGCTAGCACTGCTGAGGTCCCAGGGGCCATTGGGGGATCATGAGAAACATTATATGGATCGCATGGAGGTGGCCCGCCACTCAATTTTGCATGTCTGTATTGCATTGCAATAGCGTACATGCGATCCATACAAAGTTTCTCTTGGTCTCCCCCAATGTCCTCCAGGATGTGGTAAAGGCTGCGGCAGAAGCAGGCGCGTGGGTTATTGGTGTCTAAAAAGACATCCATACTGCGCCTCTCCTGCCGCACTTCCTGCAGCAGTGCTAGCACCCTGTCATCAGCCTCGGGATTATAGCCGCCCCTCGCCTGACGTCTACGCCCACGGCCACGAACACCGCCACGACCGCGCTGCTCTCCACTTTGATAACTGGCAGGAGACGGTGTTTCCACAGCCCTCGATTCCTGCAAAAGAACAAAAATGTTTACATTGACATGTACATGGACAGACAGACAATGAGATAGACAGGCAGACCGAAGCAGTTACCTCATCTGTGCCCTCAACAACTCCCTCGCTGATTGGTCGTGGAGATCCAGAGGTGGTCATTGGACTGTTTGGTCTCTGAACCTCTGCATCTTCCTCATCGACCTCTCCGAGTCTAAAATTTGAAGTTGTCCTGCAAACAATACAAATTGTATAAACGTAACTACTTTAGCCCGGACCATTTTTTTTATTAGTAATGGGGGAGATCAGCGATTTTTAGCATGACTGCGACAATACGGCCGACACATTGGACAATTTGGACACATTTTTGGAAAAATTGTCATTTTTACAGCGATCAGTGCGATTAAAATTGCAATGACATACTGTAAAAATTACACTGGCATTGACCTCTTCCTCTCCCTGAGACGATCGCCGGTGTGCCCGCGGACATTGAGTCCGCAGGACCCGCTGTCGGACTCATGGACCTCAAAATGGGAAAGCGCGCCGCCAAGGCGGCAACTTAAAAGCGACGTACAGGTACGCCCATTTGTGCTGCCGTGCCATTCTGCCGACGAATATGTACATGTGGCGTTCGGAAAGTGGTTACAATAGCCATGGAACATACTGCCTGAAAAGCAATGTACATAGGCAAATATATGAAAAAAACTTACGGTCTGGTATGGCTCTGCATATTTTGCCTTAGGAATTGTAGATTGCTGTGGTAAACATGTTTTTTTTTGGTTGGCGCTGGTGCTCCGCTACGTGCCGCCTTGTCTTCGTCCGTGAGGTCCCTCCTGACACGGTCACGTAGGGACTTCCAGCGGCGCTGCATAATTTTGCCTAAAATAACATGGAAAACAAAGGGTTAAATATGCAATCTTCATTTACATTACACACAAACAGATCATGCATTCAAGGAAAATAGACTTACTTATCTCCTTTCTTTCCGCATTTCTGATTTGTTCCCAGCCAGGGGTAATCGCAGCACTTATGTCCTCCCAGGCTTTCACCTTCCGGATGTGGTCTCCATGCAGTGGATGTGCCACATCCCACAGTTCTGGATGGGCCTGTACCGCATTTATTAGCTCCACTTGAGAGACTGCACTAGCCATCTTGAAGCCAATATCACCACAGTCACACGGCTGTGCAAAGGACTCTTGGGTAATCTAATGTCCAGACAGGAAATTCCTGTTTTTACAGAGATTACAGTGTCCAATCATCTCTGTTTAACCAAAAAACGCCGGAGCTAAAAAACGCGAAAAAACGCCGCGGTCGCGTTTTTGCGTGTTTTTCCGCGTTTCGCGTTTTTACAGCTCTAGCGCTGCGCCTCGGAACGCACTGGTCCTGGGTTTTTTTTACAGCTTAAAAACGCCTAGGCTATTTGCAGCTCAAAAACGTCTAGGTGGGCATGAATCCATAGACTAACATAGACAGGCGTTTTTAAGCTGTAAAAAACGCTAAAAAACGCGGCTGTAAAAACGTCCATGTGCATGAGGACTTAAAACTCCATTCATGGTGTTTTTATTTTTATAGAAAATTGAGTCCTTCAATATATATATTATTTTTTTTTTTATATATATAAAAATATTTCTATATATTTTTTATAAATTTAATAATATTTTATATTTTTTGTTTGAGTGTAATGATATTTGTGCATATGTATCGTGTCTCTTTATGTACTCAGATCATGATGTAATAATGTACCCTTTTTCAAATTTTAATAATGATAATTGGGTATATATATATACATTTTTTTAACAGCCTGCCAATTGTTTGATTTAGTGTTTATGGCTTTCTAACATATTGCACGAACACAGGCTAATCATTGGTACAATTTTTAAAATATATGGCGCTTATGTGTTTTTTGCCACACCGGTGGTTTCAGTACACAATGGTGTTTCCGGTGTCTGTCCTGCATACGTATATTTAAATAGCGTGGTGTGTGACGCCCAGACACAGCCTCCTTTTCCAGTCGATACCTTGTACGGGGAAACGCGTCGGGTGGAGCTACAGGTCTTGACGTCATCACGCATCAGCTGGCTGGCTTGAGCCGCAGCTGTTTTGAACATTGTATACCGCTCTTGTTGGATGTCAGTGCCCATGGAAACTTTTAAATAAAAATGTAAGTACTGCACCATGAAGCCTCTCTCTTCAATTTTATAATATATATCCTTGAATGGAATCTACCTCCTAGAAAATCCAGTAAGGAACATTGCAGCAGTGCCAAGCCATGATAGGAGGAAGTATCCCGCTATTGCTGAGCCTGGAGACAGACGATCTTCTGCCGAGTAATCCTTCCTGTGTGTGCTTGTTTGATCCCCATAACCTGAGATCCACCGTATCTGGTAATCGGCGCTGTTTGCTTTAATCATTGATGAAATTGTTTTTGATGTCCCATGAAGCTTGTATCCGTGTGCCAAATTTTCAGCACTTTATGGACTATACTGCATAGGATTGTTTCTCAATTTATCACTTAATTATATGGTTTATTTTTTGACTTTTGCCTTTATTTAACTTTATATTAATCGCAGTAGTTGTTTGCATCATTTTTTCTGCATTTTTTTCACATATATAACAAAATCCTTTTTTTCCTTTTTCATTATATTTGTTTGCGCATTTTTTCTTTTGTACTTAAGCCCTCTCCCAGCTGATGTCACCGAGTTGGTCCAGGTGGGGGAAAGATCGTAACCATATGGTTGGGATCCGCCCACATGCCTGGACTGGCACCCAGCTCAGCCTCTCAGCGAGCCTCTGAGAGCCTTAGCCGGCCACTCCAGCCCCCTCCACAGCCCCGTGTTTCAGTGAGCACTGGGGGGGGGGGGGGGCAGAGCAGACAGCCAGGGATTGACTGTATAGGAAGCACTGAGAACTGAGTGATCGGCGGTGTTTGATTACTCAGTTCTCAGCCTTAGAGCCGGCGGGGGACAGATGCAGCATCTACCTAGGTAAGTATGATTCATAAATAAAATTCCTATACTTCTCTTTTAATTACTGGACATCTCCTCTTTCCTGCTATCTGACCCACATGACAATTAGGCCTCATTCACATGGAGCATATGCGTCCATACCCAGTGTGATGGCCATGTACCGCATGGGGATACTTGGTGTTGTGTGCATACCTGTGCAGGCAGTCATGTCAAAGTCAATTGGAAAGCAGCAGCTGCATGGACATAGTCGAATGTAAAAATTTGACCTGCAGACAGGAAGGGATGCTTGTACCCAAACGCACAGTGTCTGCATTCAGATTTGTGCACCCACTTCTATAGGTGAAGTTCTCTGGTGGATGCAGATGCAGCAAAAAGTGGCTCAGCATACAGGACCTGTCTCAGTGCCTGTCTGAATGTGCCCTTAGGGGAATTTATCAACACTAGAGCAGACAGAATTTGGAACAGCTGTGCATGGCAACCAATCAGCTCATAGCTTTCATTTTTAAAGCTGAACAAGTTGAAGATAGAAGCTGATTGGTTGCCATGCGCAGCTGTTCCAGAACTTGACTGCATATATTCCCCTCACTGTATTACATTTCTTACTCCTGACTACTGCATTCTAAGTTCAAAGCCAAGTGTAAATCAAAGCCAGTAAGCCAATCAGAAGATGGAGGGGGCAGACTCGAGCCGTGGCTCTGTGTGTGAATGGACACACAGAGCCGCAGCTCGGGAGTGCTCCTGATTCGGTGTCCCATTGCAAGCTGCTTGCTGTGGGGACATCCAGAAAGAGGGAGGGGCCAGGGGTGTTGGCGAGGGACCCGAGAAGAGGAGGATCCAAGCTGCTCTGTGCAAAACCACTGCAGACAGCAGGTAAGTATAACATGTAACAAGACCTTAATATCACTTTAATGTTAGCTGTGTGTAGTAAAGGATATGCAATAGAACAGTTTTATCTTAACATTAGTGTACTGAGGTTTGTACTGTCTGTTACATGTAATTAAAGATATTGCTTGTGGCACAGTCATTAAAGCATATGGCCCTTTAAGCAGCTCCCACTGTTGATGCAATCTGACAACACCCACAGTTTTGGTGCGGGACCGCTATATTGTCACTTACCATTTTTCTTGGGGGGGGGGGGGTGCAAAAAAATGATCAGCCCTGGGTGCCAGATGTGCTACCTATACCACTGATCCCATCCACCTACAGTCAGGTCCATAAATATTGGGTCATCGACACAATTCTAATCTTTTTGGCTCTATACACCACCACAATGAATTTGAAATGAAACAAACAAGATGTGCTTTAACTGCAGACTTTCAGCTTTAATTTGAGGGTATTTACATCCAAATCAGATGAACAGTGTAGGAATTACAACATACTATAACAATAAAAGAAACCGCGCTAAATAAAATTGGAAGAAAATAAGTAAATGTACATCAAATTAATGAGTCCATCAAAAAAATCAGAACGGTGTCAATTGTCATCCGGCAGGAGATCACCATAGGACACAAATCTTCATCCCCAGCAAAAGTGACATCACACTCAAAATCACCGCAGAAAATAGTGTTGGAGATAGGACAGTCCTTCACCTTCAAAACAACTGCCTCTTACCAGCTCCCTTGATCTGGTCAGGAGATCAAATACGCCTTTTGGCTTATAACCCAGCCACAGTCTCAGGATGGGATGGATGAAACACCAGATCCGGTCCTCCTATTTGTCTTACATGACCCCCAAGCAGCTTATCCAATGGCCACTCACATAAAAGAAAAAAGGGGCTCCCATAGTGTAAAAACGTATAAGATTTTTATTTATAAAAAAGTAATGCACTTACATGTATCCAAAATAGTTCAGGCAATAATGGGTATGCGAGCCGGCCGGCTCTCTCTATGCAAACGCCCGTAGCTTCCGGGACTGCGTGTTAGTGTTGTGGTGGCGTCAGCACGCCGCTCTCCCTACGTCGTTTCGTCAAACCTGACGTCGTCCTGGGGCACGGGCGGCGTGCTGATCACCACCATTTATATGCCAGTTGATTACAGAGGGGACCGCCCAGTCCTGAGGTCCGAGCAGTCAATGATGCGGGTTTATTAAATAAAGGTATGAAATTTGCACCCCCAAAAAAGCTAAATAAATTTCAAACATATATGGACGTCCACAAATATGTCTGAAGGATCAATATTAAAAGATATTTTGCCAATTGTTTAGAAGGATCTAGGCTACCTGTCCAACAGGAGTATCAACATACTGGATTAGCCAATGCTTCCACTTTTAACCCTCCTGGCACCTTGGCTCCTTCATTGAGGGTATTTAGGGACGTGGTCCTTAGAGACCTAGATTCTCTCAAAGTGGCCAATCATAGGATGACTAGAACATTGAAGGAAGGATTGGATTCCCTTTGTAATAACAAGGGGATTGTAATTCGGCCCGCTGATAAAGGTGGGGGGATAGTAATTCTCGATAGGAAAGATTACTTACGGGAAATGTCCAATATCGTGGGAGATCAGGATACATATACCCCCTTACCCGGGAATCCGGTGATTAAATATAAGAGTGATTTGCATAAATTAGTCACTAAGGGATATCGAGAAGGGATACTCAATGACAAAGAAAAAACCTTTTTGGTCCCTAGGGCTCCAAGAGTTCCGATTCTGTATTATTTGCCTAAAGTCCATAAAAGTTTGACTTGCCCCCTGGAACGACCTATAGTCAGTGGCATTGATTCGGTTACGTCCCGGGTGGGCAAGTACATAGACTTTTTTCTGCAACCCCTAGTACAACAAATGCCTTCCTACATAAAAGATACGAAGCATGTGATAAATTTGTTGTCTCAGTTGAAACCCAATAGTCGAACATGGTTGGTGACAGCTGATGTGACTTCATTATACACTATAATTCCACATCACTTAGGATTTGCAGCTGTAAAATATTTTTTGAATACTCTTTCCAAAATCCCATTAAGACAGCAGGATTATATCATGGAGTTATTGGATTTTGCGGCAAATCACAATTATTTCTGGTACAACCATAGTTATTATCGACAGCAACGAGGTGTTGCTATGGGCGCCAAGTATGCCCCTAGCTTGGCTAATCTTTTCATGGCCAAGTGGGAGGAGGACGTCATCTATAAGGACCGTAGTCCACACCTGGTCTTTTGGGCTAGGTATATAGATGACGTCCTCCTCCTTTGGGAAGGGTCTATCCCTGAACTAGAAGACTTTTTCTCTCAAGTTAACAATAATGAGAGGGGTATCAGGTTTGTCCACGAAGCCAGTCAAGAAAAGATCAACTTTCTAGATTTAACCATCTATAAGGAGATAGACTCTTTTAAAACGATCACTTTCTTTAAACAGACAGATCGAAATGCATTCATACCCCTCGACAGTTGCCATAAGGACAGCTGGCTTCAGTCGGTACCTAGGAGTCAGTTCGTCAGGATGAGACGCAACTGCTCAAACGTGGAGGACTATAGAGTCCAGGCAAACATTCTAAAAAAGAGGTTTTCAGAGAAGGGCTATGATAGAGATCCACTAGAGACCATCATAAAAGAAGTGGAAAGGCGTGACAGATCTGAACTTTTGGATATGGCCCCTACGAAAAAGAAAGAGGGTCCTGTCATCCCTTTCATCCCAGCTTATTCAACCCAACATTACCAAATTAAAAAAATCATCAGTAAACATTGGCATCTGTTGGGTAATGACACATTGATTAACATTTTTTTGCCCAAGAAACCTCAGGTGATATTCAGAGGGGCACCCTCGTTGAGGAATATTATTGCCCCCAATGTAGTGGACCCCCCTGGCAAGAGATTGCTTTCTTTCAAGGTCTCTCAGGTTATCACCAATGCCGCAGATGCCAAATCTGCACACTTAATTGGATTAAAACCAAAAAGACATTATCATTTGTCTCAACTAGTACCTCCAGAGAGCATAAAATAGAACCATTTATCACATGCAGCTCCACTGGGGTTGTATACCTGCTCCAATGTCCATGTGGTCTCCAATACATAGGCCGAACCAAACGGGCTATGCAGGTGCGTTTGGGGGAACACATAACTAACATCAAAACAGGTTTCAAATTCCATTCTGTCTCCAAACACTATGATAGGGTCCATAACCGGGACCCAGCCAATACAATTTTTCTAGCTATAGACAAGTATAATGCCCACTGGAGAGGCGGATCCTTAGTTAGGGAACTATCTAAGATGGAGATGGCGTGGAGCCATAGGGTACACTGTTACACTCCTTATGGCCTTAATATAGATACAGATGTCAACTCTTTCATTGATAACAGCTAGGGCAAATATATGTAAACTAGTCCTGAGTCCCTTGCAGCATTTTTGGGGGGGGTGGGGGGGTGGGATATACATATATGTTTTTAATTCCAAGTCACATGTTTACAGTACATAATTTTTTGGATTATCCTACAGTGCATCAATTAGCATAGATTATTCTTCAATAGGGAGATCCACCCATGCAATACATGGGCCATAGTGATTTGATATGCTTGTGCCTATTTTTGGCTTAGTATAACCACCCAGACGGGCTCTTATCATGCCTGTTGCTGGACACTGGATGGTCTATTTAACCTAGGTTTAGCCACATTTTTATACAAAATCTCTCTCCCTAAGTATTTTTCTGTTTTTTTCCTCCTTGTCTTTTCTCTCCACAGTGGGAGGTTAGTGAAAGACAAACTTAATTAATTAATTGTATTTTTAGTTTTGCTTTTAAATTTTTATTCTGATGCATCTAGGTGACTCTACAAATGGGATATAAAGGTTTGAGGCCATGTCATATAGAGTTTGACCACTAGATGCCACCACTCCGCTTTGCGGGTTATACCTATATATTATTAACAATAATAGTTTTACACATAACTGATATGCACAATCTTTCGTATTGTATATTAGGTATATAATAAACATCAGCACGGTACACCTTTTAGTTAAGGGAGGACATCCAGTAATACCTGGGTCTTTCCCTGTTAACACACTGGCGTTTGCCCCATTGCAATATGGCGGCACCCGCATCATTGACTGCTCGGACCTCAGGACTGGGCGGTCCCCTCTGTAATCAACTGGCATATAAATGGTGGTGATCAGCATGCCGCCCGTGCCCCAGGACGACGTCAGGTTTGACGAAACGACGTAGGGAGAGCGGCGTGCTGACGCCACCACAACACTAACACGCAGTCCCGGAAGCTACGGGCGTTTGCATAGAGAGAGCCGGCCGGCTCGCATACCCATTATTGCCTGAACTATTTTGGATACATGTAAGTGCATTACTTTTTTATAAATAAAAATCTTATACGTTTTTACACTATGGGAGCCCCTTTTTTCTTTTGTGTGACTAGCCATTGGATAAGCTGCTTGGGGGTCATGTAAGACAAATAGGAGGATCGGATCTGGTGTTTCATCCATCCCATCCTGAGACTGTGGCTGGGTTATAAGCCAAAAGGCGCATTTGATCTCCTGACCAGATCAAGGGAGCTGGTAAGAGGCAGTTGTTTTGAAGGTGAAGGACTGTCCTATCTCCAACACTATTTTCTGCGGTGATTTTGAGTGTGATGTCACTTTTGCTGGGGATGAAGATTTGTGTCCTATGGTGATCTCCTGCCGGATGACAATTGACACCGTTCTGATTTTTTTGATGGACTCATTAATTTGATGTACATTTACTTATTTTCTTCCAATTTTATTTAGCGCGGTTTCTTTTATTGTTATAGTATTTTGTAGTGTGGGTATCTCACATTTTGCAACCGCAGCTTATTTATTCCACTCGTGGTATAGACAGCAGATCAATTATTGCATGTCATAGTACTTTTTCTGACAGCGCTATATTTTTACTATATTTTGCATAGGAATTACAACAGTTTGTATATGTGCCTCCCACTTTTTAAGGGACCAAAAGTAATGGGACAATTGGCTGCTCAGCTGTTCCATGGCCAGGTGTGTGTTATTCCCTCATTATCCCATTTACAAGGAGCAGATAAAAGGTCCAGAGTTCATTTCAAATGTGCTATATGCATTTGGAATCTGTTGCTGTTAACTCTCAATATGACATCCAAAGAGCTGTCACTATTAGTAAAACAAGCCATCATTAGGCTGAAAAAACAAAACAAACCCATTAGACAGACAGCAAAAACATTAGGTGTGGCCAAAGCAACTGTTTGGAACATCCTAAAAAGGAAAGAACGCACCGGTGAGCTCAGCAACACCAAAAGACCCGGAAGACCAAGGAAAACAACTGCGGTGGATGACTGAAGAATTCTTTCCCTGGTGAAGAAAACACCCTTCACAACAGTTGGCCAGATCAAGAACACTCTCAGGAGGTAGGTGTATGTGTGTCAAAGTCAACAATCAAGAGAAGACTTCACCAGAGTGAATACAGAGGGTTCACCACAAGATGTAAACCATTGGTGAGCCTCAAAAACAGAAATGCCAGAATAGAGTTTGCCAAACAACATCTAAAAAAGCCTTCACAGTTCTGGAACAACATCCTATGGACAGATGAGACCAAGATCAACTTGTACCAGAGTGATGGGAAGAGAAGAGTATGGAGAAGGAGAGGAACTGCTCATGATCCAAAGCATACCACCTCATCAGTGAAGCATGGTGGTGGTAGTGTCAAGGCGTGGGCATGTATGGCTGCCAATGGAACTGTTTTTCTTGTATTTTTTGATGATGTGACTGCTGACAAAAGCAGCAGGATGAATTCTGAAGTGTTTCGGGCAATATTATCTGCTCATATCCAGTAAAATGCTTTAGAACTCATTGGGCGGCGCTTCACAGTGCAGATGGACAACAGTTTTTTAAGGGAAAGAAGTGGAATGTTATGCAATGGCCAAGTCAATCACCTGACCTGAATCCGATTGAGCATGCATTTCACTTGATGAAGACAAAACTGAAGGGAAAATGCCCCAAGAACAAGCAGGAACTGAAGACAGTTGCAGTAGAGGCCTGGTAGAGCATCACCAGGGATGAAATCCAGCATCTGGTGATGTCTATGCTTTCCAGACTTCAGGCTGTAATTGACTGCAAAGGATTTGCAACCAAGTATTAAAAAGTGAAAATTTGATGGATGATTGTAATCTGTCCCATTACTTTTGGTCCCTTAAAAAGTGGGAGGCACATATACAAACTGTTGTAATTCCTACACTGTTCACCTGATTTGGATGTAAATATCCTTAAATCAAAGCTGAAAGTCTGCAGTTAAAGCACATCTTGTTCTTTCATTTCAAATCCATTGTGGTGGTGTATAGAGCCAAAAAGATTAGAATTGTGTCGATGTCCCAATATTTATGGACCTGACTGTATGTAACTCAACAGGAGATATGGCAAACTGGTGTTTCTTCTCAGTTGTCCACAATGGTTTAAAGATGATAAAATGAATGTGCCCCTAGTTTCCAATTGATAAGTTACACTTATCTTACATCGTGTTGCAGCTAAATACTTAGGGAAGGGTTTTAAGGGCCCTTTCTCTGTAATTAAAAATTATACCATAATAATTTTTCGGAATGGGAAGGAGGTAGCTCCGGCACTCAGTAGCAGTGGCGGCCTGTCCATAGGGGGCGCACGGCGCCACCCCCCCTCCAGGCAGTCACAAAAAAAATAAATACATTTGAAAAAATAAATAAATCAATTAAAAAAAAATTGAAAAAAAGGTCCTTAAGTGCACAGTGTTCGGGCACCTGACACAGTGCACTATGGGAAGCGCCACGTCTATGCAATCACGAGATTGCAGACGAGGCACTTCATTTGCGGGCTTTTGTCTCGCCTTGCGGCCTCTTCCATCGCGCCGAACAGCTTCTGCCCAGCGCCCGTAGTATGTATTACTATGGCTGGGTGGTTTGATTGACATCCGAGTTAGATGTCACTTCCGGTTTTCTCTCTCCTATTGCGCCTGAGCAGAGGAAGTGTGAGGATCAGACTCCTCCACCGCCGCTGCCAGTGCCCACTGAAGGAGACACAGCAGGAGGAGAGGACACCACAGCAAGGTAAGTGCTGGTCCGGACCTCCCACGGAGACTGCATTTGATGGGACTGCATTTGATGGGACACAGTGAGGCTGCATTTGATGGGACAGTGAGGCTGCATTTGATGGGACACAGGCTGCATTTTATGGGACAGTGAGGCTGCATTTGATGGGACACAGTGAGGCTGCATTTGATGGGACACAGTGAGGCTGCATTTGATGGGACAGTGAGGCTGCATTTGATGGGACACAGTGAGGCTACATTTGATGGGACACAGTGAGGCTGCATTTGATGGGACAGTGAGGCTACATTTGATGGGACAGTAAGGCTGCATTTGATGGGACACAGGCTGCATTTGATGGGACACAGTGAGGCTGCATTTGATGGGACAGTAAGGCTGCATTTGATAAGACACAGGCTGCATTTGATGGGACAGCGAGACTGAATTTGATGGGACACAGGCTGCATTTGATGGGACAGTGAGGCTGCATTTGATGGGACACAGGCTGCATTTGATGGGACAGTGAGGCTGCATTTGATGGGACACAGTGAGGCTGCATTTGATGGGATACAGGCTGCATTTGATGGGACACAGTGAGGCTGCATTTGATGGGACAGCGAGGATGCATTTGATGTGACACAGTGAGGCTGCATTTGATGGGACAGTGAGGCTACATTTGATGGGACAGTGAGGTTGCATTTGATGGGACAGTGAGGCTGCATTTGATGGGACAGTGAGGCTGCATTTGATGGGACACAGGCTGCATTTGATGGGACACAGTGAGGCTGCATTTGATGGGACAGTGAGGCTGCATTTGATAAGACACAGGCTGCATTTGATGGGACAGTGAGGCTGCATTTGATGGGACACAGGCTGCATTTGATGGGACAGTGAGGCTGCATTTGATGGGATACAGTGAGGCTGCATTTGATGGGACAGTGAGGCTGCATTTGATGGGACAAAGGCTGCATTTGATGGGACAGTGAGGCTGCATTTGATGGAACACAGTGAGGCTGCATTTGATGGGACACAGGCTGCATTTGATGGGACAGTGAGGCTGCATTTGATGGGATACAGTGAGGCTGCATTTGATGGGACAGTGAGGCTGCATTTGATGGGACAAAGGCTGCATTTGATGGGACACAATGAGACTGCATTTGATGGGACGGTGAGGCTGCATTTTATGGGGCAGTAAGGCTGCATTTGATGGGACACAGTGAGGCTGCATTTGATGGGACACAGTGAGGCTGCATTTGATGGGACACAGTGAGGCTGCATTTGATGGGACACGGTGAGGCTGCATTTGATAGGATACAGTGAGGCTGCATTTGATGGGACACAGTGAGGCTGCATTTGATGGGACAGTGAGGCTGCATTTGATGGGACACAGTGAGGCTGCATTTGATGGGACAGTGAGGCTGCATTTGATGGGACAGTAAGGCTGCATTTGATGGGACACAGGCTGCATTTGATGGGACACAGTGAGGCTGCATTTGATGGGACAGTGAGGCTGCATTTGATAAGACACAGGCTGCATTTGA
Source organism: Lithobates septentrionalis (assembly GCA_037952835.1). NCBI lineage: Eukaryota > Metazoa > Chordata > Amphibia > Anura > Ranidae > Lithobates > Lithobates septentrionalis. The sequence continues at coordinate 2,522,498 of JBBDGP010000648.1, read as the reverse complement.
TGGGACAGCGAGACTGAATTTGATGGGACACAGGCTGCATTTGATGGGACAGTGAGGCTGCATTTGATGGGACACAAGCTGCATTTGATGGGACAGTGAGGCTGCATTTGATGGGACACAGTGAGGCTGCATTTGATGGGATACAGGCTGCATTTGATGGGACACAGTGAGGCTGCATTTGATGGGACAGCGAGGATGCATTTGATGTGACACAGTGAGGCTGCATTTGATGGGACAGTGAGGCTACATTTGATGGGAAAGTGAGGTTGCATTTGATGGGACACAGGCTGCATTTGATGGGACAGTGAGGCTGCATTTGATGGGATACAGTGAGGCTGCATTTGATGGGACAGTGAGGCTGCATTTGATGGGACAGTGAGGCTGCATTTGATGGGACAAAGGCTGCATTTGATGGGACAGTGAGGCTGCATTTGATGGGACACAGTGAGGCTGCATTTGATGGGACACAGGCTGCATTTGATGGGACAGTGAGGCTGCATTTGATGGGATACAGTGAGGCTGCATTTGATGGGACAGTGAGGCTGCATTTGATGGGACAAAGGTTGCATTTGATGGGACACAATGAGGCTGCATTTGATGGGACAGTGAGGCTGCATTTGATGGGGCAGTAAGGCTGCATTTGATGGGACACAGTGAGGCTGCATTTGATGGGACACAGTGAGGCTGCATTTGATGGGACAGTGAGGTTGCATTTGATGGGACACAGTGAGGCTGCATTTGATGGGACAGTGAGGCTGCATTTGATGGGACACAGGCTGAATTTGATGGGACAGTGAGGCTGCATTTGATGGGACACAGTGAGGCTGCATTTGATGGGACACAGTGAGGCTGCATTTGATGGGACAGTGAGGCTGCATTTGATGGGACACAGTGAGGCTGCATTTGATGGGACACAGTGAGGCTGCATTTGATGGGACAGTGAGGCTACATTTGATGGGACAGTAAGGCTGCATTTGATGGGACACAGGCTGCATTTGATGGGACACAGTGAGGCTGCATTTGATGGGACAGTGAGGCTGCATTTGATAAGACACAGGCTGCATTTGATGGGACAGCGAGACTGAATTTGATGGGACACAGGCTGCATTTGATGGGACAGTGAGGCTGCATTTGATGGGACACAGGCTGCATTTGATGGGACAGTGAGGCTGCATTTGATGGGACACAGTGAGGCTGCATTTGATGGGACACAAGCTGCATTTGATGGGACAGTGAGGCTGCATTTGATGGGACACAGTGAGGCTGCATTTGATGGGATACAGGCTGCATTTGATGGGACACAGTGAGGCTGCATTTGATGGGACAGCGAGGATGCATTTGATGTGACACAGTGAGGCTGCATTTGATGGGACAGTGAGGCTACATTTGATGGGACAGTGAGGTTGCATTTGATGGGACAGTGAGGCTGAATTTGATGGGACACTGAGGCTGCATTTGATGGGACACAGGCTGCATTTGATGGGACACAGTGAGGCTGCATTTGATGGGACAGTGAGGCTGCATTTGATGTGACACAGTGAGGCTGCATTTGATGGGACAGTGAGGCTACATTTGATGGGACAGTGAGGTTGCATTTGATGGGACAGTGAGGCTGCATTTGATGGGACAGTGAGGCTGCATTTGATGGGACACAGGCTGCATTTGATGGGACACAGTGAGGCTGCATTTGATGGGACAGTGAGGCTGCATTTGATAAGACACAGGCTGCATTTGATGGGACAGTGAGGCTGCATTTGATGGGACACAGGCTGCATTTGATGGGACAGTGAGGCTGCATTTGATGGGATACAGTGAGGCTGCATTTGATGGGACAGTGAGGCTGCATTTGATGGGACAAAGGCTGCATTTGATGGGACAGTGAGGCTGCATTTGATGGGACACAGTGAGGCTGCATTTGATGGGACACAGGCTGCATTTGATGGGACAGTGAGGCTGCATTTGATGGGATACAGTGAGGCTGCATTTGATGGGACAGTGAGGCTGCATTTGATGGGGCAGTAAGGCTGCATTTGATGGGACACAGTGAGGCTGCATTTGATGGGACACAGTGAGGCTGCATTTGATGGGACAGTGAGGTTGCATTTGATGGGACACAGTGAGGCTGCATTTGATGGGACAGTGAGGCTGCATTTGATGGGACACAGGCTGAATTTGATGGGACAGTGAGGCTGCATTTGATGGGACACAGTGAGGCTGCATTTGATGGGACACAGTGAGGCTGCATTTGATGGGACAGTGAGGCTGCATTTGATGTGACACAGTGAGGCTGCATTTGATGGGACAGTGAGGCTACATTTGATGGGACAGTGAGGTTGCATTTGATGGGACAGTGAGGCTGCATTTGATGGGACAGTGAGGCTGCATTTGATGGGACACAGGCTGCATTTGATGGGACACAGTGAGGCTGCATTTGATGGGACAGTGAGGCTGCATTTGATAAGACACAGGCTGCATTTGATGGGACAGTGAGGCTGCATTTGATGGGACACAGGCTGCATTTGATGGGACAGTGAGGCTGCATTTGATGGGATACAGTGAGGCTGCATTTGATGGGACAGTGAGGCTGCATTTGATGGGACAAAGGCTGCATTTGATGGGACAGTGAGGCTGCATTTGATGGGACACAGTGAGGCTGCATTTGATGGGACACAGGCTGCATTTGATGGGACAGTGAGGCTGCATTTGATGGGATACAGTGAGGCTGCATTTGATGGGACAGTGAGGCTGCATTTGATGGGACAAAGGCTGCATTTGATGGGACACAATGAGACTGCATTTGATGGGACAGTGAGGCTGCATTTGATGGGGCAGTAAGGCTGCATTTGATGGGACACAGTGAGGCTGCATTTGATGGGACACAGTGAGGCTGCATTTGATGGGACACTGAGGATGCATTTGATGGGACACGGTGAGGCTGCATTTGATGGGACACAGTGAGGCTGCATTTGATGGGACAGTAAAACTGCATTTGATGGGACATAGTGAGGCTGCATTTGATGGGACACAGTGAGGCTGCATTTGATGGGACAGTGAGGCTGCATTTGATGGGACACAGTGAGGCTGCATTTGATGGGGCACAGTGAGGCTGCATTTGATTGGCACAGTGGCTGCATAAGATGGGCACAGTGGCTGCATAAGATGGGCACAGTAGCTGTATTTGATGGGGCACAGTGGCAGCATTTGATGGCACAGTGGCAGCATTTGATAGCACAGTGGGAGCATTTGATATGGCACAGTGGCTGCGTTTGATACGCACAGTGGCTGCGTTTGATGGGCACAGTGGCTGCGTTTGATGGGCACAGTGGCTGCGTTTGATAGCAAAGTAGCAGCAATTGATGGGCACAGTGGCTGCGTTTGATGGGCACAGTGGCTGCGTTTGATGGCACAGTGGCTGCGATTAATGGGGTTTTTTTTCAGAACTTTTCAGTTTGTTTGCACCCCCCAAAAAATTTTGAGCACCAGCCGCCACTGCTCAGTAGACATAATGCGGCCCATGTTAAGACAATTTTACCCTTTAAATTTAGGACCCTGTTTCATCTTGTTTGACGTGCCTGCTATACAACATCTATGAAAAACTGGCATATCAGCTTTGGATGCATTGACTCTGTAAAGACTTCAGTCATTTATGATCATATAATAAGAAGAAATCCGCACTCTAAAATGGTATACATATAAAATATTTTATTCCTTTAAAGGCACGCATGAAATGACAACTTTAACAAAACAACAAAAATAGTTGCAGTGCTATGCTTCAAAACTTCAAAACAAGCAGTTCATGTAACATGTAAGCTATAAGAAAGCATATAATTTAAAAACTAAATTTTTTATTCTAATAAAAAATAATGATAATATTAACAGCTTGGCCTATTAGTCTGAACAGATGCAGCTGAATCTTGTTTTCTAGAGTTATGTTTTTGGAAAATATATTATTTGTATTGCTACAGTTTTTCATGACTGAAATACAATTGACAAGCTCACAGTCACTGAGCTAGTTAATTAAAAAAATCAATTACTAATGCAGATTTATTGAAAATAGATAGTACAATCAATTTCAGAGGAGCTTTTACATAACATTATACTATATAATTAAACTATTTCAATAGTGTATTCTTATATAAATCTATGAATAATAAAAATATATAATCTATAAAAGGCGTTGTTAAACTTGTTATTAAAATGCTGGTTTCCTGGCTTTCCTGGCTGGAGCTACTGACCCAAAATGAGTATGCCATAACTTTACATTCTAGATACTTTTCATGTGTCAGCAACTAATATTTTTAGAAAAGGAATTCAGCAAAGGCAGCTTATGTATAAATACAGGTAAATTCTTAGGAGTACAATATCTAGTTCTCACGGATACTCTATAGCAAATTTGTTCATGTAAATGTTCATATAATCACATTGATTTCAGTCGGCATGTTTGAATGCCGCAGTAAGGCACTAGCGTATTCCCCTAAAAAATTAAAACAGTTGTTAAATAAAAAATTCACTGCCAGCCCCTCTGTTCTATCAAGACATAACACACTGCCTGTTAGTGTAAAACAATGGCTGTAATTACCTTTACTCAGATCTTTTATGGCCAATCAAGTGACCTCCTCCTCCGATCTAAGGGCTACAGCGGGAGGGCCAGAGATCCTCCTCAGACGTCAGCCGGGGAGGTCTCATGACTGCAGTGCTGTCCCCTCTGCCCCTCCCGCTGTAGCCCTTAGATCGGAGGAGGAGAGTGGGCGGAGGTTACGTGACCGGCCAGAAAATATCTGAGATAAGACATCGTATTACACTAACAGGTACACAGTGTGTTATGTCTTGATAAAACAGAGGGGCTGGCAGTAACATTTATTTAACTTTACTGCCAGCTACTAATAGCGGCAGGAGGAAAGGGGTGGGGCATCTCACACAGAAAAAAGGAGCTGACAGGCAAGGAAGGAGGGGAGGGGGGAGAGAGGAGAGTGGCGGGATGACGGAGACACATAAACTGACCACTGTAATCAGGGATCAGCAGCCATGATTACTGTGGTCAGCACATAGAGGGGGACACAGGAATAGGCAGGATCAACCAGGTCTTTACAGCTTAGAAAGGGGCAGTACAAGCACTGTGCTGTTTAATCTGCTAAAAGGGAACAGGATCTCTTTTTTTTGGGGTTACAACTACTTTAACCACTTGAGGACCAGCTGCCGCAGTTATGCGGTTAGTAATGCCATAGATCTATCCCCTATTTTGTAGACGCTATAACTTTTGTGCAAACCAATCAATATACACTTATTGCGATTTTTTTTTTAACAAAAATATGTAGAAGAATACATATCAGCCTAAACTGAGGAAGACTTTTTTTATTTTAAATGTTTTTTTGATATTTATTATAGAAAAAAGTAAAAGAAATTTGTTTTTTGTTTCAAAATTGTTGCTCTTTCTTTTTTTATAGAGCATAAAATAAAAACCACAGAGGTGATCAAATACCACCAGAAGAAATCTCTATTTATGGGGAAAAAAGAACGTCAGTGCCGTATCGCAAAAAATGACCTAGTCATTAAGGGGGTAAATCTTCTGGGGCTGAAGTGGTTAAACATATTATCACATGCATCCAACTTGGTATCATTTCCTGCATAGCAGCATTCAGATTAGGTGAGGGAGGGGCAGCACTAGAAGCCAATCAGGCTCTTCTGCATGTACATTGTGCTAACAGGAAACATGCAATAGAGAGAGAGAGAGCAGAATGAGCAGAGGTGATCACTTATCAGTGTGTTGCTGCTCCTTCATTGGATAAGCGGCAGGCCGTGTGCAGGGAAATTGCACCATTATATTCCTCAACAAAGTAGTGCCATCCACTTGGCTGCATTGTCCAACAGCAGTGGATGCATTACAAGGACAGAATTACATCTTATGGCATAAAAGATGTGCCTGCTCACATGTGTGTATTTCATAATTATTGGTGTACTTAGCGGTTTGCCTGGAGTTCAGTTTTACGCATTAGTTTAGGGGTTAAGTTAAAGAGTAACTCCACTTTTGTTGAGAAAAAAAAACATCCCCTCTGGAGGATCAATGCACATTGTAAGTATTTTAACAAACTTTTGCTGCAGATTCTGTTGACCAGGATCTTTGGCTACTGATTTGGATTTGGTTTCTGAATTGGAGGGCCTGGTTCATTATAATCAGCTGTTGTACTTTCAGTGTTCTGATTAGAAAAGCTACAGGGTCTACATCCCTTTAAATGTAATTAACCTTCAAGGAGTAGCTCACCAAAAATTATTTTTTTTGTTGCAGAGATGCCTAAAATCTGACTTCTATCTTATTGTATCTGCAGACTACTGGGAAAATCAGTGAGCCATGTACTCAAGTAGGAAATTACATTTTTGGAGATGTTCCATACACCGACAGTGTACAGAATAACTCCAGGTTGCCATATTGCATTGCATTTTACAGAGAAATACAGTGCTGCAGTAACAGAAAGGACGTTTTAAACAACATTCAATTACAATATGGCATATATAGTAATCCTAGATGTTATATTATTTTTTCCCACAAAAATGGAGTATGCTTTAAGTCAGTGTTAGGGTCAAGGGTTAGCAATTTTATTTTAACTGTTAGGTTTAAAGACAGCCAGCTAAGTATGTGGCTTTGTAAGAATGTATTTTTTTTAAAGCAAACACAACCTATGCCAAATAGAACAGGTTCACTTTAATGGCAACCCAGAGCCCATGCCCCCCCTTTCATTTCCTCACCTCTATAGTTTGCTTCAGGCAGCAATGCAAAATACATGGTATTTTCCTATGGTGGGGGGGGGGGGGGGGGGGGGGATGTGACTGATTCCAATGTGATAGTACTGGTAATTGGGAATTGACTGCTTATGCGCCCAGTATTTAGTAGTATTCTCTTTCAGTCAGAGCAGAAATACAAACTCAGTGTCAGGCTGTAAAACCTCAATGGAGGCCAACTTGCATCCCACCCAATTGCAAGGCTGATAAGTGATGTTTAACAAATTGAACCTAATTAAAAAAACTAATTTAAAGGACAATTTAAAGGACAACTGTACTGAAACAGTACACTAACACTTCCCTCCCCAGATTCTTACTTACCCCTGTACCATGTAGCATAGCCGCATCCTATGCACTCTTCACTTTGGGCAGAAATCCTTTTTGTCGCTGGATGCACCTACACACTAAGCCCTCATAAATTTGTATGATGTTGTCCCAAATGCTGGAGCTGCACATTGGATTAATGTCACATTCAGATTTAATTACAAAGGCCCATTGATGACTTGTCCTCTTTAAGTCTAAAGTTATGCTTTGGGGTTTAAGCGTTGGGTGAGAGTGCGAGTTAAGGACTTGCTTTGGTTATTAGCTTAAAGCCAAACTCCAGGATCCAACCCACTTTTCACATATAGCTTCCCTATGGCATGCACATAAAAAAAGCAATAATTCCTCTAATAATGCCTAATTTATAAGCAACCTTACTATATTTGATGTAACAGCATATAATATATTATAACTTTACAGGTATATTAGTTAAAGGTCTGGCTGGGCACCTGGGAAAGGATCCAGAGAGGCAAGACACATTTCATTACAGTAGACCTATATCTAAGTATTACATTCAAGCTATAGTAACATTCTTACTGGAATTGATAAATAAATAGGCTGAAATGCCTATCTTTTTACATATGCTGCTTCAGGATCCTTCCAGAACTGGTCAAAAAACGTAAAGTCTAGGTACCTGATCACATGATTTTAGATCAGAGGCAGAAGAAAGTTAAAACTGGCTAAAATGTCCCTTCAGCGGGGATCAAGTGACCACATTCATAGACCTTCAGACATGCAGTCAGCAATAAATGGCAACTGCAATAATGTTTCCTCCATTAAAATAAGGTTTTTAGCACTTTTGATCTACCATAGCAAGACTTTTAACATCTTGGCTTTTTGTTTTGCATTCTCTCTAGAGGGAAATAGCTGGGGCTTCTGAGAGATTGAACTTGAAGGAAATGTGTGCTTCTTCTAAATAAATAACAAAGTTAATATACCTGTAATAAATAAATAAATATTTAAGTATAGATCCACATTATGTCTAGGAGACTGAGACATTAACCCAAAGTCACCATTTCAGGTTAGTTTTTGGGTCTAACATTTGCCACTTTAGGGGCCCCATTCTGTCACATGTATTCCATTTCTTCCTGCTAGTTGATTCAAGGCCTGATAAAATACAGAGAGAAAAAGCAACAACTTTCTTGCCTTAAAATGATTGAACATACTTTTAACTGATACTTTTCCAATAAGAAAAATCTAATCAGCAAGTACGCTGCTACAGTGTATCTATGTATACAAATCTAAAGCTGGTCATACACTGATAGATTTTTTTTTAAGATCAGCCTGCAGAATGAACAAAAAAACAAAAAAAACAAATTTCACTGATTCCTCTATCTGTACTATACAGTGCCTACTGTATTTTAACAGCTGCCTCACTGGTTGGTAAAATACAAAACAGTGACTACATGTGATTGGATGTAGCTGATGTTCGGCCAACAACTTTCTGCTTGGCTTCCTTGAGGGGCCACCCACTAATTGAATTTGCATAGTGCATAGGCAGCTTTTTTGGTCCTTCTCAAAACTGCAAGGCTTTGTACAAGTAGCCTTACAAGGTAACAATTTTACCAAAAAGAGACTGATTTTTATTTATTCAGGCATTTTTTTGAGACACTGCGCTTGAAAGAATGTGTATATATATATATATATATATATATATATAGATATGTGTGGTTTTCAGAAACACTAGTTTTCAAAAACTTAGCATAACCATTTGGAGATCTGCTAGTTTTCACAATGTAAGGAGTTCATGCATGATTTTAATAACAAGGTAAAGCATTTTAGAGTTTGGTATTCGAGGCAAACATTATTATGTGTAGAAAGTAATTTAAAGTGAATCTGTGCTATTCCCATGCAGGGCAAATCAAAAGGTATGCTTTAATGTTGGTCCACCATCTTATACTACACTGCCTTTCCTCCAACCTCACTGGGTTTAGCAGCTGGGAGTACTACCAGGTATGGCGGGCATGTAACGAACTCCACCTTCCTGTCACATGACAGCACTGGTGCATGTTGGTTGGCCACTCAGACACCCAGTCCTGCCACAAGGAGGAGGTGACACAATTCCCATCACTCTGTAAACTCACCACTTGGAGCCTGCAAAAGACTTATGCCGCGTACACACGGTCGGACTTTTCGTCTACAAAAGTCCGACGGACGCCGACGGACAAAATACGGCTGACAATCCGATCGTGTGTGGGCTTCCCCGGACTTTCAGCAGACTTTTCCAGCCGCAAATCTGACGGACTTCAGATTTGAAACATGCTTCAAATCTTTACGTCGAAACTACGCCGGACCCAGAAATCTGCTCGTCTGTATGCTAGTCCGACAGACAAAAACCCACGCTAGGGCAGCTATTGGCTACTGGCTATCAACTTCCTTATTTTAGTCCGGTGTATGTCATCACGTACGAATCCGTCTGACGTTTGTGTGATCGTATGTAGGCAAGTCCGTTCGTTAGAAAGTCTGCCGCAAGTCCGCCAAAAGTCCGTCGAAAGTCTGTCGGACAGGCTGTCGGACTTTTGTAGCCGAAAAGTCCGACCGTGTGTACGCGGCATTACTCTCTTATATCAAATGGAGCAGCTAAGGCAGGGGTAGGCAACTTTGGCTCTCCAGCTATGGTGAAACCACAAATCCCATCATGTCTCTGCCTCTAGGAGTCATGCCTGTGATTGTTAAGGTCTTGCAATCTCTCATGGGACTTTGTAGCTTTAAAACAGCTAGAAGGCCGAGGTTGCCTACCCCTGAGCTAAGGGGTGAAGAGAAAGGAAATATTGCTGCTGGAGCTGGCAGGTTAAACCAAAGTGGGTCTCATCCCAGTCATCTCTGTCTCTTGGAATAAGTAGTTAATAACAGTTATTTCATACATTGCTGCAGATCAGGCAAACTAACACCAAATGCTTATCAACTGTAAATGTAATGGTGATTTCTATCTTAACTGGAGCAGTTTAAAGAAGGTGCAGTAGATCTGTGATGTTTATCCTTGGAGTCAGGAAATTCAGCATGAGCTCTAAAATGGTCATGTGTCTCATTTAGTTGTACATTACCAGTTCATTGGGACTGGATAGCATAGCCCTAAATATAATATCAGACTACAACAGATTCTCAAGTCCTTTAAAGAGGTGGTATTTAAAATAATCATACAAAATAATTATTTAAAAGTAACATGTGCTGAATGATTTCTGTGGCAAGTCATGATTTTTTATATACCTGTAGACATACAATAGCTGTTGGGATGGTGTTACACAGTTTGTGAAGTCTCTATATTTATACATTTAATTCTAAAATGAATCACCTTTCTATTATCACTTTTTTCACATCAGAGAACAGGGTACTAGTATGCTCATTATTCAAAAAAGTTCACAAACCAAGAATAAGGATACCTTTTTTTGAAAATTGACAGTTATCTTAAGTTAAACTAGAACTAACACATCCTATGCTTTAAAGCCAAGAAAGCTGCCATCTTAAAGTGGAACTATACTTACCTACTCTCCAGCGCTGCAATGTCCCGGAGCTCCCCGCCAGCTGCTGTCATCTTCAGCTGGATCGGTTTCTGATCTTTGACCATTTTCATTGACCCAGCCAAAACGACATCACTCCCACACATGGGAGTTCGTTCATCTCGACATTGGTGCAATTTGTACACTGAGCTGTGAGTGCACAATTCAGTGTACAGGACGTACCAGCAGTTAATAGTGTTGGAGATTTACTAAAACTGGTGCACACAGAAGCTGGTTACAGGTTTTATTGTCAAAGATTAATTGAACAAGCTGAAGTTGGAAGCTGACTGGCTGCTATGCACAGCTGCACCAGATTCTGTGTGCACCAGTTTAAGTAAATCTCCCCCAGTATGTCTCTTTTGCATTAAAAATCCTGCATGTTTACCAAATCTTTTTTTTTTCTAGGTCAAAGTTCCACTTTAACGTTTATTTGATCTACAGTTGATGTCATTGTGCTGCACATTTGATCAACTACTGGCAACCGTCAAAGTTATCGTTCAAAGCATAACTTGGAAGTAACAGTTAAATCTGTGTGCTTAGTTCAATGAAATTTTTAAAAATGCAGTTACATGATAGGACTTGTATATTAAATACAAGTCCTATCCTTGTATTAAACTTTGTGAATTGAGCCCTTCGACTATTATGCAATGACATATAAATAATTTAAATTCAATGAAAATAAAGTAAGTGCATATAAAAAAAATATCTTAATGAACATGTATGTTGAACAGTCCTGAGTAAACAGTCAGAGTAAAATGTTGATGCATTACTGACAGATTGAGGGGAATTTATCAAAACTTTAACGGCCAGAATATGGAACAGATGTGCATGGCAACCAGTCAGGTTCTATCTTTTATTTTCAAGATGAAGATTGATGCCAATTGCTTGCCATGCACATCTCCTCCAGATTCTGTCTGCTTCAGTTGTATTAATCTCCCCACTGAATATTTCACCCACACACTGGCGTAATATCACAGATTTGTGGTCTCAAACAATCAATAAAATGAAATATCAGGTTTGATCTGCTAAAGTTAATAGACTATTCACTTTGCAAGAGAATTTTCCCTTAGCTTAGTGAATGAGGTGAAGCTGTGCTGACTTCCATCAACCAATCCTGTGCAAGCAAAAATATTGTTTTAATTTTCCTTGCATTTGGCTAGCTATTCTTTGCAAAGTGAATTTTTACCAAATTCAGCCTAGGGAAAATTCCCTTGTAAAGAGAACAACCTTTTCGTCTTTAGTAATTCAACCATTTTGTTTTTAAAGACTGAATAACTAAACAATCTGCAATTTGATCTTACAACTGGGTGCTAGCTTGTGAATAGGATAACAATAATGCCCAAGTCTTTTAAGTGACATACATCCTGAAGGCTCACATAACGCAGAATGATTGTTATATCGGTCAAAGTATGCATAATGTGCTTTAGGTTCTACAGCTTTGCCTTTGACCTCATGGCTGCAGTAATGTTATTGAAACCTTTGTGATGCAATGACAAGCAATAAGTGCATTCCTACATGGCTGTCAAGAGTACTTACTTCTGTTTATGGTATTTTAGTATGGGTTCCATGATGTCTGCAAAATTTTTAACAAACACGTACAAAGGCCTTTAGATGCCTCATCAGTGGTGAAAGCGGAGCTTGAAGATTAGAACCCAAGTGCATGTACAATTCCTTCAACTGCCCACTGAGTGGCTGATCTCCATTGATGTACTGTACCATAGCCAAGTGTGACAAGGTGCTATTCAAAGTACCCAGATGATAGAGAATTAACTGTAAATAAAGTGGAACTCTAGCCAGTTATTTTTTCCAAGTTTGAACAGTGTGAGGTAGAATATAGCCTCTGTCCCAGTTTTAATTGCTGTCTGTGTTTCACTTTATTTATATGCTGTGACATTTGAAAAAAACTGTAGGAAGTCAGGGTTGGAATTTTATATATATATATACATATATATATATATATATATATATATATATATATATATATATATATATATATATATATATATACTGTATCAAGTTTAAAAGTAATTGTGCTTTGCCTTAGTTTGTGTATTCACTGCCCACTTTTGTAGTACATAATTTAACATACAGCACAACCTGCTGGAACTTCAATGCAGATGTGTAGTTAAACAGCTGACCCATTCACACAAGCATCTGTTTGCTCCTGTGCATATAGTGCAAACTGCACAGCTTGATGGATGCTGTAAAATGCCATAGTACCTTCTTCCTTTTTAAAATAGTCACCATTTCTAAGTGAATTTCTCACAGATATATTACATTGAGCTAGCAAAACACGAATGCCAATGTCATTATAATCTTTTAGGACGTCTTTCAAAGTGTTTAGGCCTGCTGTGTCTATAAACTGAATTGTACTGCAATCAATAACTAGGGAATGTAGGGGCATTTGCTCCTGGTAGAGATGCAAACAAGTTTCCATCTCAGCAGGGCTGCCTTCTTGCTTCTTTAGCTTCTCTTTCTTCTTTGCTGCTTTCTTTCCTGCTAAAGCAACCAAAACCGGGTCCACTCCAACATGTTTATACAGTGCTGATTTAAAAGATTGTTTATTCACATAATACAGCGGGGCCTCAAATCGAAAAACCTGGATACCTTTGGTGGTGTTGAGATTCTGGTAGACAGCTATAGACTCATAAACTTCAGAATCTTGCACCCTACCTAACAAAGATGATATATATGTTTGAGATCTTATAATGACACAGAGCATAGAAAATGCAATGCCAATCAAAAGTCCGAGCTCAGTGCTAATTAATGCAGATGAAAACATGGTAACCAGCCAGATGACAGTGTCTATTTTATTTACTTTCCACATCTTGGGTAAATCTAAAAATTTTTTGAGGGCACCTCTTAAACTCACTATGGTTATAACACCTAAAACACATTTCTGAAGTGAATAGAAAAGAGGAGCTATTACCAAGAGGACAAGGAGAATGACCAGACAGGTCATGATTCCTGAGACTTGAGTTTTGCAGCCAGTAGACTCTTTAACTAGTGTTTTGGCAAGGGCAGCACTTGTAGTAAAGCAATGGAAAAATGATGGGATGATATTGCAGAATCCAATAGCATACATTTCCTGATTGGCCTTCACCTCATACCCATGTTTCTTAGCAAACATCTCAGAGAGGGATACCGTGATTGCAAATCCTATTATTGCAATGGACAAAGCCCCTAATGCAACATTGGGAACAAGGTTCCATTCTGGTGGCTTTGGCATTAGAAATCCAGTAGGGATCTTCCCTGCAATGCTTGAGCCATAGTTTTCGTTGAGATGACCAAAGTGGGAGGCAAGAGTGGCCCCGACAACTACAAATAGTTCGACAGGGATTGGAGCCTTGAGCTTGGACTTGAAGCATTCATTGAGTTCTTTGGTTGGAATCAGAACTAAAAGACACAAAATGCTGGTAACAAGATCACAAATGTTGGTCAGGTGAATGTTCTCAAAGATATGAATCCAAATACAGATGGAAGAGCCAATTCCACTGACAGGTGGTATACTTAGGCCTAAAAGATATTTTACTTGAGATGTAAGGATTGTGAATGATGCACCTGTTGCAAATCCACTAAGCAAGGAGTCTGACAGGTACACGGAAATAAATCCCACTTGAAAGATTCCCATTAGTACCTGAAATTTAAGAAGGGGACACAATATTAATAGTCAAATTTCAGTGTAATAATAACAATAATGAAATAATAATAGTTATTAGATATTAAAAAAAATGTATACCCAACAACCTGCAAAAATTGTTATGCCACTTAACTTACTGCACAACAGTAAGTTTTATCCTTTCCATATTGACAACATTTGTTATAAGAGGAAAGTATTGAAGCTTTGGGTTCTCTGAAGATTAAATGAGAATGGGAGAGCTTTCAGTTATGAATCATGTGCTTTAGCATCAAGGTTTTTTGGGTCCCAGGACAAGCAAGTCCTGTTAAAAAAACCAAAAAAAACCAGAGGAAGCATTGGCAAAGTCAGCAGCTTAAAGGGTTAGGTCACCTTTAAAAAACTTCCTATGTTTCAGATAAGGGGGCCCCTATTAACAATAAGAACTGTGTAGATTAAAAAAAACAGCTCCTTTCATTATCTTCCGGTTGTAGGTATTTCAGAAGATGCATTTTAGATTACCCTTAAACGTACCTTCTCACACAGGACGTTTGTCCTGTGTGACTTCCTGAATCCCATGATGCCTTGCTGTTCTCTCTCTCACCCTGCGCGCTCTGCACTCCTCTCTGACAGCCCCTCCCCCTCAGGACTAGAGCAGAGCTTGTTCACAGCTACATGGCAGTGAGTTTCCCTGCTTCTCTATCTACACCTCTCCTTTATTCCCCCTTATCTACACAGTCACTTTACAACCCAAATGAGTAGTAGAGAGGAGAGAATGAGAAAGGAGGGAAGAGAAGGAAGAGAGGAGAGAGAGACAAGGGAAAAAAAACACACACACACACACACATATATACATGTTAGAAGGCTGGCCGCAGGCTAGCCTGTATTTGTAGGAGGAGTCTGAGGGCTATATATACCACTCCTCCTCCATTAATCCTTGTTGGTTCGTTTCTGGGTTCTGTTCCTCGTGCTGATCCGGATCCATGAGGGGGCTGCCCGTTTCTCCCATGTTCTGTCCTCAGCGTTTCTATCCGTAAGTCTGCCGCAGCAGGTTGTCACTACGGTCAGCGGTTCTGTTACGACGGTTCCGCTTTAGCAGGTCCTGTCACAGTGTTTTTTTTTTTTTTTCAGTCATAGCATTTCAGTCATAGCGTTTTCAGTCTCAGAAGTTCTGTCACAGCATTTTCAGTCTCAGCGTTTCAGTCTTAGCGTTCCAGTCTAAGCGGGTGCTGTCATGTTTGCAGTCTCAGCGGGTGCTGTCATGTTTCCAGTCACAGCATTCTTGTCATAGCGTGTTCTGTCTTGGTGGGGCTGTCACTACGTATTCAGTCAAAGCGTGCCAGTCGTAGCGTGTTCTGTCACATGGGTGCTGTCCTAGCATGGTCGGTTTCAGTGTGTCAAGTCGTAGCTTTCCTGTACAGAGTGTTCTGTTGGAGGAGGGTTGTCATAGTGTATCACAGTCAGTGGGCATTGTCGCAGCAGGTGCTGTCACAAGGTGTTCAGTCATAGTGTTCCAGTCACAGCATGTTCTGTCATAGCCGAGGCGGTTGCAGCGTGGTCCAGTCGCAGCGTGATCCAATCGCAGCGCAGTCCAGTCACTTCGTGGTCCAGTCAGAGCGGGTCCAGCCTCAGTGGTTCTGTCTTGCCATTTTCTGTCATAGCGGTTCTTGTCAGAATGGTTTGCATTTGTTTTTGCGTTTCTGTCTTGTCATAGCTTTTCTGTCATAGCGGTCATGTCCAACAGGTTCTGTCATAGCATTTCTGTCATAGCAGTCATGTCCAGCATGTTCTGTTGTGGCTTGCCGGTGCCATACAGCCATGGCATACACCAATAGCCATTTCATCTTCATTGTTTCCATGTCATCGTACCTTTTAGTTCAGTGTTCTTCGTACACCTGGGTTTAGTTAGCAGTGCTCACATCTCAGGATCTGTCACGTCTACAGATCTATATGGGCTGAGGTTTCATTTCCATGATTGTTGTCCACAATCTCCTTGCCCGTAACACACGTCTTACGATGCACGTTCATTTCATTACACTTGTACGACTACCCACCACGGTCTGTGGGTACGCTAGCCCTGAGGGCTCAGTTTGCTACCTGTCTGTTTCCTGTCATATCATTCCTGTTAGCTAGGGCTCACATCCAGGGTCTGTCACGTCTACGGATCCATACCGGCTGAGGTTTTGTTTTTAATTGATTGTCGTCCCACAATCTTCTCGCCCATATACCATACGTCACACATGCACGTTCACCAATACACCTTTACTACTACCCACCACGGTCTGTGGGTACCTCAGCCCTGAGTGTTTGTTTTGAATTACCTGTCATGGCACCGCAGGTGGCTCGGGCTCGCTCATTGCATACACTAGGGTGGTGTCATTAGGTTCACATTCACGCGCTGTTGGTCTTGTCATTTCTGCACTTACATCCTCATACTTGTAAGGTACGTAGGGGTGTTGTGGGTTGGCTGTTCTCATTTCTCTAGTTTGTGTTTTCTTGGATCAGGGCATGTCGCGTGTTTCGGAAGCTACAAGACTCATTCATCTCCTATGCCGCATGAGGGTTCAGTGCATGGCAGCACTCCATCATCAAGGGGTGCAACCTTACCAAACTCAAAGCTGGGTTTTATCACTGGTACCCCTTTCCCGGCCTCAGCCGAGTGGGGGCAGTACTTTTTAGGTTGTTTTTCCCAACTCCGTCCCAACATCTTCCATCCACCAGCGCATTACATGTTTCCATGCATGATTCTTATTCCAGTTTTCATGCGGTACTCAATTCGCTCTCAAAGTCCATGATACAATTGTTAGTTAGGATGGAGGGGTTCATAGCCCGCTCGGCTAGAGCAGAGGTGTCAGCTGTGACCCTGGCTCCTGCTCTTCTCATGGCGCCGACAGGTGATGCTGGAATTTCTTCACAGTGGCATGTGGTACTGGGGGCAAGCCTGGTCACAGGTGTTCAATCTGCCCATGGTTCTTTATCCAGAGTATTCTGTGGGCTTTTACCAAGGGTGGGAAGGTTTCATAGGTTCATGTCTCTGGCTTTCGCTGCATATTGCCTCTGCAATTTGGCCTCTTCTGCTAACACTTCAAGTAGCTATCAGGTGACCACCATTTCAGGCTCCTACAAACTCCTCTCAGTCTGTGCATTTTTTTGCAGCTCACCCTCTCTATGCCAGGTTAGGCGTATTCAGAGTTAGTCAGGGATGTTCTCTTTGGCCGGCTACCAGTTAACGGTCAGACTTTCTGTCTCCACCTTTGGCGCGGTTCCCATTTAGTGCTCTAGGCAGTTCCCCTTTTACTACACTCACAATTCCCCATAATTAGTATAGATAGTCAAGCCAGGGGTTGGTGTTCATATTTCTGTACCACAGTAATGGTGTCAGATCAAGTACATGTTCTTCTCTGCAATATTCCTCTGGTCAGTTCTTTCTCTCTTTCTTTCCCCAATGAGTCTTTCCCCATTTCCCCATGCGTCCTCTCACTACAAATAGTTTGTTCTCATGTCCAGGTTTCTTTCCTAATTAGGCTCATATCCTAAACCCCTTTTCTGGTTATCCATCAGGATCGGAGGCAACTTTCATAGGTCCTGAACAGGGGGTCCCTTTATCATCAGGTACATGGGGCGCTGGAGATCCTCCTGTTTTAGCAGTTACGTACGCCCCTTTCCTTCTTATAGTCATCAGGGCATTTGCTATTTTCTGAACTGATGGTTGTTGCTGACCTTTTATTGTAGCTTCACATCACACCTACTTTGTGTCTCTTTTTGCCCTCTTTTAGGCATACTGTCCAGCCAGGCCAAGGCACACCTCAGGTCTTGGTAGTTAGGATTATCGCATTTCCAAGTGAAGACTCTGACCACAAGTTAGAAGGCTGGCCACAGGCTAGACTGTATTTGTAGGAGGAGTCTGAGGGCTATATATACCCCTCCTCCTCCTCCATTAATGCTTGTTCCCACCCACCTGTTCCCCCACTCTTTCATTAATTCATTTACATTTCATACTTATTCATTCAGGGTATGCCCTCTTTTAGGCATACTGTCCAGCCAGGCCAAGGCACACCTCAGGTCTTGGTAGTTAGGATTATCGCATTTCCAAGTGAAGACTCTGACTACAAATATCTATATATACACAGTGTGTGTGCATATATATAGATATGTATATATCTATATATCTCTTTCTATCTCTATCTCTCTCTCTCACTCTCTATAGATAGATAGATAGATAGATAGATAGATAGATAGATAGATAGATAGATAGATAGATAGATACACAGTAGCTCACAAAAGTGAGTACACCCCTCACATTTCTGTAAATATTTTATTATATCTTTTCATGCCTTTTCAACACTGAAGAAATGACACTTTGCTACAATGTAAAGTAGTGAGTGTACAGCTTGTACAACAGTGTAAATTTTATGTCCCCTCAAAATAACTCAACACACAGCCATTAATGTCTAAACCGCTGGCAACAAAAGTGAGTACACCCCTAAGTGAAAATATCCAAATTGGGCCCAATTAGCCATTTTCCCTCCCCGGTGTCATGTGACTCGTTAGTGTTACAAGGTCTCAGGTGTGAATGGGGAGCAGGTGTGTTAAATTTGGTGTTATCGCTCTCACTCTCTCATACTGGTCACTGGAAGTCCAACATGGCACCTCATGGCAAAGAACTCTTTGAGGATCTGAAAAAAATGAATTGTTACTCTACATAAAGATGACCTAGGCTATAAGAAGATTGCCAAGACCCTGAAACTGAGCTGCAGGATGGTGGCCAAGACCATACAGCAGACCAAAGAAGTTGAGTGCACATGCTCAGCGTCATATCCAGAGGTTGTCTTTGGACGTATGAATGCTGCCAGTATTGCTGCAGAGGTTGAAGGGGGTGGGGGGTCAGCCTGTCAATGCTCAGACCATATGCCGCACACTGCATCAAATTGGTCTGCATGGCTGTTGTCCCAGAAGAAAGCCTCTTCTAAAGATGATGCACAAGAAAGCCTGCAAACAGTTTGCTAAAGACAAGCAGACTAAGAACATGAAATACTGGAACCATGTCCTGTGGTCTGATGAGACCAAGATAAACTTATTTGGTTCAGATGATGTCAAGCGTGTGTGGCGGCAACCAGGTGAGGAGTACAAAGACAAGTGTGTCTTGCCTACAGTCAAGCATGGTGGTGGGAGTGTCATGGTCTGGGGCTGCATAAGTGCTGCCGACACTGGGGAGCTACAGTTAATTGAGGGAACCATGAATGCCAACATGTACTGTGACATAATGAAGCCAAGCATGATCCCCTCCCTTCAGCGACTGGGCCGCAGGGCAGTATTCCAACATGATAACGAACCCAAACACACCAAGACAACCACTGTCTTGCTAAAGAAGCTGAGGATAAAGGTGATGGACTGGCCAAGCATGTCTCCAGACCTAAACCCTATTGAGCATCTGTGGGGCATCCTCAAACGGAAGGTGGAGGAGCGCAAGGTCTCTAACATCCATCAGCCTTTGTTGTCATGGAGGAGTGGAAGAGGACTCCAGTGGCAACCTGTGAAGCTCTGGTGAACTCCATGCCCAAGAGAGTTAAGGCACTGCTGGAAAATAATGGTGACCACACAAAATATTGACACTTTGGGCCCAATTTGGACATTTTCACTTAGGGGTGTACTCACTTTTGTTGCCAGCGGTTTAGACACGAATGGCTGTGTGTTGAGTTATTTTGAGGGAACAGCAAATTTACACTGTTATACAAGCTGTACACTCACTACTTTACATTGTAGCAGAGTGTAATTTCCTCAGTGTTGGAATAAATGGATGGGCCACTGGAGAAACTATCCAATCTTGAAAAAAAAAATTTATAGCAACATACATTTATAAAAAAACATAAATTGTGCAGCATTATGAGTGAGACTACCCAAAACTATTCCCCTTTTCAACTTTTCAATTAGTATGTGAAACAAAATAACACACACAACATATGCAGTAAACAATTTACCATTAATCCTCCAAAAGCGATTAGTGAATTAAAAAAGAAAATGAAAATCCAGAGTTAGTAACGCTGATCTATTAGTCCTCTTATAACATGGAGGTGTGAGCGCATATCCTTATTGTTGTGGTCGTCACATACCCTGATGAAGTCACGTGATGTGACGACACGCATCAGGATCGGAGCAATAGGTATCATCAAGATTTGACAGAAGGATATGAGTGCGGCGCTCGTGGTTTTTTGCAGGTTGCTTTTTTACAAAACGTGTATTTGTTTACTTTGTTTTTGCTATAATAACCTTTTAAACTGGATTATGCTATGGGCATCTCTCATTCCAATGTTTAAACCCCACACACCGAGACAGTTAGTGAAGGGTTTTGGACAATAAGCGTCACCAAGTTTGGATGGAAGAATACAAGCTCAGCGCTTGTGGATTGTTGAAAAAAGGAGGGGTGTGGAGGCGCCAACTGTGGTAGTTATCAACAGAGGTAATGGACACCCTCTGTGGATGGCTGCCTCCTCATTCTAGAATTTACCTGCCTTATTTTAATGTGCTATTATAGCTACCATTGTACTATTTACCTTAGACATCACATGTTGCGGAGCGCCTGAAACCCCCCCCCCCCCCCCCTCTTTTGTTTCTCTGCTTGTGGATTGTTGCCTATTTTCACATTCAAAAAGTGTGTGTAACCATTTTTGTCTGCCACATCCACCCCCCCCCCACCTTCTTTTCCTTGTCAAAAGAAGTTTATTGAGTATACAATATTATAAAGATACATAAAGTAAGTTTACAAGGATCTATAAAGTAAGCTCATTGTTTTACAGTAGGGTTTATATAGGTAAATATCATGAAATTTCAAATATTAAACCTTGGGTTCACGTAAGCCTAAATTAAAGATATATATCATTTCCTTAGTTACTTTTGTAGGTATTTAAATGATTTATACCTACTATACATATTGTTTACAGGTAGAGTGTATATAGGTCAAATAAATTCTGATAATGAGCTTTAATCGTAAGGTGGAGAAAAGGAAAGAGAAAGAAGAAAAAGGGTAGAAAGGCAGAGGTATGGTCCACAAGGTTGTCCCGCTCGTCAGTTTATTATTCTTTTTAGTTCTCTTTGAAGCCTTAGAATGGGTGTCTCTTTAAGTCATTTAATCTGTTACCATGGCAACAGGACAGAGTCATTGAAATTTGACAGGAACTGTTGTTTTATCCAAGTTTTTCAAATTTTGGAATTTGATTTTGATCGATGGCTACCATCTTAGCATGGGACATTGTATTATTCATTCTGTGAATTGTTTCTGCTAGTACCAATGTAGGAGATTTCCATGCCATGGCCACTGTTTGCTTTGCAGCCGTTATTAGTTGGATCATAAGTTTGAATTGAGAGAGTGTTAACCATTCCGGTTTTAGATTAAGTAAAGTTATATATGGATCTGGTTGTATTATTTTTTTAAATATTTTAGATGCAATCACGAAGACTTCCTTCCAGAAGGTTTGGATTACTGGGCACGTCCACCATATGTGTAAATGTGTGCCTATTTCTGGGCATCCTCGAAAACAAAGAGCTGAGGTATTAGGTGAATATTTCGCCACTCTAGCAGGTACAAGGTACCAGCGAGTTAGGACTTTATAATTTGTCTCCAGTGCTAAGATGTTGGGTGAAGATGACTTAGATGTGAGCCATATGTTAGACCAGTCCGTGTCTTCTAAAGTTCGTCCCAGGTCCTCCTCCCACCTCTGAACGTAAGAGGGTCTATTAAGATTTACTACTCCATATAATTGATTATAAAGTGATGAAATGGTACCTTTAGCAAATGGATCTTTTGTACAGATTGATTCAAAAACGGATAATTGGGATAATGGTGTATCCCCCTTTAGGAATGGTGTATAGAAATTTTTGATTTGGAGATATCTAAATATCTCAGAGTTTGGTAGATCATATTTTTCTCTAAGCGATGGGAATGAAAGGAATGATTTAGATGCTATGAAGTCATTTAGTGTCTGAATGCCTGATGTTGTCCAAGCTTTAAAAGAATTTGGGTAGATCCATGCCGGATAAAAGGCCGGATTTCTGATAAAAGAAAGGAGAGGATTGTGTGGAGATTGTAACTGATATTTGGTTTTTAGTTTATCCCAGAGAGATAAGAAGTGTTTAGTTATGGGATTATGAATTTTAAAGCGGTCTTTAGGATCAAGCCATAACAAGTTTGATATTAATAGAGGGTCATTTTCTGAAGCCTCTATAAATACCCATAATGGGATTTCCAGATTTCCTGGCCAAATGTGCTGCTCTGTAGTAGTTAGTAAAATTAGGGTATCCCAGGCCTCCTTTATTTTTGGGAAGATGTAGTGTGTGTATAGGTATACGTGGTTTAGAAGAGCCCCATATAAACGAAGTTGCTCTTTTTTGTACTATTCTCAAAAAATAGGAAGGAATTGGAATAGGGAGGACTCTGAATAGATAGAGCAATTTGGGTAGAATAGTCATTTTGATTGCATTAATCTTCCCTATCCAGGATAAAGGAAGTTGCGACCATTGTTTTATTAGATTTGTGATCTGTCTTAATACAGGAGGATAATTGGTTGAGAATAAGTCAGAATGAGATGCTGTTAAAGGAATTCCAAGATATGGGATTGATTTTTCTGCCCATGTGAATGGGAGTGCAGCCCTAGCCGGGATCAATTCCATGTTTGTGAGCGAAATATTAAGCACTAGGCATTTCTTAGGATTAATCATAAGGCCGGATAGGGCTGCAAATCCATCAAGAGCTGGTATTAAGTTAGGACCAGAGACCTGTGGTGATGATAGAAAAAGTAATATATCGTCTGCAAATATACATAATTTGTGTGTAATACCTCCTACTTCAATGCCAGTTATAGTTTGGTTTGTTCTGATGTATTGGGCCATGGGTTCGAATATAAGGGCAAATAATAAGGGAGATAATGGGCAACCCTGTCGGGTACCTCTTTCAATATTAAAGGCATCAGATTTGTATCCAGCATATTTTATATAGGCTTTGGGTTTATTATATAATGCTTTGATCCATGTTAAAAAGTGGGGTCCAAAACCCCATTTTTGTAATGAATATTGCATATATTGCCAGGATACTGTGTCAAATGCCCTCTTAATATCGAGAGATAGAAAACATAAAGGGATTTTCCGTTTTTTAGCAATATGTGCCAATAACACTGCCCTGCGTATATTATCGCCTGCCTGTCTATTTGGCATGAAGCCTACTTGATCTCTATGTATTAATTTTCCTATAATGCTATTGAGGCTTTTTGCTATTTTTTTGCTAATAATTTTTTTGCTATTATTTTTGCTAATAATTTAATATCAAGGTTTAACAGAGAGATAGGCCTATAATTCACACAGGAAGTATCATCAGAAAGGGGTTTTGGGATCATACAAACAATTGCCATTAGTGTTTCTTGCCGAAAAGAATGTCCTTCTAGACGTTTGTTAAAAGTTTCAGTGAGAATGGGAGAGAGTATTTCTGAGAATGTTTTATAGTATAAAGCCGAGTAGCCGTCTGGGCCTGGTCTTTTGTTAAGTTTTAGGTCTTTTATGGCGTTAGCAACTTCATCTATAGTTATAGGCTCATCCAAACTGCTTTTTTGATTCTGAGACAACTCATGTAAGGTTATTTTTGAGAAGAAGGATTCAGCCTCTGTAGGATTAAATTCATTGTTTGTCTTGTATAAAGTTGAGAGATGTGAGTGAAATTTATGGACTATTTTAACTGGATTACAAGTATAAACATTTTTTGATAATTTCAAACGTATTGGTTTGAAAGATTTGTTAGTTGAATTTAATGCCCGAGCCAAATATGTACCTGGTTTGTTTGTATTCATGTAGAAATTGTGTTTGGAGCGTTTCAGGGATTTATCAACTGACTCAGTGAGAAATAGATCGTATTCCAATCTAGATTTTTCCAGATGAGATTTTGTACTCTGAGATGGATTATCTTGGAATGATATGTAGGCTGCATTAAAATTGAGTTCTAGTTTTTTTGCTAGATTTTTGCGTTCCCGTTTAAATAGTGCCATTTGTCTTTGTATTGTACCACGCAAGACAGGCTTATGAGCTTCCCACAGTGTTATTGGGGAAATGTCTGTTGTATTATTAATTGATATGTATTCCTTTAAAGCTTGTTCAATGGCCATCTGATGTAGTGGGTGTTTGAGCATTATGTCCGGTAAGTACCACGTTGGGTCATGCGCTTTTGGTATGGCTGAGGCTATAGTAGTGTATACTGCATTATGGTCAGACCACGGAATCGGAATTATATCTGATGCAATAATTTCTGGTATCATTCCTATTGTTAGAAAAATATGATCTATTCTGGTGAAGGTTTGATGAGGGTGCGAGAAATAAGTGAATTTCTTTTTCATTGGGTTACTTTCTCTCCACGAATCTACCAGATTGTATTTGGAAAGAAGTTGAGAAAAAGGTAATCTAGAGGTTATTTTGGATGGTGTAAAAGGTGATTTATCTAGAAATGGGAGGAGGACCTGGTTCGAATCCCTGCACATTATCACTGTTCCTATTTTGTGTGTATTAATCACTTGTAATATATGTGAGAGGAATGGTGTAGGTTGTTTGTTAGGAGCGTAGTAGGAAATCACCGTGTTTGCTGTATCCATTATATAACCCATGAGTATCAGGTATCTACCTTCTGGGTCTTTAATTTCTGATGATAAGGTGAATGGTGTGGATCGGTGAAATGCAATTAGAGTACCCCTTTGTTTGGTACAGGCAGAAGCCGTGTAAATTTGTTGATAAAAAGGAGAAATATATTTTGGAGTAGAATCTTTGGTGAAGTGTGTTTCTTGGAGGCATACTATGTGAGCCTTCTTGTTATGGAAAGTACGGAAGGCTTTGGTCCCCCCCCCACCCTCTTTTAATGGGATTATGCTATGGGCATTTTTTTCTTTTGTGCTTTAACCCCGCATATCGAGACCATCAGAGAAGGATTATGTCATTAAATCAAGAGGGAACCACTGAAGACTGTCACCTGTGATTGATTCATGCTGTATACCTTACGGCAGTAAGGTGAGAGGCTTGCACACACACAGGTGCCATCACAGAAGATTTGCTCAGCACCGCCGGCTATTTGCCATTTTTCACGGTGGAGGGATTCACTTTGTATGTAAAAAATCTTTTAGACCGTCACAGACTTTCTTCAGGATCACATTGTTTGATTTTCTACAATTTGGATTACGTTTTCCTGACTGTATACATGGACTTAGTCACTTTGCTTTACTTGTTTAATAATTGGTTGATTCATGTTATATGTTTTATAATTATTTATTAGCACACCTTTTATGCTATCTTTTCACTTGGTAATGTAATTATTTGACATTTATTGCCCTTTTTGTATCTACGTTTACACAGCGCAACATAATTATTTATTCATTTCTCTTTCTTTCTGTCAAGGATCAGTTTATCAGGTGTTTGCTGCAGTGTACCCTAGGTCTTCATATTCTTATATTCTTATTTTCTGACAGCGCGGGAGTCATCTATTTATACAAAAGCTGGTTTTGCCCGTGTATCTTTTGGAGGCTTATTCATTGTTATCTTCTTTTTGGTTGGACTTCTGATTCAACCCCTTAACACCACCTCCCAGCGCCATGGCTTCTATATCATATAACCGCTGTGACTGACAGTCACATGATCAGGAACCTGTTCCACTGGCTCCAGAACAGAAGCCTTGACTAAGAGCTGTCTGTAACAGCTAAGTCAATGTGCTGAGAGTGCACAGTGCACTTGCTGTCAGCACACAATCTCCTGCTGCCATGGATACATGTGATGCAGACGGGGGTTGAAGGCTACCTTTTTTTCCAGCGCACTTAATAAATAATTGTATTTAACCACTTCAATACCAGACACTTTACCCCTTCCTGCCCAAATCAATTTTCAGCTTTCAGCGCTGTCGCTTTTTAAATGACAATTGCGCGGTCATGCTACACTGTACTCAAACAAAATTTTTATCATTTTTTTTCCCACAAATAGAGCTTTCTTTTTGTCATATTTAATCACCTCTTCACCATCACTATTTTTAGTTTCTGTTACAAAACTTTGTAAATAAGTAAGCTTTCTCCTTCACTGATGGGCACTCATAAGGTGGCACAGATGAGGTGGCACTGATGATTTGCACTGATAGGCAGCACTGATGGGCACTGATAGGCAGCACTGATGGGCACTGATATACAGCACTGATGGGCATTGATAGGTGGCACTGATGGGCACTCATAGGTGACACTGATGGGCACTGATAGGTGACGCTGATGGGCACTGAATGGTGGCACTGATAGGCAGCACTGATGTACACTGATAGGTGGCACCGATGGTCATCACTGATAAGGAGGCACTGGCAGGCATTAGTGATGGGCACTGATTGGCATCAATTGTGGGCACTGATTGGCATCACTGGTGGCCATGGATGGCATACCTGGTGGTCACAAGTGGTGGGCATCCCTGGTGGTCCTGATGGCGTCCCTGTTGGTCCTGGGCGGGCATCCTCAGAGGGGCTGTGCTGATAATCAATCAGCGCAGACCCCCCCCCCTGTCAGAGGAGCAGCCGATCAGCTCTCCTCTACTCGCGTCTGACAGACGCGAGTGAGGAAAAGCCGATACATGGTTTTTACTGTTTACATCGTGATCAGCTGTGATTTAACACAGCTGATCACATGGTAAAGAGGCTCCGTCAGAGACTCTTTACCTAGATCGGAGTTGCGGTGTGTCAGACTGACACGCTGCACCACCGATCGCCATGCTGCGCGCCCCCGCGGGTGTGTGCAGGCTAGTTATCCTGATCATGTCATATGATGTCCGGTCAGGATAATTAAACCACTTTGCCAACGTCATATTGCTATATGGCGGGCGGCAAGTGGTTAAGTAAACTAAATCCCAATTACTAGAATATATAAGCTGTAACATGATAATTTCATTTCTAAAGTTTTTTTTATATTTTTAAATCAAAACTTTTCTGTTATGGGTTTAGCCCCTGGTGAAGACTATAAGGTACATTTAGCAAGCAAATCAGGCAAAGTCTCCTTTAGCAAAGACTTAGTGAAAGTTTTACAAACGTGTCTGCATTCTGGGGCAGCCATGTGCAACAGTTCGCAAAAGTTTTAGGACAGATGTATTACTAAAGATTTATTACTGAACCTAAATAAAATGAAAAATGCTGGCAGGTAGAATTTTTACAACAGAAGAGACCCTACAAGTATAGCTGCTGTCACTTTGCATACAGGGGCAAGAGATCAGTGGGGTAGGTTTACTAAAGGTAAATAGTCTGTGAACTGCAAGTGCAGTTGCTCCAGTTCTGATGGGAACATGCAAGGAAAATAAAAACTGCATTTTTGCACATGAATGGATGATAGAAGTTAGCAAAGCTTCCCCTCATTTCAGAGCTTTCTCTCAGATCTAGAGCAACTTGCACTTGCAGTGCACTTGAAGCACATTTCCAAGGGCCCTGCAAGTGCACTTCTAGTGCACAATATATTTGTCTTTAGTAAATCAACCCCAATGTCTCTTTACCTGCATATACCGTATATACTCGAGTAAAAGTCGAGTTTTTCAGCACATTTTTTTGTGCTGAAAGTGCCCCCCTCCACTTATACTTGAGTCAAGCACTTTTCTGCAGCAAAAAATTTCATTTTCCGAACCGAATTTGGGGCTCCGTATCTTGGGGCCACTTAGTGCTAGGAACCCCAGATTTTGTGTACAAACCCCGTAGAACTGGTACCACAACATATCCAAAGATGGAGTTCCTAGCACCAAGTAGCCCCGAGATACGGGGCCCCAAACTCGGTTCGGAAAATGTCATTCTCTTCTGCAGAAAAGTGCTTGACATTTTCTGAACCGACTTTGGGGCCCCGTATCTCGGGGCCACTTAGTGCTAGAAACTCCAGCTTTGGATATTGTATGGTGCGAGTTCCGATGGGTTTGCACACCATATTTGGGGTTCCTAGCATTAAGTGGCCCCGAGATACGGGGCCCCAAATTCGGTTAACTGTGTCCATCTGCAGCAATGTCATTTCGAGACCCTTTGGGTTCAAAGACCCCAAATTTTGGCTGCAGCTAGGGGGCATCTAGGAACCTTAACTACCAAGTTTGAAGTTCGGGGGACCTATGGCTGCAAATGGGCACAGTGAGGCATGCAAATGGGCACAGTGAGGCTGCAAATGGGCATTGTTGACCCTCTTTTCCACTTACAGTAGCTGTGCATTTCTCACCCTCGTCTTATACTCGGGTCAATAAGTTTTTCCCATTTTTTTGTAGTAAATTAGGGCCTCAACTTATACTCGGAACGACTTATACTCGAGTATATACGGTAGTTATCCCAAAAATATTTTTGCGATAGTGGTTGTGTTTATATACATAAAGAAATTAAACCTCTCAAGTATACCAAGTAGGGTTGTCCCGATACCGATACTAGTATCGGTATCGGCACCGATACCGAGCATTTGCCCAAGTACTTGTACTCGGGCAAATGCTCCCGATGCCTCCCCCGATACCTGGAAGTCAGCTGTGATCGGCGCGTGGGGGAGTTACAAGATTCTCCCCCCGCCGGCTTTCAGCTGCTTTAGTGACATACAGCGGTGATCGCTCACAGCTGACTGTCACTGCATCCTCCTCCATGCCCCCTCCTTTCCTCTGTCCCTCTCAGCTGTCCCCTCTGTTCTGCTCTTATCTGTCCCTCTCAGCTGTCCCCTTGTTCTGCTCTTATCTGTCCCCTCCGTTCTGCTCTTATCTGTCCCCTCCGTTCTCCCCCTCAGTTCCTCCGTCCTCCTCCTCCTTCCTTTGTGTATGGATAGAGTCAGCTGACTCTGTCCATTCACATAACTGAAACATTGTAATCTTCTGTGATTACGATGTGTCAGTTTATGAATGGAGAGAAGCTGCGGTCTTCTCTCCATTCATTGTCAGTGCAGCTGACGCTGCAGAGAAAGGGACTGGGGATTCTCTATCCTCTGTCTCTTTCTCTGTCTCAAGGGGGAGATATCAGAGGTCTGTTAAGACCCCTGATATCTCACCAAAGCCCCCCAAAAGGGCTGATTAAAAAAAAAAAAAAAACAATAAAGAATAAAAGAAATATTATTGTAAAAAATAAAAATTGTAAAAAAAAAAAAAAATAACACACACATACAACGTTCACCCCCCCCCCCCCCCAAAAAAAAGCAAGCACTGTTAAAAAAAAAAAAAGAAAATGAAAAAAAAAACACTGTCACGTGACATTAAAAAAAAAGTATCGGTAATCGGTATCGGCGAGTACTTGAAAAAAAGTATCGGTACTTGTACTCGGTCCTAAAAAAGTGGTATCGGGACAACCCTAATACCAAGTATGTGCCAATGTACTCGATGTATTATTATGGTTGGAAATTCTCGCAAATGAAATTAATTTGTCATGTGTATACTTCTTATATCCTCCTCAATCTATTACGTGAACTTCATTTTTCCATTTATGTTCTGGTATGCCCCTTTTGTACATTATAAAGTACTGTCTTTGTAACTATTCAAACTGTAGGTTGTCTGGCAATTATTACTACATTAAATCCATATTGAAATTCTGCATAAGGCCCCTTTCACACGAGGCGGACTCCGTTTCTACGGAGCCCGCCTCGGTCCGCCTGAGCCGGCGGATGACAGGTCCCTCTCTGCTCACTGATCGGGGAGGGGCTTGTCAGGCGCCGCTGCCGCCTATGGAGGGATCGGACGAAAACGGACAGCGTGTCCGTTTTCGTCAGATCTTACCTGATCCGATTCGCCAGCGACGGATCTGGACGTAGAGCCATCCGTCTGCTTTTAGCGGATCGGACGGGGTCGGATGTCAGCGGACATGTCTCCGCTGACATCGACGCTCCATAGGCTAACATGGATCGCCCGTTCAGGTCCGCCGTCAAAACTGACAGGCGGACCTGAACGGTCCGATCGTGTGAAAGGGGCCTAACAGTGTAGGTGGACTGTCGGGTTGTTTTGACTAAAATTTACTAATTAGAAAGTAATTACCACTAAATATGTTTTCCCTATTATGCTGGGCAGAGATAAGAGTTGATGAATATTCACACCAAAACTACCGTAATTATCTGTAAATACAAAAAGCATTGTTGAATTAATCATGCATGGGTCCTAACTAGCCAATCATTTTTTTTTTTTTTAATTCTGTATAATCTCTTTGCTGGGGTAGCCTCCTACAGTGCCCCATGTAGAAAAGAAGCCATTTAAAAAATTCCCAATATTATTGGTGCTTTCATAGGTCTTAAATTAATGTTTCATTATAAAAGCTGTAGGCCTTTTTAGATTAAACTAGAAGAGCAATATACATGCAAATAACAGAAGTTTTCCCAAAGTATATTGTGCCCCATGGGTTTAAATGGAGTATTCCAGAAACACGATTACTGTTATGTGGCTGGGGCCAGAAGCTGCAGTGTTGATTAAATGATTTGCAGGCTATATATAGAATAACAAAGTAACTTAGCCAGATTACAGCATTAGCAATGCAAAACTGTCTTGTTCTTTACTTGATCCTATATG
Source organism: Lithobates septentrionalis (assembly GCA_037952835.1). NCBI lineage: Eukaryota > Metazoa > Chordata > Amphibia > Anura > Ranidae > Lithobates > Lithobates septentrionalis. The sequence continues at coordinate 2,491,772 of JBBDGP010000648.1, read as the reverse complement.
AAATAAGGCTGCCTTGTCTAAAAGTGATCTTCATATAGCAGATCAGGCACAAAATATACTATAATAAAACCTAGCTGAAAGGCTAAACAAAATTTATATTGTATATTATGTTTATTTGCAATAGAAACTTAAAATAACATTGGAAAGACATTGGTTAAATTGCACCTATCTCACAGTAAAATATTGTTCATCATAGCAAACTGTTTGTACAACAAATTGAAAAAAAATGGGCTGCTAAAAAAATAAAAGTGGATCAAAAGTGGAGTTTGTTTTTGTTGGGCTTGGTCTGCTCAATGGTTTAGTGCTCAGCACATGGGCCAAATGGTGCTGGGTTTCTTGAATTTGTTATTATCGAGACCCCATCTGTATGGAGTTTTAGGTTATCATTATTACATGTTTCCTCCTGCAGTCCAAAATACACAGCTATAATATAAGGCTTTAATCCAAATATGCCATGGAGTTTATAAATATCCTTGGGGTGGTATAATTTAAAGTTTAATGATTTTGACCAACTTCACTTAATGCTAATTATTTCTTGGTGAAAATATTTAAACGAGAAGTGGATAAACATGCTGAAGGCCTATTTACAGCAATGCATTGTGTGGCACTGATTCTATGCATTATACAATAAATGCCTGGGAACAGCATTACTATTATAAAGCGTTAGATTTCAGTTTAATTTGCTTACTAAAACAAACTGGCAACATATATGGCTCTTGTCTGTATCCTTAAAGTGGTTGTAAACCCTTTTGTGTGACTTTTACCTATAGGTAAGCCTATAGGTAGTGGAAATATCTCCTAAACGTGCGCCGTTTAGGAGATATTTCCCTTGTAGTGCGCCGATGATGTCGTCGACCCATGCGCTGTGAAGAAACAGACCTCTGTGCCATTTCTTCACGCGCAAGTGAGTGACATCACGCGGCTCCGGCCAGTCACAGACAGGAGTCCGCGGCCCCGGACGGAAGAGGGACGAAAATGGGGGTCTTCACAGGGGACAGCGAGGGCTTCGTTTGCAGGTAAGTGTCACATAATGGGCTAGTATGCGTATGCATACCAGCCCAATATGCTTTTAATTTGCAGGGTTTGCAAGGAGCAAAAAAGGAAGTAAAACCCATTAGGGTTTACTTCCTCTTTAAAGGGTTAGTTGGCTTTTAGTGACTTTTGTCCAAAGCATCCCCAAGCATTACTGTTCCCCAATGTTAACATGCAGTGCTCTGATATATAAAAGAATGCTCACTTTTTCAGCATTTTATTGCTCTCCCTTCTGTGTCCTGCAGATGGCAGGATGCACTGAGCTTTGGATGCATGGCCCTGGAAACTCATAACAAGCAATTTCCTACCAATACAGAAAGCTGAGCTGCATGTGTGGTTAGGGACCAAAGCCAAGTTCTCATTCATAAGTTTATAGAGCCATGCATTCAACACTCTATATGTCCTGCCAGCTTCAGGACGGAGAGGGGAGGGCAAGGCAATAAAAAGAGCAGCGGAGGATGCTGTAATTGTGAAGATGTTTTTCAACAAAACTAAGGGAAAGTGAACTAACCCTTTAAAGCAAAGCTAAACGTGCATTTATCCGGCCACTTTATTAGGTACACCAGTTCAATTGCTTGGTAACATAAAATTGCTAATCAGCCAATAACATGGCAGTAACTCTGTGCATTTAGGCATTTAGACACGTTGAAGACGACTTGCTGAATTTCAAACTGAGCATCAGAATGGGGGAAAAAAATGGGATTTAAATGACCTTGAACGTGGCATGGTTGTTGGTACCAGGTGAAAGCCCGTTGGTGAGTATAGGGTCCCTAGCCTGACCCTGATGATTACTCACCTTCCTGCCTATTTGATGCAACATACACTCATTCATTTGATTTACTACCTGTATTACAGATTTAGCAAAGCATTTACCCCTGAAGAGTGAGCGCGGTCTCGCGAAACGTCGTCGGGTACTGTACTACTCATGCTTGCAAATTTCTCTGATGTTTGTACATTGGTATATATTGTTTTACCATGGATGTGGATTGTCTCATGTTCACATTATATGCATATTTTATCGGCCTGTAGTTATTGCTGTTGTGTTTCAGATGCGCAACAATTGTAATAAATCTACATTATTTCACTTCCATGATATGTTTCATGACTAACCATATTCACTTCACTCAAAGTCCCAGGGTGAACCCCTTGTATATATGTATTGAATTATGGATGTAGGTGATGTTGGGGTAACACAAGACCTTGGATCATTTGTTTCTTTAGAATGCACTCAAGACACTTTCGGAAAATCTGAGTCAGTTTTTCTCTGTGTACGCCAAAAAAGAGTTGGTTGGAATTAGCTCCAATTTTGAATGTGCTGCATTCAATGCAATAAAATTTAAAAGTGGAGCACTTTAGAACTACTTGAATTTGGTGCACAAGCCACTGTTAGAACCAAATGTGTGGCAAATGCTTCATGAATTTGGCGCAATACAGTAACAAGAGCGAATAATGCCAGACAAGTGGCACAGCAGCTTTATTGAATTCCCTACATAGTTTAAGTTATTTAAAAAAAAAGAATCAGAAAATGCATGGGAGAGTGGCACATGGTATTAGAGTGTGTGATAACCTCCCTGTCCTTGTTCTATAGCAAGGAGACTTTGTGGTTCTCTAATTCCTATGACCTAAACCTAGCTTCAGACCACTTGGCCTCTAGCAGCTCGGAATTGTGGGTGCTGATCACTCGCTTAGGTTAGGTTAGGGTCCCAGCATACAGCTGCCAGATGCTGAGAGATCTCCTAATTACTGTGTAGTAGGCAATTATGTTTTTGCTGACTTTAATATACCTTTCCTAATTGTTTACAGCAAACTAGTCATAAAACTAGACTCCTACAGGTAAGCTGCCACACCCTATAATATTGAGATGTGAACATACATGCCATTTATAGTTGTTAGTCCATTGTCATTCTGTTTTGAAAATAAACATTGTATTAAAAAAAAGCAAGTTACTGCTGTAAAAGGAAGCACTCACAAGCCCCATTGGGTTGATATTGCTACATACTGTAACATGGTAACCCCCCCCCCCCCCCGGTTTTAGCCTTTGTTTTTATATAGTGCTGAGGCCTAAAGCAACTGTCAATAAACTCACTCCACCAGCCCTCACATTCTTAGAGGCCCATTACTAGGCTGCTTTAATGATGAGGAAGCAGGAGGCGGGCCGAGTCAATAAATGTAGACAGCGGGGCACAGGGAAGAAGCTTGCATGAGTGCCCCCATAGGAAGTAGCCTCTTATGGGGGCACTCAATGGAGAAAAGGAGCCAGGAGCGCCGGTGGGAGACCCAAGAAGAGAAGGTTCGGGGCCACTCTGTACAATTTCATTGCACAGAGCAGGTAAGTATAAACCTGTTTGTTACTTTTTTTTTATTCATTTGTAGTCACTTTAACCACAGAATAGAGGGGAGGGTGTAATCTGTCCTGTACTGTACTTCAAGATGTGTAATTTACAATAAGTAAAAATTCCTCTTATCTTATTTGCACAGTACAGGACACAGGCATAGTATTGATAGATGCTGGGATGTCATCAACCAATAAATTAGAGGGCTTGGCAAAAACAGGCAACAGCAATGTGCAATAGGTCCCCACACTTAAAGCAGAACTCTGGGATCGGCAAAAAATCCCCCATTAGTACACCCCCCACACAAAACACTAAACAGTTATTTCTTACCGTTTAAGAGATATGACTGATTTAATCATATCCTCTTCTCTCTCTGTAATCAGCCCACATTTCCCATGAATCCTTGGGATGGGAGTGAATGTGGGAGGGTACACTAGGCTTGTAAACGTAAATGTGAACTCGCCCACTTCAACATAAATCACACCCCTCATTCTGCAGCTAGCAAGTCATACTACTGAGCACAACACAGACAGTGAGGGGAAAGTCTTATAAATGTAAAGAAAGGACCGCAGCTGAGTAGGCACGAAATCAGCGAAGGGGATACATGACAGGGTGGTAAGGATACCTAGCAGGGGTGGCCCGTGCATTGTGGGGGCACGGGCGCCACCCCCCCATCCATGCGCCCGGCCCCTTTCAGGACGCCGGACGCATGGATTCCTATGGTGGGGGTGGTACTTTTTGAAGCACCTGATTGGAGTCAGAGGCATAGGCTTCAAAATAGGGTGGGCCCTGATCCCACCCAATTATGTGACGATAGTGAGTAGAATTATAGGGGTCTGATAATGTATATATATATGTATAAAGCGACTGTCACTTTAAGAATTGATAATATGCTTGATTTGTTTACGTTCCCTAGATGTTCTTCTTTTTCTTTATTTCAATTCCTCGGAAAATGAAACTACAGGATATGTGACTGATAAGAACCCAGAAAGCTGACTTCCTTATCAAAACCAGTCTGAACCAACCAAATATTGCTGAAATGTCTTTTTTTTGAGAGTCACATGATGTAACCACCCATTTAACCTTGCTATTAAGACAATATGAATGCTGATTGGACTAAACTATATGATCACACCTATAACACGCCTAGTGCTTATGCATATTCATAAAGTATAAATTGTATAACCTGTAGATGTAAGCTCAGAAACACTTTCACTTTTGCTCGCTATAGTAGCTGAGAACTGTGTTGTATTTCTCCACTGCAGTGAATAAAAGCACCTATCTTATCTTAAGATCTGGACTCACTATCTCATCATCTGTCTTGTTCTGAGACCCCTAAATCGGATTTAACAATAGCGAATTCATTTTTGCTATTTTCACACTAACGCTCCTCCCCGGCAATCAGGGAGGCAGGTAGTCAGACTTGTTTCCCGATTGGCCAAAGCGCCAGGGCATCCTACTGGATGCCTGGCGCTTAGGAAGAGATGGCACAGAGGAGACACGAGGACGGACATTCCCGCCGCCACGCCTGCTCTGGGGGACTCAGGACTGGCGGTATTAGAGCCGCGAGCAGAGGGGGGCTGTCAGAGCCGCGAGCTGGGGGCGTCAGGGCCGCGAGCGGGGGGCTGTCAGAGCCACGAGGGGGGGTGTGGAGAGCAGTGGGGGGAGGGTTGCTGTACCCTGATAGTGCCCAGCAGCCCCACCAGTGGCCATCATATGCAGCCTGCCAGTGCCCATCATATGAAGCCTCACCGATGCCCAGCAGCCCCACCAATGCCCATCATATGCAGCTTCACCAGTGCCCAGCAGCCCCACCAGTGCCCATCATAAGCAGCCTGCCAGTGCCCATCATATGTAGCCTGCCAGTGCTCAGCAGCCCCACAATGCCTGTTACATATGCAGCCTGCCAGTGCCCACCAGCCCCACCAGTGCCCGTCATATGCAGCCTGCCAGTGCCCATCATATGCAGCTTGCCAGTGCCCAGCAGCCCCACCAGTGCCCGTCATATGCAGCCTGCCAGTGCCCAGCAGTCCCACCAGTGCCCATCATATTCAGCCTGCCAGTGCCCAGTTGCCCCACCAGTGCCCAGTTGCCCCACCAGTGCCTGTCATATGCAGCCTGCCAGTGCCCATCATATGCAACCTCACCAGTGCCCAGCAGCCTCACCAATGCCCATCATATGCAGCCTGCCAGTGCCCATCATATGCAGCCTCACCAGTGCCCAGCAGCCCCACCAATGCCCATCATATGCAGCCTCACCAGTGCCCAGCAGCTCCACCAGTGCCCGTCATATGCAGCCTGCCAGTGCCCATTATATGCAGCCTCACCAGTGCCCAGCAGCACCACAATGCCCATCATATGCAGCCTGCCAGTGCCCATTATATGCAGCCTCACCAGTGCCCAGCAGCCCCACCAGTGTCCATCATATGCAGCCTGCCAGTGCCCAGCAGCCCCACCAGTGCCCATCATATGCAGCCTTTCAGTGCCCATCATATGCAGCTTGCCAGTGCCCATCACATATGCCGCCTACCAATGCCCAGCAGCCCCACCAGTACCCGTCATATGCAGCCTGCCAGGGCCCATCATATGCAGCATGCCAGTGCCCAGCAGCCCCACCAGTGCCCGTCATATGCAGCCTGCCAGTTACCAGCAGCCTTAACAGTGCCCATGATATGCAGCCAGCCAGTGCCCAGCAGACGCACCAGTGCCCATCATATGCAGCCTCACCAGTGCCCAGCAGCCCCACCAGTGCCCATCATATGCAGCTTGCCAGTGCCCAGCAGCCCCACCAGTGCCTGTCATATGAAGCCTGCCAGTGCCCAGCAGCTTCATCCGTGGCCGTCATATGCAGCCTGCCTGTGCCCGTATCAGCGCCGATCTCTGTGTGTGATTGAACTGAATTGCCCGGACCGCAGTAACAATGTCCCGCCCAGGGGCGGTGCGTCCATAATGGCGCACAGGCACCGCCCCCTCTCTCCAGCCACCCACTCTATGACCAATGGATAGATTCATGCATAGCATGAATCTATCCATGGCCAAAGCTGCCACCCCCTATTTAAGCGCCCGGACCCTTTTCGGGTGCTGGGTGCCTGAATTACAGCAGCGGGGGGGTGTTTTTAAAGCACCTGATTAGAGCCATAGGCTCTAATAGGCATCACAAAAAGGTGACCTGCGAGCGCCATGCTTGGCACTCGCAGATTACCCAGGTGTGTTAGAACAGCGAATGAATATTTGCTTTCCTAACACTGAGCCGCCTCTCCGCCAATTAGGTGCTCAGGTCTGTTACCCTTCACCTGATAGGCTGAAACAACAGGCGCTGTGATAGCACACCTATCAGGAGGAGAGGATGGGAGGAGACCCATGGAGGACACCGCTCGCCGTCGCCACCCGCTGCCCCACCAAGACAGGGTAAGTGAGTGGGCAGGGGGGTCACAGTGGCGGCATTCAATGGCACAGTGGAAGCATTTGATGGGCACAGTGGCAACGTTTGATGGGCACAGTGGCTGCGTTTGATGGCACAGTGGCTGCAATTGATGGCACAGTGGCTGTAATTGATGGGCACAGTGGCTGCGTTTGATGGGCACAGTGGCTGAATTAGATGGGCACAGTGGCTGCGTTTGATGGCACAGTGGCTGCATTTGATGGCACAGTGGCTGCGTTTGATGGCACAGTGGCTGCAATTGATGGCACAGTGGCTGCGTTTGATGGCACAGTGGCTGCAATTGATGGGCACAGTGGCTGCATTTGATGGGCACAGTGAGGCTGCAATTGATGGGTTTTTTTCAGAATTTTTCAGTTTGTTTGCACCCCCCAAAAAATTTTGAACACCGCCGCCACTGGTATCCAGTCAACGCAGGGTTAACATAAATTACTGTCTGTTTAAACAGGATTACTCATTGGCTGTGGAAAACAGGAGATGAGGGGAGCCCAGAGGGTATTAGCTTCTGGAAGGGGGTAGGGCTTTAACAGTTGCAGAGCAGGAAGCAGGGGACAGACATCTAGTGTTCCTGGCATCTGTGTCCCTCTCCCTGCAACAGTATGAGTGAGCTGGATCAATTGCTGGCCCAGCTCAGGGCTGCGGCTGGTGTTCAGGGAGCAGCATGGGTGCAGAGCCAGGCAGTGGCTTCGCTCCAAGGGGTCAGGCAGAGCCCCCCATTACCAGGGCCTGCCCCACCCCGTGCTCAGAGGTCCAGGCCTCCGGAGCACTCTAGTCCAGACAGGGCCCCTAGGACCCTTCAGGCCCCCCTGCCAAGCACACACTGGCTGTAGTAGGAGGCGAGCCTGGGAGGAATCCCCAGCCCTGGCAGAGCACTTGGGGTATGGGCACTCACCGGCATGTGGAGCCAGTCCCATCCTCCATCATCCGGATTCTGAACTGGGCGGCCCATCGTGACTGGCGAGTCTCTGGTCCGCACGATGGCCCGGCATGGGAGAGTGACCGTTGCGGGCTCTGGCCTGTCCCCTGGTACGGACAGTGGCCCATCCACAAGGATGGAGGATCAGCGAGAGAGAGAGGGCACCTCCAGGGAGACCAGGCCTGGGAGACCTGGGACGCGCGCTGATGACATCAGCACCTGAGGAAGGTCGGGAACGGCGCGGAGGACACTGCGCGCTTCCGGCATGTTGGCTGCGCAAGGTTCGCCTGCGGCAGCGGAGGGGAGGGGCTTGCCCGAGATGTCTTAGCCAGCCTGAAGGAGCTGTTACACAAACTTGAGGGGGGAGTGGTGCAAGGGGTGGTGACGGAGATGCTGTGAGATCAGCAGAGGTCAATGGAGGAGTCAGCTCCAGGAGTCCCCCTCCCTTCCCCGGTACAGGTGGTGTCCGAGGCGGGGGTTACGGCAGAAAAAGACAGCATGACCACGGGGGTGGAGAAGGCGAAGGAGGGTGAAAAAGACGCAAAGAAAGTGAGGTTGGCGGATTCAGGGTAAGTGCGAGTGCTTTGAGGGCCCACTAAGCACCCACCTTAAGCCCGAAGTGAGGGATAAGATTTGTAAAGGGAAGTATGTGGGAATTTTTTATTTGCTTCCCCTGGAAAAGTTGAACCTAGACCGGGTGAGACGACAGCAAAAAATAGGAAGAGGAGAAGAGGAGGTATCGCTTCATCCCTCGCACATTTGCCAATTGGTTGCAAGCTTTTGCGATTTTGGCCAGTGTGATCGGTAAAAAAGCGCCAGACAATTGTTTGGCTCTTTTTTGCTACCTGGATGCCATTGGGGAGGCCAATAGAGTTTACGGTGGCGCGGCTCCGGCATGACGCACAATTCCAGCAACGGAAGGTCGTCCTGCTCGTCATTCGCTTGGATCGCAAGGATATTGGCCTCTGGATGAAACGAATGACTCCGGCCAGTATAATCAGTTTTTTTCAGGGGGGGCTGGCCGCTCGAGTACCTCTGGTATATTGGCCTCTAGGGGTCTGTTGGCAGTTTAACAACAGTTCCGGCAGGAGTTAGCGCCCCAGGGCATTACATTCGTTTGACTAAAGATTTGAGGGCCGATCTTAGGATTTGGGACTCCTTTTTGGAATCTTACAATGGTCGATCCCTGTGGCTGACAGGTCCTGTCAGCAATGCGGACTTGGACTTGTTTACTGATGTGGCGGGGTTGGTGGGTTACGGGGCATACTTTCAGTGGAAATAGAGTGCGGGACGGTGGCCCAAGGAAAGGAGTTCTGCGGGTTGGTTAAAAAACATGGTATTGTTGGAACTGTTTCCGATTGTGTTGGCGGTCGTAATTTGGGGGATGCCTTCCGCAATAATAAAGTACAATTCCACCATGACAATATGGGGGTGGTAACGGCTATTAATAACATCTCTGCCTCTTCCCCGCCGGTGGTACGCCTTCTGCGCTACTTAGTACTGCAATGCTTGAAATTGAATGCTTTCATCTATGCAGTGCACATTCCTGGAAGGAGTAATAAGCTAGCGGATGCTTTGTCTCGTTTTCAGTGGAACGAGTTTCGAGTGTTGGCACTGGCAGCGGAGCAACAAAGAATGCCTTGTCCCTAAGGGCTGTGGAAGATTGCATTGGAATTGGCACTGGATTGATCCGGGATTCCCTGAGTGTCGCAACGTGGGAGGCATACCCCAGGGCCTGGAGGTAATGGAGTGTGATGATGGTGGAGGTAGGAGAGTTGGAGTCCAGGGTGGAAGTTTCCTCCTTGGTTCTATACTTCGTGGTGCGTAATTTTGTTATGGGGGTGTCAGCGTCATCCGTGGACCATAAACTGGCTGGCCTAGCCTTCTGGTTCAAGTTGCAGGGGATTTTACCAAATCCTTTGCGGTCCCTGTTATATGTTGTTAGTTAGTTGGTTTGTCAGATGGGTGAAAGGTACTGTGGTTTTCTGTTTCTTTACAGGTCAGCATTGCTTGTTTGGATCCTGGGACGTTCATATGTCTTTTGGGGTGCCAGAAGGCCGGAGGTCAGGCCCAAGGCTAGACAGTTAGGCCTCCCCCAGGAGTTAAACAGTGTCAGATGGATTGGTGTGCGGGGAATGCTTTGGAGTCAGGTGGTCCCAGAGGTTAACCGTTTTGCTAGACTGGACAGGGCCCCGGATATCCTCATCATCCATGCAGGGGGCAATGACCTGGGCATTAGATCGTCCAGGGAACTGATCAGGGATATCAGATTTGATTTTCTCAGGCTTCACAGTGCTTTTCCGGGCACTATCATACTCTGGTCGGACACTGCGGCCCAGACGGCATGGCGTGAGGCTAGATCGGTGGAAAAAATTAATAAGCCCGAGTCAAGGTCAATAAGGAGGTGGGGAAGTTTGTCGTCAGGAATTAGGGTCTGGTCTTCAGACATTTAGAGTCCGATACTTGGCAATTCCTGAGAGGTGACGGGGTGCACCTCAACGCAGTGGGTATGGACCTGTGGTTTTTGGGGTTGGAAGATGGCTTGCAGCGGGCTTTTCGTGTGTGGCGGGTGTAAGGCTTTAGACCTCCATGCTGTGGCATTTTGGGGTCCTTGACAGCGCTCTAAATCTGGTCATTGGGTAGCCTCATCAGTGCAGCATATCAGTGCTGCCTTATCAGTGCAGCTTTTCAGAGCCCATAAGTGCAGCCTAGTGCCCATTAGTGCAGCTTATCAGTGCAGCCTCATCAGTGCCGCCTCAGTGCAATTTATCAGTGCAGTATCACCAGTGCAGCTTATCGGTGCTCATCAGTGCGGTGTCACCAGTGCAGCTTATCAGTGATCATCAGTGTGGTGTCACCAGTGCAGATTATTAGTGATCATCAGTGTGGTGTCACCAGTGCAGCTTAGAAGTGATCAGTGTGGTGTCACCAGTGCAGCTTATCAGTGATCATCAGTGCGGTGACACCAGTGCAGATTATCAGTGCCCATCAGTGCGGTGACATCAGTGGAGATTATCAGTGCTCATCAGTGTGGTGACACCAGTGGAGATTATCAGTGCGGTGACACCAGTGGAGATTATCAGTGCAGTGACACCAGTGGAGATTATCAGTGCCCATCAGTGCGGTGACACCAGTGGAATTATCAGTGTGGTGTCACTATGGGCGGTACAGACCAGGGGCTGTGAGACCCCCTCCGCCCACCACAGCGAGCCAGGCGAAAGTACAACTCCTGCTCGCTTTCAGAGGACTACAAGGGGACGTGCCAGACCGCTGGCTGAACTCTGGAGAGGGATAGCAGCCAGCAGCCTTACAAACAGGAAAACACAGGGCAATAACGGTTTTCAGCAAGTTCAGCAGAGGAACTACGGAGCTCAGAAGAACATGGCTGACATAGTTGGTGAAGGTATGAGATCAGCAACAAGAACATGGAAAACATTTTTTGCCCGGAGTTCTGCTTTAAGGGTTGACTAACCTCAGAATTTTATTGCAATCAGTGAAACTGAAGCCACCACTGTCCGTAAATAGACATATCCTATAGGATATGAGAGAATAAGCAGGTAATCAGGTGGTTGAAATAAATATAGATAGATATATAAATATATTCTGTATGTATTATGTAACAGCGATCACAGGTCAATTGGCTTCAGTATAAATCACAAAAATTTGAAACATAAGGGGAATACAAAGACACTGAATTTCAAAAGAGCCAACTTCCCTAAACTACAAACCTTGCTAGAAGGCATAAATTGGGATAAAATCTTAGGAACAAAGAACACAGAGGATAGATGGGTTTGATTTAAGAGCATATTAAATAAGGGCATTAGCCAATGCATTTAAAAGAGCGAACAAAAGTCCCGGATGGCTTAACTCCAATATAAAAATGCATATAAAAGCAAAGGGGAAGGCCTTCAAAATATGAGGTTGCGGGATCATCATCAGCATTCAGACTTTATAAAGAATGCAACAAGAAATGTAAGGGTGCAATAAGGACGGCTAAGATAGAACATGAAAGACACATAGCGGAGGAGAGCAAAAAATTCCCAAGAAATTCTTTAAGTATGTAAACAGTAAAAAAGGGAGGACAGACCATACTGGCCCCATAAAGAATGCGGAAGTACACCTGGTAACAAAGGATGGGGAGATGGCTAAGGTATTGAATTTATTCTTCTCCTCAGTCTTTACATGGGAATCGGGAGGCTTCAGTAACCAAAACTGCAGTGTTTATCCTCATGACACATCACAGGAAACAATTCCATGGTAACAGAAGACAGAATTAAAATTAGACTTGGGAAACTTAACATTAATAAATCACCGGGACCAGACGGCTTGCACCCAAGGGTACTTAGGGAACTTAGTCAAGTAATTGTCAGACCATTGTTCCTAATTTTTACTGACAGTCTACTGACTGGAATGGTACCAGCTGATTGTAGAAAAGCCAATGTAGCACCAATATTTAAAAAGGGCCCAAAATACATCCCTGGGAATTACAGACTGCGGAAGGGAGTTTAACAAGACTCGTGGCCACTCATTAAAATTAGAAGAAAAGAGGTTTAACCTTAAACTACTTAGAGGGTTCTTTACTGTAAGAGCGGCAAGGATGTGGATTTCCCTTTCACAGGTGGTGGTCTCAGCGGGGGACATCGATAGTTTCAAGAAACTATTAGATAAGCACCTGAACGACCGCAACATACAGGGATATACAATCTAATACTGACATATAATCACACACATAGGTTGGACTTGATGGACTTGTGTCTTTTTTCGACCTCACCTACTATGTAACTGTAACTATAGCATCCATGTAAAGTTTATGACAGGCTGCTCCAGAATTAACCACAAGGCTGTTGAATAAGGTTCGCCTTTGTAACATGATTTAAAGAGGAGTAGACTTCTCAAACAGTTTACCTGTCCAGGTACTGCTGATGGGAAGAATGCAGAATTTCTCCACAAAGAACCCGAGAATGAGAATTCATCCAGGCTGTCATTGGGGTGTGCTACCTGAGATGAACCCCTGATAAAAAGGCTTTTGCCTATATGTTGACAGGAACAAGGGTGTAACCCTCCCCTACACAGCAAGAAGGATATACATAGAATAATGCTACACAATTATCAAGAGGAAAGAAACAAATTCCCCTTACAGGGGCATCAGGAACGTCAACATCAGGAATGTCTAAGGCATGAAGATTGCCTAGAAGCCAGTCAGAAAGAGGGATTCACTATGGGTATTGATTGATAACATCATTGGGTGGGTTCTGTTGGGATAGACACCCTCAAAGTGATATTTCAAGGAGATACAATATGGTGAAAAAGAGATTGAAGTAAAATTCAAAAATAGATGAAGGATCTACTCTTTGGAGATTCAGTTTTGAAATATTTATATGTACACCTAGAAGAAAAGGACATTGGCAGCCCCAGGCTCGTAGCAAGGGTGTAAGGCTCAGATTTGGGGCAAACTATTGAGGAGTGTGACCAATAGAAAATTGGGTTACAGAGTGCGCTCTATGGATAAGAGGTACTGCTTACATAACAAGGAAGCAATGGTTGACAAGTGCACAGTGGATTTGCCTATAAATGGTTTATCTTGTATAAGTTAAAGGAAGAAAAACGACTTAAGGAACTCAAAAAATTAAATTTTAATAAGGAAAACAGAGTGATAAGACATCTTTGTAGTGCCAGAGATGTAAGGTAAGGACAGAAGAAGGTCTTATGAAAAGGGGAAGACTCTATTTAGAAGGGCACTGAATTCCCCTATAAGTGGGCTGAAAAGCCTGATGTGATAGGTTGAAACAACTAGAGTGGAGTTGGAAAGATCTTCCATGACCTAGTATTGATGACTGAGTAATGATCAAAAAAAGCCGAGGTTGAGGCAAAAAAAAGTTTTGGCCTTTAATATCAGATCTTATGAATCCTTTTGTTTAGGAGACAATAGGTCCATAATTGTTGTTTATGAGTGTGAATTGACATAGAAATGAACCATGTCAGGACAAGAAGTCCACATCCTCTACCTGAGGTAATTATAGATAATATGTTAAATTAAATAATTCAGTAATTGCACTGTAAATCAAGAGATCATTGGGCAGCATCCTATCAGATCAAGGACAACAAGATCTAGCAAGTTAGGTCACCTGGCTTCAGGTAGCCACCAGGAGAGAGGTGCAGCAAACCCTAACTAAAAAAGGGCATACCTACTCCAGAGCTAATCAGTTACTGGAGATGATTGAGAGTATAACTCTGCACTCCAGCTAGGGCTGGGTGTGTTTTTTAGCACCAGGAATCTCACAGAGAATCCCCTATGTCCAGAAAAATGTTCTTAGATTGTACCAATCTTCATAAATTGCCCCTTTTATTTCATTCTGAGCAAGGCAATTGTTTTTAGATTTCTCAACTTTATTTTTACCCAAAAGTGTATGACGAGACAGAAAGAGATCAATAGCGTTAAGGCCCTCACAAATAATGGAGTTAAGTAGATCTGTGTGTAGTCTGTGCACATGGGCCTGGAAAAAGATAGCTTCCAAGCTCCTTTCTAACGTTTCCTCCAGGTCCACCTGTACCTTTTTAAGTGCAGGCATGGTAGGAATAAATACTAAGGAATCTGGATTAGCGGAGGAGCCTGGCAGCTGTATTAACAAAGTTAGCTGTCTTCAGAATTGTTCGATAGATGCAGGAAATTCTTCTTTAGTCAGGTAGGCCACTTGCCACATGCCAGAGATACAGGCAGCTTCGGATACAGGGGCTAGTGCTAAAAAGTGTGCCTGCTTCAGTGTTTGGGAAGCACCAACACTTTGAGATGGAAGGTCACATGAGGCACTGGCAAAGTTACCACTAGCCTGAGCTTTTGTTGCACCTCCGCTATTTCAGGAGCTCAAAGATCTATCACCTTAGGACACTAACAAAAACAAAAGGAGGCATTGTTACAGTGGAGGCACCCCAGGGGGCGTGTTTTCAAGAGTTTTGCCAGTGTCCAATCACTGAATCACTTATAACCCAGGGTCTATGAATACGGTGCCTGTGTCCTGTACAGTACAATTAAGATAAGCATTTGCTGTTCACAAGAAACATTTGAGTAAGACTACAATTTGTCATGGAGCATATAGGCTAAGACCATACCCTCTAGAATCAAAGGTTAAGTTGTCTGACCATAGTAACAGTAGATGTGTTTGGGGCAAGCTGAAGACAGCACTTCAAGAAAAGAACGTCATACCAACTGTGAAATAAAGTGATGGAAATGTTACGGTTTGGAGTTGCGTCCTGCTAAAGGGGGCAATACCAGCTTTTAAGGCCATAAATGTACTTACTTTTTCTACTGAACACCATAGTAACTACGTGTATATATATATATATTTTTTTTTTTAATGATTGAAAAAATGGAACTTTCCATGTGTTTTTTTTTATTTTTGGCAATCACCTTTATAAGCACTCTTCAAAGAAAGATTGGATGTTTGCCTGTTCATAAGTCAATAATTTCCATGATGTGCATTTTTTCACAAGACTGTATTCTGTGCAGTTGCTCCAGAGCTTAGTAAATGAGGCAAAGCTTCACTTTGGAAAGAATACCCAATCACGTGCAAGGAAAAGTTCAAAAATGCATTTTTGCTTGCACATGATTGGATGATGGAAGTCAGCAGAGCTTCTGCTCATTTACTAAGCTTTGGAGCAATTGCACTTGCAGAGTGCAACTGCACTTTGCAAAATGCACAGTCTATTTGCCTTTAGCAAATTAGTAAATTAACCCAAATGAGTCTAAATCTATAAACATTACCTTATAAGAAAGCTTGCTTAGGAATAACCTCACTTGAGTAGAACTGTGATGATCCTTAAAGGGTCCTCAATTCTTATTTTCTGTTTCAGAGTATACTTATTATATAGGTAAGCTTGTTAGCTTTTGATATGAAATGAGATCCTTGCATTTTGTCTTCCAAAACACTTTGCAAAAAACAGTAAGTAAATGTTAAAGGGGTTGTAAACCCCTGCAGCTCCCCAGCCCCCCATTTTACTTACCTGGACGCTGTCATCCTCTGTTCGAGAACGAGCACACCATCTGTAGCTGGTGTCTCGCGTCCCGTTTGGATAGATTGATAGCAGCGCAGCCATTGGCTCCCGCTGCTGTCAATCAAATCCAATGACGCGGTGCAGGGGGGGCGGGGCCGAATCCTGTATTCTGTGTGAATGGACACAGATGCAGGACTCGGGAGCGTGCTCGCACGGGTGTCCACCAAAGAGAGCGCTTCTCCAACATCGACACTCGATGTGGGGAGGAGCCACCAGTGCCACCGTGGAACCCCAGAAGAGGAGGTTTGGGGGCACTCTGTGCAAAACGAACTGCACAGTGGAGGTAAGTATGACATGTTTGTTATTTAAAAAAAAAAAAAAAGAGGGTTTACAACCCCTTTAAGTCTTTACCATATTGAAACTAGAACTAGTATTCAGCATGTGTGTCAGGAAGTGGCTCCTCCCATGAGAGACAGGTGTATACTTTTGCAATTTCATATTTAAATTGGAACTATGGCCTGCCAGTGAAGTCCACCTAACACAACTGGTGTGACAACAATGCTGCACTGCTCCTGAATTCAGTGCAAAGTTGCCACTATGTCTCTGTGAAACGCAGATGTAGGTGGATTTGACTCAGGGTAAATTTTGTTTTTTCGTTTACTCTGAAGCTTGTGCATCATATAATGTAGAAACTGGATTTGGCACTTGTTTAGACTATCATACAGGAGCCTTCAATTGTACTTTAACCATTTCACTTTTCTTCAGACTAGTACCTAGAATGGGAAGAAGTACTGGCATTGCAGGCAGTGCACTTGCACCGAAGATAGTGAGGTTCTTATTAAATGAATCATCATTTAATGCCTATTCCGCCCCCAACTGTACTTTTATTTTCTCAATCAACTCATCTCCCACAGCAATTACTGTTTGTATCACTTGTCCCTCCCTCCTAGATTGAAAGCTCTAACAAGCAGGGCCCTCAGATTCCTCCTGTATTAAATTGTATTGTAACTGTAATGTCTGCCCTCATTTTGTAAAGCTCTGCGCAGACTGTTGGCGCTATATAAATCCTGTATAATAATAATCTTGACCATCATAGACATCCATATGTAGGCTCTGCAAAGGGGCCACTTTTTGACTTCAGTAATTCTGTGGCTGCTGGACAGTAATCCACTGCCATTCCTGATGGAAACTGCCTCTTGCAAGACAAGCAACCGGGGTCAACATTTCTACTACCAACCAGCCAGCATGTCGGTAAGCAAAAGTAAAGCACAGATGCCCTGCCTTAAAGCACCCCCCATGTTGAGGGCATGTGGCCTGGTATGGTTCGGAAGGGGGAGGGGTGCTCGCTCTTCCCCCACCCCCTTTTCCTGACCTGCCAGGCTGCTTGCTCGGATAATTATCTGGTATGGATTTTAGGGGTGACCCCACTCCATTTTATTTTTTATTTTGGCACAGGGTTTCTCTTAAAATCCATACCAGACCCAAAGGGTTTTTTTCTTCATTTTTTTCCGATAGCCGGGTGCCGAAAATTGCAACCACAAGTCAATTTAAATGTGATTTGCCTTTTTTTTTTCTTTTTTTAGAAATGTAATTTTTGCATCAGCATGTTCTATGCATGCTACAGATGCACCACTTTACAGGCAGACTAAGGAGACCCCCCAAGCACTATATTTAAATACATTTTTCATTTCTATTGTTGCACTTTAAGCGTCATTAACCGCTTCAATACCCGGCCATAGTCAAATGACGTCCACAGATGGGATCTCCCATCCTGGGTGGGCGTCATATGACGGCCTCGGCTTTCCGCCGCTACTGCGGGCCCCCGGGGGCCCGCAGAGCGGCGATCGGGGTACCGTTGTGTCCCTCAGGACACAGCCGTTCCCCGATGGGGGTATTGAAGCGGCGGCGGCGGCGGAGCGTCGGTAACGGCGGATGCAGAGCGGCATTGGGAAGCGTGTATTAGGCGGGTTCCGGCAGAAAAGGAGTGATCAGAGCAGTGATCGGGGCTGAGGCTTTTCCCCTGGATACAGCTCAGCCCCGATCACTGTAGCCAATGACATGGCTCTGCATCACATGACCGGCTGTGTCCAATCACAGCCGGTCACTAATGTAAACAAACACACACAGTCAGACAGTAACTGCTGTTGCTGGGCTCTTCTCCTCACACACCGATCCAGTGTGAGGAGAAGAGATCAGCTAACAGTGAGTTACTAATTACATGTACTACTGTGCCCAGATCGCCCCTCCTAAATAAAGAGTACCTGTCACCTCAGTACCTGTCACCTCAGTACCTGTCACCTCAGAGTACCTGTCACCTCAAAGTACCTGTCATCTCAGAGTACCTGTCCATCACCTGCCACCAGAGTACCCGCCACCTCATCACCTGCCACCAGAGTACCCGCCACCTCATCACCTGCCACCAGAGTACCCGCCACCTCATCACCTGCCACCAGAGTACCCGCCACCTCATCACCTGCCACCAGAGTACCCGCCACCTCATCACCTGCCACCAGAGTACTTGCCACCTCATCACCTGCCACCAGAGTACTTGCCACCAGAGTACCCGCCACCTCACCACCAGAGTACCTGCCACCAGAGTACCCGCCACCTCATCACCTGCCACCAGAGTACCTGCCACCTCATCACCTGCCACCAGAGTACCTGCCACCTCATCACCTGCCACCAGAGTACCTGCCACCTCATCACCTGCCACCAGAGTACCCGCCACCTCATCACCTGCCACCAGAGTACCCGCCACCTCATCATCTGCCACCAGAGTACACGCCACCTCATCACTTGCCACCAGAGTACATACAGCCAGTCAGCCACTATGTCCAGAAAGATGTACACCCCAGAAGAGGCATACCAGATCCTGAGTCTGACTAATGAGAGCAACGGGGAGCTCTCACCGCTCAGTTCAGATTCTGGTTCTGATTCGGAATATGAGCCCCCCGAAGGCAGCACATCAGGATCAGATTTAGAGGAGGAAGTAGTCCGTACAAAAAGACGACGGTCTGAAAACCAGGCAGCTACCAGCAGTGCCAGCGGCGGTAGACCCCAGGAGGAGGGGCCCAGTACAAGCGCTGCTAGACCCCAGGAGGAAAGACCCAGCACAAGTGGACGCCAAAGAAGTAGGGCCCAAACCCATCTTCCAGATTCCTTGGCAAACCCATTGTGGCTGCCTTCTACCACAGGGTCAGCCACGATCACCCCTTTTACAGCACAGTCTGGTGTGCAGGTCAACACTGCAGGATTTACACAAATGGATTTTTTAAATTTATTCTTCCCGAACGATTGGATTCAAGGCATCGTGGACCAAACTAATCTGTTTGCCCAACAATTTATTGCAGCCAACCCCAGCTCCAGCTATGCCCGCCCTTTTGAGTAGAGACCGCTAACAGTAGTGGAGCTAAAATTGTTTTTAGGCCTAACCCTGAACATGGGGCTTACAAAAAAAAATGAAATTCATAAGTATTGGTCGACCAAACCCATCCACCATATGCCAATTTTTTCAGCAGCCATGTCCAGGTCCCGATACGAAATCATAATGCGCTTCTTGCATTTCAATGACAACTCACAGTGCCCCCCCCCGAAATCACCCAAACTTTGACAAATTATATAAAGTTCGCCCCCTAATTAATTTTTTTTCCCAGAAGTTTGCCGAAGTTTATGTCCCTGAAAAAAATATATCTGTGGACGAATCCCTGGTGCATTTCACAGGCCGGCTGGGAATCAAACAATATATACCCAGTAAGAGGGCGAGGAATGGCTTGAAGCTTAACAAGCTTTGTGAAAGTGCCACCGGTTATGTGTACGCATTCCGTGTGTACGAAGGGAAAGATTCCCAGCTCCAGCCCCCTGAGTGTCCCTCGTACATGGGAATAAGTGGGAAAATTGTTTGGGAGTTGGCATTCCCACTCCTCCAAAAGGGGTACCATATTTATATGGATAATTATTATACGAGTTTGCCCCTTCTCCGCCACCTACATCTCAAACAAACTTTGGCCTGTGGTACAACTAGAAAAAACCGAAAGGGCTTCCCACAGTGTCTTGTCACCACAAACATTCCAAGGGGGGAATCGACAAGCTTGAGGAACGAAGAAGTGTTGGCTGTGAAGTGGAGGGATAGAAAAGACGTGTACATCATGTCCACCATCCACGATGACACCTCGGTGGAACTTCACAGAAGACGCGGTACCGTTCGCAAGCCTACCTGTATCACTGAGTACAATAAATACATGGGGGGGGTGGATTTAAACGATCAGTTGTTGCAGCCCTATCTTTCAACAAGAAAATCCTTATTCTGGTACAAAAAAGTCGCAATTTACTTTTTTCATTTGGCCCTTTTAAATTCTTTCATAATATACCAAAAATCCACAGAAACACCCACCACCTTAATAAAGTTTATTGAAGACATTGTCACTGCCCTGATTTATCAGCAAGTATCCCCCCCAGAAAGCATTCGCTCCGATTCTGTCAGCAGACTACATGAGCGCCATTTCCCAGACCATATTCCACCAACAGGATCCGGAAGACGACGCCAAAAAAAATGTCGGGTGTGCACCAAAAGAGGAATTAGGAAAGATACGAGCTTCCATTGTACCGACTGTCCCTCCCAACCTGGCCTTTGCATCGGAGAATGCTTCAGGCGATATCACACTCTGGAAAATTATTAGTCCATATTTCTAATACTGCCATTTCCCCGTTTTTTAATTTCTGTCCTGAATATTTACCTTCCTCAACCAACCATATTATTGCCTTCCATGTGAACCGACCCTGGCCTGTTTCTCGACTATGCCTCTGCCTACCGTCTGCATTGTTTTTCCGCCATGTTTTTGCCTTTCACGTGAAATGACCCTGGACTGTATCGACTATGCCTCTGCCTACCGTCTATTTCTGCCTTTTACCTGCACTGACCTCGGCCTGTCGACCATGTTTTTGCCTGCCCCTTGGATTGATCTTTCACCCTGCTACACAGGGGTCTCACATATGTGAGGGGCTCCAGAATAGTGTTCGGAGTTCAGAAAACCAGTTTTTGGTTTTCTGTGTTCCCATAACAGGGTCTGGTTGCCCGGAGGCTTCAAAGCGATTTGGGTGGGAGAAGCCTCTACCCCTGTCCCCATTCTTTCCTGACCAATGCCCTAAGCTTGATGGTACTGCCTGCTCCCTGGTAATCTTTTCTTTACCCTTTACTCAGCAGAATGTATTTTGGTTTGTAATTGGTTTGTACAGTACATGCTATGTGTTAGAAATATGAAGGGCCTTCAACAATGTGATAGGTTGGCAGGAATTTGTGTGTAATGTATGCTCCTAGAACAACTGACAGTGCTACTTGGATGTTGGGCCTCTGTATGTGGCCAGACTATGTAAAAGTCTCACACATGTGGTATCGCCATACTCAGGAGGAGGACAGAATGTATTTTGGGGTGTCATTTTTGCTATGTACATGCTATGTGTTGGAAATATCTTATGAATGGACAACTTTGTGTAAAAAAAATGCGTTTTCATTTTTTTTCCAGTTTCCAAAAACTTCAGGAAAAAAATGAACCATTCAAAAGACTAATTATGCCTCATAGATTATACGTTGGGGTGTTAGCTTTCTAAAATGGGGTCATTTTGTGTGCGTTTCCGTTGTCCTGGTGCTCTAGGGCCTTCAAAATTGTAATAGGTGGTTGAGAAATGAGATGTGTAATTTATGCTCCTAGAATGCCTGGAGCTGCTACTTCAATGTTGGGCCTCTGTATGTGGCCAGGCTGTGTAAAAGTCTCACACATTTGGTATCGCCACACTCAGGAGGAGTAGCAGAATGTATTTTGGGGTGTCATTTTTGCTATGTACATGCTATGTGTTGGAAATATCTTATGAATGGACAACTTTGTGTAAAAAAAAATGCGTTTTCATTTTTTTCCCACAGTTTCCAAAAACTTCGGGAAAAATATGAACCATTCAAAAGACTAATTATGCCTCATAGATTATACGTTGGGGTGTTAGCTTTCCAAAATGGGGTCATTTTGTGGGCGTTTCCGTTGTCCTGGTGCTCCAGGGCCTTCAAAATTGTAATAGGTGGTTGAGAAATGAGATGTGTAATTTATGCTCCTAGAATGCCTGGAGCTGCTACTTCAATGTTGGGCCTCTGTATGTGGCCAGGCTGTGTAAAAGTCTCACACATTTGGTATCGCCACACTCAGGAGGAGTAGCAGAATGTATTTTGGGGTGTCATTTTTGCTATGTATATGCTATGTGTTGGAAATATCTTATGATTGGACAACTTTGTGTAAAAAAAATGCGTTTTCATTTTTTTTCCACAGTTTCCAAAAACTTCGGGAAAAAAATGAACCATTCAAAAGACTAATTATGCCTCATAGATTATACGTTGGGGTGTTAGCTTTCCAAAATGGGGTCATTTTGTGGGCGTTTCCATTGTCCTGGTGCTCCAGGGTCTTCAAAAGTGTGATAGGTTGTCATCATATGAGATGTGCAATTTATGCTCGTAAAATGCCTGACGGTGCTAGTTGGATTTTAGACCTCTGTATGTGGCCAGGCTGTGTAAAAGTCTCACACATGTGGTATCACTATACTCAGGAGGAGTAGCAGAATGTATTTTGGGGTGTCATTGCAAGTATGCATGTGCTGTGTGAGAGAAATAACTTGTTTTTATGACAATTTTGTGCAAAAAAAAAAAAAATTCCAAGAATTGTGGGAAAAAATTACAACTTCAAAAAGCTCACCATGCCTCTTGCTAAATACCTTGGAATGTCTGCTTTCCAAAAAGGGGTAATTTGGGGGGTATTTGTACTTTCCTGGCTTGTTAGGGACTCAAGAAATGAGATAGGCCTTCAGTACATCAGGTGTGATCAGATGTGATCATTTTTCAATGATTTGCACCATAGCTTGTAGACTCTATAACTTTCACAGAGACCAAATAATATACACTAATTTGGGTTATTTTTACTAAAGATATGTAGCAGTATACATTTTGGCCCAAATTTATGAAGAAAAATTACTTATTTGCAAAATTTTACAATAAAAACTAAAAAAAAGTGTTTTTTTTTCAAAAATTTCTCTCTTTTTTCGCTTATATTGCAAAAAATAAAAAAAACAGCAGTGATTAAATACCACCAAAAGAAAGCTATGTTTGTGAGAAAAAAATGATAAAAATTTGGTTTGGGTACAGTGTAGCATGACTGAGTAATTGTCATTCAAAGTGTGAGAGCGCTGAAAGCTAAAATTTGGTCTGGGAAGGAAGGGTGTATAAAAGCCCTGTATTGAAGTGGTTAAAATCATGACGCTTAAAGTGCAACAAAAAAAAATTGCTCCTGAAAAAAATATTGTTTTTTAAAAAAAATTTGCATTGATACATGGCCCCCAGGGCAGTACCCTGACCCCATACCCCTTTTATGACCAATTACTTGCATATAAGCCTTCAAAATGGGCACTTTTGCTTTTTCCTGTTCGGCTCCTTAAGACTTCAATGGGGTTCCCCTGTTCGTAAGTTCTGCTGCGAACTGAAGGGGGGTGTTTCGGCCCATTTCTATCGCTGAGTATTTCAGATGCTACTTTCTATAATTTCCAGTACTAATCCTACTTAGTTCTCATTGTTTAGGGGGGGCTGGTGAGCTGTGCTTGCCGTAATGAACCCTGTTTGTACTGAGCTGCAGATATCATTACCAGCTGTAGATTGAACACTGTTTGTCCTAACAGAGGGTTAAAGATTTAGAAATTGGGCTTCTTGCATTGTATGTTAATGAGTGGAGACTCAGCCTGTCCTAAGCCTTTCTATTGGGATTCTGGGGTTTTCTCAAATTTGGCTTTTAAAGTGGAAATATACTTAAAGTGATTGTAAAGGCTGAAGGTTGTAAAGGCTCCACCCACAGCCCCCCCATACTCACCTGAGCTCCCTCTCGATCCAGCGATGTGCACAAGAGGCTTGGTTGTCCCGGGACTCCCTCTCCTCATTGGTTGTCAATCACCGCCAGTGAGCCAATGAGGAGAGAGCAGGGGGCAGGGCTTGGGAGTGAGCCCGTACCAGTGCCAACATAGCACGCAGTTTGC
Source organism: Lithobates septentrionalis (assembly GCA_037952835.1). Taxonomy (NCBI): domain Eukaryota; kingdom Metazoa; phylum Chordata; class Amphibia; order Anura; family Ranidae; genus Lithobates; species Lithobates septentrionalis. The sequence goes on along the minus strand of JBBDGP010000648.1, from coordinate 2,468,011 downwards.
TATTGGGGGCACTGGTCAAAGGGGAGGAGCCAGGAGGCAGGTGAGGGACCTGAAAAGAAGAAGATCAGGGCTTCTCTGTGCAAAACCATTGCACAGAACAGGTGAGTATGGCATGTTTGTTATGTTCTAAAAAGAAAGAAAAAAAAAAAAGCTGAATCTTTAATACCACTATAAAACTGGAGCTATGGTCAAAATGTAAATTCATATATTAATTTCCAAGAAGAACTGGCGTATAGCTCTCACCACTATAAAAAAAAAGCCAGGTTTCTGCCCTTTCTATCTTGTTTCAGAGACAGTTGGCCTCTCACTCCTCGATTAAGACCTTTGTACAGAGAAACTCTCATATAACTCCCAGTTTGTTCATCTGTAACTCTATGGGATCTGAATTCTCTCTAAACTTCAGAAACCTTCTTTTTAAACTACCGTAGTTAGAGACATTCCTTTCTCTACTCTCACTTCCAAGGCGCTAGTCCTTGTAGTCATCACCTCTGCAAGGAAAGTGTCTAAACTGGTGGCCTTATCTTGCAAGGAAGATTTTTTGTTTTTGCAAAGGGAGAAGATGGTGTTGATGCCTAACGTGATGACATACTTGATGAAGGGGTCCTATGTGGCCCCAAAACATTGCACTTTACTGTGATGTAAACACTTTAATACACATTTGGACATTATCTTAAAGATCTATGGTGTGTTGGTGATATATACTTTGACTTAAAGCAGAGTTACACCCGTTTTTTAGTCTATTAAAAGTCAGCAGCTACAAAAAGCATAGCTGCTGACTTTTATTAAACCAACACTTACCTGCCCTATGGTCCAGCGATGTGGCCGCCCGGAGGCTAGCTCCTCTCCCCCTCCTCTCCTCGGCGCCGTCATGGTAACTGTGGGCACCCGGCCGTGATAGCTTACAGCTTCACGGCCGGGCGCGCACTGCGCATGCGCGAGTTGCGCTGCGCTCTCCTATTGGCCAGCCAATCTTCTGGGACCTGAGTTGTGTCCCAGAAGATTGCTGGCAGGGAGGGGTTGCCTAGGGCGAGAGGAGGAGACGCTTAGGCGGCCGAAGATAGGAAGCAGGAAGTGGGACAGGAAGTCCCATAAAAAAAGTGTACACACTCCCCCCAAAAAATGACATGCCAAATGTGGCATGTCAGGGGGCGAGGAGTGCTTAAAGCGGAAGTTCCACTTTTGGGTGGAACTCCTCTTTAAATTGGTACCAGTCTCCACCTGGTAGTTGCTACAGATCTTGTTTACCTCCTGCCGACTCCAGGAATGCATGTATTGTATTGCTGGCCCTGGGCAGGAGTGGAATTTAAAAAAAAAAAAAGATAAAAAATTGTAAATCTGTATATAGTAAAAAAAACAAAACTCTAAATAATAGTAGTGGGGTGGGAATATGGTTGGGCCTGAACCAGTCTTTGGCTCTCTTCACTATCAAAGGTCAGGTTTATGCCCTTTCTGTCTTGTTAACCACTTCAATACTGGGCACTTTCGCCCCCCTCCTTCCCAGACCAATTTTCAGCTTTCAGCGCTCTCACAATTTCAATGACAATTGCGCGGTCATACAATGTTGTACCCAAATGAAATTTTTATCATTTTGTTCACACAAATAGAGCTTTCTTTTGGTGGTATTTATTCATTACTCCGTTTTTTATTTTTTGCGATATAAGCGAAAAAAAGAGCGGAAATTTGGAAAAAAAACAATATTTTCTTCTTTCTATTTTAATAAAAATCCAATAAAATCGAATTTTGTCATAAATTTAAGCCAAAATGTATTCTGCTACATGTTTTTGTTAAAAAAAATCCTGTTAAGTGTATAATAATTGGTTCGTGTGATCACGGACACATGTGCGCAAATGATAATGTACAGATGTGCACAGGTGATCACAGACATATGTGTGCAGATAATCATTGGGACATGTGATTTTACTGGGACATATGTGGGGGACAGGTGTTTTTACTATGTGGGGACATGTATTTTGGGGACATGTGTTTTGGGGACGTGTGTTGGGGACATTGTGTGTTTACTTTGTGTTTTTTTTACATTGTCAGGACACTAGACTGGTGATCAGTGAGTAAAAAGCTGTAAAAAACAGCTCATACTCACTGATCACCAGCCGGCTGCAGCGATCCGCTCTCCTCTTCTCACTGACAACCTCCGTGTGAGGAGAGGAGAGCAGATTGCCTAGCAACCGGCTCTGTGTTTACATCACATGACGGCTGTGATTCGACACGGCCGTCATGTGATCAGGAGGGCCAATCACAGAGCCCTCCTACCGATCAGAGATGCGCCGTGTCCGGGTGACACGAGCGCATCGGGATCACGCCGCTGCGCGGGCACGCCGCTGCGCGATCCCGCTCCTTCTGAGGGACGTTCCTGAACGTCCACTCAGAAGGAGAGATAGCCCACCCGGCCGTTTATGTGCAGTGGCCGGGTGGGAGGTGGTTAATTAACCACTTGCCGCCCACCATATAGCAAAATAACGGCGGCAAAGTGGTTTCAATATCCTGACCGGACGTCATATGTCATCGCCAGGATATTAAGCCGCTATGCGCCCCTGGGGGCGCGCATCGCGGTGATCATTGTTGCGGTGTGTCAGTCTGACACACCGCAACACCGTTCTAGGTAAAGAGTCTCTGACGGAGACTCTTTACCATGTGATCAGACGTGTCCAATCACGGCTGATCACTATGTAAACAGGAAGAGCCGTTGACCAGCTTTTCCTCACTCGCGTCTGTCAGACGCGAGTAGAGGAGAGCCGATCGGCTGCTCTTCTGACAGGGGGGGTCTGTGCTGATCGATTATCAGAGCAGCCCCCCCGAGGATGCCCACACTGGACCACCAGGGACGCCACCAGGACCACCGGGGATGTCACCACCAGGTATGCCACCCTAGACCACCAGGGATGCCTACAATGGATGCCAATCAGTACCCACAATGGGCATCACTGATTGGCAGGCATTGTTGTTTGGCACTGATTGGCATCCATCAGTACCATTTATTAGTGTACATCAGTGCCACCTATCAGTGCCCATCCATGCCCATCCATGCCACCTATCAGAGCCTATCCATGCCACCTATCAGTGCCCATCCGTGCCGCCTTTTAGTACCCATCTGTGCCACCTTTCAGTGCCCATCAGTGCCACCTATGTGTACCCATCAGTGCTGCATATCAGTGCCACCTATCAGTGCCCCATCAGTGCCGCATATTAGTGCCCATCATCAGTGCCACCTCATCAGTGCCACCTCATTGGTGCCCATCAGTGCTGCCTTATAAGTGCCCATCAGTGCAGATCCATCAGTGCCCATCAGTGAAGGAGAAAACGTACTTATTTACAAAGTTTTGTAACAGAAACAAAAAATTTTTTTTATTTATTTAGCAGAAAATAAAAATTCCAGAGGTGATTAAATATCACCAAAAGAAAGCTCTATTTGTGGGAACAAAATTATAAAAATTTAGTTTGGGTACAGTGTAGCATGACCGCGCAATTGTCATTCAAAGTGCGACAGCGCTGAAAGCTGAAAATTGGTCTGGGCAGGAAGGTGTATAAGTGCCCTGTATTCAAGTGGTTAATACTTAACCTGGTTCTCTCTGCACTTTCGAAACTACCTTCTCAACCTATTATGCCGTGTACACACGGGCAGGCTTTTCGACCGGACTGGTCCGACGGACTTTCCAACGGACTTTCGACGGACTTTTGATGGACTTCCGACGGACTTTTGAACGAACGGACTTGCCTACACAAGATCACACCAAAGTCCGACGGATTTGTACGTGATGACGTACAACCGGACTAAAATAGGGAAGTTGATAGACTAACGTGGGTTTTCGCCTGTCGGATTAGCATACAGACGAGCGGATTTTTCAACCGGACTCGAGTCCGTCGGACAAATTTGAAACATGTTACAAATCTAAAGTCTATCAGATTTTTGACCAAAAAAGTCCGCTGCAGGTCCGATGGAGCCCACAGACGGTTGGATTGTCTGCCGGATTCGGTCCGTCGGACCAGTCCAGTCAAAAAGTCCGCCCGTGTGTACACAACATAAGAGATATTCCTCTCTCTGATCTCATCTACGAGGTGGCATTCCTTCTAGCCATCTCTGCAAGCTGAGTGTCTGAGTTGGTGGCCTTATTTTGCAAGGAACTCTGTCCGGTTTTGCATAGGGACAAGGTGATATTGGGCCTAGAACTTCCTTACTGCCAAACATGGTACCCAATTGCCATTGCTGTCCATGTTAAAACTGTAAATAAAATTTATAAAAAAAGTTGTAAATGTTTAAATGTCTATGACAGCAGATTATGCAGTGCCTGTTAAACTCTGATTTTAAGAAGGGCATACAGCCTATAGCTATGGGATTTCTCCCCTCCATTTGCTGTCGCCTGTAGGTTCTCCCACTGATACTATACCTCCAGTGCTGACTATAATAAATATATATTAAAACAAACAAAAAATATGGGTGGGAATATGCTACTCTGGGGCAACCCAGGCCAGGAAACTTCCAGTGGATTGTATGGGAAGGGTTGCAGTACAAAGATCTTGAGCAAAGTGGGGCTCAGATCACCAGACTTGTAGTGTAGCTTTTTTTGCAGTTTCAGATAGCTGATGCCCACTGCCATCTGGGGGTGCACTGTTCTGAAACTGTACAAGCTCACATTGTCTCCTCTCCCTTGAACCTTGACCCACACTGCAGTCTACTAAGTGCCCACCACAACCCCATCCTGTTATAAATTGAGAGTCCAAGTGTTTCTTGCTGAAGCAATCCCATCCAGATGCACTGTGAGAAGGGTCATGGGTGAATCAACTATGTGAGGTTCTGGAACTTGCAAATCAAAGCAAGGCTTTAGGAACTAGCACCACAGCAACTCACTGAAAGTGTTTATGTATTGCCTGTTGTTTATTTAAACCAATTACATTTACAATTTATATGACAGGTTAGCTGATTTACTCCCTTGTGATTGCTTATTAGAAATGCTGTAGTATGTATTAGCACCAGGGGGCAGCCAAACCTCAGCTAAAAATCCCACAGACATTACACCGAGAGCCAGAGAACGTCATGAAGTCCAAAAAAGAATCTTTAAATTCTAAAAATACTAAGTTATACATCAGCAAAGCTTCAACAAATTGGCACAAATATAGACTAGCCATAGACATAGCCATAGACATCAGACAAGTTTGGAAAAGATCTTGAGTACGAATGATATTTCTATTAACATTAACAAGCTCTCCTTCTGCAAAGATAATATAATGTATGATATGGGTTTGGAAATGTAAAGTGTTTTGTGTACTATATAATGTTTGACTATCTTAAGATAACAAAATAAAAATACAAAAAGATTGTGCATTTGACAGAAAATATAATCATCTAAGAAAGGTCTTTCTTTTTAGCCACCTTTCTCAGGCAAAATAACAGCCGGCTCAAAATTTGGGACATACTAAAAGGAATGACAGAATGGAATGCCCATAGAGAGTAATGGAACAAAGTGGAATGCCCATAGAGAATAATGGAAAAAAAAATTCTATTTCTGACAGACTCTTTAGACATATCATCAATTTCTTTTTGTTAAAAACCTACTTTTAAATATCAGTGGCCATGTTTAATATGAGATTAGGTGGGATTATTGATGTTTTTTATGGCATAACAAAGGTGAATGACAGAATGGAATGCCCATAGAGTATAATGGGAAGTAAAATCTAAACTCATTTGCATGCAAATCTGAGAGACATAGCAAATCCACCTTTCCCACAGCTGTTCCTCAAGTAGAATAGCAGATTGTAAGATTGAGATTATTTGGGATTACAGCTGTTTTCTATGGAATGACAGATAAAAAATAGAAAGGAATGCCCATAGAGTATAATGGGAAGCAAGATGTGACCTGGAGTCAGAACCATTGGTCATATCAGATCAATCTTTAGCAGACATACTCTCTATGTTCAGTGATGATGTTCAAATTTGACATTAAGTGGGAATATTAATGTTTTCTATGGGATGACCAACATATGACAGAAGGGAATGCCCATAGAGTATAATGGGAAGTAAAATCTAAACTCATTTGCAGGCAAATCTGAGAGACATATCAATTTATCCTTTACCACAGCTGTTCTTCAAGTAGAGTAGCAGATTATAAGATTGAGATTATTTGGGATTACAGCTGTTTTTTACGGAATGACAAACATATGACAGAATGGAATGCCCATAGAGTATAATGGGAAGCAAGATGTGACCTGGAGTCAGAACCATTGGTCATATCAGATCAATCTTTAGCAGACATACTCTCTATGTTCAGTGGTGATGTTCAAATTTGAAATTAAGCGGGATTATTATTGTTTTCTATGGAATGACCAACATATGACAGAATGGAATGCCTATAGAGTATAATGGGAAGTAAAATCTAAACTCATTTGCAGGCAAATCTGAGAGACATAGCAATTTGTCCTTTCCCTCAGCTGTTCCTCGGGTAGAGTAGCAGATTGTAAAATTGAGATTATTTGGGATTACAGCTGTTTTCTAAGGAATGACAGATAAATAATAGAAAGGAATGCACATAGAGCAGTGGTTCTCAACTCCTGTCCTCAGGACCCACTAACAGGCCAGTTTTGAACATCATCACTGAACATAGAGAGTATGTCTGCTAAAGATTGATCTGATATGAGCAATGGTTCTGACTCCAGGTCACATCTTGCTTCCCATTATACTCTATGGGCATTCATTTCTATTATTGATCTGTCATTCCATAGAAAACAGCTGTAATCCCAAAAAATCTCAATCTTACAATCTGCTATTCTACTTGAGGAACAGCTGTGGGAAAGGTGGATTTGCTATGTCTCTCAGATTTGCCTGCAAATGAGTTTAGATTTTACTTCCCATTATACTCTATGGGCATTCCATTCTGTCATTCACCTTTGTTATGCCATAAAAAACAATAATCCCACCTAATCTCATATTAAACATGGCCACTGATATTTAAAAGTAGGTTTTAAAAAAAGAAATTGATGATATGTCTAAAGAGTCTGTCAGAGATAGAATTTTTTTTTTCCATTATTCTCTATGGGCATTCCACTTTGTTCCATTACTCTCTATGGGCATTCCATCTCCTTGTTAAAGTCTATGGGCATTCCATTCTGTCATTCCTTTTAGTATGTCCCCAAAATTTGCAAAAACAATTACCCGTACTTTGAAATCATGCAAAAGCATAGCAGTCTCAAAAGAAAAAATATAGTCATATATGGAAAATCCCTAACTTTGGGTAGACAGGAACCTAAGGGTCTGTTGAGATTTTTATGCTGAACACCTCAAAATTAAAGACCCACAGGTTAGAAAGTACAATTTCAATTTGTTCTATACTAGAAGCACATATGTTATTGCTTGCTATGGGAATGCATCCCAAATTGTTGTAGGCAAGAGACTCTTGAGACATACTGCTTCTTTTTATGGTACATGGTGGCGCATGTGCCATACAGCAGGGAAGAGAAGTAGAGCAATGTGTGAACCTAACCAATGCCTAAGATGCTAGCCCACCATATGTCTGTATCTGGGACTTTACTTAAAGCGGATATTCACTGCACCTAAACACCACAAACCAAAAACACTATTTAATTATTTTATACTATTCAAAGCAAACTCACCCATCCATCCACATCTCCATGCTTTATTTTGTTGAGAAATCGCTTTGCAAAACAACCCCCTAGCATTTCTGGCTGTGGCCATCTTGAGTAAGGGCAAATTATTCATGTAGCATTTAATTCCTGGAATTCACCTGCCCCTAGCTCAGGCATTCAGGCAGGAGAGTGTACCTAGCTGAGAAAACCCCTCCTCCCCTCCTGATGACTCATAGGAGGTATGACATAATTTGCCTAGACAGGAAACCAGGAAGTAAGTGAAAAATGTAAAAAAAAACAAGTCTAACCACTTCCAGACCAGCCGCCGCAGTTTTACTGCAGCAGGCTTTCTCCCCAGCGCGAAATTACGTTACTGTATATGATCTCGCGAGGTACGGATAGTGCCCGCTGCACAGTGGGGGTGCCGATGCTCGCGTCCGACGGTTGCAATGACCACCGTGACCAGGAGACACAGAACAGGGACGAGTGTGTGTAAACACACACTTTCCTGTTAAGTTCTGACAGGAGTGACAGATCTGTGTTCCTATTAGCTAGGAACCATGATCCATCACTTCCTGTAGTTAGTCCCTCCCCCTTCAGTTACAATCACCTCCCAGGGATCATAGTTAACCACTTCACCGCCCCCTAGTGTTAACCCCTTCACTGCCAGTGACATTTTTACAGTAATCAAGGCATTTTAAATCACACTGATCGCTGTATTAATGCAAATGGTTCAAAAAATGTGTCAAAATTGTCCGATGTGTCCGCCATAATGTCGCAGTCACAATAAAAATCGCAGATCCTCGCCATTACTAGTAAAAAAAAAAATTATAATAAAAATGCTATAAATCTATCCCCTATTTTGTAGACGCTATAACTTTTGCGAAAACCAATCAATATACGCTTATTGCGATTTTTTTTTTACCAAAAATATGTAGAAGAATACATATTGGCCTAAATTGAGGAAATTTTTTTTTTTTATATATATATATTTTTGGGGGATATTTATTATAGCAAAAAGTAAAAAATAATGCGTTTTTTTCAATATTCTCGCTCTTTTTTTGTTTATAGCGCAAAAAAAAAAAAACACAGAGGCGATCAAATACCACCAAAAGAAAGCTCTATTTGTGGGGAAAAAAGGACGTCAATTTAGTTTGGGTACAACGTCGCACAACCGCGCAATTGTCAGTTAAAGCGAAGCAGTGCCGAATCGCAAAAAGTGCTCTGCTCAGGAAGGGGGTACATAGTTACATAGTTAGTAAGGTTGAATAAAGACACCAGTCCATCGAGTTCAACCTGAGCGAGTGTGGGTGCATGTCTACAATTATCCCTATTTTTTTTTTATTTAAGGTACCCATATAGCGCTGTGTCAATTTTTTTTTTTTTACGCAGCGCTCCACACATATATCGCACACTCACATCGGTCCCTACCCTCAAGGAGCCCACAATCCAAGGTCCCTAACATTCATATACTAGAGCCAATTTTGGACAGAAGACAATTAACCTACCAGCATGTCTTTGGAGTGTGGCAGGAAACCGGAGTAAACCCACGCAGGCACAGGGAGAACATGCAAACTCCAGGCAGGTAGTGTTGTGGTTGGGATTTGAACCAGCGACCCTTCTTACTGCTAGGTGAGAGTGCTAACCACTACACCACTGTGCTGCCCAAAATTCTTCCGGGGCTCAAGTGGTTAAAACAAGTAAATATGATATACTTAAATTCTTCCGGGGCTCAAGTGGTTAAAACAAGTAAATATGATATACTTTTCTATCTAATTACGAATGCTAGCAACATGAGGATCAAAAATAATCAATGTTGATTGGGAGAGTGAAGTTCCACTTTAAGGCACCCTTATTCTTCAAAACCAACTTTGCTTTGGGGGAAAAAAAGCATTTTCCTTCCAAGACTTACCTGATAAACTCCAGCCATAAATGTTACTGTAGCTCCTATTCTAATTGCATAACAGCTTTTATCACATGTCATAGTTGAAGTCTGATTGATATTAAGTGTCTCATTTCTTATTAAAGCACCTAAGGAATGACCTTCCAGTTTGTCATACCCTGCGGCTTGCAGTTCCCGGTCCACAACTTCACCCACCATCAAACACAGTACTCCAAATATTCCAACGTGAATATGTTTAGAGGTTCCCATTAAGAAATAAATAATGCAGGCAAAGAATGAGGTGTAAAGGCCATAGACGGGCTCCTGACTAGCCAGAAGTGAATAAGCAATAGATTGCGGAACAAGCAGGATGCCCACTATTAGTCCAGACATGGCATCTCCCAGCAAGTATTCTTTTAGTCTGTATTTGGGCAGCCATTGCAGCACAGGCAGAAAACCAAAAAGAGTGTCTTTGGCTTTATCAGGTGAGCAGCTACATGTCTGCTTAATCTTTTTGGCTACATGTTTTTGTAGAGAAATTGTTTTCTTCTTCTTTTCTTCCAGCAGTATAGACCCTGGAGGATGTGGGCTCCTTTGAGTGGCTTGGATGTTGTCATTGACTTCACTATACATCTCAAATTGTTTCCTGAAATTATAAAATAAACTGTAAATTACTATAAATCCAGGAAAGATATCCTGCAAATAGTCAGTAATACTCATATAGACAGCATACAGTATATACAGCTTATGATATGCTCTATATTATTACTTAATTATTGTTTCCTTACATGCTTTATTTTATTAATGCTTATTACAGTAATTACTGTCACACAGATTTAACTTTATTTAATCCACTTCCTTCCTATCTCCAGCCAGCAGGAAATATCATGGATGAAGCCACAAACGGATCTTCTGTAGCCAAAGAAACGTCAATAAATACTCTGTCAAATGAGATCTATTCTGTGTATTTAGCAAGAGAAAATTAATCACCCGGCACATATTACCTATTCTCTGTGACAATTTTAAGGACATTCCCAGAAAGAGCAAATGTATCCAAAACACTTCTACACTACCACACATGAAGCGTGGGAAAACATCTTCATCTGTGATCATAATATTCACATTTACATTCACAATGTTACATTATCCTGCAGTAAGATACCTGTATTTAATGATCTCTGTTATTATACCGAATGGAAATAATGAAGTAGAGCTACCATGGACCATAGGTGGTAATCAGGGCACGGACCTCCACTGTGTAAATGAGAAAGTATTATGAAGACTTTTGGCACGGTCATGACATTCTTACATGCGAATCCACATGTGGTCCAATTTGTTTGAAATTTCTCATTTTTATTTGAAGGTTCAACATCACTAAGTCAGCATTGAGGTTTGCATATATAGGCCTCATCTGATAAAAGTGTTGCAATCTGTGTCAAATAATCTGTTTATATTTTGGCAAATTTCCCCTCACTTTAAGTGCATCTGATAGGACAGAAGAGCAAGTGTGGGGAAATGTCCCCACTTCCTGTCTTTTTGATAATAGGGTTGATTTACTAATGGAAAATAGCCTGTGCACTCTGCAAGTGCGTTTGCTCCAGGGCTCAGTAAATGAGCAGAAGCTCTTCTGACTTTCATCATCCAATCAGGTGCAAGCAAAAATGCTGTTTTTTTTTCCCTGCATGTGATTGGGCATTCTTAGCAAAGTGAAGCTTTACCTGCAAAGTGCACAGGGGTTATTTACTAAAGCTGGAGAGTGCAAAATTAGGCTCACTTCTGCATAGAAACCAGGTTTTATTGCCAAAGCTTACATGAACAAGCTGAGGTTAGAAGCTGATTGGCTATTATGCACAGCTGCACCAGATTCGGAGTGCACCAGTTTTTGTAAATCTACCCCGCAGTCTATTTTCCTTTAGTAACTCAACCCCAATGTGTCAAAATCTCCCTGCTTCCTTTTACTCTGACAATGTGTCATACATAACAGGAATTAAGGGTGAATCTTTCCACTTTCCATCTACATAGTTGCCGACATTGTCAAAAAATGTATAGAGACACTTTTTTGTCTGTAGGTGGAGTCTTATTATAATTAGGTGGCGGGGCATTCGTTTGCAGGCGTGACGTAGCAGGGGGAAGAAAAATGTGCCGCAGCGATTAAATGGGCGTGGTTTAAACAAGATATTGGGTGTGGCTTAAATGGGGTGTGGCTCAAAGGGGTGTAGTTTGAGTCTGAGATGAACGAGGGATGGAGGGAGAAAGAGAGAGGGAGAGAGAGAGAATGAAAGAAATAGGGTGGGAAGGAGAAGGAAGAAAGTAAAGAAAGAGGGATTGTGGAACAGCAGGCCCAGATCCCACACCACAATAGCAATATGTGTATTCAATAAAGTTTAACAATCAGCAGAGAAAGATACTCCAAACACCTGGTGTTAGTGTTTTACTCATCACGGCACCATGGTTGGTGTGATGTTAGGATGATTGAAGCACATTTTTTCTATTATTACATTGTAATAGAAAATGAAATAGTTCAACTCACCATAATGCAGAACCAGTGGAAGCCCTAAGCATGTCACTTGCCACGTCGCCTGCCACCAGATGCCAACAAGTCTCCCCAGCAGAGTCCCTCCTTACATCAAGTGTCCCCAGCAGAGTCCCTCCTTACATCAAGTGTCCCCAGCAGAGTCCCTCCTTACATCAGGTGTCCCCAGCAGAGTCCCTCCTTACATCAGGTGTCCCCAGCAGAGTCTCGAATTACATCAGGCATTCCTATCAGAGTCCCTCCTTACATCAGGTGTCCCCAGCAAGGTCCCTCCTTACATCAGGTGTCCCCAGCAGAGTCCCTCCTTACATCAGGTGTCCCCAGCAGAGTCTCTCCTTACATCAGGCATTCCCAGCAGAGTCCCTCCTTACATCAGGTGTCCCCAGAAGAGTCCCTCCTTACATCAGGTGATCCCAGCAGAGTCCCTCCTTACAGCAGGTGTCCCCAGCAGAGTCCCTCCTTTCATCAGGTGTCTCGAGCAAAGTCTTTTCTTACATCAGGTGTCCCCAGCAGAGTCCCTCCTTACATCAGGTGCTCCCAGTAGAGTCCCTCCTTACATCAGGTGCCCCAGTAGAGTCTCTCCTTACATCAGGTGCCCCCAGCAGAGTCCCTCCTCACATCAGGTGCCCCCAGCAGAGTCCCTCCTTACATCAGGTGCCACCAGCAGAGTCCCTCCTTACATCAGGTGCCCCAGCAGAGTCCCTCCTTACATCAGGTGCCCCCAGCAGAGTCCCTCCTTACATCACAGGTGCCCCCAGTAGAGTCCTTCCTTACATTACAGGTGCCCCCAGTAGAGTTGCTCCTTACATCACAGGTGCCCCAAGTAGAGTCCCTCCTTACATCACAGGTGCCCCCAGTACAGTCCCTCCTGCATGATTTGATCTCCAACAACCGCCGCCATTAAAGACCAGCTCTCCATCATGGAGGCCAAACTTGCCAGGTCTCTTTCCCCGTGTGTTCAGTGGAGAGGGGCCTTGAATCCTTGCAGCTAATCGGCTTCAGTGTACAAACGAATTGTCTACTTGTACACTGAATGGAAAAGCCAATTAGCTGCATGGATCGGAGGCCCCTCGCCTCTCCACTGAACACACGGGGAAAAAGACCTGCTAGCCGGAAGTAGAGCTCGCGGCCATGTTTTCATAGCCAGAAGTGGCCGGTGCCAAAAAAGTCCAGATTTTCGGGACAAAAGCAAAAAAATCGGGATTATGATCGGGACACGCTCAGATCGGGACAAGGGTCCAATTTTCGGGATTGTCCAGGGAAAATCGGGACTGCTGGCAAGTATGCATCTACAGTGAGGGAAAAAAGTATTTGATCCCCTACTGATTTTGTACGTTTGCCCACTGACAAAGAAATGATCAGTCTATATTGTAAATGGTAGGTTTATTTTAACAGTGAGAAACAGAATAACAACAAAAATATCCAGAAAAACGCATTTCAAAAAGTTATAAATTGATTTGCTTTTTAATGAGTGAAATAAGTATTTGACCCCTTCGCAAAACATGACAGTACTTGGTGGCAAAACCCTTGTTGGCAATCACACAGGTCAGCCGTTTCTTGTAGTTGGCCACCAGGTTTGCACACATCTCAGGATTTTGTCCCACTCTACTCCTTTGCAGATCCTCTCCAAGTCATTAAGGTTTTGAGGCTGACGTTTGGTATCTCAAACTTTCAGCTCCCTCCACATATTTTCTATGGAATTAAGGTCTGGAGACTGGCTAGGCCACTCCAGGACCTTAATGTGCTTCTTCTTGAGCCACTCCTTTGTTGCCTTGGCAGTGTGTTTTGGCTTAATGTCATGCTGGAATACCCATCCACGACCCATTTTCAATGCCCTGGCTGAGTGAAGGAGGTTCTCACCCAAGATTTGACAGTACATTGCCCCGTCCATCATCCCTTTGATGCGGTGAGGTTGTCCTGTCCCCTTAGCAGAAAAACACTCCCAAAGAATAATGTTTCAACCTCCATATTTGATGGTGGGCATCGTGTTCTTGGGGTCATAGGCAGCATTCTTATGATCATGAAACTTCACATGGAGCCCTAGACCAAGGGAGATTGACAGTTATTTTGTGTTTCTTCCATTTGCGAATAATCTCTCCAACTGTGTCACCCTCTCACCAAGCTGCTTGGTGATGGTCTTGTGGCCCATTCCAGCCTTGTGTAGGTCTACAATCTTGTCCATGACATCCTTGGACAGCTCTTTGGTCTTGGCCATGGTGGAGAGATTGGAATGGGACTCTAAGAGAGTGCTCCTAATCTCAACTCGTTACCTGTATAGAAGACACCTGGGAGCCAGAAATCTTGCTGATTGATAGGAGATCAAATACTTATTTCACTCATTAACCTCTTCACGCTGACTATACGCAAATATGCAGCCTTTGGCTTGAAGGGGTTGTACCAGGGTGATGCATGCAGCTGCACGCATCACCCTGGTACCATTTTTTAGAGTCGGCGGTTGGCTTTTTTTGGGATAACAACCGATGTGGCCCCCTCCTGACACCTTCTGTGTCTCTCCTGGGCTCTCCTGTCCCACCGGGAAGCCTGAGCAACCAGCCAACTAGTCCGCTGGCTGCCTGAAGACCCGAATGAAGCTAGAATCGGCTTTGATCGGGTCTCAGCTCTAGTAACCGGGAAGTGATGTCATGACATCACTTTCGAATTACTGGAGCTTTAAAGATGCCACAATTTAAAAAAATGACAGCATTCAAAACAGCCAAACTTGGCTATTTGAATGCTTTTAAGTGCAAAGGAGGGATCTGGGGTCCTTCCATAAAGAGTACCTGTCACTGCTTATTACTGTCACAAGGGATGTTTTCATTTCTAGTGACAGCAATAAAAATGATCAGAATTTATTTTTTTAAACTAAAAAAAAAAAATAAAAAAAAATAAAATCAGAAATTTTTTTTTTTTTAAGCACCCGTCCCTCCGTGCTAACGCACAGAAGCGACGTATTCGTAAGTCGGGCACGCAAATATAAACGGTGTTCAAACCACACATGTGAGGTATCTCCATGATTGTTAGAGTGAGAGCAATAATTCTAGCAAAAGACTTCCTCTGTAACTCTAAAATGATAACCTGTAAAAAAAATGTAACCTATGGAGATTTTTAAAGCGGGATTCCAAACACTGTAGCTGCTGACTTTAAATAAGTAGACTTACCTGTCCTGGGTGCCCGCGATGTCGGCCGCCAGAGGCCGACCCGTCCCTCGGCTCTCGGGTCCCGGCACCGCCATCCTAGGTAAGGGAAACAGGCAGTGGAGCCTTGTGGCACTGCGATCTGTGAATGGCCCCGTGGTTTTCTGGGAACACAAACAGTTCCCAGAAGGCAACGGGGCCGCTCAGCTAGAAGCAGAACACGCCGCGGAATAGGAACAGGCAGATTAGGAAACATGACATAAAGCGTGACATAAAATCTTGCAGAGCTCGCCATTTTATTCTCTAGGGATATATATATTACTTAGGGTTTCTAAGTAATTTTCTAGCAAAGAATATGGATTTTAACTTATAAGCAGTAAATGTCAGAAAAAGGCTTAGGCATGAAAGGGTTTAAATGCAAATCAATTTATAACTTTATTGAAATGCGTTTTTCTGGATTTTTTTTTTTTTTTGTTATTCTGTCTCTCACTGTTAAAATAAACCCACCATTAAAATTATAGACTGATCATTTCTTTGTCAGTGGGCAAACGTACAAAATCAGCAGGGGATCAAATACTTTTTCCCTCACTGTATTTGACAGGTGCAGGAAGTAGGGAAAAGTCTTCCTACTTTTTGTCTATTTAACAAGATGTCAGACAGAAAAGAAAAAGCATGGGGAAATCTCTCTCAAAAAGGACAAAGACAAGAATAATAACACATTTCCAGAAGAGGGAGATGTTAGATCACCTGTTTGCGTTTTATTGTTGTTCCCCGCCATGAGGGAAATTTCTCCCCAGTTCTTGTTCCTCAGAACAGGAAGAGAAATCATTTATATTGGTAAAAAGAGCATTTTAATGCTAACAATCGTTCTAACCCTCATCCACTGTATTTAAGACTAAAAAAAGGAAACATTTGGAGTGGAATTGTGTTTTAATGCTGGAGAGGAATCTCCCTATTCCTTAATTCTTTTACTAAAGACTTTTTTATTCATGTATAGTCAGTGTTTACTGCATAGAATTCTTTGTTACCGTTGACAAGTAGCAAGGGCAAATTATCATTTTATCAAGAGAAATGTCTTATGCAGGATGCAAGAGATTAGATTGTGGCGTTACACTCTGCAGAGCTAAAACAATAAATTGGAAAAGTCTTTGTAAAAGCTCTTTGGTTTGTCACACATTGATGTACTTTTTGTTTTCAGGCTCCCAAACAATGTATTCATTTTCAACTTTTGCAATATGGCTTTTGAACATTAAATGTTTAAAGAATTGAAGAGTGTTTCCAGGTTTAAAGCTCAATGCCAACTTAGCATTAGCAATATGCATTCATTACACTCTTGATTAACCACTTCAGCCCCAGAAGGATTTACCCCCTTCCTGACCAGGGCATTTTTTGCCATACGGCACTACGCCGCTTTAACTGACAATTGCGCGGCCGTGCGACGCTGTACCCAAACAAAATTGATGTCCCTTTTTCCCACAAACAGAGCTTTCTTTTGGTGGTATTTGATCACCTCGGCGGTTTTTATTTTTTGCGCTATAAACAAAAAAAGAGCGACAGTTTTGAAAAAAAATATATATTTTACTTTTTGCTACAAAACATTTCCAAAAAAAAAAAGTGCAAAAAAAACAAATGTATTCATTAGTTTAGGCCGATATGTATTCTGCTACATATTTTTGGTAAAAAAAAAATCACAATAAGCGTATATTGGTTGGTTTGTGCAAAAGTTAATGCGCCTACAAAATAGGGAATAGATTTATGGCATTTTTAGTATTTTTTTTTTTTTTACTAGTAATGGCGGCGATCAGGGACTGCGACATTGCGACAGACAGATTGGACACCTAACTGACATTTTTACTCTCTTTTGGGAATCAGTGACATTAATACAGTAATCAGTGCTAAAAATATGCACTGTTATTGTACTAATGACACTGGCAGGGAAGGGGTTAACATCTGGGGTGATCAAGGGGTTAAATGTGTTCCCTGTTTGTGTTTTCTGACTGTATGGGGGACTGTGTGACTGGGGAAAAACACAGATCCATCTTCCTGCTTAGCATCTCCCCTGTCAGAACGGAGATCTGCCTTGTTTACACAGGCAGATCCCCGTTCTGTCACTGCGAGGAACGATCGCTGGGCAATGGAAGGGCGCTCGCGCGCACGCCCACAAAAGCAAGTTCCTGCGCCGATATACAGCAATTTGGGGGAACGAGCCACCTTTCCGCAGTATAATGACATTGGCTGGTCGGGAAGCGGTTAATGTGCCCTTACTACTTATTTGCAATGAAGCTTGCAGAGCGGGATCAGTGTTTCACGGGCACTGGTAATGTATTTCCCCAGCTTCAGGTCCGTACAGAGGTATGAACCTGGCTGGAGGAAGGGCTGCTATACTACAGAGCAGAGAGAAGGAGGAGGAATCCTTGTAGCTCTCTACACAGTCCCTCTGTCATGGTATCAGATAGGACTTGTAGTAAAGTCCATGTATCATTCCCATGCCTTGATGACATGGCTGTGCAGAGCTACACACATTCATACTAAATTTTGAAAAATCACAGGATTCACTAGGAAGGTATACTCTGCTATTAGGGATTAGGGATTAGGGAGGAGTGATGTGGGTTGTGGGGATGGGGTATGCAATCATGTTTATGGTACGGTATATGAATGTAACATGAAGCATGGTCCAAAAGGTGAACTGAGCCTTTACAAATTTAATTCACTCAAAATTGATAGCCATCTGTGTTCCAAATTATCTTCTGACATCTTATACACTATTTTAACATGTTAACCCCTTCACTGTGGATGCCAGCTCTACTCCCTGCAAAAGTCTTTATAAGGGACTGACATACTTCTCTTTCCCTTATACTACTTTTTTCACTATTTATTGAATTCACATTGAAAAACACTTTTTAGGTGCTAAGTGCTGTGGCAATACCCTGTGCAGACAGCATGCACAAGACTGCTCTTACCAGACATAAGGCAGTGGGCCACGTCTCTGGCATGACCCCCCTGCATACTATCAACTGCTGGAGAGCAGAGCAAATTTTTTTAAAAAGCTGTATATTTATTCCTCTATACCCTGTTTCCCCGAAAATAAGACCTAGCGTGATTGTCGGTGATGGCTGCAATATAAGCCTTACCCCCCAAATAAGCCCTACCCTGTTTCCCCGAAAATAAGCCTTACCCTGAAAACAAGACCTACAAGGACTTTAACTAGGGCTTATTTAGGGGGTAGGGTTTATATTGCAGCCATCACCGACAATCACACTAGGTCTTATTTTCGGGGAAACAGGGTATGCTGCCCGACTGCTTTACAGTTAAAAAAAAACAAAAAAAAAAAAACAAGGTGCCTAATGCCGCGTACACACGGTTGGAATTTCCGACAACAAATGTTCGATGTGAGCTTGTTGTTGGAAATTCCGACCGTGTGTAGGCTCCATCAGACAACAAAAATTTGGGAGCTGGATCTCAAATTTTCCGACAACAAAATCCATTGTCGTAAATTCCGATCGTGTGTACACAATTCCGATGCACAAAGTTTCACGCATGCTTGGAATCAAGCAGAAGAGCCGCACTGGCTATTGAACTTCATTTTTCTCGGCTCGTCGTACGTGTTGTACGTCACCGCGTTCTTGGTGATCGGAATTTCCGACAACATTTGTGTGACCGTGTGTATGCAAGACAAGTTTGAGCCAACATCTGTCGGAAATAAATCCAGGATTTTGTTGTCGGAATGTCCGATCGTGTGTACGCGGCATAAGACTGACTTTAAAGCAACCCAGTAACTAGTATACAAACTGATATGGTGACACCCTGTAAACGGAGTAGCAATCTACCAGTTTTTATGTACAATTGTATTGTGGTTCAATGTGGTTTAATGCTCGGTGGTTTAATGTTCGGTGGGAGGAATCACAGTATGCAGCAGGGGACACACTATTCAACACACAGTGCAAGAGAGCGGCAGCAACCATAGTTCTTGTAAAGCTGGCCATACACAATACAATTTTCTTGTACATTGTTCTTTAGATTTACCAAAACCATATAATATGGGGTCAAATCTAAAGACTTTCAATTTGTATGCAATCAGGCAGGCCCTTGCACTACATAGTTGAAGGTAAATCTAAAGGAAATTGAACAAGAAAATTGTATAATGTATGGTCAGTGTAGCCTCCCTGGCGGTTTTCCCGAGTGTGGTTTGGGGTTAAAATTCAGCACCATTAGCGGTAACCCCGAGCCACACTCGGGATTGCATCGCAGGATCCTGGTGCCTCCTTACTTTCCTTGTCCCCGGGATCCTGCGATGTCCCCCGCAGTGTCCGCGGGCTGTGTCCTGTTCCGAAGCCTCTCTGTGCCAGGCTCCGTTCCGTGCGAGCGTCGCCACGCACAGGGGAGGAGCCTGGCGGCAAATTCAAAAAAATTTAAAAAGCATAACACATACAGTACACTGTAATCTTACAGATTACAGTACTGTATGAAATGATTTCACATCCCTTTTGTCCCCAGTGCTTTGTCCAGTGCCCTGCATGCAGTTTTATGTGATATATACTGTTCTTTCTGCCTGGAAACTGGAGATTGTCCATAGCAACCAAAAAGTGTCCCTTTACGTCAAAAATGGCTTTAGACCAGCTAGAAAACAGCGATAGTAAATTAGAACACTTGCAGAATTGAGCGATAGTGAATCGTGTGGAAATTTATTTTATTACTATTTATTTTTATTTTTTTTAATTATTATTTTTTTTTTTATTATATTATAATTTATGTTTTTGTGTTTCAAACTTTATCATACCCGGGATATCTACTAGACTCTTGTTTGGACAGATTTAAGTGTGTTATTGTTAATAATTACAGACCTACAATATAAAACGCCAAATTTCCATGCAAAATAATTGTACCGCTTTCAGCACCTAAAATCAGAAAGAATCATACCGCCAGGGAGGTTAAGTGTGAACTGAGGAGAAGTGGATATGTATGAATTTCAAACATCAAATCATGTATAGTGGTATTTTAAAAAAAAGTCTTCATAATCTGGATGTTTAAAAGAGAAGTTCAGCTTTTTTTAAAAAAAATCATACTAGGTGGATGCAGCATCGGACCCCACCAGCTCTAAGACTGAGAATCGAGCGATCAAACTCTGTGAGCAAAGAGCTGGTGACTGTCTCTGCTCTATCCCCCCCCCCTGCACTCACTGGAGCCCCGGGCTGTGGAGGAGCCAGGAATGGCTGGCTCAGCCTCTCAGCGGCTCACCAGGTGCTGGTCCAGGGTCGTGGGTGGATCCCGACTTTATTGTCACGATCTTGCCCCAGCCTAGACCGACTCTGTGACGCCAGCTGACAGCAGGCTTCAGCCCGCTGTCTGCTGAAAACGGGTCACAGGAGTACAGAATGAAATGCACGAAAAGTACAGCCAAATGAGCATTGATCTCGTGGTTCCCTTGACCCCCGCTTGAGCAAAAGTTCCCTTGACCCCCATTTTACACGTTAGTAAATGAGGCCCCAGGAGTTATAATGAGCAGGTGAATGAAAACTCCAGTGTACAGTATAGGGCACTCTTTTGACCCCTTTCACACTGGGGTGCTTTTCAGGTGTTTTAACGCTAAAAATAGCGCCTGTAAAGCGCCTCTCAAGTCACCCCAGTGTGAAAGCCAGAGTGCTTTCACACTGGGGCGGTGCGCTAGCAGGACAGGAAAAAAGTCCTGCAAACAGCATCTTGGGGGCGGTGCAGGAGTGCTGTATACACTGCCCCTGCCCATTGAAATGAATGGGCAGCGCTGCTGAAGCACCTGCAAACCGCAACACGGGCGCTATTAACCCTTCCTTCAGCCGCTGGCAGGGGTTAAAAGCCTCCTGCTAGTGGCCAAAAAGCGCTGCTATAACACCGGTAAAGTGCCGCTAGAATTAACGGCGCTTTACCGCTAACGTCCGCACCACCCCAGTGTGAAAGGGCTCTTTATCCAACCGTTGTGTATTTTGCTTAAACATAACATCTACATTTACAGCTGCTGAGAATACAAATACATTAAATCTAGGAAGTCAGCAACAATAAAATAATAGCTAGGAAATAATCC
Organism: Lithobates septentrionalis; assembly: GCA_037952835.1. Lineage (NCBI taxonomy): Eukaryota > Metazoa > Chordata > Amphibia > Anura > Ranidae > Lithobates > Lithobates septentrionalis. Next base: position 2,446,817 of record JBBDGP010000648.1, on the reverse strand, counting down.
GTCATAAGCAGAACACTGGGGCACAGCTCTAACTATAACACAATTCTAATTGGCAGTAAAGCACGTAATCCTATGAATCACTTGAATTATCATTATAAATTGTTAAATACAAACCAAAATGAAAAAAATATCCATTTTGGGTGGGTGTGTGTCACTCAAATCATCCACCAGAAGCTTATTATGAAGAATTATTAGAAGTATTACGTATAACCAGGGCTTTTTCTTTTTTTTTTTCTGGTGTTCATTCTAAAAAGGTAGAATGTTTGGATAAATAATGCCGCCACATTTTTAATATGTCAGTGACAGTGGACCATTCATTACGGTGAATTTATGAAATCCACATTAAAACACAGTTTCCTTGTTTTTCCCCTTACACACAGCACAAGTGAACTCTCACCACTTGCCAAGTCCTGGGAAGGGAAAAATCCACCAGTATCCCTATTAGCATGTGTTAGTAAGGGGAGGGAAACCATCTGTAAATATTTGCTAATATTGATAACCACTGTTCAAGGCTACACACACACACAAAGCATACAGAGGAATACTTTAAAATAGAACGTTATTCATTTTTTTTTTTTGTTAGGTAGTGTGGGAGGGCCCTTTTACACTGAGGAGTTTTTCAAGCGCTTTTGCATTACAGCTCGAGAAAAATGTGTTCACGCTGGGGCGGTGCGCTTCCATTGCGGTGAAAAAAATCCTGCTTGCAGCATCTTTAAAGCATGTTTGGGGAGCTAAAAAAAAAACATACCAAAAACGCGTCTTTCCATTGAAAGCAATGGATAACGCAGCAAAACCATGGCAAATACACATCTACGATGCATTTTTGGTGCCGTTTTTGAGTCACATGTCCTTTAAGAAGCGCACCGCAAATGCAGTAAAATCGCTGCAAAAACACTTACGCAATGTATGTTATGTGCGCTTTTGGAGTCACATGTCCTTTAAAAATCACGCCGCAATCGTGATATGTGATTTTGCAGCAGATCAGTGTGGAAGTGCCCTAATAGGAGTAGGCTAGACATAATTGAAATACTATGTGGAAATTACTAAGATTTTACATGTTGATCATAGATATGCTTTCATTTGCTTTAAAAATATATGTGTGGCAAAAAAATTTGAATATGAGCTTCTTTTGGGGAACAGGGACTGTTCTCTGTAAATTTTGCAATACATAAATACAGGAAATGTCGGCAAATACTGTACATTTCAATGATAATTACAACCTGCCCATTACCTCTGAATGGCAAATGTAGAAGATTAGTTCAAAGAAGACCTTGACTATTCCAGGGGTCTCCAAACTTTATAAACAAGGGGCCAGATTACTGTCCCTCAGCCTTTAGGAGGGCCGGGCTGTAGCCAGTGAGAGTAGAAAATGCCTCAGAATCAGTGGGAGTAGACAGTGCCTTAGACTTGGTGGTCAGTAGGAGGAGGACTAGTGCCCCATCATTGATATTAGTTGGAGGAATAGTGCCCCATTGTTGGTGTCAGTGGGAAGAATAGTGCTCCATTGTTGGTGTCAGTGAGAGGAAAAGTACCCCATTGTTGGTATTAATGGGAGGAATAGTTCCTCTATTGTTGGTGTCAGTGGGAGGAATAGTGCCCCATTGTTGGTGTCAGTGGGAAGAATAGTGCCCTATTGTTGGTATCAGTGGGAGGAAAAGTGTTCTATCACTGGTGTCAGTGAAAGGAATATTGCCCTATTGTTGTTGTCAGTGGGAGGAATAGTGCCCCATTGTTGGTATCAGTGGGAGGAATAGTGCCTCATTGTTGGTGTCAGGGGCAGAAATAGTGCCTTATTGTTGGTATCAGGGGCAGAAATAGTGCCTTATTGTTGATGTCAGTGAAAGGAATATTGCCCTATTGTTGGTGTCAGTGAGAGGAATATTGCCCCATTGTTGGTGTCAGTGAGAGGAATATTGCCCCATTGTTGGTGTCAGTGAGAGGAAAAGTACCCCATTGTTGGTATTAGTGGGAGGAATAGTTCCTCTATTGTTGGTGTCAGTGGGAGGAATAGTGCCCCATTGTTGGTGTCAGTGGGAAGAATAGTGCCCTATTGTTGGTATCAGTGGGAGGAATAGTGCCTCATTGTTGGTGTCAGGGGCAGAAATAGTGCCTTATTGTTGGTATCAAGGGCAGAAATAGTGCCTTATTGTTGGTATCAAGGGCAGAAATAGTGCCCTATTGTTGGTATCAAGGGCAGAAATAGTGCCTTATTGTTGGTATCAAGGGCAGAAATAGTGCCTTATTGTTGATGTCAGTGGAAGGAATAGTGCCCTATTGTTGGTATCAGTGGGAGGAATAGTGCCCCATTGAGGGTATCAGGGGCAGAAATAGTGCCTTATTGTTGATGTCAGTGGAAGGAATAGTGCCCTATTGTTGGTGTCAGTGTAAAGAATAGTGCCCCATTGTTGGTATCAGGGGCAGAAATAGTGCCTCATTGTTGGTATCAGGGGCAGAAATGGTGCCTTATTGTTGATGTCAGTGGAAGGAATAGTGCCCCATTGTTGGTATCAGGGGCAGAAATGGTGCCTTATTGTTGATGTCAGTGGAAGGAATAGTGCCCCATTGTTGGTATCAGGGGCAGAAATGGTGCCTTATTGTTGATGTCAGTGGAAGGAATAGTGCCCCATTGTTGGTATCAGGGGCAGAAATGGTGCCTTATTGTTGATGTCAGTGGGAGGAATAGTGTCCCACCCATCATTGGAGCACAGGTGTGTCAGGAGGAGGCTGTCTCTCTGGAGCTGCTGCAGATCCGTGTGAGAGGGGACTGGTGAGGAACTCTCTCCCAGCTCTCCTGGCTCCTTTCTGGGGAAGCCATGGAGGCCAGCAGGGCCTCTCCTGCTGGAAGCTCACAGCCATCTCCTGGGCCATCAGGTAACATACCTGCCCCTATACAACCCATGGTTGGTGATCTCTCTGCCCCTGGTGAAGATGAAGGTTCCGAAGCCATTCGGGAGCGAGTGGTGGCCGGGATTAAGGTCCTAAATAGGGAGAGGGATAAGCTTTACAAGCTACGAGCGGAGCTGAAGCGTCTGCGAAGGCAGCGGGAGGGCTTACACAGCCAGAAGCGTGGATCCATGGATCCGGAGATCCAGTTGGCCAAAGTCCGTGTGGACCATCAGGAGACCATTGTGGCCATGATGGAAGGCAGAGATGGGCCATTTAAGGAGAAGTTTGGAAATGACAGGAGGTTTGGAAGAATGACAAAGATGGAGGTGGAGGAGGAGACCCCCAGTTCTGACCCCCTGCCCCCTCAGGGAGAGGTAAGCAGCCCCATGCCTTCCCAGGACTCAGGAGGCATGCTCAGGGCCATCCAGGTAATGGAGTCTCCTATGCGGAGGAATCAGTTAATGTTTAATGAAGAGGACATTACTGATGATGTACCTGATAAGGTAAAGACTGCCAAGTCCCATGTTGTGGATAAGACTGTTTTTGTGCCTTTCAACACTGACAATGTGCCTAATGACAATCAGGCTGCTGATCCTGTGTGCAGCAATGTTGTGCTTGCTGATGCTGCAATGCAGCAAGAGTTACTTTTAAAAAATGTCATTTCTGTAGAAGAACCACAGGTGTCAGCAGAGCCCATTAACACTTCTTTAGGTGAGTCCAAAGCTGTTTGCCCCACTGCTGCTGAGGACTCTACAGCGCAGCATCAGGAGACAGCTGGTATTGCAGCAGAAACTGTGACCTTTCCTGATGGGAAATTGAATATTGCTGTGACTGATAACAATCACCCCAGTATCAGTGTGATGGACAATCGTCCTGCTATGGATTTTGCCAGTTCAGTTCAGACAGTTGATAATGATGTACAGACTAATGTGACTTCAGTGTGGGGCCTTGGCCCTGATAAACCTACCTTTGCTCAGGTGGTACGCTCTGCTCCTGGTAGCTCTGCTCCCAAGCGGGGTTTTCCCCTACAGGCTACCACTTTGAGCACCCCAGGATCTGGTCTTGGGTCTCTGGCTTCTGCTGGGGGTCCCAGACGTAATGTTGTTATTCTGAAATGGGAAGGTGGTGCGATCCCTCCAGCACGGCGTGCAGTGGTGGATTTGATTTTGGAGATGGGTTTTGGAGCAAATGATCTGTATGCCTTTATACATGTAGCTGGGACACGGGATTATACAGTTAGCTTCACCAGGCCAGAGGGTCTTGACCTGTTCTGGGAGAGATATGAGGCTCGGTGCAGGTCAAGACCTGAATGGGAAGGTCTGGCCCCAGTTGCAGTTTCTCAGAGGTCTACAGTAAAAAAAATCACAATTATCCTCACTAATGAGAGTGTCCCTGCCCGGGATCTAGAGGTTTGGTTAAGGAACTATGGGGAGGTTTTGACCAAGCCCAATAAAATCCTTGATGAGCGTAACATCTGGACTGGGGGTTGGTCAGTTACAGTCAGGTTGGCCAGGGATGGGAATGTTGTCCGTCACCTGCCCTCCTCAGCTTTTATAGGGAGGGATAGGATGACTGTTTTTTACCCTGGTCAGCCGAAGCTGTGTCACCGCTGTGGAGAAAAGGGGCATTTGAGCTCCTCCTGTTCAGCCTTGATATGTTCAGTGTGTCGGGGTCAGGGTCATATGGCTAAGGACTGCACCGAAATGATCAGGTGCAACCTGTGCCTGCGCCTTGGCCACCCCTACAGCAGATGTCCTGAAGCCTGGCACAATATGGAGAAGGAGGTAATTGATGACATGTCAAGGCTGGACAGGATGGAGGGTGAGGCCCCTGGTGTACCATCCTCCTCTGCGGTGACTGACTCCCCTGGTCCTGCTCAGGATCCCTCTCCAGTTCCTGTGGCCACCCCTCATGTGTCTGTAAGTATTCCTTCTGTATCTGTATCTGTGTCCCCCCAGCCTACTGTACCCTCTCCTCTTGTGTCAGAACCTTCCAAGTCTGTGCCCCCTGAGTCAGTTACCCCCCAGGAGTCTACCCCTCCTAAGTCTGATTCAAAGGGAGCACCCCCCCCACCAGCAGTGGTAGTGGGTACTAAAAAGGTTGCTTCTTCCTCTGTAAAGAAGTCTTCTGTAAAGACTTCACAGAAAAAAGTAAGAGATGAGGGCATCTCTGAAGCGGACCTGCAGTACCTGGAGGAGAGAAGGAAGGTTGGGAAGCGGAAGAAGCAGGTGGTGAGGACGGAACAGGCTCCAGTGCCTGTCTCCAACCGTTATAGGTCCTCTAATTGGGATATCTCTTCATCTGGAGCTTCTTCAGAGCGAAGTTCTGATTCCGAAATGGAGTTTGAGGCGGCCTCAAGAAAGAGAGAGGCTTCTGGTGATGAGCAGCAGAGGGGAGCTAAGAAGCAAACCACCCAATAACCCAAATGGCGGTTCCCCCTCCGTTAAAAGTGGTGACAATAAATGTCGCCAGCATTAAGTCAGTAAGAGCTCGTTCTATGGCCTTCTTTTTGTTCAGCCAATTAGATGCTGAAATTTTATTTTTGCAAGAGACTAGGCTCACCTCCTTGGCAGATATTCATATGGCCAAGAGAGAGTGGAGGTATGGTCCATCTTACTGGTCTCTTGCGGCCGAGCCTTACGGCGGTGTGGCGGTGTTGTTTAAAACCGGCATGGTAACTGTCCGGCGGGTTATTGAGGTGGAGATTGGGAGATGTATGGTCTTAGACGTCCTTGTGGGAGGGCAGGACCTGCGCCTAATTAATGTTTATGGACCGCACACAAAGTGGGACAGGAAATGCCTTTTTACAAGGATCAAGCCATTTCTTTTTACATCCCGGCAAGTGGTCTTTGGAGGTGACTTTAATACAGTAACTAGGCCCAAGGACAGGAAGGACTTCAAGGACAGGCTGGGATATGATAGCGTTTTTTTAAATAGTATGGTTAGGGATGCTGGTCTTGTGGATGTGCACATTAAGCACCTCCCGGATGACACTGGGTTCACCTTTCATCGAGGTAATAGTCAGAGTAGAATAGATAGGTTTTTTTTGAAGGAGACCTCTGCTTTCTCGCCCCCAGTGGTGCAGGCAGTAGAGTTCTCTGATCACTGTATGCTATCTGTGGTCCTGAATGCTTCAGACGCCCCTCAGAGGGGTAAGGGCATCTGGAGACTGAATTCGACTCTACTCAAGGAAGAACATGTTAGACAATCCTTTGAGGAATTCTTTCAGGCACAGGTGACCATCCTGGACTTTTGTAGCAGCAAGGCTGAGTGGTGGGAGCTGACCAAAAAGAGGATTGCTGGATTCTTCAGGGGCCTAGCCAATAGAAAGCAGTTTAATAAATACATGACCTACCAACGTTTACGGAGGAAGCTGGATATTCTTGTCTCGAGAGGAGGAGATCCTGGGGCAATCTCCGAAGTGAAACTCCTTCTCAGGAAGTGTCAATATGACCGGCATGCCTCTTTGGTTCTGGAGAGGGACTATGGGAAGTACCACTCGCCTGACCCTTACCAGAACTGCAAACAAGGTGTAGCTGTTAAAACGGTCGTTGGCCTTAAGGACAGTACAGGTTCCTTGACAAAGTCCAGGTCAGGGATTCTGGAGGTCGTGAGGTCCTTTTATGCTGACCTTCTTGGGAGGAAAGAGCTTGACCGTGACAAGATGGAAAGCTTTTTGGACTCTACTCCAGGTCTAAATGATGAAGATGTCCCATTGATGAATTTGACAGAGGAGATCACAGTTGAAGAGGTGATAAGGGCAATTGAACAGCTTGCCATCAAAAAGTCACCTGGACCGGATGGCTTGACGGCTGAGTTTTACAAAGCTTTTAAGTCTATTCTGGCCCCACATTTGGTAGAGGTTTTTAACAGTTGCCTTGCTGAGGGGGTACTTCCCTCTTCCATGAGGCACTCAGCTGTGATTCTTCTTTCAAAGGGTAAAGATCCTTCGATGATTGAGAATTGGCGCCCCATCAGCCTTCTTAATGTCGATAGAAAGATACTGGCAAAGATCATTTTCTGGCGCCTATCGTCAGTAGCAGAGTCTTTGCTTTCTCGCCATCAGCACTGTTCGGTCCAGGGTAGGTGCACCTTCACAGCAGTTTTAGCTGTCCGGGAGGCCTTGGAGCGGTGCAGGGCTGCAGGCTGGGGAAAGTATTTGCTGACATTGGATCAGGCAAAGGCTTTTGATCGTGTTAACCATGAGTACCTGTGGTTGCTCCTTAGTAAGTACGGTCTGCCGGGTGGTTTTGTCGATTGGTTAAAAGTCTTGTATGAGGGGGCAGAGAGCTTTCCTCTTGTTAATGGTTGGGTTGGGCAGTCCTTTGAGGTTGGCTCCGGGGTGCGCCAGGGTTGTCCCCTGAGTCCCCTGCTCTATGTGTTTGCAATCGACCCCTTCATCAGGAGGCTAGAGAGCGGCATGTTGTGTGGGGTGCCAGTGGGGCTTCCGGGTGAGCCGCCTTTGAGGGTTGTTGCCTATGCGGACGATGTGTCGGTGATTGTCACTGGGGCGGATGAAGCAGAGGAGGTGGTCTCTCTGACATCACGGTATTCTGAAGCATCAGGCTCCAAGATCAATCAGGAAAAGAGTGAAGTTTTCTGGATGGGAAAGGAAGGTGAGGGGTTTGATCTCCCGGAGACCTTTCCAGTGCCCCAGGAAAGAATTAAGATTTTAGGCATTGAATTTGGACCTGGCGATTATGGCCTCAAAAACTGGGAAGGCAGACTGGAAATTGCCAATACTAAGGTGGTCAGCTGGAAGAGATGGAAGTTATCTATGAGGGAAAGGGTTGATCTGATTAAGACTTACCTGATTCCGATCTTCTTGTATGTCAGCTTTGTCTGCATCTTGCCAGTGTCTCTCTATGCTAGGGTCAGTAGTGTGTTCTTCCAGATGTTGTGGGGGAACAGACTGAACCCCATCAAGAGGAATGTCACCTATCTATCCAGGAGGGAGGGTGGCTTAGGTATGGTCAACCCAGTTCTTTTCTTTTCACTGCTTTTTCTCAAGTTTAATATTGGTAATATGCTTGCAGTGGAACCTCCTGGATGGGCAGGCATATTTAGATCTTGGTTTAGGCCTTTTCTACGACTTTGGGAAGAAGGTGGCCAAGTGAAGAATCTCAGGGGTCATCGTGGTCAGCTACCAGCCTATGTCGCTCCGTGCCTGAAGTTATTACGGCAGTGGCGATTGTCGGCTGAAGATCTCAGATCGGTTCCGAGGAAAGTCCTTATGAGTCGAGTCTTGAGCGAAGTCTTTCATGACCCACTGGCCTTAAGGGATTGCCCAGGCCCAGTTTTGAGGGCAGGGTTAAGACTTATTAATTTGGACAGAGTACCCCCTAAATTCAGGGATCTGGCCTGGATGTGCTTCCATGGGAGGCTCTATGTTAGGGGCAATTTGAAATTCCGCAGTGGGGTGGATCGTAGCTGTCCTCGGGAGGAGTGTGCAGGTGAGGAGGAGACTATGGACCATTTTCTGCTTCATTGCCCTTTTAACATAGAGGTGTACAAACAGGTGGGACGGGCCCTCGGTGTCCCTTTCCTCTCCAGGCTGGGTTATGCTGAGTGGGTGTATGGAGCATTCAATACTGGTGGGGTTTTTTGTTTAGATACACTTTTTCTAGTTAGCCTAGTAGTCCGTTATTTCACTTGGAACGCACGGTGTCAGGTCTGCATTCGGCGTAAAATCCTTCCTGTTCAGGTGGTGGTGTATGACATTTTGCATGAGGTGGAGAAGATTCGGGTACTTGAGAGAGACAAGCGGAGTCAGGGGGCTTGGTTGAAGGCGTGGAGGGGTTTCAAGCCTCCCTGACTGCCAGGAGTCTCTTTCCCGGGTGTGGCTGTCTGTCTCTTATCACCCTAGATTATTATTTTTTTTTTGGATTAATTTTTGATAAATGGCTGCGTACATAGGTGATGGGTTGTGCCTCTTAGGCCCTCTCTGCTGCTTTATGTAAATAATTTTGGTAGTGGATTATGTATATATTGTATATATTCTGAACATGGATGTGTATTCCTTGGATTTCTGTTGAAGTTTTGTACTATGGTTTTGTTTTTTACTTTTTTATAAAATTGGTTGCTTGATTCTTTTAATAAAAGATCAATAGTGCCCCATTGTTGGTATCAGGGGCAGAAATAGTGCCTTATTGTTGATGTCAGTGAAAGGAATAGTGCCTCACATCAGTCATACGAACAGTGCCCCAAGGGCCAGACAAAGCCATGCAAAGGGCCGCATCTGTCCCACGGGCCACAGTTTGGAGAACACTGATCTAATCTGTTTATCCTTTTCTAACAGATCCATTTCTCACATTTTTGTCAAGGCTTAAGTCTATTTGATCTTTTTTTTTTCACCACTTCCTCCTTTCAGGGTTCTCTAATGTCATTTCTTCCCCTAGGCATAAGGGTCTTTAAGAATGAGGACAATGAAAAACTGCTAGTAATATATATATACTTGTGACTGCTCAATGTTCCAGAATGTATATACAGCGCTTCATGTGTGTCATGTGGCAGGATGACAGCTCCTACTATTCATTTCTACAGCAACAGTGTCAGAGTCTACTGCTATTTCCTTTTAGACTGTGATCCCAATCGTGCAAGATCATAAATGTATTGTATCTGAAATACGTTATACACAATCAAAGACAGATCTTTCTCGTGGGCGCCACTAATGTTTACTGTATATTTATGGCATTCAAATATTGTTCTCAGCCTGCTTTACCAAAGCACAAATGGTGTTTCCTGTAGATCTTGTGTCAACAAACAAGGTCAGTTGTGTGGCTGTTAAACAGCCAGCTGGCATTGCAAAATAAAGAAGCTAACTACCTTTCATGTGGCATTTTACTAAAACCTGAATTATGTTGAAAAAATACTTTCTTTTCTTCATTACTTGCAAAGTGACAGAGCATACCACTAGCCCATCCCACCTTCTTCCTCCAAAGTCACTTATATTCACCTTCCCTACCGCTCTCTGCTGTTCTAACCCTGTGTAAACTCTGTGGCAGGTCCTGTTGGAACTTACACAGGATTGACGAAGTATACGCCTTTTCACATACAGTGTTCGGGCCTAGCAATCGACCACCAGGCCTGAGCACTGCATAAGGAGAGGAGGTTACATGGAAACACTGCGTGTTTTTATGGTGGATAAAGTGTTTTTTCAAAGTTGCCAATGGAGTCCTACGTGTTTCTCACAGTACAGGTCCTTTTTAATGTCGCCCTCTTATCAGAGAAACATACAAGATATCCATGCATGTGTTGATATCTCCTTCTGAAAATGTTAGATGCCTGACTTAAACAAGTTTGCAAATACCGGTGTCAGACTTTTCTCAAACCATACAAGTTAGTATACTTGTTCTACACAGTGACCCAAAGTACCAAAACCAGAGGTTCCACACATCAACCAGGAAGAAAATGCTTGGCAATGTCTCTCCCCATATTTCTCTCAGGACAGGTTTCTTTTAACCGCTTGCCGACCAGCCGCTGCAGTTGTACTGTGGCACGGCTGCGCGAATCCCCGTCATATTACGTCACTTCTTTGTGTGGCCACTAAAAGCCTTGTTCTAAAAACCTTGTATGAACTGTACATGAGAACAGCAATATATGCTCATTACATATGCAGTTTTACTTCCTCTTTTTTAGTGCTGGACAATAACTACCTTTTCCCTCTCTTAGTCTAAACAGACTGAGACAATAGTCTTTATTTACGCCTGTTATTTAGCAAGTTTGGTGACTTGCTAAAGAGAAAGGGAACGCTACAAGAGGAAACAATATATGAAAGACAAGAATCAGAATCTGGAACATCAAGCATGACAAAAAAGGACACATTTGACAGTATTCTGACATGAATCGTTACAACAAATATGAATACGTACTCATTGAAAATGCATGTTTCCCTTTAAAAAGCTATAGGACAAAGTAACAAAGAATTCCCAAAGCCCCCTACCCTACCCATTTGCCCATTGATACACACCTTCCATTTGCTCTCCACTGATTTGTTCCTCTGTTGCTGAGTGCTGAATCCTAACCTTGTGTAATCTCTATGTAGGATGGTATTGGAGCTTACACATTTGATGTTGATGACATTACCTCCTACCTCACTGAAAGGCCAAACCAATGCATGCAGGGAGGAGGTCATATGCTCTACTATATCCAATATTTCACAAGGGCTACAGAGTGGCAAAGGAGGGAAGTGAAGGTGAATATAAGTAGGTAGAGCGAGTGGACTTTTAGGAGTTTGTGAGACTTTGCCCTAATTGAGAGATCTGGCAGGTTCACCCCATGCCCAAAAGTTTGGGCTGCATCTATCTTAGATCTGTCAGGAGTTTGCATGTATGGATTCCTTGCAAGTCGCCTCAATGTCTATTACCCTGTTTCCCCTAAAATAAGACCTAGCGTGATTGTCGGTGATGGCTGCAATATAAGCCCTACCCCCCAAATAAGCCCTAGTTAAAGTCCTTGTAGGTCTTATTTTCAGGGTAGGGCTTATTTTCGGGGTAACAGGGTAGGGCTTATTTGGGGGGTAGGGCTTATATTGCAACCATCACTGACAGTCACGCTAGGTCTTATTTTCGGGGAAACAGGGTAGCGCAGACTGTGATTGTTATCTATACTTTAAGTGTAGGGCATCATGGACCCACCCACTCATCATCATCATGTCAACACCACTCTCTGCATGGCTGAGGATGACTCAGCACCAGAGAATAGACAAAGAAGAAGAGAACCCTGCTTGTCAAGTGACTGGCCTGAAGACACCTAGAAGAGGTACTGTAAATAATAAAAAAACATAATATACACATGGAGAGCATCCAAGGAAAAAAGAGAGGTGTTTTTCGGAGACAGGGAACAGAGCCCAGAGTTGGGTTTTAACCCTTATTCCAGACAAAAACATTAAGCCCCGGTTCACACTGGGACGACTTGTCAGGCGACCTAGTCGCCTGACAAGTCGCCTCCTGTTCTGTACAATGGAACCGTTCTAATAGGAGCGACGCAACCTTAGAAAAAGGTTCCTGTACTACTTTGGGGGCGACTTGAGGCGACTTGCATAGACTTCTATACAGAAGTCGTTTTGCAAGTCGCCAGGGCAGTTGTGTGCAGGTCCCCTCGGTGAGGCGACCTACAAGTCGTGCCGCCCCTAGTGTGAACCGAGCCTTAGGAAATCTATGCTAACAGAAATATTAGGGATACAATGTTTTTATTTTTTAAGAACTCTCAAACACTGAAATTGCCCATGGGACTTTTAAAAGTCAAAAAGTCAGAACATTCTTAAAAAGACAGGCGATAAATAGTTAAATAACCCCACACAATATGCACACACATTTCATGCTATTGCCAATAATGTCTGTCCCATTTTTAGTTTGGAATACTGCGGGCTGTTGTATCATTTTCTCCGTAGAGGAAGCCCTTTATTTATGGAACCATCATTTATATAAAGCTTTACAACCAACGTATGAAACTGCTCGTCCTTTAAATTGGTTAAAAGTCCAGTGAGCATTGTCATTAGGCTTAGAAGCAGACAACAGGCCATGACTAATGTTAATCTGAGATCAGTTACAGTAAGTCAAAGAAAAGGACGTTATCTTCATAGACACATTTCAGGGTGGAGTACACTTTTCTCAAAACTGTTACAGTGATAGGGAAAATGTAGAAAACAAGGTTCAAACAATTTGTGGAGTTATCATGCAGCTGCCAGAACTATTGTGTTGTAAAATGGCACATTTGAATAAATCAAAATAATGGCACTTGCAACTGTGCCTTGTTGCATGCTGGAATAACTCTCCAAAGGATCAGTCCACCCAAAACTCATGTTTCCATTAAACTGACAGTTTTTTAGACTGGCCATACACTGCTTGAATCTTGGTTGGTTCAGCAGGAACCATCCGAGATTCAAACCCCCCCCCCCCCCCCACGCCGGGAGAGGCAATTTCTGATTCCCCTGTCACCACTGGCTGTGTTGATGGGAGAATCATGCAAATTTCTTGCCAGCAACCCAAGAAATTTGCTCTGGGTATGGTCCATGTTCTATCGAAAAGTGTCCCCTGTTGGATAGTGCCTCCAATGGGTTGCGCATGCGCAGTATGGCACCGCACTCCAGCTGATTTCCTGATCAGCTGGCGTCACGGCGCATGCACAGATCATCGAGGGCACTATCCGACGATCTGCTGGGCGCCGATGTTGTATTGAATACTGCCCCCCCCCCCCCCATCTGATATGCCTCCGATGGGTCTGCTGAATTTTACTGCAGCTCGCCGCACCACACATCAAACTGGTGTTGCTGTGTGAATGGGGCACCTAGAAAACAATTGTTTTCTATGTTCCCTAACAGTGACCTGCTTTTAACCAATGCGGAAATACGCAGGTCACCACGGATAGCGTGATCGAGACCTAAAGGGGGTTTTCACTTTCTTTAAAATACTATAAACCCTTCTCCACAGTATTTAGTAGCACAACCCTTTTAGGCCCACACAGTTCTGCTAACTACACGCTGCTCACAAGAAAAAATGACAAAGCATGCATAACTATAGTATTTGTGTTATCCTAGGCCAGGGGTAGGCAAACTTAAAGAGGTGGAGATCTACTTGAACAACATGGGAGAAGTCAAAGATCACCGGGCACAGTGTCGTCTCTTCACACCTGATTTAAACCTCTAATTGCCGTACTACTGTGTCGCAATCATGTGCATTGCCCAGCAATCATGGGTTTAAATCAGGCTATGAGGAAGCAACATATTGCCTCCTCACCACCTGTCAAATACACTCAGATGACTTTTTAGAGGGGCAGCCATGCCTGCCGCCCTTGTGAATGAGCCGTTAGTTGCATTCGGCAGCGGCACTCTTAGTGCTCGTTCACATGTAAAACCTTGTTGCTGCAGCAGGAATAAAACTCCCTATTGCTTTTGGTGCATGCTAACGCCTGCCAATCATGACCCATTCAAGTAAATGGGGCCACTGCGCATGGGACAGAAGCTATCACTACGGAGGCATCGGCTTATGCGGTTCTTGCTTCCTACTACAGCTCCAAGTAGCCCCTCTGCATTGCAATCTGTTTGATGCTCTGGGATGGTGAGTCAGCAAGCCCAGACCACGATCCACCAATCATCTGATCTACTGGTAGATCACGATCTACAGGTTGCTTAACCCCATTCTAGGCACTCACCTTTTCATTCATGCTCCAACCTTTATGTCATAAATAGGGATGAGCCGAACAATACAACCCCCCCCCCCCCCCAACTCGGTTCACAGCAGAACATGCGAACAGGCAGAAAATTCGCGTGGGCGTGAAAGAACAAAAGCGAACGTGAAAAATCAAAAATGCTCTTTTTAAAGGTTTATATGCAAGTTATATTGCCATAAAAAGTGTTTGGGGACCCGGGTCCTGCCGTAGGGGACATGTCTCAATGCAAAATAAAGTTTTAAAAACGTCCGTTTTTTCAGGAGAAGTGATTTTAATAATGCTTAAAGTGAAACAATAAAAATTAAATATTCCTTTAAATATCATGCCTGGGGGGTCTCCTTAGTCTGTCTGTAAATTAGTGCAACTTTCCCATGTTCATAACAGTACCACAGCAAAATGACATTTCTAAAGGAAAAATTGTCATTTAAAACTGTCGCGGCTGTAATGTATTGTCGAATCCTGGCAATATAGATGAAAATCATTGAAAAAAACTGTCCCCCCAGTCCATTAACAGGCCCTTTGGGCCTGGTATGAATATAAAGGGGAACCCCACATCAAAATTTAAAAAAATAATGGCGTGGGGTACCCCCCAAAATCCATACCAGGCCCTTCAAGTCTGGTATAGATATTAAGGGGAACCCCGCTCCAAAGTTAAAATAAAATGGTGTGGGGTCCCCCCCAAAATCCATACCAGGCCCTTCAGGTCTGGTATGGATTTTAAGGGCAACCTTGCGCCAAAATAAAAAAATTGCGTGGGGGCCCCCCAAAATCTATACCAGACCCTTATCCGAGCACGCAACCTGGCAGGCTGTAGGAAAAGGGGGGGAACGAGAGTGCACCCCTCCCTCCTGAACTGTACCAGACCACATGCCCTCAACATGGAGAGGGTGCTTTGGGGTCCCCCCCAAAACACCTTGTCCCATGTCCATCCATCTTCAATCACAGCTTTCGATGGTCCAGAGAAACAAAAAATAGAAAAACTCTGCGACTGCCGTGTTTTTGCTTTGACAGCTGTTATATAGGCAAGGGCAGGGCCACCCGGTGAAATAACTGGGTGACCTTGCCCCCTTCTGATGTCATGTGATGTAACGTGACATCAGAGGAGATGAGGTCACCCGTTTACGTCACCGGGTGGCCCTGCCCTCAGCTATATAACAGCTGTCATGGCAAATAGGCTGCAGTCGGCGGGATGCCTCCCACTGAGGCGGAGTTTTTCCGGGGTTTTTTTTTTTTTTTTCTCAGGAACATCAGCGCTGTGATTGAAGATGGATTTAAATCGCGGGACTTTTTTTATTTTTTAATAAAGGAATTGTCCAAAACTGTCTCCTGTCATTTTTACTTTTTTGACAATTTTTTGGGTGAAAAAAAGGGGCCTGCCAGGTTGCGTGCTCGGATAAGAGTCTGGTATGGATTTTGGGGGGACCCCCACTCCATTTTATTTATTTTAGTGCGGGGTTCCCCTTAAAATCCATTTAAATTACATAATGTTTTGCTTTAGAAATGTCATTTTGCTGCTCTCATTCATTACACTATGTACGGCTGCCATATAAGCAGCCTTACATAGTGTGGGGCATAAACTTAGCCCCTTGAGCCATGATTGGCCAAAGGCACCGTGCCTTTGGCCATTCATAGCTCTCACAGCAGAGCGTGCTGTGATTGGCCAAAGCATGCAGGTCAGGTGCATGCTTTGGCCAATCAGCAGCTGTCAATGCACTGCGATCTCGCAGTGCAATATGGAGCGTTCCTGCGAACACCACATAATGTTCTAAATTCGGCGAATGAGCGAACATCGGGCTCATCCCTAGTCATCAACAATGTAAATGGAAAAGGAGATTACTGTGCGTTACATGATCTTCCAGGAATTTGGACTTATACATACAAAGCAAAAGTAAATAAGTAAATAAAAATGAGACAGGTTGTATTTTGGTGCTGCTCCGTTACTTTACTGCCCCTGACAAATGTCCATGTATACCTTATAGTAAATCCTGACAGCATTTCTCAGTAATATTGCAAAGGCCTCAGTTACTTAAAAAATGTAAATTATTTTGAGCGGACATGTTAAGCTATTAATATCCATGTCAACAATTAACTTAAAAAAGTCTCACTAAACCTTTTTAATGTGTATAAACTTGTAAATATAACAATATCTGTGCTACAGGTATGACACTTTTCCTGCCAGTCCAATCTTCATGGGGCGTGAATAGACAATCTTCCACCTTGGGCAACCAAATGGACCACTGTATGTTTCCACCAGAAGCCTCGCTGCCCTCTTTGGTTCAGAGAAATCAATACTAAAACACAAGCAAAGGGTGAAGGTGCACCAGCCTAGTGCATTACTGTATAACTCTAAAATTAATCACTTCAGCCTCTGAAGGCTTACCCCCCTTCATGACCAGGCCATTTTTTGCGATACATCACTGTGTTACTTTGACAATTGCGCGGTCGTGCGGCGCTATACCAAAAAAATGATGTCCTTTTTCTTCCACAAATAGAGCTTACTTTTGGTGGTATTTAATCACTTCTACAGTTTTTATTTTTTGCGCTATAAACAAAAAAGACTGACAGTTTTGAAAAATTAACACTATTATTTACTTTCTGCTATAAAACATATCCATACATTTTTTTAAAAAAAATCACATTTCTTCATCAGTTTAGGCCAATTTGTATTCTGCTTTTTTTTTTGTAAAAAAAAATCCCAATAAGTGTATATTGATTGGTTTGCACAAAAGTTATAGCGTCTACAAACTATCAGATATATTTATGGAAATTGTATTCATTTTTTTTCACTAGCAATGGTGGCAATAGGCGACTTATAGCGGGACTGCGACAATGCAGCGGACAAATCGGACACTAAGTGACGCTTTTGACATTTTTTGGGGGACCAGTGACACTAATATAGTAATCAGTGCTAAAAAAATATACACAAGTACTAATGACACTGGCAGGGAAGGGGTAAACATCAGGGGCAATCAAAGGGTTAAATGTGTCCCTAGGGAGTGCTTACTAGCTGTGTGGGGGGGGTGCTGGTACTATGGGAAGACTGAGATCCGTGTTCCTGCTTAGCAGAAACACAAGATCTCTGCCTTCCCTTGTCACAGATCGGCGATCTGCCTTGTTTACATAAGCAGACCGCCGTGCTGCCTCTCTCAGGAATAATCGGCGGGTCCTGGCGGACATCGGGTCCGCCGGACCCACTGATTAGCTTCCGTTGTGTCGAATCACAGCGGGAGCCAGCGCCACACGTGCACGTCGCAGACCCGGAAGTACAGAATCACGTAGCTGTATGTGATTCTGCCTGTAGGAGCCACCGCCCCACATTACATATATGTGGGGTGGTCGGCAAGCCGTTAAATAATAAAGAGTTGCGCCCTATCTGATGGTCATGCGTCTCCTGCACAATGCAAGCTTATGTTTATTTTTCTTTTGTGAGTACAGTAGTATACCTTTTTTATTTAATAAATTGATATACAGTAATGCACTAGACTGATGCACCTTCTTTCTTTGCTTGTGTATAAACTTGTATTTAAAGTGGAACTTCACTCTCTCAGTTAACATTGACTATTTTTTTATTCTTATTCTGCTAGCATTAGTAAATAGATAGGAAAGTATATCATATTTACCTGTTTTAAACTTTTTTTTTTACATTTCTTCAGTTAATTCCTGGTTTCCAGGCCTAGGCAATTGATGTCATACATCCCAGGAGTTTCTAAGCACACCCTCCTGCCTGCAGGTCTGAGCTAAGGGCAGATGGATTCCAGAAAGTAAATTCTACATGAATCATCTGCCATGGAAATGCTAGGGGGTGTTTTTGAAAGTGATTTCTCAGCAAAATAAAGCATGGATACATGGATGGATAGGAAAGTTTGCTTTGAATATTAAAAATTAATGAAATTACATTTTTGGTTTGTGGTGCTCAGACGCAGTGTAGCTCAATTTTAACCCTTCAGGCGACCAAGTGCATGTAGCAGTTGGTCCCATTCAAATCTGTCCTGCCGTTGCTAAAGCCTCGTACATACGATGAGAATATCGGACGAATGATCGTCCATTTTTTTTTGCATGCTAGTCTCATATTGATTATGAAGAGGTGACTTAAAGTGATTGTAAAGTCTAGTTTTTTTTAATTTTTTTTTAAATAACAAACATGTTATATTTACCTGCCCTGTGCAGTGGCTTTTGCACAGGGCAGCCTTGATCCTCCTCTTCTTAGGTCTCTCTTTGCTGCTCCTGGCCCCTCCCTTCTGTCGAGTGCCCCCACAGCAAGCAGCTTGCTATGGGGGCACCCGAGCCTGAGCTGCAGCTCCGTGTGTCCACTCAGACACGGAGCTGCAGTTCGGCCCCGCCCCCTCTCTCTTCTGATGGCTAACTGACTTTTATTGACAACAGCAGGAGCCAATGGTGCAGAAGGGAGAGTCCCGGATGGCTGAGGGACTCGTGGACATCGCTGGTCAAAAATGGGGTTCTGGTAAGTATTAGGGGGGCTGAGGGGGGCTGCTGCACACAGAAGGCTTTTTATCTTAATGCATAGAATGCATTAAGATAAAAAAATCCTTCTGCCTCCTTTAGGTTCCAAAAATTCTCGTATGACAGAATACAACTTTAGAAGTGATGTAATGTGTTGTATTGTATTGTAATGTATTCTTTCGTTTCAGAGCATGCGTGGTCTTGCTCTACCGATTTTTTTTTGGACAAATACTGTACTACTGATTTAATAAAAATCATTAGTTCTGGTATCGTACAAGAAATTTTTTTTGTGCTTGTTCCTTCGGATAATTTCGGATGAACTGTTGTGATAATCTCGAAAGTTGTGTAGTAAAGATCAGATTATCGGATGATCGCTTCAAAAGTGGTATTTTTCTCCAATTTTCTGATCGTCCATACTAGGCTTAAGCAACGAGGTCAGACAGTTTGCCCCCCGACATCTGACAACACTATTAACCCCCCTGGCGGTATTCCCGAGTCTGGCTCTGAGGGGAATTTCAGTACCAAGATCGGTAACCCCAAGCCAGACTCTGGATCGCATCGCAGGATCTGGAAGAGCTTACTTACCTTGTCCCCTGGATCCTGCGATGTCTCCCCGCAGTGTGAGCGGCTCGTCCTCCGCTCGATCTATCATGGAGCTGAGCTCTGTTCCCTGCGAGCGTTGCGACGCACGGGGACGGAGAACGGCGCCAAATTCAAAAAGTGAAACACACACAATACATACAGTACACTGTAATCTTACAGATTACATTACTGTATGTAATTATTTCACCTCCCCTTTGTCCCTAGTGGTTTCTCCAGTGTCCTGCATGCAGTTTTATATTATGAAAACTGTTCTTTCTGCCTGGAAACTGGAGATTGTCCATAGCAACCAAAACTGTCCCTTTATATCAAAAGTGGTTTTAGAGCACCTAGAAAACAGTGATAATAAATTAGAATCACTCGCAGAATTGAGCGATAGTAATTTGTGGGGAGATCCGTCATCAAATACTGAAAAGTAATGACAGCGACAATTCTGCAACTGAGCAAATTTCAGTGTTTTTGATTTGATTACATTATTGAATATTTTTTATTTTTATTATATTATTATTTGGTATAATTATTTATAGTTATTTATTATATTATAATTCATGATTTTGTGTTTCAAACTTTATCACACCCGAGATGTCTACTAGACTCTGGTTTGGACAGATATAAGTGAATTATTTTTTTTTGTTTTTTTTAAATTTTTTTTTTAGACTGTAAAAAAAAACTGTAAAAAAAAAAAAAAAAAAAAAAAAAAAGCAAAACGCAAAACGCGGCAAAAACGCCGCTAAAACGCTACAAAAACGCTGCTCAAAAACGTGGCAAGCATGAAAAAAAAAACTCCAAAAACGCTCAAAAGCAACATGCATAGGTGTGAATCGAGCCTTAGAATTACAGGCCTACAATAAAAAACGCCAAATTTCCATGCAAAATAATTGTACCGCTTTCAGCACCTAAAATCGACATAATCATACCGCCAGGGAGGTTAAAAAAGAGAAGGATTTATTATTACTATAAAGCCAAGTGAATTCTTATCAGTCCCTTTTCATCCACTGAGTGTTTTCATTGTACTCTGATGCACTTACTTATCTTGGCCCACTGTAGGGCCAGTTATATGGGATAGTCAAGGGTAATCCATGATCCATGATAAATATAGGTGGAAATTCATTTTAACCATTTCAGCCCCAGAAGAATTTACCCCCTTCCTGACCAGAGCACTTTTTGTGATACGGCACTGCGTCACTTTAACTGACAATTGTGCGGTCGTGCGACAAATATATAAAAAAACACATTTCTTTCTCAGTTTAGGCCAATATGTATTCTTCTAGATATTTTTGGTAAAAAAAATCGCAATAAGCGTATATTGATTGCTTTGCGCAAAAGTTATAGCGTCTGCAAAATAGGGGATAGATTTATGGCATTTTTATTATTCATTTTTTTTTATTAGTAATGGCAACGATCTGCGATTTTTATTGTGACTGCAACATTATGGCGGACACGTCGGACACTTTTGACACTATTTTGGGACCATTGTCATTTATACAGCGATCAGTGCTATAGAAATGCACTGATTACTGTGTAAATGACACTGGCAGGGAAGGGGTTAAACTCTAGGGGGCGATCAAGGGGTTAAGCGTGTCCTAGGGAGTGATTCTAACTGTGGGGGGGATGGGCTTCCACTGATATGACAGCGATCACTGCTCCTGATGACAGGGAGCAGTAGATCCCTGTCATGTCACTAGGCAGAACGGGGAAATGCCTTGTTTACATAGGCATCTCCCCGTTCTGCCGCTCTGTGACACGATCGCGGGTCACACCGGCGGATATCGGGTCTTGCGGGACCCGTTGGCACGGTCACGGAGTGCGCGGCGCGCGCCCACAGTGCCCTGTCTTAAAGGGGACGTACCTGTACGCTCATTTGCGCAGCCGTGCCATTGTTCCGACGTATATCATCGTGCACTGGTCGGCAAGCGGTTAACTTATAACAATAAAAGCAGTTCTGCAAAATGAAATCTCAGTAATCATTTCTTATTACAATCATCAAGTTCACACAGATATGAAAAGTGTTCAGGTCCTATTGCAGTAATATCATCTCTATTTTGTCAATAAAAATACCTCTCGATTAGCAAACATAGCACAAAGAATTTAAATTACTACTAGCAGAATATGAGGACATATAGGATTACAGTGCAATCACAGCTGTAAAGCCTGTACCCAGAACTGTAAATGACTCTGCAATTCTTTTGTGTAAGGCCACAATCTAGTTTGATTGCCATGTATATAATTTCAAATCAGTTTTTTCATCACATTATTTTTCTCTTTGTATTAGTTAGTTTACGTTTTTTAATAGTTTAATAGCCATACACACATTTACCTTACTTAGGCTGGCCATACATTATACACTTTTCTTGTACAATTTTCCTTTAGGTTTACCAAAACCATCTAATATGAGGTCAAACCTAAACACTTTCAATTAGTATGCAATTGGGCAGGCCCTTACACTACTTTGTTGAAAGTAAATCTAAAGAAAATTGAGTCAGGAAATTGTATAATGTATGGCCAGCCTAAAGGAGGAGAGGCTTTGCAAATTGAATTTTAGCAAATAAGATGAACCTGTGTTCACTTTAAATATCCAATCATGTTCTAGCATGATCGGCTATTCAAAGTGAACACATTTGCCTTAATTAGGACTGTTCACTTTGTGTTGACTACTTTTTAAGTAAATAAGAATACTTTCCACCCCAGTGTCTTTGTTTTAAATTTAATTGGTGAGCCAATCACACAAGCAGGAAATGATGTTTCTGGGGCGTGGTCAGTACACTTTCTGTGTACAGAACAATTCCAGGTAGCCATATTGCACTGCATTTATAGAAAATTACAGCGGTTAAAGATTGAAAAGGAAATGTAATTTTTAATAACATTCAATTACAATGTGACTTGTATCGCAATTGTGCAATTGGATCACCCAGTTATTATTATAGTTCCAGATTGTCAATTTATGTTATTAGTTGTTATTAGTTGTATATCAACCAACCGCCCCATTCATTCTTCACCATTAATAACCAGATTTTTGGGGGCCATAACTGTTTTCTGATTATACTGAATATAGCGCTCACATCTACATGTTGTATATCGCAATTGTGCACGCTATATTATTTTTTCTTTATTTGATATTTTTTTTCCCCCAGAAAGTAGAGTTACCCTTTAAATGTGATAACAGGTACACTTTAGGCTAGTTGCGTAGCCAGGGGCCCAATGTAATTTTTGGCCTTTGATAACCTCCACACTCTGGGGTTGATTTACTAAACAAACAGACTGTTCACTTTGCAATGGACTTTTTACCTAGATCTTAGTAAATTAGGTGAAGCTCTGCTGACCTCCATCATCTAATCATGTTAAAGCAAAATGCCGTTTTTTTTTTTTTTTTCCTTGTATGTGATTGGGTATTCTTGCAAAGTGAAATTTGAGCACATTCACTAAGCTGTGGAGAAAAATTTCTTGTAAAGTGAACAGCCTATTTGCCTTTAGTAAATTAACCTCACTGATTCATGCTTTATTGTCCTTACAAAAGAGAGAAATAAAATACAAGCAGAGAAATCTGTCTAAATAGTAGGGAGGTGATCAAAGAAACAGAAAAGCTAAATGAGGAAGTAGTATAGTGAGATATATGAACAGTGATTGACAGGATTACCTACCCTGTTTCCCCGAAAATAAGACCTAGTGTGATTGTCGGTGATGGCTGCAATATAAACCCTACCCCCTAAATAAGCCCTAGTTAAAGTCCTTGTAGGTCTTGTTTTCAGGGTAAGGCTTATTTTCGGGGAAACAGGGTAGGGCTTATTTGGGGGGTAAGGCTTATATTGCAGCCATCACCGACAATCACGCTAGGTCTTATTTTCGGGGAAACAGGGTATAACTTCTAAAGAACTCACAGCCACTTAGACCTCTTGGAGACCAAGAAAAGGAGATCTCGGTACTCCTATGTGTTTGGAAAACTTGGTCCTTCACCGTAAGCTATGGTTCTTCCTTCTGGCCCTTCCATCTTGTATTGGCATAGGAACCAACAAAAAGAAATGCAGCACACGGAGGGGGACCAGGTATCTGACACAACTAAGAGCACCAGATACCCACAGCGGCCAGAAAACCTCAGGAGATGGAGAGTTTTAAGACACTACCAGAAAGGTAATTATAAATCTTCTTCCTTTACAGCAGGGGTCTCCAAACTTTCCAAACAAGGGGCCAGTTTACTGTCCTTCAGGCTTTTGGGGGGTTGGACTGTGGCCAGTGGGAATAGAAAATGCCATAGTGTCGGTGGCAGAAAACGATGCCCCATCCTTGGTTCTAGTAGGAGAAATAATGTCCCATTGTTGGTATTCAAGGGAGAAATACTGCCCTATCATTAGTGTCAGTGGGAGTAATGGTGCTCCATCATTGGTGTCAGCAGGAGTAATGGTGCCCCATCATTGGTGTCTGTGGGAGGAATGGTGCCCCAACATTGGTGTTATTAGATGGAAAGGTCCCCAAGGGCCAGATAAAGGCATGCAAAGGGCCATATTTGGCCTGTGGGCTGCAGTTTGGAGTCCACTGGTCTAGGGGAACTCCTGACAAAACTGACTGGGGATAAGTGGGAAAAATGGCCCCTATATTGGTATATAGCAGGGGTCTCCAAACTTTCTAAATAAAGGGCCAATTTACTGTCCTTCAGACTTTAGGGGGGGCAGACTGTGCCCAGTGGGAGTAAACAAGGCCCTATCTTTGGTATTAGGGGAGAAAATAGTTGGTGTCAGTGGGAGGAATAGTGCCCCATTTTTTTTTGTCAGTGGAAGGAATTATGCCCCATTGTTGGTGTCAGTGGAAGGAATAGTGCCCCATTGTTGGTGCCAGTGGCAGGAATAATGCCTCAAGGGCCGGATAAAGGCAAACAAAGGGCCACATCTGGCCCCAGGGCTACAGTTTGGAGACCACTGCTTTACAGGCTAGCATAAGTTTGCTTTAGTGTACTTAATAAAAGGGTCAATTTAGGTCCAACCACCTGCATTGGACATTTGGGTTTTCAATCTTCTTGTTGGATTTTTCTTATGTTACGTTGGAAGAACAGCAAAAGTATTGATAATACAATGGGAGCAATAAAACTCATAAGGGTTGATTTAGTATAGGGAAATAAACTGTGCACTTTACAAGTGCAGTTTCACCCCGCAGGGGCATTTGCCCCAGAGTTTAGT
Source organism: Lithobates septentrionalis (assembly GCA_037952835.1). Classification (NCBI taxonomy): domain Eukaryota; kingdom Metazoa; phylum Chordata; class Amphibia; order Anura; family Ranidae; genus Lithobates; species Lithobates septentrionalis. The sequence goes on along the minus strand of JBBDGP010000648.1, from coordinate 2,422,536 downwards.
AAATGAGGTGAAGCTTCATTTTGCAAAGAATACCCCATCACATGCAAGGAAAAACAAAAAACAAAACAGCATTTCTGCTTGTACATGATTGGATGATGGAAGTCAGCAGAGCTTCTCCTCATTTACTACGCTCTCAAGCAAATGCCCTTGCAGAGTGCAACTGCACTTGCAAAGTACACCGTCTGTTGTAAATCAACCCCACTGACAGAAAGAAGTGGACCCTCTTTTGCTAGGGAGTAGAGCTCACTAAGGGTAGTTTCACACTGGGGCGGCGGGCCTGTTAGCGGTTTACCGCCACGCTTTACCGTCGCTTTAGCTGCGCTTTTCGGCCACCAGCGGGGCACCTTTAACTCCCGCTAGCGGCCGAAGAAGGGGTAAATAGTAGAGGTCGACCGATATATCAGCCGATATTTGGCGTTTTTTAATTAATCGGCATCGGCCGATTATAACTTCAGCGCGACTTGCAAATTACTTCTGTAATAGAAGTCAATGCAAGTTGCCTGAAGTCTTCTGTGGAGCAACTTCTCTCCTCTCTGGGCAGCCTGCCGAGTCTGATAAAAGAAACTAAAAAAGATACAATGTTTCCACTTGTCAATAAACTGAACTCTGTGTGGAGGAGTTCTCAGTTTAACCATTTAAAGACTAAATCTTTTCTGACATTTGTTGCTTACAAGTAAAAATCCGGTATTTTCTGCTAGAAAATCACTTAGAACCATAGGTGTGCGCAGCTTATTGTATTAGGGTGTGCACCTCAAAGCTCCAACACATATGCCTTTATGACATATTAACCGGCCTCTTCCCCACTCGTCAACCTAAAACAATGAGGGGGGGGGGCAGAAAGAAAAGGGACTGGGACAAGAGGGGTGGCATACATTGGTACCTACCAATCTCCTGTATTTTCCTCCCGTGGCAGCTAAATATCGGCGAGAGGAAGAGCAGGAGAAGCCTACTTTCAGCTGCTGCAGAAGAAAATACAGATTGGTCCCTTAATTTCCACTCCAGCCGCCTATACTGGCCAGGGTCTGGGGGTCAGCAAGTAAGGATCGCGGCTTACTTGTCATCTGCCCACAATTGATGGGTTGCCAACTCCAGGATTAGGGTGTGCCCAGGCACACCTGGCACACCCCTTGTGCACGCCTATGCTTAGAACCCCAAAAAATTTTTTTTTTTTTTTTTATCAGAGACCCTAGGGAATAAAATAGCGGTTGCTGCAATATTTTATGTCACACGGTATTTGCGCAGCGGTCTTTCAAACGCAATTTTTTTGGGAAAAAATACACTAATGAATTAAAAAAAAAACTAAGCAGTAAAGTTAGCACATTTTTTTTCGTCCAAAAGTTTTGATTACCTGTTTAAATGTAAGAAATTTTCTCTATCACTTATTACTTAAGGCTGCTTTCACACTGGAGTGGGCAGGCGTTGACGGTAAAACGCTGCTAGTTTTAGCGGCGCTTTACCGTCATTTTAGCGGCGCTATTCGGCTGCTAGCGGGGCGCTTATAACCCAGCTAGAGCCCGAGGAAGGGGTTGAATGCGCCATGAAGCGCAGCTGCCGAACCGCTTTGCAGGCGCTTTGGCAGCGGTGCGCATTCATTTCAATGGGCGGGAATGGTGGAGGAGCGGTAGCATCCAAAGATGCTGCTTGCAGGACTTTTTTAACACCCTGCCAGCGCATCGCCTCAGTGTGAAAGCACTCGGGCTTTCACACTGAGACTGCAGGGGAGCCATTTTCAGGCACTTTGCAGGCACTGAAAAGCGCCTGAAAAACACCCCATTGTGAAAGGGGTCTAACTGTTAGATTTTATGAGATGAAGGGGAAAAAAAAAATCGGCTTAACATATCGGCCTAAAAAAATCGACATCATATATCGGCCATCGGCTGCCACGATTTCTAAATATCCGCATCGGCCAGAGAAAAACCCATTTCGGTCGACCTCTAGTTAATAGCGCCTGTGTTGCAGCGCTTCCGAAGCGCTTTTCAGGCGCTTCCGAAGCGCTGCCTATTCATTCCAATGGGCAGGGGTGGTGTAGGAGCGCAGTATACAATGCTCCCACACCGCCCCAAAGATGCTGCTTGCAGGAATTTTTTTCCCGTCCCGCAAGCACACCGCCCCAGTGTGAAAACACTAATGCCGCGTACACACGGTCGGACTTTCCGGCATACTTGGTCCGGCGGACCAGAGTGTGCCGGACAATCCGCCCGTGTGTGGGCGGCGGCGGACTTTTCCGGCGGACTTCTTCCCAAAAGCCCGCCGGACCTAGATTTGAAAAAAGTTTCAAATCTTTCCGTCGGACTCAGTTTCGGGCGGAAAGTCCGCTCGTGTGTGTGCTGGTCCGACGGAAAGCCCGCTCGTGTGTAGGCTGGTCCGACAGACCAAATACGACACGAGGGCAGGGTATTGCATCTCGCGCTCGCTGCAATAGGAAAAAGAAGTCTTCCTATTGCGGCGAGCGCGGGGCATACCAGGCCCTTAGGTCTGGTATGGATTATAAAGGGAACCCCGCTACGCCGAAAAAACTGCGTGGGGTCCCCCTAAAATCCATACCAGACCCCGATCCGAGCACGCAGCCTGGCCGGTCAGGAAAGGGGGTGGGGACGAGCGAGCGCCCCCCTCCTGAACCGTACCAGGCCGCATGCCCTCAACATGGGGGGTGGGTGCTTTGGGGGAGGGGGGCGCCCTGCGCCCCCCCCCAAAGCACCTTGTCCCCATGTTGATGAGGACAAGGGCCTCTTCCCGACAACCCTGGCCGTTGGTTGTCGGGGTCTGCGGGCGGGGGCTTATCGGAATCTGGGAGCCCCCTTTAATAAGGGGGCCCCCAGATCCCGGCCCCCCACCCTATGTAAATGAGTATGGGGTACATGGTACCCCTACCCATTTACCTAGGAAAAAAGTGTAAGTAATAAAACACACTACACAGGTTTTTAAAATATTTTATTAAACAGCTCCGGGGGGGGGATCTTCCTCCGGCTTCGGGGGTCTTCTTCCGGCTTCGGGGGTCCCTCCGCTTCATCTTCTCCCGGCGTCCGGTTGGTTCTTCTCCGCTCTCCGGCCTCTTCTCCCGGTGTCCCAGGTCTTCGGCCGGCCCCTCCGCTGTCTTCATGTAGCTCTATTGCCAGCGGAGGTCCGGACTTCTGGGCTTCTTGTCTTCTTGTCTTCTCTTCTCTTCTCTTCCCCCAGATGTTGACACGACGCTCTCTCCGGCTGGACTGGTCTCTGAGGGCTGCGTTGTGACTTATATAGGCGGAGACCCCGCCCCCATATGATGTCACAGTCCCTGGGCATGCTGGGACTGTGACGTTTTAGGGGGCGTGGTCGAAGACAAGAAGCCCAGAAGTCCGGACCTCCGCTGGCAATAGAGCTACATGAAGACAGCGGAGGGGCCGGCCGAAGACCTGGGACACCGGGAGAAGAGGCCGGAGAGCGGAGAAGAACCAACCGGACGCCGGGAGAAGATGAAGCGGAGGGACCCCCGAAGCCGGAAGAAGACCCCCGAAGCCGGAGGAAGATCCCCCCCCAGAGCTGTTTAATAAAATATTTTAAAAACCTGTGTAGTGTGTTTTATTACTTACACTTTTTTCCTAGGTAAATGGGTAGGGGTACCATGTACCCCATACTCATTTACATAGGGTGGGGGGCCGGGATCTGGGGGCCCCCTTATTAAAGGGGGCTCCCAGATTCCGATAAGCCCCCGCCCGCAGACCCCGACAACCAACGGCCAGGGTTGTCGGGAAGAGGCCCTTGTCCTCATCAACATGGGGACAAGGTGCAAAGCACCCACCCCCCATGTTGAGGGCATGCGGCCTGGTACGGTTCAGGAGGGGGGGGGGGGCGCTCGCTCGTCCCCACCCCCTTTCCTGACCGGCCAGGCTGCGTGCTCGGATCGGGGTCTGGTATGGATTTTAGGGGGGGGCCCCACGCCGTTTTTTCGGCGTAGGGGTTCCCCTTTATAATCCATACCAGACCTAAGGGCCTGGTATGCCCCGCGACGGGGCTCGCAAGGTGTCAATCTCGCCGATAAAAGCTGCAAGATTGACATCCTTTTCTAGTCCCGTCGCACCTGAGTCACGTTCAAAATGAACGGACTTGTCCGTGTGTGGGCAAGTCCGTTCATTCTGAAAGTCCGCCGGAACTCCGGCGAAAGTCCGTCGGAAAGACGGGCGGACTTAGCCCGCCGGAAAGTCCCGGCGTGTGTGGGCAAGTCCGTCCGTTTTAAAGTCCGGCGCACCTGGCGGACAAAGTCCGTCGGAAAGTGTGCCGGACCAAGTAGGATAGAAAGTCCGACCGTGTGTACGCGGCATTAGGCTTTCACACTGGGGAGGCATAAGAGGCAGTTTTCAGGCGCTTTAAAGGTGCTATTTTTAGCGCTAAAATAAGTGAAAACTGCCTCAGTGTAAGGCTACTTTCACACTGAGGCGCTTTACAGGAGCTACAGCTCTAAAAATAGCGCCTGCATAGCGCCTGTAAAGAACCTCTCCTGTCTCTCCAGTGTGCACTTGCAGGATGGTAAAAAAAGTCCTGCAAGCCACATCTTTGCAGCGCTGTAGAAGCAGTGTATACACCGCTCCTAAAGTATTTTCAATGGGGCAGCGCCGCCAAACTGCTGCAGCGCCGCAATCCTACAATGGCCAACTAATTCTTTACCAGTCATGCATTTGTTTTTCAAATACATACAAGCCATCTAACTAGAAAAAAGTATCTGACAATATTTTATTTAAAATGTCAAATTATGGTTTCTGGATCACTTTCTTAGGTTTGCACAGGACAAATATTTGTGAAATCATATCAAACTTCTTTCAGCAAAATCTCTGTCTAGTAAATATCTTACAAATAAGGCAATTTACCGTACTTGATAAAAACAATGAATACGTGACTCCTACTGCTACCCAACTCCTTTGAAAACAAGACTGGCTTGGTGGATTAATGTGTGACCGTTCATAATAAACCAGAAGAGAGCTACTATGCCTAAATTGAAGAGACACAATCCCAGATTCACCGTTAACAGAATGAGTAATCGTTGAATAATCAGACAGAAACTGTTTGGTTAACCACACACTTTAAAATCTGACCATATCATTTCTGTAGAATTATCTTTAGATCTGCCGAAACTATGTAATTTGAGGACCTACCCAGGGGCTGACTGACCATTTGGCCACTCGGGCACTGCCCGAGGGCCCTGGGCCACTAGGGGGCCCCATCAGGGTTGCCAGCCTCAGTAAAACCAGGGACAGTATGTAAAAATCTGTGTTTCTTTTTTACATCTGTCTCTGAAATGTCCCTTACCGACATCTTTTTGGTCAAAAAATCCAGAGATTATAGCTGCCCCACCTCTCCAGTACCTTCTCAGCCAATAGAAACATGTCTGTGTATACTGTATGATTGTATCCTGTGTGTGTGTATACTGTGTGTCAAAAAATAGAAAACAGTGCTGCACAAATAAAATGTCCTTGAAATAATATATCAAAATAAAACAGATGAAGAAAGGAGATGAGACCACCAGTGGACACTCAGGACGACAGGGGATACATCTATAGTGACTATGATCCCTTCACCGCACATGGATGGCCCCTCACCTGAAACCTTCGACCTGAAACAGGTCATACAGCATAAACACCATACAAAGGGTAAACTGATCCAGGTGGTGGTAACTTCGTTTTCAAACTCCAACACTCATCAGGTAAAAGGGATGTTGTCTCCTCTGCTGCCACTTCCAGCAATGTCTTGCCTGGGGGCCCCATAATTTCCTATTGCCCGGGAGCCCATGAGTTGTCAGTCCACCCCTGGACCTACTTAAAGTATCCAATCAACTTGTATCCAATCAGGCAGACCCCTGTACTATTGTACAATCACATGTGTTATGAGCTTAACTTGCAACTTACTTTACAGGTGTGAAGTAAGAAGCAATAATGCAAAACTGGTTCAGGATAGCACTACAGGATAATAAACATTGTACAAACATGGACTCCTCACAGCAATGTCTCTGTGACTCCATTAAAGTATTATTTGGTTGCACAATCTCTGTAGGACTCTATAACATGAAAGCTGCATAAACATATGAAAGCTGCACAAACATGAAGTCTTCACAGCATTGTCTCTGTGACTCCATCAAGGTAACATGTGGTTGCATAGCACTCTATGAGGCTGGATTCACACCTATGCATTTTTAGTGCTTTTTGCATTTTGCAGATTTGCACTACAGTCCATTTAACATTGTTTCCTATGGAACACTTTCTGTAGTACAAATCTGTAAAATGCAAAAAGCACTAAAAATGCATAGGTGTGAATCCAGCCTAATACTCTATAACAGGGATATGCAATTAGCGGACCTCTGGCTGTTGCAAAACTACAAGTCCCATCATGCCTCTGCCGCTGGGTGTCATGCTTGTGGCTGTCAGAGTCTTGCTATGCCTCATGGGACTTGTAGTCTTACAACAGCTGGACGTCTGCTAATTGCATATCCCTGCTCTATAACAATAGACAGGGGAATGCAAAATCTGGTGCAGCTGTGCATGGTAGCCAATCAGCTTCTAACTTCAATTAAAGTATAACTAAAAGCAAAAAGTTTTTGCTTGGTTTTGGATGGAGTGGAGAGGGATTAGGACCCCTGGCAGGTTTTTATTTCTGCCTGTGTCCCCATTAAGGAGATGGGGAAAGTAAAAAAAATCCCAAATTTTGGATTGTCCCCAGAAAAGTAATAGAGGGGAAATCTTTCAATGGGGATACTAGTTTAGATGACCTGGGGGTCCTCAAGAAATTCCCTTAAAGGGGTTGTAAACCCTCATGTTTTTTGACCATAATGCATCCTATGTCAGTGGACACAAATGCTGGATTCGGGAGTGCGCCCGCAAGGTAACCCAGGAGAGTGCTTCTCCTAGGGGGTTATATGATGCCGCCGGGGGACCCCAGAAGAGGATGTTCGAGGCCACTCTGTGCAAAACTAACTGCACAGTGGAGGTAAGTATGACATGTTTGTTATTTAAAAAAATGAAAAACGATCCTTCACAATCACTTTAATTTGCAGGGATTTCCTCTCACTTCCTGTTTGGCTACAGGACAAGAAGTGAAGGGAAATCTCCTTAATGGGAAAGAGATAACAAAAAAAATCTGATAGGGGTCATAACCCTCCCTAATGCCGCGTACACACGATCTTTTTTCTCGTTGGAAAAAGATATGACGGCTTTTCCGACGGGATTCCGCTCAAGTTTGCCTTGCATAAACACGGACGGTCACGCAAAAGTTCGCTGAAATTATGACCGTCAAGAACGCAGTGACGTACAACACTACAAGGAGCCGAGAAAATGCCGTTCAATGCTTCCGAGCATGTGTCGAATTGTTTCTGAGCATGCGTAGGGATTTTGCGCGTTGGAATTGCTACAGACTATCGTGTTTTCGGAATAGGAACTTTTTCCGACCGAAAAATTGAGAGCATGCTCTCAATCTTTTGCTGGCTGGAATTCTGCCAGCAAAAGACCGATGGAGCATGCACACGGTCGCATTTTCCGACGAAAAAATCTCATCGGTCTTTTGTGGGCCAAAATTTCGACCGTGTGTATGCGGCATTACTCTATCCAAAATGTAAAAAAAAAAAGTTTTGCCCATAGTTCTACTTTAAGCTTTGACAAAAATAATTTAAGCCGATTGGTTTCTATGCAGAGCTGCACCAGTTTTTGCACTCTCCAGTTTAGCTGCAAATCACTACTTCAGTAAAACAGTACAGAACACAAACATCTACTTGCAATTATCCTCATAAACAGTGTCACTCACAGTAAAGTCCCAGGCAGCTCTGGTAACACAGGGGAACAGCTGGAGGGATTTGAGGTGTGAGGACAATGCCCACCCCACTGGAACTGCAATACTCTGGAGAGGGCCTCTCCACAGCAGATGGGTCTTTTGAAGAAAATGAGCGCTTTTAGGCTCCGGCCCGCTCGCTCTGGCACTTCCTTCTGACAAAAGAGGCCCTCACTAGATCACTAACCCAGCTACCTCTGCCTCATCAGGTGTGGCCTCTGTGAGCTATGAGAGAGGGAAGCAGAGAAACGTATCTTCCTTTGGCATGTCCAGGAACCCAAAGAATTGTGTAAATGTTGAGAACTGGGACCGCTCTGTTATAGTACATGGAAGAATTTGTTTTGCAAAACATTCATTAAAGAAAGAACACTAAACCTACAGGCAGTAGGTACATAGCTGATGAAATTGCACATTCTATTCTAATTCCCTCATGCAACCTAGAAACAAACAATGGACTAGATGTCACTGAACTCTGGTGACCAAGTGTCACTGAATGCAAACAAATTTATGAAATACAAGTTGCTGAATCATCATTATAAGTCCATATTCAGCAAGCACAATCCTAACATTCAGGTTACAAACAATAACAAACAATTCCTGACGGAGAAAAAGACGTGAATTTCTTTTATGGCAATATGTGTCAGCCAGAGCATGAACAAAGTGCATGTGATGGCTGCTTGTGTTATCATGTCACACAGTCTAGGTTAAATATACCCCTCCATAATCTGTGCCTTTGCTACTGAATAAAGGAGAACTTTCTAGAACTTTTCTAGCCATTCATTTGTAGGGCCAGCATTGGTGTATAACCGAATACAAGTGCCTACAGCCATTCACTTCTAGGGCCAGCATTGGTGTATAACCGAATACAGGTGCCTACAGCCATTCACTTCTAGGGCCAGCATTGGTGTATAACCGAATACAAGTGCCTACAGCCATTCACTTCTAGGGCCAGCATTGGTGTATAACCAAATACAGGTGCCTACAGCCATTCACTTCTAGGGCCAGCATTGGTGTATAACCGAATACAAGTGCCTACAGCCATTCACTTCTAGGGCCAGCATTGGTGTATAACCGAATACAAGTGCCTACAGCCATTCACTTCTAGGGCCAGCATTGGTGTATAACCAAATACAGGTGCCTACAGCCATTCACTTCTAGGGCCAGCATTGGTGTATAACCGAATACAAGTGCCTACAGCCATTCACTTCTAGGGCCAGCATTGGTGTATAACCAAATACAAGTGCCTACAGCCATTCACTTCTAGGGCCAGCATTGGTGTATAACCGAATACAAGTGCCTACAGCCATTCACTTCTAGGGCCAGCATTGGTGTATAACCAAATACAAGTGCCTACAGCCATTCACTTCTAGGGCCAGCATTGGTGTATAACCGAATACAAGTGCCTACAGCCATTCACTTCTAGGGCCAGCATTGGTGTATAACCAAATACAAGTGACTACAGCCATTCACTTCTAGGGCCAGCATTGGTGTATAACCAAATACAAGTGCCTACAGCCATTCACTTCTAGGGCCAGCATTGGTGTATAACCGAATACAAGTGCCTACAGCCATTCACTTCTAGGGCCAGCATTGGTGTATAACCAAATACAGGTGCCTACAGCCATTCACTTCTAGGGCCAGCATTGGTGTATAACCGAATACAAGTGCCTACAGCCATTCACTTCTAGGGCCAGCATTGGTGTATAACCGAATACAAGTGCCTACAGCCATTCACTTCTAGGGCCAGCATTGGTGTATAACCGAATACAGGTGCCTACAGCCATTCACTTCTAGGGCCAGCATTGGTGTATAACCAAATACAAGTGCCTACAGCCATTCACTTCTAGGGCCAGCATTGGTGTATAACCAAATACAAGTGCCTACAGCCATTCACTTCTAGGGCCAGCATTGGTGTATAACCGAATACAAGTGCCTACAGCCATTCACTTCTAGGGCCAGCATTGGTGTATAACCGAATACAAGTGCCTACAGCCATTCACTTCTAGGGCCAGCATTGGTGTATAACCAAATACAGGTGCCTACAGCCATTCACTTCTAGGGCCAGCATTGGTGTATAACCGAATACAAGTGCCTACAGCCATTCACTTCTAGGGCCAGCATTGGTGTATAACCGAATACAAGTGCCTACAGCCATTCACTTCTAGGGCCAGCATTGGTGTATAACCGAATACAAGTGCCTACAGCCATTCACTTCTAGGGCCAGCATTGGTGTATAACCGAATACAGGTGCCTACAGCCATTCACTTCTAGGGCCAGCATTGGTGTATAACCAAATACAAGTGCCTACAGCCATTCACTTCTAGGGCCAGCATTGGTGTATAACCAAATACAAGTGCCTACAGCCATTCACTTCTAGGGCCAGCATTGGTGTATAACCGAATACAAGTGCCTACAGCCATTCACTTCTAGGGCCAGCATTGGTGTATAACCGAATACAAGTGCCTACAGCCATTCACTTCTAGGGCCAGCATTGGTGTATAACCAAATACAGGTGCCTACAGCCATTCACTTCTAGGGCCAGCATTGGTGTATAACCGAATACAAGTGCCTACAGCCATTCACTTCTAGGGCCAGCATTGGTGTATAACCGAATACAAGTGCCTACAGCCATTCACTTCTAGGGCCAGCATTGGTGTATAACCGAATACAAGTGCCTACAGCCATTCACTTCTAGGGCCAGCATTGGTGTATAACCGAATACAAGTGCCTACAGCCATTCACTTCTAGGGCCAGCATTGGTGTATAACCAAATACAGGTGCCTACAGCCATTCACTTCTAGGGCCAGCATTGGTGTATAACCGAATACAAGTGCCTACAGCCATTCACTTCTAGGGCCAGCATTGGTGTATAACCAAATACAGGTGCCTACAGCCATTCACTTCTAGGGCCAGCATTGGTGTATAACCGAATACAAGTGCCTACAGCCATTCACTTCTAGGGCCAGCATTGGTGTATAACCGAATACAAGTGCCTACAGCCATTCACTTCTAGGGCCAGCATTGGTGTATAACCGAATACAAGTGCCTACAGCCATTCACTTCTAGGGCCAGCATTGGTGTATAACCAAATACAAGTGCCTACAGCCATTCACTTCTAGGGCCAGCATTGGTGTATAACCGAATACAAGTGCCTACAGCCATTCACTTCTAGGGCCAGCATTGGTGTATAACCAAATACAAGTGCCTACAGCCATTCACTTCTAGGGCCAGCATTGGTGTATAACCGAATACAAGTGACTACAGCCATTCACTTCTAGGGCCAGCATTGGTGTATAACCAAATACAAGTGCCTACAGCCATTCACTTCTAGGGCCAGCATTGGTGTATAACCGAATACAAGTGCCTACAGCCATTCACTTCTAGGGCCAGCATTGGTGTATAACCAAATACAGGTGCCTACAGCCATTCACTTCTAGGGCCAGCATTGGTGTATAACCAAATACAAGTGCCTACAGCCATTCACTTCTAGGGCCAGCATTGGTGTATAACCGAATACAAGTGCCTACAGCCATTCACTTCTAGGGCCAGCATTGGTGTATAACCGAATACAAGTGCCTACAGCCATTCACTTCTAGGGCCAGCATTGGTGTATAACCAAATACAAGTGCCTACAGCCATTCACTTCTAGGGCCAGCATTGGTGTATAACCGAATACAAGTGACTACAGCCATTCACTTCTAGGGCCAGCATTGGTGTATAACCAAATACAAGTGCCTACAGCCATTCACTTCTAGGGCCAGCATTGGTGTATAACCGAATACAAGTGCCTACAGCCATTCACTTCTAGGGCCAGCATTGGTGTATAATCAAATACAAGTGCCTACAGCCATTCACTTCTAGGGCCAGCATTGGTGTATAACCGAATACAAGTGCCTACAGCCATTCACTTCTAGGGCCAGCATTGGTGTATAACCGAATACAAGTGACTACAGCCATTCACTTCTAGGGCCAGCATTGGTGTATAACCAAATACAAGTGCCTACAGCCATTTACTTCTAGGGCCAGCATTAGTGTATAACCGAATACAAGTGCCTACAGCCATTCACTTCTAGGGCCAGCATTGGTGTATAACCGAATACAGGTGCCTACAACCATTTACTTCTAGGGCCAGCATTGGTGTATAACCGAATACAAGTGCCTACAGCCATTCACTTCTAGGGCCAGCATTGGTGTATAACTGAATACAAGTGCCTACAGCCATTCACTTCTAGGGCCAGCATTGGTGTATAACCGAATACAAGTGCCTACAGCCATTCACTTCTAGGGCCAGCATTGGTGTATAACCGAATACAAGTGCCTACAGCCATTCACTTCTAGGGCTAGCATTGGTGTATAACCGAATACAAGTGCCTACAGCCATTCACTTCTAGGGCCAGCATTGGTGTATAACCGAATACAAGTGCCTACAGCCATTCACTTCTAGGGCCAGCATTGGTGTATAACCGAATACAAGTGACTACAGCCATTCACTTCTAGGGCCAGCATTGGTGTATAACCGAATACAAGTGCCTACAGCCATTCACTTCTAGGGCCAGCATTGGTGTATAACCGAATACAAGTGACTACAGCCATTCACTTCTAGGGCCAGCATTGGTGTATAACCAAATACAAGTGCCTACAGCCATTCACTTCTAGGGCCAGCATTGGTGTATAACCGAATACAAGTGCCTACAGCCATTCACTTCTAGGGCCAGCATTGGTGTATAACCAAATACAAGTGCCTACAGCCATTTACTTCTAGGGCCAGCATTAGTGTATAACCGAATACAAGTGCCTACAGCCATTCACTTCTAGGGCCAGCATTGGTGTATAACCGAATACAGGTGCCTACAACCATTTACTTCTAGGGCCAGCATTGGTGTATAACCGAATACAAGTGCCTACAGCCATTCACTTCTAGGGCCAGCATTGGTGTATAACCCGAATACAAGTGCATACAGCCATTCACTTCTAGGACCAGTGCCTCCCAGGGTGCAGAAAAATAATGCTGCATTTCCAAAAAATACACAAAATACAGTTTTAACTCGCGTTAAGATGCATTTCGTTTACAGGCGTTTTTTTATTTTTGACTATTTGAAAAAAAAAAACGCTTCTAAACGCAAACCCGGGTAAACGCGGCATGTAAACATGGCAAAACTGCAGTTTTTAAACATCGGTTACTATCTGTCAAGTTAAATCATTACAGGAGAGGTTGTAAAACGTCCTGAGTACATTAAGCCTAAATGCTCATTAATGTTATAGGTGCGTTAATGTGCTTTTAGGCTTATTTAAAATGTAACACCTGTGTGAAAGAGCCCTAATGAGAATGTTTGTATGAACGTGAGTAAATCTATTAGTGCATGGCTAGTTTTAGTCTACATTTTGCTGTACAACGGATTAGCAGAGGCTAATCTTAAAACAAATTTTGGTATTTACTTTAAAAAACATATCTGACGATAGTTCACTTTGAGGCCCAGTTCACACTGCCAGGACTTCAAAGTTGTGTGACTTTTGCCCGACTTTGAAGCCAAAAACCCAGTGCAACTTCGGCATGACTTGCATATGACTTCTTTAACAGAAGTCAATGCAAGTTGTGCTGAAGTCGCACCAAAAGTAGTGAAGGAACCTCACGACCAGGGGCGTTGCTAGGGGGTGGCTTTTGGGGCTATAGCCCCGAATCTGAGGCCAATAGCCCCAAGTCTCTGCAGGGGTCCCCAAGGGGAGGGGAGGCTCTCTGGGGACCCTTATGTAAGTGGGGGGGCTCTCTGGGGACCCTGATGTAAGGGAGAGGCTCTCTGGGGACCCTGATTTTAAGGCCTAGGCTCTCTAGGGACCCAGATTTAAGGGGGAGGCTCTCTGGGGACCCTAATGTAAGGGGGCCTCTCTGGGAACCCTGATGTAAGTGGGGGGGTCCTCTGAGTACCCTGATGGAAGGTAGGCTCTCTGAGGACCCAGATTTAAGGGGGAGGCTCTCTGGGGACCCTGATGTAAGGTGATGTAAGGGGGGCTCTCTGGGGACCCTGATGAAAGCGAGGGGCTCTCTGGGGATATATATACACCCACACGTATATTACTGTACATGCATGTGTATGCCCGCCCAAGCGTATGACTTTCTTTACTACGCTGTTATGGGCTCTAGCCCCAGATCTTTTGTAGACCTAGCAACGCCCCTGCTCACGACTCAAGTTGCTCCCATTAGTACGGTTCCATTGCACTTAATGGGGTGCGACTTGTCATGCGACATGTGCTCTCAAAGTCAGAGTGCATGTCGCATCAGTGTGAACCGGGTCTTAAAGTGGATGTAAACCCAATGTCATCCTTTCTAAACTACTGCCATAGGGGTTATCTATAAGCATATACATGCCTCCTGCATGTATCTTTACCTGTCAAATGTCTCCCCTCTGTCTGTTATTAAACCCGAAAAACTGCATATTCTGTGGGTGGGTCTGTTGTCTGGAGCTCGGTGGGTGGAGTCATGATGTCAGTAGACTCCCCCCCTCCACCTCTACACTCCTCTTGTCAATATGCATTTTCTCCTGTTTATTTATAACACTGAACTTCTGCTATGATCTCTAACATCCAGTAAAAAGACAGGAAAGTAACCACATGACTTGGTTGCCAAATCATGCAGAGGTGTGAAACAGCCAATGCTTGCAGAGCTGCTGAAGAAAGGAGTGGGGGAGGGAATTAAAAAATAATGCATGTCTTAAGCTAGTGCACGAGATATGTAAATCACCTGTCACTCACAGCAAAGGGGAGGATTTGACAAAGTTTTTCTCTGTTTGTCAAGATTTATCTCACTGAACAATAAAAGAGGATTGCTCAGAGCTGGAATAATTCTTTGTGGCAAGACTGGGCTCAAATGATAGGAAATCTTATACTCTACTGTATGATTAAAAAAAAAAAAATTTGGGTTTACATCCTCTTTAATGTCTTCTTATAGTTCACTGCGGAAAGTCATACTACACTGTACACTGCGGAAAGTCATAATACAACTATAGGGCTCATCCCTAAGTGCAGCATTCCCTGTCGCCCCCTCTGCCTGCAGTGACATGCTCTTCAGAGGAGTTTGACAGGTGGTGAGAAGGCGGCATTTCACCTACTCACTTTCTGTTTTAACCCTAAAAATGCCAACCCCCTTCCGGGGCAATTACTGGGCAGCCCCTTTCACTTAATTGGGTCACATTTAATTGTGGTACCACCTGCTGAACGCAACACGTGATTTAATTTTTCCTGCAGCCGTGGCATGTGTACAGCTTCATGCCCATGTTTAGGTGGGTGGTAGAGGGGCAGTAAAACCATGGCTCAACTGCATCCTTCTACCGCCCCCCTGGCCACATGTCTGAACAAGCCCTTAACCACTTCTTGCCCAGCCTGTTGTAATATGATGGCTGGGCAGGACATTCATCGTTCTGGGTGGACGCCATATGACGTAGTCGCTTGCGTTCCACGGTCCACACTCTGGCACGATCTGTCACCAGCTGGGTCCATCTGACACAGCCAATCACTGATCCAGTGTACCAGCCCGCTGCTAGTACCATGTGATCACTGTGACCTATCACAGCAGAGCACATGACAGCTGTAAACAATGGATGGCTTCCTTTCAAGCCATTCATTGTGTACACTTGTGTTGCTAGCTGTGATTGGTCACAGTGCTCTCATGGTACACAAGGGGCCAATCAGAGCTCATCTGTATCATGTGATTAGCTGCGGCCAATCACAGATAATGAAAATAGTCAGCACTAAATGAATGGTTTCATTCAGTAAAAATGGTTGCTTATATCAGTGAAGTTCACTGGTATAAGTCATCATAATGTGTAAAAAAAAATACAAAATCCTGATGACTTCCCCAGAGTAGTATAGTGATACTATGGTAACACTATATTGCTCTGGTCACAGTGTATTAAAAAAATCATTAAAAAAGTAGTAAAAAAGAACAAAAATGGGAAAAATATATATATATTATTTATTTTTACATACTGTCACAAGTCAGTGTCCCTGATCACTGCCACACCAGTTATATGATGACGGTGTATTGTACTGGTGACAGTATGTGAAAAAAATTTTTTTTTTCAAATTTCTTCATTTGCCCAAAAAACATATTACAACTTCAAAAAACTTACAATGCCTCTTGCTAAATACCTTGGACTGTCTTCTTTCCAAACAGGGGTCATTTGGGGGGTTTTGGTACTGTCCTGGAGTTTTCGGGTCTCAAGAAATGAGATGAGGCCGTCAGTACATCAGCATTGATCAATTTGCAGATATATAGTGTAGTTTTGTGGACTCTATAACCAGTGGTGGCTGGTGGTATATTTTTTTGGGGGGATGGGGGCAAACAATGCACCCCCAACCCCCCAAATCGATTGGTCACAGGCCCCGGCATCCCCCCGAGTGACAGCCGGAGGCTTCCCCTGAGTCTCCTCGGCACCATGGCAGCTTCCGCCGTGTGTCGCCTCCTTCCTTCTCCTTGGCGGCCAATAGGATCACTTCTCCTCTCGGCCAATCGGGTGACAGGTCTCAGGACCCACTTTCTGATTGGCTGGGAGAAGAATCCAGAAGACAGTAGCAAATAGTAATTTGCTATAGTCACACAACTTGGTGGGCTCAGGGTGCAGTGCTTTGCGCCCTGTGCCCACCCTTTTTTGAAGACTTTTAGAACCTCAGGCTCTAATCACATGCTTCAAGAAAAAAACAAAAAAAACATTGGAATCCATGTGTCCGGGGCCCTACATGTAGATTAGGGGGCTGGACGTATAGATAGGGGGGCGGTGCCCTTGCACCCTGCATTACAGGCCACCACTGTCTATAACTTTCCTAAAGGCTAAATAACATACACTGATTCGGGTTATTTTCACCAAAGAAATGTAGCAGAATACAGTCTGGCCTAAATTTAGGTAGAAAGATTATTTATTTGCAACATTTTTGAGCTTTTTTTCATTTATTTATCAAAAAATAAAAAAACTTAGTGTTGATTAAATACAACCAAAAGAAAGCTCTATTTGGGTGAAAAAAAAAAAAACCTTAGTGGTCCCCATTTTCAGAAATCCACAAATTTCCACTGGGCAACATCCGCAACAGTTCACATGGTGAGTTAACAAAGGCCTGCACAGAATAGCTCATTTTATAGACCATAAAGGAATTAGAAATCCCTTATATTTTATGGAGACTTAAAAATGCCCCCATAGGAGACATTTCGACTCCGCCAAACTACTCACTATATACAGACATTATGTCGAGATCAGGGTGATATTACAACACAGACTTTTTATGAAAACAAATGTTTGCGTGGTTCGGGGACACGTGGTAGCATATCAGAGTTGTATACTCTGTTTGCAGAACAGGGTTCTAAACTCTTCTCTTACCAACTAGCTTGGGAGTCAGATCTGGGGGAAACTATAGATGAGGACATCTGGTTCCAGTGGTCGATCATGGTGCACAGGGGAATTTTAAATACTTCCCTGGTGGAGGCGTAATTATAAGGTATTATCACGATGGTACCTTGTATCCACAAGGTTGGAAAAAATGTACTTAGATACATCCCCTCTCTGTTTCAGGGGCTGTGGTCAGGAAGGAAGCATGCTCCACATTTGGTGGACATGCCCAAAAGTAAAACGGTACGGGACAAGAATATTCAACCTGGTGTATTCAGTGAGCAGATTGAATATTCCTAAAAATGTTAAGACTGCACTATTTTCTGACCTATCAAGTGAGTTACCTGAAAATCTCAGGACTCTCGCCTTCTTTATCTTTCTGGCAGCTAAGATTACCATAATGAAAAACAAAATCTCCTGGATCATGATTAGGGATGAGCCGAACACGCCTTGGTTCGGTTCGCAGCAGACAATGCGAACAGACAAAAAATTAGTGCGAGCATGCGAACACCGTTAAAGTCTATGGGACAAGAACATGAAAAATCAAAAGTGTTAATTTTAAAGGCTTATTTGCAAGTTATTGCCATAAAAAGCATATGGTAACCTGGGTACTGCCCCAGGGGACATGTATCAATGCAAATAACGTTTTTAAAACGGACATTTTTTCGGGAGCAGTATTTTAATAATGCTTAAAGTGAAACAATAAAAATTAAATATTCCTTTAACCACTTCAGCCCCGGAAGGATTTACCCCCTTCCTGACCAGAGCACTTTTTACAATTCGGCACTGCGTCGCTTTAACTGCTAATTGCGCGGTCATGCAATGGTGTACCCAAACGGAATTTGCGTCCTTTTCTTCCCACAAATAGAGCTTTCTTTTGATGGTATTTGATCACCTCTGCCGTTTTTATTTTTTGCGCTATACACGGAAAAAGACCGAAAATTTTGAAAAAAAATGATATTTTCTACTTTTTGTTCTAAAAAAAATCCAATAAACTCAATTTTAGTCATACATTTAGGCCAAAATGTATTCGGCCACATGTCTTTGGTAAAAAAAATGTCAATAAGCGTATATTTATTGGTTTGCGCAAAAGTTATAGCGTCTACAAACTAGGGTACATTTTCTGGAATTTACACAGCCTTTAATTTATGACTGCCTATGTCGTTTCTTGAGGTGCTAAAATGGCAGGGCAGTACAAAACCCCCACAAATGACCCCATTTTGGAAAGTAGACACCCCAAGGAATTTGCTGAGAGGCATGTTGAGCCCATTGAATATTCATTTTTTTTGTCCCAAGTGATTGAATAATGACAAAAAAAAAAAAAAAAAATTACAAAAAGTTGTCACTAAATGATATATTTCTCACACAGGCCATGGGCATATGTGGAATTGCACCCCAAAATACATTTAGCTGCTTCTCCTGAGTACGGGGATACCACATGTGTGGGACTTTTTGGGAGCCTAGCCGCGTACGGGGCCCCGAAAACCAATCACTGCCTTCAGGATTTCTAAGGGCGTACATTTTTGATTTTACTCCTCACTACCTATCACAGTTTTGAAGGCCATAAAATGCCCAGATGACATAAAACCCCCCCAAATTACCCCATTTTGGAAAGTAGACACCCCAAGCTATTTGCTTTGAGGCATGTTGAGTCCATGGAATGTTTTATATTTTGACACAAGTTGCGGGAAAGTGAGAAATTTTTTTTTTTTTTTTTTTTTTTTGCACAAAGTTGTCACTAAATGATATATTGCTCACACAGGCCATGGGCATATGTGGAATTGCACCCCAAAATACATTTAGCTGCTTCTCCTGAGTATGGGGATACCACATGTGTGGGACTTTTTGGGAGCCTAGCCGCGTACGGGACCCCGAAAACCAATCACTGCCTTCAGGAATTCTAAGGGCGTACATTTTTGATTTTACTCCTCACTGCCTATCACAGTTTCGGAGGCCATGGAATGCCCAGGTGGCACAAACCCCCCCCCAAATGACCCCATTTTGGAAAGTAGACACCCCAAGCTATTTGCTGAGAGGCATGGTGAGTATTTTGCAGCTCTCATTTGTTTTTGAAAATAAAGAAAGACGAGAAAAAAAAATTTTTTTTTTCTTTTTTCAATTTTCAAAACTTTGTGACAAAAAGTGAGGTCTGCAAAATACTCACTATACCTCTCATCAAATAGCTTGGGGTGTCTACTTTCCAAAATGGGGTCATTTGGGGGTTTTTTTTGCCACCTGGGCATTCCATGGCCTCCGAAACTGTGATAGGCAGTGAAGAGTGAAATCAAAAATTTACGGCCTTAGAAAGCCTGAAGGCGGTGCTTGGTTTTCGGGGTCCCGTACGCGGCTAGGCTCCCAAAAAGTCTCACACATGTGGTATCCCCGTACTCAGGAGAAGCAACAGAATGTATTTTGGGGTGTAATTTCACATATTCCCATGGCATGTTTGAGCAATATATCATTTAGTGACAACTTTGCGCAAAAAAAAATAAAAAAAATAAAAAATTGTCTCTTTCCCGCAACTTGTGTCACAATATAAATTATTCCATGGACTCAACATGACTCTCAGCAAATAGCTTGGGGTGTCTACTTTCCAAAATGGGGTCATTTGGGGGGGTTTTGAACTGTCCTGGCATTTTATGCACAACATCTAGAAGCTTATGTCACACATCACCCACTCTTCTAACCACTTGAAGACAAAGCCCTTTCTGACACTTATTGTTTACATAAAAAAATAATTTTTTTTTGCAAGAAAATTACTTTGAACCCCCAAACATTATATATTTTTTTTAAAGCAAATGCCCTACAGATTAAAATGGTGGGTGTTTCATTTTTTTTTTTCACACAGTATTTGCGCCGCAATTTTTCAAACGCATTTTTTGGGGAAAAAACACACTTTTTTACATTTTAATGCACTAAAACACACTATATTGCCCAAATGTTTGATGAAATAAAAAAGATGATCTTAGGCCGAGTACATGGATACCAAACATGACATGCTTTAAAATTGCGCACAAACGTGCAGTGGCGACAAACTAAATACATTTTTAAAAGCCTTTAAAAGCCTTTACAGGTTACCACTTTAGATTTACAGAGGAGGTCTACTGCTAAACTTACTGCCCTCGATCTGACCTTCGCGGCGATACCTCACATGCATGGTGCAATTGCTGTTTACATTTGACGCCAGACCGACACTTGCGTTCGCCTTAGCGCGAGAGCAGGGGGGACAGGGGTGCTTTTTTTTTTTTTTTTTTTTTTTTTTTTTTTCTTTATTATTATTATTTTTTTATCTTATTTTTAAACTGTTCCTTTCATTTTTTTTTTAAATCATTTTTATTGTTATCTCAGGGAATGTAAATATCCCCTATCATAGCAATAGGTAGTGACAGGTACTCTTTTTTGCAAAAATTGGGGTCTATTAGACCCTAGATTTCTCCTCTGCCCTCAAAGCATCTGACCACACCAAGATCGGTGTGATAAAATGCTTTCCCAATTTCCCAATGGCGCTATTTACATCCGGCGAAATCTAAGTCATAAAATGCTCGTAGCTTCCGGTTTCTTAGGCCATAGAGATGTTTGGAGCCACTCTGGTCTCTGATCAGCTCTATGGTCAGCTGGCTGAATCACCGGCTGCATTTTCAGGTTCCCTGTTGAGACAGGAGAGCCAGAGAAAAACACAGAAGACGGTGGGGGGGGGGGGCATTCCCTCCCACTGCTTGTAAAAGCAGTCTAGAGGCTAATTAGCCGCTAGGATTGCTTTTACATGAAAGCCGACCGCTGGCTGAAAAGAATGATACCAAGATGATACCTAAACCTGCAGGCATCATTCTGGTATAACCATTCAAAGTCGTGAATGGCGTACCTGAAGACAAAAAAATGGTTAACAATAAAGCACAGTAAACGGTAAAGTATAAAAAATTGCATACCTGAAAAACAAACATGATAAAACATAATAACAATAAAACATTGCAGAATAGAATACAGTAAAAAAGAGCAGAACAATAGAGAGAGAGAATAGAGAGAGAAAGAACAATAAAACGACAACTATTTTTTTTTTATTTTATATTTTTGTATGTGTTTTTTTTTTTTTCTTTTTTTGTAACTAACTTTTATAACTGTACCCGGTTCCAGGTTCGGGTCTCTCAAAATGCGATGGCATCTTGGGAGACCCTGTGAAAGTGTGCCTAGTCTGTGGAATGCTGTACCCTACGCTAATAGTCAACTAGTGAATGGTAGCGTTCAAAACATTCACCAATGCAAAGACCAGGATTGTCAGGACAGGAGGGACAATAATAGCGGGTGTCACGCCTATATCCGCGCTTGCTGCAGACACAACATCTTTTTTGGGGGGGTTCGTTGGGTAGGGGTACTCGGGAGGACATAAAGAAAATGCCTCTCATGCAGCCGACTGCATTTGGTTGGGGATGTGAATGGGGGAAGTACGGGCGCTGCAGAAGCGGTGGGTTCCCAATTAGGATTGGCGAATGCAGCAGGAAGGGCACTATGGGCACGACGGGCCTGTGTTTGTCTTTTTGGTGGCAGCGGGACACTACTTGTGCTTGCCACCTCACCAGCTTGAACTGCACTTATGGGACTCGCCACGTCACCAAGTGTTACTGCAGTGCTGGTTTGACTACGACCGGGGTGTACTAGGCCGCTGGCGCTTGCCAGTTCACCAAAACGCTACCAAAAAATCTGTTAGCGATCGCAGGGATCAGGCCTGACTCTGCGAACGCTGCAGTTATGCGTTTAGTGTTCTGTAAGTGACAGTGATCGATCGATACTGCACTTGGGTGGGCTGGGCTGGGCTGGGCCGGGCGGAGGGGCAAAACGCAGGTGCTAGCAGGTATCTGGGCTGATCCCGCTAACACTGCGTTTGTGGGAACCCTAAACTGCTGGGGACGCTAGTATAGATCTGATCGGATCAGATATTGATCCGTTCAGATACTATACCACTAAGGGAGGCGTATGCTGCGTGCGTGGGTGTTAGCGGTACTGGCGCTAATCTGACGCTGCCTGGGGCTGGTGCTTGCCAGTTCACCAAAACGCTACCGAAAAAACTGTTAGTGATCGCAGGGATCAGGCGTGACTCTGCGAACGCTGCAGTTATGCGTTTAGTGTTTTGTAAGTGACAGTGATCGATTGATACTGCACTTGGGTGGGCTGGGCCGGGCGGACGGGAAAAACGCAGGTGCTAGCAGGTATCTGGGCTGATCCCGCTAACACTGCGTGTTTGGGAACCCTAAACTGCTGGGGACACTAGTATAGATCTGATCGGATCAGATATTGATCCGTTCAGATACTATACCACTAAGGGAGGTGTACGGTGCGTGCGTAGGTGTTAGCGCTACTGGCGCTAACCTGACGCTGCCTGGGGCTG